>FR990099.1:10180795-11421107 GCA_905404275.2 Hedya salicella
AACGCCCAGGAAACCACAAAGCCAACGTCCACAACGCCGCAGATAGGCCAACGATTATCAGCAGCAACTGAGTCCAGCAGCCGTCAACTGATGTCTGCAACCAATACACCACCTGCTACACCACAGCAGGCCATAAGATAGGGCAGCGGAAGAGGCCACTTGCTCCAGTCGTTCGACAAGAACGACCCCCTCCCCCCCTCCCTCCGCAACCCTACCCGACGCTTGCCTACACAAGCTTATGAGAAGACCCACCCGTAGAAGCGGGTGGCGACGATTCTGAAGGATGGTATGGCCCTACGCGCCGTATGGCGTGTGCAGATGCTCACCGACCTCTCCAGTACCTGCGAGACCAAAGACGTAACGCGACGTCGAAACGTTGAAGAATTGCCAACGAAAGGTAATAATGAAATAATGATCTTCATTCTGTAAGTAGGCCGCAAGGGCACTTTTACAAGTCTGACTATACGGCATTTCCCAAGAGAAGACCACTGTTGATAAGAAAGCCGAAAAAACTCAATAGTCAGTCATTTTTCTAAATAAATCTTATATCTATTACAATATTTGTACTTAGCCTATCCTAAATATGTTTTAAGTTTAAACTCAATGCGTAGTTCTCCAAGAAAACATATGAAATCATAAAAAAGTAAGAAAAGTATAGAAGATAAAAAATCCAAGTACGATTTTTTATTTAAAACAACTTACGTACTTGTCATATAGTACCTCATAAGAACCGTAATTAAATAAAAACATATTATACGCGATTAAGCCCTATTTGTTCTGTTGTGATAATTCAAAATTTTGTTATGTAAGTAGGTCTCAATGGCTCGTTTGCATGTCTGATTCTAATATACTTAGAATATACAGCAGGAAGATCCAAGAACAGTTGGTGGATTAATTGCTCTTGAATATTGCACCTAATATGTCATATCTCAAAAAATGCTGATGTTTGAATACGTAAATTAGGTTGACCTTCCACCTGAGGTGTTTCCAGAACGCTATAACATGGGATTCTTCAAGAAGCGAGTTAACAGGGCACTCCAAGGTTGGCAATGAATGGGCGATTACTCCGGTGTTGAACATATCCATGGGCGACGATGACCATTTTCCATCAGGTGGCTAGTCTGCCCGTTTGCCACTCCTTACATAAAAAAAGTTTTATACATATTTTCTGTGGTTCTTACCACGCTTGGTAGATCTAACGCTGGCGACGCGCTTAAAGTGGCTCTCCTGGATGACGTCATCGTCGCCATCTGACTCTTCCACGTCTGAGCTCAGCTTTTCTTGACTTCTGTGAACATTACCGTCATTGTAGATATTTTGTCTAGAAGACTGATTTTTTTTTACCTACACTTATTTTACAGTTGCCACACCTTTGTTGCGGACCTATGATGGTTGGGTTTGTCACGTGATAAATAAATGACATAGCTGCCGTCACCTTCTGACACGTGAGTGCGAGAGTGATAGACGCGTTATCATGTCATTTATCGCGTGATAAACGCGACCATCATAGCGCGGGGCTGTTAAGACTGCATCCGTAATTTAAAAAACCTCGACACGAAAACAAGAAGACAGTAAGATAATATTTTTAATGGTGATAATAAAACTTAATTTAATTTTTACAAATCTGCTGTTCTCCTAAAATCTAGGTTTTAGATTCATGTTAAATGTTTTTTTTATTTAACTTTTTCTGTGTAAGATAAAGACAAGCTAAGTAGAATGTTCGTTTACGAGGCTTGAACTATCAGTAAACGTGATCAATATGAAGTATCTCTGCGTAAACACACCGTTTTGTTCAGTGGGGTCAGTGGAAAATTCGATTTAAGAATCGCTGAATTTAATAAATATTATTGGCATTGGTCAGGATGGGTCATATCGTTAAGTGACAGAAGATGAATTGTTTAGAGGCGACCATGCGCCGGAAACCAGGATCTATAGCCCGGCAACTTCGTTAGTGGCACTCCGATGGTCTGCGGGCGACGGAAGACACAAGATGTCTGGCTGATGATGATCAGTTTCTTACTCTGTGCTCATATCCTCTTGAAGCAGCTTCCAGTAGAGTCCCTTCGTTTCCAAGAGCTCGCGATGGCTGCCCTGCTCCAACACCGCCCCGTGTTCCACGTACGCGATGCGGGTCGCGTTCACGATCGTCGATAGCCTAGAACGGATAATATAACTGTCAAGATGATGACTGGATTAGCTCAGCAAAAGTGGCGCTGCCTGCGAAGTTGACGATCCTGCAAAGGGCAAATATTTATGTGACGAGCATAAATATTTGTTCCCGAGTTTGGATGTTTAATATATCTTTTAGATATATCGTTGACTATTTCTCATGATACAAGCCTTATTGAGCTTACCATGGGACTATTTCAATTTAGGTAAAATTGTCCCTTAATAAACAAATATAAATAAATATTACAGGACAACTTTTACACAAATCGAACTAGTCCTATGGTAAGCTCAATAAGGCTTGTATTATGGGTACTAGACGACGATACTAATACATATATTTACTTATATACATAGAAAATATCTAAGACTCAGGAACAAATATTTATGCTCATCACGCAAATATTTGCCGTTACCGCGATTTGAACTCAGGATATTCAGCTTCGCAGGCCATTCCCAATATTTATTTATTTATAATATATGGGAAAGGGTAATAGCAGTAGCAGGTTCATTTTTGTTCGTCGCTGTGATGCAATTGTGTTGAAAGGGGACTAGTCGCAAAGCTAACCTCTTTTAGCTACTCGTATATGGCAGCCAGAGCGAGCTAATGATGATAAATTTAAGAGTCAACTCTTGTCGTTCTGTCTTGTTCGAGTTCGTGTCTGTCTTTGTTCATTTAAACACACCCGAAGTCACCTTATTGTTTTTCCCAACTTACACCATACAAAATGACAATGAAATGCTCTGCTTCCGGTGCATGTGAGTCATATCATTTACCTGTGTGACACGACAAGTGTAGTGCGTCCTTTGCTGGCCGCGTCTAGTGCTGCTTGCACCTGGAAAACATACAGTTCGGTGGTTAGGAGGGTATTTAAGCAAAGAACGCCGTCGGAAACCCTTTGATATTTACGAAAACAGAGTCATTAACTACTTATTTTGGAGTGTCTTCAAATGTTCTTAATATCTCGCAAGTTTGTAAGTGAAAATCGCTCATGCAATAGAAAGCTTGATAAAATTGACGTTAAGCGCACAGGTGATCTCAACAATTGTTATAAATATCAATAAACTTGTAACGATTGTTATAAATAAATATTTCGTTTAATTTCATCCAACAGCATGGCAAAGGATAGAAGGATATGGATGTGACGCTGAAACATCAGTCAAAAAATGTGATAAGCTTTTATTTCCGATTGTATACCTAAATTCCACCTACCCCGGACTCGCGCACCGAGGATTCCGTACAAAATATACGCTGGAAACGGCCGTATCTATGAAAATCCAGTATTAGCAGAGCCCTACTCCTAAGCAAAATGTAGGTAGGCGTTGTGCGTATTTATATTGGTTCCTGTCATACACAGACAGACATAAAATTAAACAGTTTTTAGTATTTAATGTGAAAATTTCAACTGTCTAGTTATCACGGTTCATGAGATACAGCCTGGTGACAGACGGACGGATAGCGTCCCGTTTTACCCTTTGGCTGCGGAATCCTAAAAAACTGTAATTTAGGTCTCGCTCATCACACGCTATGAAGCCTGGAATCTATAGTATAAGTATACCTGGCGCTCCGCAGCAGGGTCCAGCGCAGATGTAGGCTCGTCCAGCAATAAGATAGCGGGACGACGCAGTACGGCGCGAGCGATGGCAACTCGCTGCTTCTGACCACCCGAAAGAGACGCTCCGCGCTCGCCTATCACTGTGTCGTAGCCCTGAACAAAAAGGCGATTCTGTTACATCGTTGCCAAAGGATATATGTCTCATTGTATATGTATAGAAGCATGAGACGTTACAATAGCCTCATCCTTCGTCCACTGCTCCGTTTGAAAGCCAGGGACTGCCGCTGACGACGCACAAACCGTTAAATGCTACAAAGATTTTCTGAAAAGTAATTACGAATTTGCAGCACTTGCGGTCGAAACCTTTGGACCATGGTCATCAGACACAAAAAAACTGGTCAAAGAAGTGACTGACAAGCTCATCGGTGTTTCTGGCGACATTAGAGCTGGGTCATACTTCGCTCAACGCCTCAGTCTGGCCATCTAGTGAGGGAACGCGGCCAGCGTTCTGGGAACGATGCCCGGGGCGGATCCGACGCTACGGGACCACCTTACCTAACTCACAAAATCTGGTCTTTCTTTAGTATTAACAACAATCTTCAAGATGAAATTTTCAGTGTAAGGCTGCCTATCCACTGGAGCTGTGCGCTGTGCGAAATTAACCAATCTCATTCCGTACACTCAAATTTGCTTGTGTGGGTTTCAACAGCTACGCACCTTGATTGGTCAATTTCGCACAGCGCACAGCTCCAGTGGATAGGCAGCCTTACACTGAAAATTTTATCTTCACTCCTCCTCCGCTCCACTCCGCTCCAGTGGATAGGCAGCCTAAGAACCATATTGATAAAAGCTTAGCGGTTACTGACGTGCTTAAGTTTGGTGATGAACTGATGCGCGTGCGCGATGGTCGCGGCCTCGATAATGTCTGCTTCGCTGACGTCATCCAAGCCCAGTGCGATGTTCTCGCGAATGGTGCCACTGAACAGCACTGGCTCCTGACCCACCACACCTGGAACGAGCGAAGACGAGCTGTTAGAATATGAGGTACCTAAATGAGCCACTGCTGTTTTTAGTTTATGTAAATCACAAAATGACTTGATGTAAATTACTTGCTGTTTAGTATAAGGAAACGGTGCACGATAGGTCTTTCTGGAGATCAGTGATGTGGCGTCCTTATATGCTGATTCCCTCGGGGTTGTCCAAAGATAGGTAATAATATTCTTTTTCTTTGAATATGAGTAAATGAATACGCTTCGGCTTCCCTTGTAATTTTCCTGACGCCACGCCTCTGGTGGAGATCCTTGGCCTCCTTTTTTCAGCAGTAGAAGACTTTGGGCTGATATGATGATGATAGAAATGACAAAATAACTATAAACACCCGCGATGATTCGGCTTCACAGCCACTACGTAAGTAACCAAGTGGTAAATGGGCAGAAACGTTTACAATTTGACACAGCCTCAAAAATTGATTCAACCAAAATTCAGCAAGTTGAGCATTTGTACCGATACTAACAATTTTATGGACAATGGTCTGAAATAAATGATTTTATTATGATTATTATTTGTATACATATTCCTGACTCCCTTTCCAGCTGTTTTGCATCTAAACTGGAATACTGGTTATTCAGCACCTAAATTAGGCGCTGAATCAAATTTCAAAGTGAAAAAACAGTCCTTGAAGCAAGATGGAGTAAATGCAGCTAGTGCAATGACTGAGAATTGGCAGTCTCATCATCTCGTGGAGTGGGTAATGTTCAGCTTTTTGAGCGACCTCCCATCGACCTTGACGCTAGCTCCAGCTGGCTCGTATAGCTGCAGCTACAGCTGTACTTGCCAAGAGCAACACCTGGACGAGGCACACACGACTCACCTATACTCCTCCTGTAGTAGGTGATATTCAGCTCTTTGAGCGGCCTCCCGTTAACCTTGACGCTGCCTCCAGCTGGCTCGTACAGCTGCAGCTACAGCTGGACTCACCAACAGCAACACATGGACACAGCACACACGACTCACTTATACTCCTCCTGTAGTAGGTGATATTCAGCTCTTTGAGCGGCCTCCCGTTAACCTTGACGCTGCCTCCAGCTGGCTCGTACAGCTGCAGCTACAGCTGGATTCACCAACAGCAACACCTGGACACAGCACACACGACTCACCTATACTTCTCCTGTAGTGGGTGATATTCAGCTCTTTGAGCGGCCTCCCGTCGACTTTGACGCTGCCTCCAGCTGGTTCGTACAGCCGCTGCAGCAGCTGCAGCGTGGTGGACTTGCCGCAGCCTGAGCCGCCCACCAGTGCCACAGTCTCACCAGGAGCCACCCGGAGGTTGAAGCCACGAAGCACCTGGGTATATATTACAATATATGACAATAGTTAAAAATATCGTGGTTCTGCACTTCAAGATATTAATTTAAATCTAACAGACTGAGCACACATATACACAGATCTTAGAACACGATCTCCTTCTTGAACTTGTTGATCTTCTCCCCAGCATGGTATCGATCTTGGATCTGTCCTTCACAGCCTGTAGAGAAAACAGCCTTCTTACAGTATATAGAGCGGCGAAAGGTTTTCATAAACGTACTAACCTTAACGTCAGGTCTCGACGGATAGTTAAAGTACACATCTTCGAACAAGATCTCCCCCTTGAGCCGGTCGATCTTCTCCCCCTGGTCCAGCATGGCGTCAATCTTGGATCTCCTCTCCAGCAGTTTGTAGAGCGAGGCGGCGGCGCCGCGCGCGCTCGCGAACAGCTCCAGATGCGGGTGGCACATTGCGATGTTCTGGGAGGCCATGAACGTGCAGAACAGGACCTGGGGGTCAAAATAACAAATATATAACAAAAATTATATGATATTTTGCCTTCATACCTCCAAGATATCCTTGGTGGAGATCTTTTACAGCCACAGCACTTGACATGGGGTCAGGTTTTACTTTCACACACCTTGAAATCTACATCGCACTTCGTGTGATACCAGTGTAATTTTCTAGCGCAAACTCTCCGGTTGCTGAATGTGCTCCCTTTCGAGGTATTCCCAAGGAGTAGATATGTATCTCTATATGCTACTAGATCCCATATCCCTTCTTCAAGAGCTTGCAATGCAAGGCTTCAAGAGCTTAATCTCCTTCTTAATGAGCCAGCTACAGCAAACCTTGAACAATGTGAGCAACCCGATCATGGTGACTCACCGTGACCATGATCCCAGGATGGTACTCCTGCTCCTCGGGCGGCAGCGACATGTCTCTCACGCACAGCGTGGTGCCGTACGCGAAGACCACTGCGTTGAGCGAGTATGTGAGCAGCCAGCCGAGCCCTGCGCCCGCGCCGGCCCAGAGCCCGCGACGCGACGCCGCCGCAGTCGCTGGTTGTAGCAGACGCTTGTAGCTGGAATAAGGTCACATTCAACATTAAAATCTAAAACTATATTTCGTGAATAGGCTAGAAAAATCCAAGAACTTCAGGACTTGACTCAAGTCACTTGAGTCCTGGACGTCATGGAAACTTAAGGATATGGCGACCACAAATGGCGTGATGGCTACCGGTTTTTGTTACAAGCTTTATCTTACCGTTTTAGTATATTAGTTTAGGTCAAATCTTGTTAGTTAAATTTGACACATTTTCAGGTTTTCTCTGTTTCGGAGGTCTTTTGTTCGAAAATATACATTACAAATTTTAACTTCGAGACGGTTACGTAAATCTACAACACTTACTTGTGGATGTCGCAGCCGCAGTATATGCTGATTCAATTCCCGTTGTGACACGGAATCTTGAGCTCCCGCCTTAGATCCGCTACTATAGCGCGCAGACTTACCGCAACATTCCGGCCCTCGGTCCCGTTCTCACGGCTTCCAGCGTCCCCTCACCGGCCCATACCCGCTACTGTAGTAATAAGACAACACTGCACAGCTCTTCCCTCGCCGGCCCCTACGCCGTTGCTTTTATAGTGAGGGAATCTTGAGCTTCCCCCTAAGATCTGCTACTGTAGCAAAGAGGCTTACCGCTGTACTTCAGCCTCCTCACCCCCTAGCGCCCTCACGGTCCTCACAGCAGCCAGTGCCTCCTCAGCGGCCCGCCCAGCCTCGCCGTATGCCATCACCTCCTCTGCTGAACATCGGGTCTGGTACTGAAAATTAAATTAATAAAATATTTACATATCAATGCTAGTATGCTTGGACACTAACATGAAAAGAGGAAAGTCAACTCCAGGATGTGGAGAGAATGTTTTTACGGAAGATCTTCGAGCTAACCAAGAGAGATGATCGCACATGGAGGACACGAAATAATGCCGAGATTGAGGAGTTGGTGGCCGAACCCAATATTATTGGCGAAACAAAACCCTACTGACTTCACTTGTTCTGTCCTCCAGAGAATAGAGAAAGATCAAACTATCAAGTTAATGAATGGCCGACAGTTACACTTCCTTTTTATAATTGATATTTTTACAATTATTCACAGAAAATTTAATCATTGTTTGACAACTGGCAGCGTCAATGGTCGAAAAACTAGTAGTAGTAGTTTTGAGTGGCTCATTTTTTGAATGATTGTGCGTCATCTGTCAATGGCACTGATACATAAAAAGCAGACAGGTGCGAATCGGGGTACCGAGATCGATAACAGCGGGTTATTCCCACCTGTTACCACCTACTTGTTACCACTGGTCACAACTGGGATTATTTCCCGCGATGTTGCAACTAGGCAATGCATTCGGTTATTTTTAGCATGGGAAAAACCGAGTTGTAATTGAAACCGACGGCATTATTTTCACACAAACTGGTTAAAACATAATATTATCTAGTTGCGACTTGACTACAAGTTAGTTCAAACGGAGTTAGGCCTAAATTCGACTAATCCGTTTCGAGTTACCTTAAATCGATATGAAGTTTCGTTCGACAATTTAATCAGATAGGCAAAATTTTTACCGCCGCCTCGACTAGATCCACAGTCAATCAGACGGTGGTAAGTTATGCCTGCCTATTCATTTGGAGAGATTTATAGAACGAGCGACAAAGGCGATAACTTCAACGCTACAAATTTAGCTAAATGTCAATTCAGATTTCAAATTTCCATCAGATACTAAAAAGTAACAATACAGAGTTTTTTTATGTTATAGAGGGAAAACGATCAGACGGATCTGCAACACAAGAGGAGTCACAACGTGGGAGTACGGTCTTTTCTTAAAGGCTTGAAAAGGGAGCGTCAATCTCGATTTCTGTTACTATATTAGTAGTCAAACAGCACCGTAACAAAGTACTTGTTTCGATTACTAATGATGTTGCATGGAGGACGTCATCTCGGTCAGTGCTCTCTTGTATCAAACACCGGCAATGTTTGTAATGCACTTTACTAACGGCTTACTTTATATTTATATTATACGTCTGATAAGTCGATGTTATCCCTGATAAATACCTAGACAGTACCAGTACGATCTCAATTTTCCTTAGCTTTTAGGGTACCGTAGCCAAAATGGCATAAACGGAAAATGCCTATGCATATGAACATCCTCAAATGCTACAATAAACGTCTCAGGATCTTTTATAACACGTAAATTTGGCACCCAAAGTTGCTACGATTATATTAAACGCACTTCACCAAGACTGACCCACCCCAGCAGCAGCATAAGCAATGATCCTATGTAGTGGAGGTGAATTAGTCAAATGACGAAAGTGAACCGTGAGAGACAGTGCTGAAACTTTCTAAATCATCAGTAATATGTTCAAACACCAAAATCCAATTCGCCTTAGGGAGAGAGCGAGAGAGAGGGAGGGAAGGTGGGAGAGACAGTGCTGGAACCACAGACTACCTCCACTAGACGGACCATGTAAGGCGACTCGCGCTTACCACGCTAATGACTATTTAGTGAGATATAAGATCGCGCGGCCGTCCACTCGTTTAGTAGCGTCCATGTTTACGACCTATTGCGTGCGTGAATTTAAAAAAGGAAAATAATAATAATTCCGGTCTTAAAAATGGTAAATTGCTGCGTAAAATGTTGTGGCAAGAATAGCACATCTTCAAATTTACAAAAAAGATGGCAAAACATCCCACAGGTAAATCAAATTCATTGTATAAAACGTAAATTAAACGATGGCTGCGAGACCATTATATACTGGTCATTAGGAAGTAGTGAAGCTGGAACATTCTAGATCAGCAGTGATATGTTTAAAGACCAAAATCCAAATTAATTTACCTTAGCAACCGTCACGGCCACGAGGATGGCTATCGGTACGACAGCCAGCCCCACCAACGTGAGCTGCCAGCCGTAGTAGAGAGAGAGGGAGGCAGCGGCAACCACGGAGCCCGCCAGGTATGACGTCATCACCACGTGCTCTCCAACTCCACCGCGGAACTTGTCCATGTCCCTGTGAGCACATCATTAAAATTCAAGTTTGGCTCAGTCGGTTGCACAGCGGCCTATGAAGCTGGCGGTCCTGGGTTCGAATCCCGGCCAGGGCAAGTGTTTGTGTGATGAGCACGTATGTTTTTTCCTGGGTCTTGGATGTTTTCTACGTATTTAAGTATCATAATTTATAAACTTATACACTTAACTAATATTTTACTAAAATATGCCTGTCCAAACGTATCAAGTGATAATCCACGCTCACTAACTTAACTGAAAAATAAACAAAGTTATAATCTACTAAGACTCTGTACGTAAAATTTTTGCTTGTAATTAATAACTTCATTTATTGCTTACACGCTTTAAGTCGCTTAAAATAACTACTAGACAAGTTAATACGTGTGCACCATACTAACGTTTTAATTAAATAACGTTTATTACAACTGTTATTCATAAATATTAGTAAGAAAAGTGGCTTCAGCGTCATCATTTGTTTTTGTTATTTTTAATTTTTGTTTATGCTGGCGTTGAATAAATATGTTTTCATTCTTTCTTTAAAGAGAATTATAACAGTTACTTACTCGGTGAGTGCGGAGGCGAAGTTGAGCGTGGTGTTGGTGTCGAAGAACGCCATCTCTTGTCGCAGCACAGAGTGCAGCAGCCGGCAGCGCAGCCGGGACACCTGCAACACGGGCAAAGTGACTGACGAAACATCAAAAACCGGCGAAGTGCGAGTCGGACTCATGCCCCCTGTGCATGAGTTCCGTACAAAATATAACCCTTTAAACAGCCGCATCTAGAAAAATCCAGTGTTAGCAAAGCCCTACTCCTAAGCAAAATGTACGCGATGTCGGGTCATTTTATACTGGTTATTGACTAGACAAACAAAATTATACTATTTTTAGTATTTGTTGTTATAGCGGCAACAGAAATACATCATCTGTAAAATTTTCAACTGGCACGGTTCATGAGATACAGTCTGGTGACAGACGGACGGACATGCAGAGCCGTTTGTAGCGTATATTTTATACGGAACCCTCGGTGCTCGAGTCCAACTCGCACTTGACCTGACCGATGTTTTATTTTCAACGTCTCCCACCACCCAAACGTTGTCTGGAAGAGATCGCTGTTTAGCGATAAGATATGACCGCCGGTTATTTATTAACCTATCTTTGAATGTATTGTTTTCTCTACTCTGTTTTGGGAGGTGTAGTAGGAGCGTAGTAGCAGTTCACACTTCACGTAAATGGCAAACCGTCAAGAGCAAAGATAAATATCCACACAAAGTTCCAAACAATGTATACATATTTTTGAAACTTTGTGGTGTATACATATCGATGCCTTGGACTGTACATAGATAACAGAAGAATGAAGTATGATGTTGATGGCACCCAACATGTCTGGATAGTGGAACCTTATTATCAGCATAGCGTACTGACCATCCTAGCAGCGGCCCAGTTGGCGAGCGTGACGGCGGCCGCCGCGGCCAGCAGCTGGCCGGCCATGATGGCCACACTGGCCAGCGCGAAGGCCACGGAATCCTCCACCAGCGCGTCCATGTGCTGAGACCGGTTCCCGTCCGGCCTGGAATAGATTGATTATGACCACCTTAGGCATTTAACTAAATGGAGATGATAAATCGTGTCATTATCGAACAAAATGGTCATGCATTTTAGCGGGGGGTGAGGTAAACACGTACAGCACACTACGGAAATATTCCTATTTCTACAAACGCACACGATTAAAAGAAAAAAAACACCCACACACTGACAATTTACCGTATAAACTAACCGGAGATTTCGCGATTACTTTGGGAGACGGGAATGTATTCGTGTGGCATCTCCTGTGGTTAAATACTCCAAGATGACCACAGATTTTCAAAAGGGATTGCCCGTTCGAGGAGGTAGCTAATATAGAGGGACAGGGTTAATAGCTATAATAAATTGATAGTATGTCCCTCCCGATCTTTCAGACCTATAGTAGGTAGGTAGTAGGTACTTATCAATCACTCAGTTTATTGCAAGAACATAGTTACATAAGATGGTAATGATAAAATATCTACTGGTATTATTGATGTTCTACCAGAAAAGGCATGCAATGAACAATATTTAAATAGTCCCTATTTCATTTTATCATGTCACGGTGTTGCGTAATTAAGGTTAATTATTGGACACATCCATTACTATATTCGATTATTGTTATGTACCTATGTTATTAACAGCTCGAACCAAGGACAGTTCGGTGAAGAGTGCCGGCATGCCGGGAGGCATGGCCCCACCGGCAGCGCCGTCAGCTGTAGATGAGCACGAACATCACGAGTCCCGAGCACAGCTCAAAGTCTACTCACACTTTCTGATCCCCATTGAACAGTGCAAGCATGGCGGGTGGCGTTGCGCCACCAGCAGCGCTATCAGTTGTAGATGAGTACGTCTAGCACAAGCTAAGCACAGCTCACTGTCTGTCTACTCACACTTTTCGACCGCCATTGAACAGCGCCAGTATAACGGGCGGCGTGGCGCGCGGGGCGCGGTATCACGCTACTAACAGTGCCATCAGCTCTAGATGAGCATGACCAGCACAATCCGAGCACAGCTCACTGTTTACTCTTTCACTGTCTATTTCTTGACTGCCATTAAACAGCGCCAGCATGGCGGGCGGCGTGGCGTGCGCGGCGCGGTATCAAGCCACCAACAGAGCCGTCAGCTGTAGATGAGCACGACCAGCACAAGCCGGGCACAGCTCACTGTCTACTCACACTTCTCGACCGCCACTAAACAGCGCCAGCATGGCGGGCGGCGTGGCGCGCGCGGCCCGGTGTCGCGCCACAAGCAGAGCCGTCAGTTCGCCATAGATGAGGACGGCCAGCACCAGCCCGCACGAGCACAGCCACGACGCCACCACGCCCAGACACGTTGCCGCGCGCTCCACCGGCGTGGCGTAGCGCCACTGGAAAAGAGGGACTGATGTTAAAATACGCCCGAAAAGTCGTAACAATTGAATTATTTACTCTGCATATATTAATTTCCAGGAATGGGAAAGATTTTAATCGTCCAGTCATCACACACATATTTGTCCTCACCAGGATTGGAACCCAGGACCTTCAGCTTCACAGGCAACGTTAGTCCCACTGAGCTAAACCGGTATTATATTGTATTGTACAGGGAGGTGCGGCTGGTCTTTATTACAATTGTTTTAATCCCGGTAACCCGAGCGAAGCCGCGGATAACTGCTAGTGCGAAATAAACACAAAGGCAAAGAAATGAAAGAAATCAAATACCAGTGTGATTAGAAACAGTCATGATTTTCGCAGCGATACGAATTGAATCCATTTGGTGATAGTCACGCTCAGTCAATGCGGCTCAGTTATAATGTTTATTTTACGTACATTCATTAATGTAATGTATTACATAATTTGGTTTGTTTTGTACAAAGCATTGTGTCAAACAAACCGTATTAATGAGATGTTTTACATACTATTATACAAAGAGCGAAGAGTGGGCTATGGAGAACCGCTTTGCTACGTTAAATGTAAGGGGAGGAATGAATGATAAAATTGATGAAGTATGTCAGATTATGGATGCGAGAAATATTGATATTCTGTGTGTGAATGAAACAAAGCGAAAGGGTTGTGACAGCACAAAATGAAGAGATTAATGAATGTTAATGAAGCGGCAGTTGTATGCCAGGACCGTAGCAAGTGGAAGGAGGTAGTCTCTGCCTACTCCGGAATGGGGAAAAAGGCGTGATTGTATGTATGTATGTATGTATGTGTTTACATACTTTAGCTTGTATATACAAAGTATTAGTCCTAAACTAAAGGCCGGTAACGCACTTGTGACTCCTCTGGTGTTGCAGGTGTCTAATTCTATTCAATTTCAAAATTTGTCAGTGGTGAATCACATTGAATAGGCATGATGACTGGATATGAAAATCAAAATTCTAATTAGTCCGTCAATTATATAATAGAAACATATTGGACATGTAATATTTTCTTCTGTTTCCGCGATTATTACTCATTGAAATAAAACAATTTAACGGATTATATCGCGTTTATTATCTCATTTTACTTCCCGACGTTTCGGAAGCTTTCCAGCTTTCCAGCTATTTTGTCCTCCCGTGACCATGGAAAGCTGGAAAGCTTCGGAAACGTCGGGAACTAAAATGAGATAATAAACGCGATATAATCCGTTAAATTGTTTTATTTCAATATTGGACATGTATTTTTTGCTTTTTCAAAATAATAAAAAATATTCAGATAAATCGCATTATAGTTTAGGGATGTACTTCAGGGGGCTCAAAAATATCTGAACATGCACTCTAATGCAATGCCTTGACAATAGAGTCGTGTTCAGATATTTGTGAGCATCTTATTTGCTGCGATATATCTAATGGCGACTGTACAGTTAGTTTTTTTTTTGTAGAATTTAGTTATTTTATGTTTTTTCCTACCATGAGTACACCTAAATAAACTATGGTGTCTCCTGATATGGAAGACTTTCCACGTAGAAAAAATTCCAAATTTTAGCTTAATCGGTCAATCTTCTTTATCAGAAGACACCATAGTTTATTTATAACGGGTAATAACGTTGGCGAATCGGTGGACCGACGGTTTCGATTTTATGAGCCAACCACGATGTACAACTCAGACCAACCTTGTCAGAAGAAATTTCCTCAAACTCTTCTATAGTAGCCTGAAGTTTTGCTTCCTGTGCAGGATTGAGCGCCGTTCGCGGATGGATATATCAAACCTCACCAACGATGGGAGGTGTTATACTTTTGATTTTGATAAAGAAAATGTATGTTTTTTTCGTTTCCATTTCGTTACTTTCATGTTTAGGATTTTCCACCAAAGTAGGTATAATGCCTGTACTAAATCCGTCTTAGTAATGCTTCTGTATGATTTTCTACAATGTTTTCTATTCTTCAATTTGCCATCTACACTCTTTTAGAACGCGGAACTTTTGAAATTGATTTTATCATACGATAACGGAGGAAGAGTATATATATTCCAAAATTTTAAAATCTGATTATAGTTAACAAATTTTTGACGTGATAACGTCTTATAAATCGATGAACGCCGGCTGCACGCAGGAAAAGGCATGACTCATTGTCACTTTCCGCCTGAGCCGAGCGTGCAGGCGAGAGCGCGAAACAAGCGATAGAGAGTTACGATCGGCCTAAGCGTTCGGCTTGTGAATTTTATTCATAAAAGCATGCAATTTTTTTCATTAATGTGTTCTTATGACCCGATCGTTATCACATGTAAAATTATCGTCCATAAACCGACTTTACAGACTACCAATTTATATCCTCCTTGAGATTGAATCGGAAAACAGTCTGGTTAATATAAACTTTTAAACAAAAAAATAAAACCGACTCCAAAAAAACTAAAAAGTAAAAAATAACGCCGTAATTCAGTTTCTTCAAATTACTCACAAGTAACCGTTTGTATACTCAATCTATATAGTATATACAATTAATCTTATTTTGGCGTCGGTGCCATATAAAGAATGTGTAAAATATTGAAAATTGACGATTTTAGTAAGTTGTGACACGATGGCACCGACTCCAAAATAACATTATTTGTATATACTGTATAGATTGAGTATACAAACGGTTACTTGTAAGTAATTTGAAGAAACTGAATTATGGCGTTATTTTTTACTTTTTTTGGATCGGTTTTATTTTTTTGTTTAAAAGTTTATTTATTTTACACTTTTTAGTTAATCGTTACTTAAAAGTGTATCTCGTGACGATTCGAACAAGCCCAAACACGGCTAGGATACATTATTTTATTACATAGATCTGGTGCCTACCTTCCGGCTCCATCATCAAATCAATTCGATGGTACCATTCTCATCAGGAACATTTAAATTTGTGACTATGAAGTTGCTTAGCTAAATTAATCAAGATATTTTGTCGCCACCCGTAAATCATTTATCATTGAGGAGTTCCGATGGCATTCTGTGGTCTTCTGCATCAATTCCACTTCACCAATTTACACTTTCCGAATGCAAATGCTTATTATGTTTCTTATAATACCAAAATCACTATATGTATGCCTACAATATTTGAGGAGTTCCTTCAATTCCTCATGGATTCCATCATCAGATCTTCACCAAAATTAAATGGGACCAACTAGAAAGCACCTTCTATAAAACCAAAAAAAAAAATTTGAAATCGGTCAAATAGTCTTTGAGTAATCGGTGAACATACATAAAAAAAAAAAACATTCCGTCGAATTGAGAACCTCCTCCTTTATTTGGAAGTCGGTTAAAAATGAAATGTTCTCAACTGAATAACAAATCGGCGTTCAGGAATTTAAAAATGACGAGGTTTTATAGGTACCACCTATACAATGAAACATCTGTGTTTGTTTAAGCGTCTCAAATAAACCATATCAACGTAACGTGCCTACTTCACTTCACTTCTTGTATATTTTTGTTTTAACCTCCTAAGGCGTCTTGTATTTTTAAACGTACTAATTAAGGGAGTGTGTCGTAAATTTAAGCTATTTTTAGTGAGATTTTTGTCAAATCTAGTATATGAAACAGGGTGGTTTTCAGATATTTGTTTTTTTACTATATAACCTATTCAGCGCCTAGCGCGAAAACATGTGTGTTAATTTCCTCCATATGTTTATTCCTCCTAAAATGCGTCTTCATTTTAGGCATTCCTTGACGATGAGATGACTCTCGTAAAATTTCAGAAGATTCGAAATTCAAAAATGTAAAAAGCACTTTACGAATAAAGCGCGCTAAATGCACACGTTAGCGCCTAACGGTATTTGAATAAAGAACATACTTTCCACATTCATTATGATTGAATTTTCATTAAATTTCCTCTTATAACGGTATATGGGTCAATACGAGGGTGTTCTTACTTTATACGCGATCATGGAAGAATAAAACAAGAGGAATGTTAATCGCCATACAAAAAGGCCTGGGTATCTCCAGATAGTTATAGGGTACTTTTGACTCGACTACGCTGAAGAAAAAAAGGAGGGTTATTGTTTTTCTCCTTCGCTAACGAAGTTGCGGGCACCTCTAGTTATAAATAAGTTCACACTAAAATTAAATTTTTGTGACAATCTTTTATTGCCGACTGTACTTTTCTTTGAATATCCATCAACTACCTACCGAGACGATTCTAAAGAGCACAAACTTGGTGGGATTGCATTATTTTATTACAGAGTTCCTATGACCACCTTCCTGCTCCATCATCAGATCAGTTTGATGGTATCATACCATTGCATTGTAACCAAACTTGCATAAGTATGCGAAATTGTAGCTCAATAGAAAACTGGGAAGTAGGTCTTTAACTTGGAAAATTACACCCGAACATACTTACTTACATAGTTACATTGCAAGTTAATTAAAAGCTTGTAAAAAAACGGTTATGATCGGTATGTGCGTATTTTTAAACGAGTAGTTAACTATTTCGCGTATTATACGACATTCACCGTCCTCCGGCCGTCGCCAGGTCTACGACACTAACCTTAGATTAACACGATTGCTAAATAATCACAAAACAGCGTATTTCGCAAAATCCTTCACCGAACAATCCTTCCCACGTCTGTCTGTCTGTCGGCGACTCATGACTGGCGCAAGGCCCTTCCCAGGATGTCACGTCAAGGTGAAGGGAAAGGTCACGACAGTGAAGATTAACTACTTCTAGGATTTGGAGGTTAAGTCAAATTTAGTTCGTTTTGATTATTTTTAGGGGACTATTTTATGCTGAAATAATGAAATAATTATCTTTATTCTGTAAGTAGGCCGCAAGGACACTTTTACAAGTCTGACTCTGCGGCATTTGGACCACCACTGTTGAGAAGAAAGCCGAAACAAACTCAACAGTCGGTATTCTTTTTTGTCGATAACTCTTATATATATGTATTAGGTACAATATTTGTACTTAGCCTATCCTAAATATATGTTTTAAGGATGAACTCAATGCGCAGTTCTCCAAGGAAACATGTCAGAACTTACAAAAGTAAAAAAATAATAGAAGATAAAAAAGCAAAATATGATTTTTTATTTAAAACAACTTACTTACGTTTTCATATGCCACCTTATAAGAACCGTGGTCCCGGTAAAAGTATATTATTTGGTTTCTGTTTTGGGCCATTCATTTTTGTCTGTTAAATAGTCCACTACCCTATATATATATGCCTTTGATAGATGTAGTCCCATGGTAAGCTCAATAAGGCTTGTGTTGTGGGTACTAGACGACGATATATTAGGGTTCCGTATGCAAAGGGTAAAACGGGACCCTATTACTAAGACTTCGCTGGCCGTCTGTCTGTCTGTTACCAGGCTGTATCTCATGAACCGTAATAGCTAGACAGTTGAAATTTTCACAGATGAAGTATTTCTGTTGCCGCTATAACAACAAATACTAAAAACAGTATAATTTTTATGTCTGTCTGTCTATATGAGTAAGTAATATAAAATGATCGGGCACCACGTACATTTTGCTTATGAGTAAGATAAAGCTGAATTGTCATAAATACGGCCATTTGTAGGGTATATTTTGTACGGATCCTTCGGTGCGTGAGTTCGACTCGCACTTGGCCGGTTTTTTCATTGATATAATTATACAATAAATATAGGAAACATCCAAGACTCAGGAAGAAATAAACTCATAACTTGGTTTAGAACCCAAGACCGCCATCTTTGCAGGCAGAGCCACTACAGCTGAGCTAAACCAACCATTGGCGTTCATCATCATCAGCCAAAAGACTGTAGGACATAGGCCTTACCCAAAGAACGCCAACAGGACCGGTCATGTGCCGCCCGCAAGCGAACTCCAGCGATCTTAGCCAGGTTATCAGTTGACCTGATGGTAGGCTCTGCTTCTTCCGGTGCGTGGTCGCCACTTAAGAGCGACGAGCTCTCAAGTGGCGACCGTATACCCTAGGGCCAAGGGGGCCATGGCCCAGGGCGGCGAACAGCCAGGGGCGGCGTAGCAACCCGCGGTGTGCGAGTCCAACGGTTATTTCCTTAACTTCTGGGGTGAAACTTTTTGGCCCAGGTCGCCAAATTTCAAAATACGCCTCTGTCGGCGGTCCCAGCGGCCGTCGGGTCTACGAACAATGTACCATACCCGTTTTAGTTTTTTGCAATTCTTCGAGCTATGCCGGTTACTTTGGTTCTTAGAAGGCTTATCATTCATGACCTTCATTCTTGATTTGATCTCGCAGAGAAACTTGGAGCTTAGAGAACAAAATCGTTCTTAATAACAATAACTAAGTAAACTAAAGTCATCCTGTTTGGAAACATAATCAGTTCCATTTTATCACAGGCATAATTGTCATATAGAGAAGTGAAACATATTCAATTTTTATGTACAAGAATTGACAAAACTATTTTTTTTGGCGAATTTGGTTTGATTTTAGTTCATTTTTTACTCCTAATGATCCCAGGAATTTATCTATCTATCAGTCGCGGACGGCCTCTCCAAAGCTCGCCACCGAATGCGATCCTGCGCAGACCTCATCCACGACTCCCCGCGACCCTCACGACGTCATCCGTTTACCGTCCCACGCTGCGCTTTCCTATGCGTGGTCGCCACTGCAGGACTTTTATATATATATACATATATTATTTTTTTAAGACTTTACTAACCACAGGAATGTTTCCTTAAAATATTTCGGATTTTTTGCGCGCACCCTGTAGTGTATTCGTGATAGTAAAATATTTCTGGTTGGTTGTCTAATAAAGATCTTTCTTTACCGTAAATACCGCTTGTATTTTTGCTTGTAAACTTACTTGATCTATGTGTATTGGGAATTCTGTAATTCCTTCTCAATGAGATGTTAAAGAAAATTTATTTATAATAATGTAATTAATTGCTTCTTCCAATGTCAACAAAAAACAGAAATTGTTAAAACATGACAATTATAATCATCCTTCTGAGAACGTTTTAAATAATTATAATTATAAGACACTTCCAACAGTTCCGGGTAAAAAGGCCGTAAAAACTCACGCACTCCGATGTTGTTGTACCGGTTGTACGTCGTTGCCATGGTTACATCGAGTTATTCAGAAAAACGCTTTTATTTGAGACTGTTAACATACTGACGACATGGCCCCTTGAAATATACATTCGAGAGCAAATGCTTTCGGGGGTTGAGTCCTGAAGGCCTTACTTGCATTTAGCCTTGGCGAGCAGAGCACCTAAAGGTGCGTCCTCATTTGTAGATATCATTTGCCCGATCAGATCTTCGTCCCGTGGCATGATCGCGAGTCACGATCACGCGTTTGGACGTTCCGACCATCCGATCGCTCGAAATCCATGTTGCTACGCGTATCACACACTTAGATCGGACAAGCGCGGCGTGATCGCCAAGCCGACAGTGAGCGTCCAAGCAGCGCGATACGCAGTCATGCCACGCCACGGTGATCGGATACGAGCAAATGATACAAGTGTGGACGCACCTTAAGTTGTATATTTTTCCGGGTAGCAAAATGTCTTGATCTGTAAAACGCCCTCATTGCTATAAGACATAGTAGACTGAATGACTTGGCTGTAAAACGACTTAATATCATAGGTTATTGAACAGTCAGTCATGTTCATTGTTGATTGAGACATTCCTCCTACTTGCGCATTTCACGACCTAGACGTTTTGCTAAGTAAGTCTTTCTGCAACTTAGACAATTTTTTAATCATGCATAACACAAGCCTTATTGAGCTCACCATGGGACTAGTTCTTGGTGTAAAAATTGTCCTGTTTTTTTTTCATAATCATTTAATACAAAAGCCTTGTAACTGTTTTTTATAAAGAAAAAAGAACTGCAATTATAATATAAGTAACGCGAGAACTCCGATTAACTTAAACCGTTTTATTTTCGGGCATTGTTGTGCTTATCATTAAAGGATCTCCTCCAGTTGACCTTGCAGTGGTTATGCTACGGCCACATCATCGAGAGAAGATTTGTGTCGCGCTGTCGCAATAAAAACATCACATTACCCTTAAAAAAAGAAATTTAAGAATATAATAAAAAATATTTACCTTCGCAATACATGTGGGCTGACCATGTTGATAAATATTCCAAATTTCAAATAGGTCGCATAGTAGTACCTTTTACCGCTACAAAAAATGTGCACCAGCAAAAGAGCGTATCGTCATCGCATTAAAGTAATTTTGTTGAGAAGCGCAGTTTTTCGGTAATAACTGAAAAATGGTATATCCGATCATGTTGAAAAAATTTTCATTGAAAGTATTTATTAAGCTTTGTAATTTTTTTCATATTTTTTGGACTTACAATTTAGAAGATAAAGGGGAGGAGACACAATTTATGTAAGTTTCGGAGTGACTATTTCCGAAAATTATGTACTTCCCAACAAAAAATCTATAAACCTTATAGTGTTGTAGATAAACTTACGATATATGTGCCATTTTAAATAATTCAGCTTCTGCCGCCGCTCGTTGAGCTCTCACTCTCTCTCTAAGTTCTCTGAGTTTTTACTAAATTCAAATGAATCTCGACTATTCGAATAATTCGTTTAAACTGAAAAGTTGGATGATTAGACTAGAAAATCAGTCGCCCTTCGCTAATAGGGAACATGCATGAACTTTTTCATCGCTTTTCTTAACAAAATATAAAAATACCGTAAAAACTATTCCAATAAGTGGAATTCAAATTAAAATCAGCTAAGAAATACGCATGATATAGGCATTTTAAACTAGTAATTAGACAGTGATTTGACAGAGGTCCGACATGTACTGTTCCGTCACAGTCCACTACGGCCATATAAACTCCAAATAAAATTCTGGTTTGCTAGAAAGAAATATTTGAGAGATAGCTTAGATCTTTGTTATTTTTATAGTGATTCGAAAACATATTTTTTTCATCAGTTTGTTACATGGATGAGCTTTTAATAGAACAAAAATAAAAAAATATGCATATTCCCTATTGTGACCACCCAAACCGAACATTCGTCGAATCCTGATGTGGCTGCGGCATTACCGTGCTGTTGGTCACGCAACGATCAAAGTCGCGGCGCATTAACCTAGCTTGGGAGCTTTCTTTATAGATATTTGTCACGCACGCGGTCGAATTTTATTAGCTGTTTTTATCCTGAATTGTATAACACCCCTCGGTGTTGTATTTATAGGGTCCCGTAGCCAAAATAGCAAAACCGGAACCCTTATATACTCTATTCATCCTTACTTGTCCTAAATACTAAACAACCAGCTGTTTTCTCGCAAGGAAATCAATTTGATGTATGGAATTGGCAACGTGGCGCTAAAAATATTAATTCCTATTACTTTATTTACGAGAAAATGGGAGTTTAAGACAAAAAAGTATACTTTTAGGTTAGAAGGTTGTTTACTATAGGACAAGTAAGGATGTATAGAGTATAGTTTCTTTATGTCCGTTCGCCCGTATGTCACAGTCAATTTACTCAAAATCTACAGGATGTATATTGATGAAATTTGGAGTATATAGGTGTAACGGACTATGTGGAGGTTAGTGAAACGAAAAATATTTTTTGTATGTGTCGCCATCACGCCAAATCAGCTAAACGGATTTCAACTACTTTTGGCACTCGGGTAGCTGGGTATCCACAAATAGTTATGGGATACTTTTAATCCAACTATGCTGACGAAAAATGAGGGGTTATGACTTTTTCTCCTCCGGAAATGAACTTGGGGGCACCTTTTAGAAAGCTATAAATTGCATCTCTACGCGGACGAAGTCGCAGGCAACAGCTAGTAATAAAATAAAATAAAATGAAAAGTAAAGTATGATTGAGGGGCGTTAAGTACCGCCACTGTAAGTGTCCCAGTGCGCCTGAATGGTTACGGTCAGTCTAGCTCTGCTCCGCCTTAACAGACTATTAAATAAAGCTGCCATCTTTAATTAGTACCAAGTGATTTGACTTTGTGTTGATTAACCACGGGACTTAAAATGGGCTCCCGTTTACGTCATCCAATCATGGCGCCGCCTGAGTGTCACAAACAGATGAATTTGTTGGTAATATTGTGTTTATACAGGATGCCCCTAAAACCAATTACGTAATATGGATAGTTTACAGAGGCTTGGCGTCAGGAAAATTACAAGGGAAGCCGAAGCGTATTTATTTACTCATATTTAAAGAACAAGGTGGTTATAAGCTTTTCCAAAGGTGGTTATAAGCTTTTCCAAAGGTGGTTATAAGCTTTTCCAAAGCTGGTTATAACTCTTTCCAAAGGTTATAAGTCTTTCTTTGGACGCTACGCCACTGGTAGAAAGCTACTGAGACCTGACTTGACAATTCTGTTAGAAAATCTCTTATGAAGTCTGTGTTCTTTGTTTTTTTATGGTAATAATATAATGAATTTTATTTTACTTTTCCTTTAATTTTTTTGATCTGCATATTGACAGCTATGGCAAATCTAAAAACCTTTAACATGCATAAACTTACCATCACGCCTTACCCCTATTATCTATATATTTATCTATCAGCCACGGATGTCCGCATAGGTCTCCCCTGTAGCTCGCTACAGGGCGTGATCCTGCGCAGACCGCATCCACCGACTCCCCGCGACCCTCACGAGTGCAGCCGTCCTTAGACCTAGTCGGGGGCCTTCCCACGCTGCGCTTTCCTATGCGTGGTCGCCACTCCAGGACTTTAATACCCCAACGGCCATTCGTTCTCCGGGCTACTTGGCCGGCCTATTGCCACTTCAACAATGCAATCCTGCGAGCTATGTTGGTTGTTTTCCAAATGTTCTTCCAAAGATATCCTCATTTCTGATTCTATCACGTAGAGAAACTCTAAGCATAGCCCTTTCCATTATTCGTTGCGTGACTCTGACCCGCCTTAGTTGCGTGACTCTGAGTCCCATTGTGAACCACCATGTCTCAGTTCCCTAGGTCATCACTGGCAACACGCGCTGTTTGAAGGCCTTCGACTTCAAGCGCTGGGGTATTTTTGACGAAAATATATGACGCAGCTTCCTGAATGCTGCCCAACCGAGTTGGATACGACGATTGACCTCCTCGAAGTTGGATTTACCTTGCTAGACAATTAG
Organism: Hedya salicella; assembly: GCA_905404275.2. Classification (NCBI taxonomy): domain Eukaryota; kingdom Metazoa; phylum Arthropoda; class Insecta; order Lepidoptera; family Tortricidae; genus Hedya; species Hedya salicella. The sequence goes on from FR990099.1 coordinate 10,204,879, forward strand.
TCACAGGTATACATACTCGTTAACAATTTCGAGGGCAGAACTATCGGGTAAGGTTAACATGGTCCTTGGCCCTATTACGATACTATAATTGTCATTGTTTAATTTTTGGTGACAAGTACAGCGTAGGTGATAGTCTCAGCGTAGAAAATCATACAGTAGAATTATTACTAAAGTGGATTTAATGTCTAAATTCCTGTTAAAAAACATATTTATGGGTACCTTGACAATGAATTAACACAAATAAATGACGATTGAAGATTACTTGGAAATGATTAAATGTTGTTAAATATTGCAGAAATAGAATCAATAAAAAGCCGGCCGGGCAAAATCCCCGCTAACGTAAGCAAATAATTAATTATTCTATAATTTACTAGTACGAAACTCAATGAGTAGACGTGACGTATTCATATAAATTATAACGTTTGTAAATTTTGTATAACATTACAAAACCGGTCCGATCGTCTTTTGATAGTTTGTGAGCGTGTTTTTGATAATATATACGAGTATGTTTTAAGGGATACCTTTATAAATAACTAGCTTCTGCCCGCGACCTCGTTCGCCTTAAATTCGTTTATCGCGGATAAGGGTATTTTTCCAGGATAAAAAGTAGCCTTTGGCCTTTCCCGGGACTCAAACTATCTCCTTACCAAATTTCATCCAAATCGGTTAAGCGGTTTAAGCGTGAAGAGGTAACAGACAGACAGACAGACAGACAGACAGACAGACTTTCGCATTAATAATATTAGTATGGAATTATAGATTTAGGCGTTACTTTGTGTAATTCCATATTAGATTAATGGATTATAGTTCCTTTGCTGTTCCGCGAAATTGTGTCTTGGTTACATGTGACAATAATTGTGCGCACATGCGCATATTTTCATGTAGGTTCCTCAAAAAAATACGCCTGCAAATACAAAAAACCGTCCGTCCGGTGGTCCATTCCATTTCACTCCACCCCCAGACCCCCCCCCCCCCCCCCGCCCGCAACTTCGTTCGCGGAGGACAAAAAGTCGTGACCCCTCTTTTTTTCGTCAGCGTAGTCGGGTAAAAAGTATCCTATAGCCATCTGTGGATGCCCAGCTACCCGTGTACCCGCAACATTTTTTTTAAATATCTTCAATGTACGCAGACATTTCATTTTACAACATGAAATGTCTGTACATTAATGATATTTTAAAAAAATATTGAAGTGGACTATTTGGAGGACATTGAATCAAAATATATTTTTTATTTTTTGTTTTGTATGTGTCACTGTGGCTTGATCACGCCATATTGGCTAAACAGATTTCAACAATTTTTGGTACACGGATAGCTGGGTATCCACGGATGGTAATAGGATACTTTTCATTTGAATACGCTGAACAAAAAAAGATAGTTATGATTTTTTCTCCTCTGCTGATTAAGTTGCGAGCATCTTCTAGTCCATACTAATATTATAAATGCGAAAGTGTGTCTGTCTGTCTGTCTTTCTGTCTGTTACCTCTTCACGCTTAAACCGCTGAACCGATTTGGATGAAATTTGATATGGAGATAGTTGAGTCCCGGGGAAGGACATAGGCTACTTTTTATCCTGGAAAAATACCCGTATCCGCGATAAACGAATTTAAGGCGGACGAAGTCGCGGGCAGAAGCTAGTATTATATATATTAGTATGCACAGCTTGGATTGCATAATTGACTTCAAATTAACCAGAGACGAGACTTCCTGAGGTCACAGTGTAAACAAAAACATATTAAGTATTAAAAACAGTTGTTTCCGGTCCATAATAAAAAAATATTCACACGATTCAAGTTTCGACTTTGATGGCTCGTTATTACTTACATTTGAAACACTTCAGACAGCTATGCAAAACAAATAAATATACCCATAAAACTACGTACTTAGGTAATATTTCCTTCCGTCATGGCAATTTGAATGGAGCTGGAAATGACAAGCCTTTAGTACAAGTACATTGTACAATTTCGAGGATATAACAGCAAAAGTTGTTCGCACATCCGTCAAAGGCAGCCCTCATGTCTAAAGGCATTTTAGGTATGGCTCCAAAAATGTATAATAAACTGTCAAAAGCTGTTAGAGACGCTACAACCATTCTGCAGTTTAAAAAAGAATTAAAAAACTTCTTGATCGAAAAAGCGTCCTATAATATTGACGAATATTTTAACGACCACATATTTTAAAATTCTAATTATGATACTGATTATTATTGTATATTTACTACATTTATTACTATTTTTTTTAATTTTTAAATGTTGAATGATAAGAATTAGACATGATAAATGACAGTAAAATAAAATAAAATAATGTATTACATATTAAGTAACGTCCATCTTTTGCATAACACTTGCGGGCGTATTGTGCCATGCTAAAAATCAGTGTACCAGCTTATGTACCACAATTTGAGCAAATAAAAAAATTGAATTTGAATTTAGCGGAAGGCGAGGTAAACAGTGCAGCACACTACGAAAATATTCCTATTTCTACAAACGCAATAAAAAAATACTGACAAACAATAAAACACACTAAAAAACCGGGATAAGTATTTATATATACTACACTAGACTATGCCCGCAACTTCGTTCGCGGAGGAGAAAAAGTCATAACTCCTCTATATTTCTTCAAAGTAGTCGAGTAGAAAGTATCCTATAACCTTCTGGAGATATCAAGCTACCCGTGTACCTTACCAAAAATAGTTGAAATCCGTTTAGCTGATTTGGCGCGATGAAGCCACTACGACACATACAAACATACAAAAAATAAAAAATATTTTTTTTCCATTCAGTGACTTCCAAATAGTCCGTCACAATTTTTTTTCTATATCTTCAATGTACAGACATTTCATTTTTACAACTTTATAATAGTATAGATGTCTTACTACCCGTGTTATGAGTCAATTCACAGTTCAGTTAGGTTCGTGTGCTGTCGTTTATCGACTACTACACGATCATTTACATATAATCGTCATAAACCTCACATGACTAATAATGCTAAGGGAATTCCTACAAGCAATATCTTTAGTAGATCAGTTTGTGGTTTTCAACTGTAGGGCCATGTCGTAGGTTATATTTTAGTGTAGCAAATACGAAGAAGGAAGTTGTGAGTATGTTCGTCACGTAATTATAACATACAGACGGACGGATAGGTGGAATATTGATAAATGTCTGTATATTTAAAACGGTTATATTTATTTTATTTAAATGTCGATTGCCCTAAAGTAGTGCAAGTCTTTTCCAATAGTATTAAATCATAAATTGCTCTAAAATCTTGTGGTAAATAACGACTCAAAACTGCTTGTAGAACATTTTGACATTGACTTTGATCATTAATTTCGATTGCCCTAAAGTAGTATAAGTCTTCTCTAATAGTATTAAATTATAAATTGCTCTAAAATCATGTGGTAAATAACGATTCAACACTGCTTGTAGAACATTTTGACATTGACTTTGATCATTAAAAATCTTATAACCATCTGTGGATACCCAGCTACCCGTGTACCTATTTTTAAAAAATGTGTTAGCCGATTTGGCGTGATAAAGCTATAACGACACATATAAACATACAAAAAAAAAACATATTTTTAGCGTTCTGTACTCAAAGTCAAAAACGGGACTCTATTACTAAGACTTTGCTGTCCGTCTGTCTGTCTTACTGTCACCAGGCTCATGAACCGTGATAGTTAGACAGTTGAAATTTTCACAGATGATGTATTTCTGTTGCCGCTGTAACGACAAAATCTTTAAACACTGTAATTTTATGTCTGTCAGTCTATATCAATAACCAATATAAAATGATCGAACACCGCGTACATTTTGCTAAGGATTAGGGCTCTGCTTACACTGGATTTTCATAGATACGGCCGTTTGTAGCGTATATTTCGCACTTCGCCGGTTTTTTCAATTATATCTTCAATGTACACATATTTTAATTTTTACAACTGCATAGATAACATCTGTAAGACCAGATAAATAAATATTACAAATCGCAATAAAGAAATAAGTATTGTGTTCAAGTAAGAGTAAATGAAAAGAATAAACTTTACAAAAACCGTTAACTAACTGACAACAAATCACAAAAGTGAATGCTGTTCTGGGAATAGAACTCCGTCCACTTCCTTAGTTTTTGTGATGGCTAACTAATATTCTACGAACGCAACAAACTGTACCGCCTCTTGAATAGGGAATATGTATGAATTTTTATTTTTGCTTTAATAAAAGCTCATTCATGCTACAAACACTATACATTTTTTTTTATAACTATATAAATAACCAAGATATAAGCCATCAAACATTTCATTCTATCTCTTTCTAGCAAAACTAAATTTAATATGGAGTGTATATGGTCGGAGTGCACTATGACGTAACAGTGCATATCGGACCTCTCTGTCTAATTAGTACTTTAAAATGCCTATATCATGCGTATTTCTTGGCCGATTTTAATTTCAATTTCACATTATGAAATAGTTTTTACGGTATTTTGATATATATAGTTAAGAAAAGCGATAAAAAAAATTCATGCACGTACCCTATTAGATAATAACATTAAATAGCTGACTACTTTAATAACTAATAAACTAAACTAAAATACACAGATACACAGATACACAGAGTCACAGACACGTTAAACTTATAACACCTGTCTTTTTTGTCGGGGGTCAAAAATATGAATATCACTAATCAGACATTTACGAAAAAATATATCCACTAAATATTGTAAAGAACTATTTGGAGATCACTGAATCGAAAAATATATTTTTGGATTCCTTGTAAATTTGTATGTGTCGTTGTGGCTTCATCAAGCCTAATCGGCTAAACGGAGTTCAACTAATTTGGTACACGGATAGCTGGTTATAGGATACTTTTTACCCAACTACGCTTACGAAAAAAAGAGTTGTTATGACTTTTTTTCTCCGCGAACCAACCTGAGAAGGTGCCCATCTTCTAGTGTGTCATAATTCTGAAACCGTAAAATTGACAGAATCTTTAGGAAGGTAATCCAATAGAAGCCGTCAGTTTTGGTTAGGTTTGTTTTGTAACAATCGTAAAAAGTTATCGATTTCGTCGAAAAATATAGTTAAAAAAAACCACATTACAACTTTATGATATACGTAGGTCACTCGATAAATTTTGAGATAAAAAAAAACTATTGAAGATATTAGTATTATTTATTTTACATTTTTTCAAAATACTCTCCATCACTCTCTATACAAAGTTCCATTCGTCAGAACCAACTTTGGAAGCACTTTTGCCAGTCTTCATCAGATAGGTCCGAAATTGCTTCTTCATATGCAGCCACGGCTTCTTCAGCACTCGAAAAAAACTTCCCTTTTATTTTTTCTCTCACCACCGGGAACAAAAAGACATCGCAGGGAGCTCAGTCAGGACTGTAGGGTGGATGTGGTAAGGTTTCTATCCCAGCTTTCTCAATAAACGCCTTTGTTCTGAGGGACGTATGTGAAAAGGCGTTATCGTGATGCAGCAAGATTCCCCGAAGTCCAGTCTTTGGTCTCCTCTCTCGCACTGCTTTGAAAACTTGCGTCAATGCTACTGTAGTATACCAATCAGAGTTGACTGACCTATAATTTTCCAGCATTGATGTTGATAAATGTCCGCCCCGTGAAAAGAAACTAGCTACCATTTTTTGCCGACGTTACGAGGTCTTTGTAGTTTTGTTGGTAACTTTCCCTCTGAGAAGACCCATACTGACGATTGCCGCTTGTTTTCCGGGTCATATTGGTAAATCCATGTTTCGTCACCTGTAATTATTTCCGATACACGCCGCGATGTCCTGTTGTTGAATCGTACACGCATCTCACGACACCAATCTACACGAGCCTGTTTCTCATTATCGGAGAGCAAACGCGGTATCCAACGACAACAGAGCTTCCTTACTCCGAGATGTTGATGTAGAATGATGATAACGCTTTCCGAACTGACGCCTAAGATATTCTCTATGTCTTTTGTATGTTATTCGTGGATCTTCTCGCACCAACATTTCAGTAGTCCACACGTTTTCTTCAGTTACTGCTGTTTGCGGGCGACCACTTCGATGGTCATCTTCGAGGCTGGTTTTATCCCTTTTAAATTCGTTCAACCATCTAAAAACTGTTGCCCGTGAAGGAGCAGAATCTCCTGATGCTGACTGCAATCGTTGCAAACACAATTGTTCAGATAAACCAAATTTAAAATCATAAAATATCATAGCACGCAAATGTTCGCGGTTAAGCTCCATCGATACAAAGAAAAAACGCGGGAACTGTTTTAGAAAAATGACTGAAACATATTCATTTTTTAAATTGGAGCGAATCGGCAACTTGTGTTCTATTTTTAAATAAATTTACTGCCCGCGACTTCGTCCGCCTTAAATTTGTTTATCGCGGATAAGGGTATTTTTCTGGGATTAAAAGTTGCCTATGTCCTTCCCCGGGACTCAAACTATCTCCATACCAAATTTCATCCAAATCGGTTCAGCGGTTTAAGCGTGAAGAGGTAACACACAGACACACTTTCGCATTTATAATATTAAGTATGGATTAGATTTTTTTTTCACTGGATAAACGGCTATATTCTATAAATCTATATGAGCTGTAAGCACCTACCTAGTATTAAGACAAGGCAGCCTTTCTATATAGCGTCCTCGGCGACGCTGCCGCCGTCCATTCTTCGACGATTATCCCAATTAAGGCAGACGACTCACAATCAACAAGTACTTAAATCAAAGTAATGATCAAATTGTCCAGAAATACCTAGCGCTAGCAATTAAATCTTAGGTCAAGCACTGATCCGTCTATCCTTGCCATTCTTGGGTAATGGGGACCTAATTAAAGTAAAGATTTTTTATTTTTGACCGCTATGAAGTTAATATTTTCTTCTGTTTCCGCGATTATTACTCATTTAAATAAAACAAATTAACGGATCATATCGCGTATATTATCTCATTTAAGTTCCCGACGTTTCGGAAGTTTTTCAGCTTTCAATGGTCACTGGTTTACTGAGAAAAGATATATTTTCCTCTGTCAAAGTTACAATCTGTGCAAACTACCCACTTTGAGACAACAAATAAAGGAGTACATACATGTCAGATGGGCAGAATCTGTAAAGACAGTTACACATGTGCCAGAAGGGCTTAAATATTCTATTTTAATAATTTACCAATCAGTATTTCACAAATGAAAGCTGAAAAGCTTCGAAAGTTCGAAGTTTGAAAGTTTCGTTATGAAGTTGTAAAAATAAAATGTCAGTAGGTAAATTGAAAATAATTTAATAAATAAAATATACCAAAGTTCCAAATATTTTATAATAAGGCTTATCCACGAAAAAAGTAGCCTCTGTTGTATAATTTCAGGTCTTTAATGTGAAATGACATTTTCTTAAGAATTTAATTAAAAAGAAGGACGCTTCACCTTTCGTTTTGAGATGGTTATATACATATATATCAGACGCTATCCATTTTTAGGCTTACTTTCGTAACCTCTGGATTTTAGTCGTAGATTTTGTATTTTTCACGTTTGGGACACAGATATTGATTTATTTTTTACTCAGATTGATTATCGACGCTATAATGTTCCGCGAATATCTTTCCAGACTCTTAATTACCGTATGTAGGTCATAAATTGTTTTAAATTATGCCAGAAGTACACACATTTGTATGTAATCATTTTAGCTCTAAGCCTTAACTGACATTATGTAGGATTTCACAACTTGTAAGGAGAAATGTATGGAAATTAGATTTTAACACATAAAAAAGAATACTTTGTTGGCATTCTACTAGCGGTTTGAACTACCTAAGTAGATCTACTGGGAGACAGTGGAGACTTACAGAACAATAGAACAATTCTTTATTGCACACCAACAACAGAAACAGTACAATAGAGCCTTAACAAAAAATACGCTAGACTATAGGCGGTCTCATCGCTAAAAAGCAATGTCTTCCAGACAACCTTTGGGTAGCTTGGGATTTAGTTTTCCATGGCTACATTTTTTTTCTTGGACAAGCCTTTGGTAGTAAATGTTAAAGGAAGATGATATTAATAAACATTAATGGCAAATATATATGTAGAAAGCAAATAAAACGGGCTATTTAAGGTCAATAAAAAAAATTGTTTGTAGTGTCCTATGTCTCTGCGTCTTCATCACGCCAAAACAATGTTATACCCCCGGCGTTGCAAGCGATCATAGGCTGCGGTGACTGCTTAACATCAGGCAGGCCGTATGCTTGTTTGCCCCTTAGTAGTATTAAATAAAACAGATGGACATCCACAGTAGTTGGGCATCCACAGTTGGTTATGAATAAATAAATATTAGGGGAACAACTTTATTAAACTAGTTCCATAGGCATTCCAGCTCAATAAGCTCAGGTTTGTGTTATGAGTACTAGACGATGACATATTTAATAGATATTATATTAAGTTCCATGGTCATTCAGCTCAATAAGCTAATGAGGCTTTATGTTATGAGTACTAGACGATGATGTTTTTAATAAATAGATATTAATTATACAATATATAGGAAACATCCAAGACTCAGAAACAAACTTTAGGATTTAAAAATAAGTAAGTTACAGAGAGAGCTGCTAGTGCTAACTAGATTGTGTTCGAAAATTTCAAGCCACGTACAGCAATATCAATATAGCTCTTTTGGTCAGAGCACTTCTGCGTCGAAGAAGAGGTCGCAGGTTCAAATCCTGCTTGCAATTTAGTAGGTCGCATTGATTTTTTCCTTTACAATCGAACTTTGTGTTAAAATTGATCAGGAACGAACATTTATACAGAAATATTTGCCCTTCACGGGATTTGAAGCCTATCTTGAAGACTATCAGCTTTGCAGGCAGGGTTATTACCGCTGAGCTAAACCGGACGTGAAATTGGTTATAGGATACTTTTTTTTCGAACTGTGCTGAAGCAAAAAAGAGGTTTATGGCTTCCTCCTCCACAAACGACGCTGGCCTCTTCTAGTAGGAAATATGCATTTAAGAAAAAGTAATTAATTAATTAGATATTGTTCTGCTGTCAACAGTTTTTTCTGATCATTTTGCTGCAATTTATTAGAAATTTATGTAGACTGTGATTGGTTTGAAAACGGATTTTAACAATTGCATCTTTCGCCTATCAAAACTATATTATTAGAAATGATTATCCTTGACCGTGGTCTTAACAGAGGTTACTTATTGGTTTGTTAGGTCGTAGTAGCGATGGGCGACTGAATGATTCTAGTCGAATCATTCGACTTTTAAGTTCAATCGAATTATTCGAATAGTCGAGATTCATTCGAGTGAATTCGAAACTCAGAGAACTTAGAGAGAGTGAGAGTTCAACGGGGGCGGCGCCCGCTGTCGGCCGAAGATTTTCGTTCTCAGCGAAACGACTCGAGTCAAAATCGACGTCACACGCAGCGCCATCGCCATTGCCAGCGCCGCCAGTTTGATAATAAAAAAATCTAATATTAGGCTATTTGACATTTTTATATGGTATGTTGTAAAACGACGTCTTAATAATAAAAATAATGGTAAAAAAAACGCCAATATCATAAAAACTCCCCGAGATACAACGACGTTAAAAACAAATTTTTGGACTTTCGCAAAAAACGCTTCATACTAGCCTACAAGCATGTATCACACGCTAGTATCTTGTATAGGGAAAATAAGAACTTTCTTCTGCAGCTACGTTAAAACTTGCGTTTATCGAAACGGTTTTAGAACAAAAATTACAAAACATTTTTTGGGTTATTGAATGGTATTATTAGTTATTAATATTTTCATACTTTAAAAATGGACTTTCCCACCCAACTTTAAAAACTCATAAAACAAGCTACACGTAAGGTATCAAACTCAAAATTTTAACGTAGTTTTTTATTTTGCTTGTTTTATCAGGATCTTATGTAATTATTGCATTTTTTGTCTACTGTCAAATACCCTATTGTACTCGTATCATTCAAAGTCACCCATCGCTCGAGTCGAAGTCGAAAGTCGAACATTCATTCGACTGTATAGTAGTGATTAGTACACTACTATTTTGTTATTCGAATCGTAAAATAAATAGTAACTATAGTTATTCGATTTCTATAATCATTCAAAGTCGCCTATCGCTAAGTCGTAGATATTTGATTACTTCCGTTACTCTTCTGTATCAAGCACGGGATGGTCCTAATTCTAATGCTTCTGGGAGACAAGCAATTGTGAGCCAAAGGAAACCATTGTTACAGTTTCTGTCACGCCACGCCACGCCTTGGTTTTGTATAGCAAGGTCAGTAAAGTACCTATAATAGGCTATCATAACTTAGAACAACTTCTCAATAATAAACAATATTGGTAAAAAACTATTTCCATCTCATGAAAACTCCCCGAGATACAATAATGTTAAAATCACATTTTTCGACTTTCCCAAAAAAAAACGTTTCAGAGTAGCTTAGTGACGTCACACGGTTAGTACGTACATACATATACAGAAAAACCATTTAGTGACCTCCAAATACAATATTTTTTCGTTACAAACATTTTATTGAAAATATCTTTAATATTTAAAGAAAATTTTTGTTTTACGATTATCTGAAAAACATCTCCAATGCAGTTATGTTGTTTTTGTAAACATCCCTTTTAACAAAATGGCAGGCGGTTTTTTATTAAAGTTCAACCAATCTTAAACTGGGATGTTGACCATTTTTTACAACTTTCTTTGTGGTATGTTATAGAACGACTCCTCAATAATAGATACATTGTTGAAAAACTACATACTTCAATCTCATAAAACTCACCGAAATACTTACAACAATGTTAAATACACATTTTTGGACTTTCCCATAAAACGCTCCATTGTACAGTCTAGGAACTTGTGACTCTATATTTAAACTTGCGTTTATCGAAACGGTTTCATAATAAAAGTTACCATAAATTTCATGGGTTATTCAATGGGGTTATTAGTTATTAACATGGACTTTCCCAACAATTTTTCAAGGCTCATAAAATAAGCTACGCGCAGGATATAGAACTCTTTTTTTTGGATTTCTGTCATAGATATTCTCGCATATTTTATTTTTATTTTTACTCAACATCCCAATTGAACGCCAGTCCACTAAGTTCACTGTACATTAGGATTTCACTAACGTGGTATAACTCTTTTTCCACTAATAAATCATTACTTACTCGTGAGTAAACTCATTTTACATTTCACCAATAATTAACCTGGAGATTAAATCTCTAAAAACAAAATCTTACACCGTTAATTTCGGCCGAGTTAACTGTTAAACATTGATTAGTATTGTCATTGTCACTGTCAAGTGAATTCCAAACTTATTTCACAATTGATGTATTAGCCGAACAAATTTAAAAAACCGGCCAAGTGCGAGTCGGACTCGCGCACCGAGGGTTCCGTAGAAATTTTCACTTACCCTAACTTTATTACCCAGTTCCGGTTATGTTGAGTTTGCACCTGATATCTATAGCATTGCATACACATGAGGTGCAAACTTAACGCAACCGGGTTTTTCAAATAGGTTTTTGAAAATAAAATAAAAAAATATAGTTACAGACATGGTTATAATTTTCGTGTAAAATGTTATAATTTAAGTATGTTAATTTATACAAATTGTGAAATTTCAAAATAAATTTTCGTTCGGTAAACTTTGGATAAAGGGGGGGAATGGTGTTTTTTTCACATTTTCCTAAATATAACAAAATGTAATCTCTATAAAAAAAAAATTGATCAAAAATGTGCCGATCGAGCCCTTTTAAAGATATACTACCTACTTGACCTAGTAGCTAGAATTTATAAAGCTAAATTTTAAATGTTGTGAATTAGATGTCACAGAGGAAATGGGGAATGGATGAAAATTTTCAAGAATCTTGAAATTTAGGAATACGAAAGTCAGAACAAAAAATACAGATTTTTCTGTGACTTAGAAAAATATAAAAAAAAAGGTGAAAAGGTGTTGGTGGGCCTATAATGCCCGCCTTATACGGTAAGGCAAGGGCAGCATTGATATTTTCGATTAAAATGGCTGTAAATAAGAAATATGATAAAGTAATTAAGAAATATGATAATATATAATGGTGTAACAAAATTAAATAATTGATTAAATTAGAATTAAAATGAACCACCAATGGTGTATGAATTTAATGATAATGACTTGTAAAATTGTATTGCTTTTTTACCAATAAATTCTGTATTCTGTATTCTGTAAATGTACCGTATACCGTATAAGGCAGGTATATGGGCCCACCAACACCTTTCCATCTTTTTATTTTTTTTCTAAGCCACAGAAAAGTCTGTAATTTTTTTCTGACAATAAGGAGGCTTATTCCTACCTATAAACAAAATTCCAAGATTTTTGAAATTTTTCGTCCATTCACGCATCGCTCTTTGATCTACACTGTAATAAATCATAATTGCTGTGATCTAGGTTGCCTGAGAGTCAGGCAGCCTCGCCGCGACATTGTTGGTTTCAGGGCTGCCGCGGCATGCGATGTCTTCGCTGAATTCTCTGAGGTTGCTATGAATTATTCACAAGCGCATTCCTTTGGAGACTGAAAGGGCAAAATGTTCACTCTGTTGTCTGTCTGTCTGTCAACACCCTTTTTAGGGTTCCGTACCCAAAGGGTAAAACAGGACCCTATTACTAAGACTCCACTGTCTGCCTGCCCGTCTGTTATCTCATGAACCGTGATAGCTAGACAGTTGAAATTTTCACAGGTGATGTATTTTGTTGTCGCTATAAAGAAAAGTGAGGTTCTTGTGTTCCAGCCACGTGAACATAAAGTCGATAGGGTACCAGAAATCACGCTGTACGGTGTACCGCTCAAGAGAACCGACAAGTTCAAGTACCTGGGTCACTGGGTCACGGAGTGCCTTTCAGATGACCTTGACATTGAGAGGGAGCGTAGGGCGTTGGCTGTGCGCGGGAATATGTTGGCCCGCAGGTTTGCACGATGTACGAAAGAGGTGAAGATAACTTTGTTTAGGGCATATTGCCAGTCCTTTTACTCGTGCTGCCTGTGGTTCAACTATACGCAAAGGGCAGTCAACGCCTTACGCGTTCAGTATAATAACACGCTGAGGATGCTGCTGGGTTTTCCTAAATACTGCAGTGCTTCCGGTATGTTCGCGGAAACGCGTATTGACGGTTTTCATGCCATTATGAGGAAAAGAACCGCCTCCATAATGCACCGCGTAAGGGACAGCGCCAGCGGCATCCTAGGTGTGATGGCGAGCAGGCTAGATTGCCCCATAATGAGGCACTGGGTGAGCCTCCATGCTGGACAAACATCTTAGTTTAAAATTAATTTAATGACTTTTAATTCAATTTATTCTAATTTTCTTATATGATGCGCATTTTAATTTTAATAATATTTTTTTTTTTTTTTAATTTTGTTATTTCATTTTTATTCAATTTTATCCGGTAATCAAATTATTTGTAAATGATTTATAAACCTATCTAAATTTTATTGTTGATTATTTTTAATATTTATATGACTACTATCAGTTTGTATTGTACTCTAAGTGTCCAGCGTGTACTTATGTATGTTACTTATAATTTGTGCCAACTAACATTAGTTTTTTAAGCCTTACTAACACAAAACATGGATCTTTGTTATCTGGAATTAAATAAATAATAATAATAATAATATAACAACAAATACAAAAAACAGTATATTTTATGCCTGTCTGTCTGTGTCAGTTACCATATAAAATGATCGAACACCGCGTACATTTTGCTTAGGGCTCTGCTAACACTGGATTTTCATAGATACCGCCGTTTCTAGCGCATTTTTTGTACGGAACCCTCGGTGCGCCAGTCCGACTCGCACTTGGCCGACTTTTCTAAGAAGCGTGAGGTATCAAGCTGAAATTAATTTCAAATACTAAGTCTGCAATCCCTTGAAGCTATGAACATATATAGAAAAGTTAAAAAAGTTTCATATAAATTGTCGTTAACTGAAAACCTTTAGTATACTTGCATTTGTCCTAGTAACTTGAAATTTGGTATAAAGGTAGCACAACCACAGGTAAAAATCTGAAAATCTTTAAAGTTGTTGTGTCTATGACAGTAACCAATATAAAATGACCCCATGCTGCGTAGATTTTGCTTAGGAGCAAGCCTCTGTTAACGGTGGATTTGTAAGTCCAAAAAAAATGAAAAAAATTACAAAGATAAAAAGCTAATTTATAAATATTTTCGAAGAAAATTATTTTCAACATGATCGGACACACCGTTTCTGAGTTATTGGCAAAAAACAGCGCATCTCTGCAAAACAACGTAAGTGCCGTGGAGATACGCTCTTTTGCTAGTGCACTTTTTCAAATCGTATTTTATTCAACTGTAGTGTATTTTTTGTATTAACTGCTTCGGAACCCTACACTGAACATGGTCCGACATGCTCTTGACCGGTTTTTGTTTCTAAATGATTTATTTTAATTGTATGTCTTTGTAGTAGGTAATAAGAATATTTCCGTAGTGTGCTCTACGTGTTTATCTCACCCGCCGTGAAAAATTTGTTCGGCAATGACACGTGTTGTCATTTCCATTAATTAATTGCCCTAATAAGTACATATACACAAATATAAACATACATACACGCATGTATGCTTGAATTGTACCTATTTACATATGCTCCACCGAAGCATTTAAAGTGTTTGAACTACTCATCCAATGGCCACTTTACGAGTTTGAATTTACGTTACAAACATACAACGTATTCGTATTTATTTAAACATTAATGCACAAAACAAAAGAAATACGAAGGAAGGACTTCATTCCAAATGGCACTTTCTACCAGTCAACAGATATACGAGTACATGAAATTGGCGCAATGTTTTTTTTTAAGGGGATGCATTGAAAATTTGAGCTATTTTTAGCGTGATTTTGTCAAATCTACGAGTACAACATAAAACAGGTTCGCTGGTTTTCAGATATGTGTTTTTTCGACTATTTAACCTATTCAGTGATTAATGCGGAAACATGTTTGTTGAAAATTTCCTCGATAGAAAAGTTATCTGAAAACGCGTCTTCATTTTCCGTCTTTTGACTAGTTTTTACAAACGACAGATTAATAAACGGCTACTTAAATTATTTAAAATGACATTATTCCCTTTATCTTTGACGTGATTAACTTAAATGTTAACAAAACATAATACATAATATTGAAATAAAACAATTTAACGGATTATATTGCGTATATTATCTCATTTTAGTTCCCGTCGTGTCGGAAGCTTTTCAGCTTTCCATTCATTCTTTCCGGGTGGACACCCGTGACCAATGACCATTAAATGAGTAATAATCGCGAAAACAGAAGAAAATAATACATAATATCTTCGATTTCATTGTACTCTTACATCTGGCGCTTACGGCAAAAAACCCCAAGCATGAAGTGTATTAGCTTTCTCTTTATTTTATGCGCGCAAGCAATAAATGCGTCCCTTATTACAAATTCTGCTCATTGGCCCGCTCGGCGTTTGGGGCGTGGTTTACGAATGACGATGCAGGCCCTTAATGTTTATATGTGTCGTTGAGGCTTCATCGCGCCAAAACGGCTAAACAGATTTCAACTATTTTTGGTGCACATTTCCTATACCTATTTGTGGATACCCAAGCTAACCAGCTTGGGTATCCACAGATAGGTATAGGATACTTTTTGCCCGACTACGCTGTCGAAAAAAGAGGGGCTATGATTATGACTTTTTCTCCTCCGACGTCTCCTGGACTAGTACCTAGTACTATAAGAAGTTGTAGAAATTAAATATCTGTACTTTTGAAAATATAATAAGTGATACGGTCACGGAATCGAAAAAAATATATTTTTCATTCTTTGTGTTTGTATGTGAAGTTGTGGCTTCGTCGCGCTTAACAGATTTCAACTATTTTTGGTACAAGGGTAGCTGGGTATCCACAGATGGTTATAGAATTCTTTTTAGGACTATGCTGTCGAAAAAAAGAGGGGTTATGTATTTTTCTCCTCCGCGAACGAAGTTGCGGGCATCTATTAGTGTCATATAAACATACCGAAGGCGAAAGCTACTGGGCCGGCTCCAACGTCACGCGAATTCATTATCAAATCATAATTGTATAAATAATTCGCAAAATACGCAGATTAGCAGGAAAATCGTTTTGGTGTCGTCGCAACACTGTTTTACGAATGCAAACTGACCAGTTTAGCGAGTTTAGGTAGGTATAGTCACCATCAGATAGTCTGTAAATAGCAAAGGCGTAATATAAGGTGCTTAAAAAAATTAGGGCGACCCTCCATAGCGGCACACGCTCCCCACACTACGCACGAAATCACCTGCTCCCAACTCTCCACACCTCCAAATAGTCCGTTACAATATTTTTTAAAAATAACTTCAATATACAAACATTTCATTTTTATAACTTTATAAGTATAAATGTTTTAAGCACACCGTAAAATGGTGCTACTTTGCTCCAATTTAGAAAACAAAAAACTATTCTGGCATTTATAACTTTCAAACATGTTAGCCTTACAAATAACTAAGAATCGCACATTTCCTAACGAGTAAATTTTAAAAATTACGCCGCAATCTGATTTGTTAAAATATGAAAATAATAAATTAAGAGCAAAGTTACACATTGACTAAGCAAACTTTGCTCCTTACTAAATGTTCAAGGAGCAAATTTTAACCGAACTTTGCACATTAAATGGTAATCATAGCACAGAAATGAATTCCGGAGCAAAAAAGACAGTAGTGTGACCAATTTTCATCACATACTTATTTCAGGCGTGTTCTTAATTTTCTTAACTAATAAACATAAATCAAATAACAAGCCCGTATTTACGTTTTCGGGATTGGAGTATACTTATCCTAGGGGGAGCAAAGTAGGACCAGTTTACGGCATCAGATTTTATGAGCGATTAGTAATCCAGGGCAGAGTCGAATGCCTTCAAATTTGTCACCAAGATTCTTGTGACAGAGTGCATTCGCCATGCAATCAATAGAGAGATTACTCCGAAACTCGAATATCGAAGTTTATAATGTGCTGTCCCTCTCACTCTCATGTTATGCTATATTCGAGTGAGCGGGATGGCGCCATACGAACTTCATTTTTCGGATTCAGGAGTAGCCCCTCAGACACCGGTGGAGAAAAATTGCGAAAGCAACAACACGACACATACAGTGGCATGCGGTCCATATAGGCACAAAGGCACTGCCTATCCCGAACGATCAAGGCTCCATACAGGCACACAGAAACTGCCTACCCTGCAGTCATGAACGATCATTGCTCCATAAAGGCACAGGCTGTGCACGCCACTGCACCGTATCATATTTGACGACCTATTTGGCTCAGCGGGAGTAACGTTGCCTGCGAAGCCTAAAGGTCCTGGGTTCAAATCCCGATAAGGGCAAATATTTGTGTGATGAGCATAAATATTTGTTCCTGAGTCTTGGATGTTATCTATGTATATTTATTTAATATATCGTCGTCTAGTATCCATATAACACAAGCCTTATTGAGCTCACCATACCAGTTCGATTTGTGTAAAATTGTCCTGTAATATTTATATATTTATTTATTTATACCATGACCGGACTATGAACGTGTCAGACAAAATAAATATTCTTTGTATTGGTAAGTATGAGACTATCCCACTCTAGCAACGTTACGTCGCCGTCGCGTGCCGTGCAAAGTTCGTATCGCGTTACATCCCGTGCAAACGTTCATATTACGGACGGGCATGGTATGATACCTACGGTGTAGTGGGCAGAGACCTTTAAGAAGTAGAGGACTCCCCATGACCATGACCACTATGTCAAGAAGAAGATTTTCCGATCTATATTGGGAAGTTTTTAATAATATGTTGAAGGTAATCAGATAAAAATAAAATTGTCATTCGAAATGGTAGTTTCTATGATAACCCTTAAAAAAATTGAGTTCGATAACTTGTGTGTAGCTTGTATTATGAGCCTTTAAAGTTGGATGGGAAAGTCCATTTTTATAGTATGAAAATATTAATAACTATAATAATACTATAAAATAACCCATGAAATGTATGGTAACTTTTGTTATGAAACCGTTTCGATAAACGCAAGTTTTAACATAGCTGCAGAAAAAAGTTCTTAATTTTCCCCGTACAAGGTAGGAACTGTGATGCCTCACGTTCCTAGCCTTTCGTATGGAGCGTTTTTTTGGACAGTCCAAATATGTGACTTTAAGATTGTTGTATCTCGGGAAGTGTTTATGAGATTAAAGTAGTTTTTTCACCAATACTTCTATTAGCGAATGGTCAATCTATGGAAAAAAAATGACAAACGTTAACAACTTCCTATTCGGCATAGGTATTTCGTGTATTGGTATTAACTACGCAATAGCTTTGTTTGTGTTCCTTTAATGATTACAAATTCAAACACTTTACAATTAGGTACACAGATCATGTCCATCTAACATAACTAATATCATGGCATCAAAACAAAACAAAAGTTATAGAAAACATCAACAGTGACCGTAATAGATAGCCAATATACCTAAAGTTCGCCAAAAAACATAATATAGAGTGGTTACAACCGGCTAAACCGGATTTCCGATATTATTAGTTCTGGTACTAGTCGTTATGTTAAATATACGTGTCTTTACACACAGTGACGGATATTTTATGTCAGTTTGTAGTCAATCCGAAAGCATGAAGTATATTGTAAGTCGCTAGCAATATAATACCTAAACAAAGTATGTTTTTCCACTCATTGCTTCTCAAAGGGACGTGACTGCGTCATAAATGGTGTGAGCAAATAGTGTTGGAAAGAATCAGGTGAATATTGACGACACGTTTGGCTCAGTGGATTGCAAAACGGCCCACGAAGCTGGCGGTCCCGGGTTCAAATCCCAACCAGGGCAAGTGTTTGTGTGATGAGCACAAATGTTTTTTCCTGGGTCTTGGATGTTTTGTATGTATTTAATTATTATAAATAAATAAATAATAAAATGAATATCAGGGACAATCTTACACAAATCGACCTAGCCCCAAACTAAGCAAAGCTTGTACTATGGGTACTAGGCGACGATATACATAATACATAAATAAATTGTAATACTTAAATACATAGAAAACATCCAAAATTATAATTTATCTTTATATTATTGGGTATCGTCGCCTACTACCCTTAATACAAGCTTTGCTTAGCTTGGGATTAGGTCGATTTGTGTAAGGATTTTCCCTGATATTTATTTATTTATTAGTTCTGGTACTAGTCGTTATGTTAAATATACGTGTCTTTATACACAATTAGAGATATTGTATGTCAGTGTGTAGTAAATCCGAAAGCATGAAGTATACTGTAAGTCGCTAGAAATAATGTTTTCGCACTCATTGCTTCTCAAAGGGACGTGTCTGCGTCATAAACAATGTGAGCAAATATTGCTAGAAAGAGAAGGAATGAGGTAAAAGGGTCAATTACGTACTAAAGTAGGCGGGTGGAGTTTACCGGTTGTAACTACTCTATATTATGTTCTTTGGCAAACACTGGGTATCCACCTTTTCCGATCACTGAACATCATCATTATTTAAAAAGATTACACATTTTTAAAACAACTTAGTTGGCTGGCGTTATATCTAAGAATCCATAGCAAACACATTAAAATCCGCCCATGGGTTTGAGCATTTAGATGTCAAAGACGGCTTACCCTCATTTTCATCTGGTATTAACTTTTTGGTCATAATCATCATTTTAATTTGGTATAGGTAATGCATTTTTTTCTAAACACTTAAACTTTTCAGGATCGTTATAAAACAAACCTTACCTAACCTAATGTATTTAACAGAATGATGCCTTAAGAAGTCCTGAAAATTCTACAGTTTCAGAATAAAATGCATTATTCCATATGATGAATTATGCCAAATGATGATTAGGTATGACACAAAAAATTACGCCAGGTGAGGGTATAACCGGTCACAGTCAGACAAAAAGCTCAAACTGACACCTTCTTTTTACGTCAGGGGTCAAATTACAAGTGTATTCGACTTTTTGCTTCTCAATGTGTAGTGATCAATTCTTTGCAGCGATCACTTTAAAAAATTTCAGCGGTGCACTTTTTAATTAATATTCATTCAATCTTACGAACAGTATGATAATAGAGCCGGTATCGCGCATGCGTGAAGTGAGTCACTCCCGCGCACGGCTGCGCACGCGCGCTGCAAGTTCAAGGAGACGCGCTCCACACCAGACCAGACGGAGACTGTACGACCAAGGGACGATTAAACTTAGTTGAAAATTCTTAGTTTACATAATTTATTTACGAATATCTATTAGTATTTGTAGCAATAATCGAAATAAACGAAATTTTACAAGGCAAGGATCCATATATATAAAAAATGATAACGAAATATAATGAAATAGAAAATCATAACCTAAAAAATGACTCCCATCACGATTTTTAATATAGCATTACCTATTGACTATATTAGGGGAGATAGATCAGGTAAGTTATTGTCTCATGGGTCGGTTCACACAGCGGCCATAATGAACTATGAACTGGTGTCGAAAGATCGAAAGAGCTATATCACCCTACTAGATAAACTCTCGCGATCTTTCGACACCAGTCGATGAACTTATTAGTTCGTTCAGTTATTTATGGCCGTCGTATTACAACCAACCTGTGAGACAACCTTACCCGGTCTCCCCTATGTTTAAAACTATGAAAAACTCATTCAATTATTAGCCACTTTAAGGTAATTTGCAACCCCGACAGTAAACAATGGCATGAGTTGTCGTACCATATAAAAGTCCCTATTCTTAACCGCAAAGCGTTCAGCCCAGCAACTCTGCACCGGGCTGCATTAGTATTAAAAAGCGGCCAAGTGCGGGTTGGACTCACCCATGAAGGGTTCCGCAGCCGATTATACAAAAAAATGTACTACAGATGAAAAAAATACGATTTGAAAAAAAAAAATCTACCGGAAGAGCATATCTCCCCGGCACTTACGTCCTTTTGCTGAGAAGCGCAGTTTTTTGGCAATAACTTAAAAACAGCACGTCCGATAATGTTGAAAATATTTTTTGTTGGAAATATTTTATTAAGCTTTATAATTTTAAATTTTTTCATATTTTTTGAACATGCCGTTTAGAAAATGGAGGACAGGGACACAATTTTTGCTACTTTCGGAGCGAATATTTCGCAAAATATTCACTAAATCAATTTATTTTTAGAAACCTCAAAGCTTAAGAATGCAGAAAAGGGCCATTAGAGCAATTGTGGGGATACCACAAGATAGTTCCGCGAAGCCCCACTTTAAGTCGCTAGGGATATTGACTCTACCGTCCCTCGTGGTCTTTCAGATGGCTGCGTACGTATTCGAACACCGCTATGAGTATCGCACTCGTGGAGAGAATCACGGACACGCTACTCGCAATGCTCACAAATTAGCAACGCTTCCCGGAAGACTAGCCAAGTACCGAAAGCTACCGCATATCATGGAGCCGTCTGTGTACAATAAATTGCCGGACACAATCACTAGAGCGTCCAACCTAACAATGTTTAAATTAAAGAAAAAAAAATGGCTTGTCGAGCAAGCGTATTATAGTTAGAACGAATTTTTAGTCAGCAACTGAAATAAATAAAAAATGTATGAATCTTATTGTTAGCCAAATATCTAATAATATAATATACATACTCGTATAACGATAGTTTTAATATGTAGTGAATTTGGAATAAATATGATTACATACATAAATGTAAAATTAAGATGGAATGATAAACTGTAATTGTAACTTAACTGACCTGTGATATGTACCTATCACCAATAAAAAAGTTTGAGTTTGAGTTTGTGTTTTTAGAAGAACTGTCGAAATATATGCCACACACATTTTTTTTTTGCAATTTCGGTTACATCTTGCCCCGCCTAGATTTTTTTTTATTTGACTTTAAAACTAAGTGGCGGCTTACACACGACACCTATGCTCCAAATTTAATCAATGTACATCTTATAGTTTTTGAGTAAAATGCCTGTGACATACAGACAAACAGACAGACAGACAGACAGACAGATAGACATGACGAATCTATAAGGGTTCAGTTTTTGCCTATTTGGCTACGGAACCCTAAAAATGCATTTTGTATGGGGGGAGACACTAGAACTGGTTCAGCTGGCTAGAATGACTTGTTCTGTGTGTTAACATATTATTATTAAGTAATAGAAGGTGCCCGCAACTTCGTTCACAAAAGAGAAAAAGTCATTACCTCTATTTTTTTCAGCGTAGTTGGGTAAAAAGTATCCTATAACCATCTGTGGATATCCAGCTACCCGTGTACAAAAAATACTTGAAATCTGTTTAGCCGATTTGGCGTGATGAACCCACAACGACACACACAAACATTCAATTTTTCGATTTTATGACCTCCAAATAGCCCGTTACCGTTACAATATTTTTATTGAAAATGTCTTGAATGTACAGACATTTTATTTTTACAACTGTATAATAGTATACTCGTAGAATTATCCTTATTTGTCTGAGAATTTGGAAAATTCCTTGTACTTTCAGATTTTTCCATAACATTACTAAAGGGTTTGCAAAATCCGTTCATTATTCGAAAACGGATAATATGAATTATCCGTTTCTTAAATTCGAATTATCCGGATTTTTCGGATAATTTCCATGTTGTAGAAAATAAAATAGTTCTTTAATAGCAAAAGGTTGTCTTTATATGACAAAATAAAAGTGTACATAACAATAAACATGCTGAAACTTATAAAATTAGCCGTAAATACAAGTGTGAATCTAAGTCAACAACGTTGGTTTTCGCATTGTTCGCAAGCGACCCGTGAGCCTTGTGTTGTCTATGTTTTGTCATCGAGAGTCGCACTCGTGTATAATTCGAGAGGCAGGAGTCGCTCGACTTTTTAAACTTGCAGTGGGAAAGTGAAAGGAGAGTGAAAAGGTGAAGGAGTCTGCATGCGGGTGTGTTTGCTTGGCAAGGAATGAAGGTTGCAAGTGTCTGGTTGGGCTCGCCCCGGGCTCGTGTTGGTGGAAGCCGGTCGTCAGGCTATGCACCTTTGGTACTACGCGGCCTTCGGCCTCGCGTTGGCTGTCACTCGCCTTAGGGCCTGCGGCCCTCAGTTGAGCTACAATCCGGGTGAGCTCGCCCTGCAGGCCCTGT
Organism: Hedya salicella; assembly: GCA_905404275.2. Lineage (NCBI taxonomy): Eukaryota > Metazoa > Arthropoda > Insecta > Lepidoptera > Tortricidae > Hedya > Hedya salicella. The sequence goes on from FR990099.1 coordinate 10,227,960, forward strand.
GGGAGCCGGTAGTGACGCTCCACACTTTCTGAAGCTCGGCCTTCGGCCTCGCGTTGGCTAACCTTGGGCTCGCGTAGATAAGAGCTAATCGTGACGCTTCGCACCTTCGGTGCTACCCAGAACGGCCCAACTATTAGCCGGGTGATCCGCGCCAAAGAGGGAGGTATCGCAAAACGCTACGACCCTCCCCCAAACGGGTGGAGCCGTGGAGTGTGGACCCCCAACCCACTGGCTACACTACGGGTTCAGATAGATGGCGAATTGCCTCCGTCTCCGTCCCCTCCGCCTGCGACGGAGCGGGTGCGATTCCGCTCCTCGGCCTCCTTCTGCAGCATTACTGTTTTTGCAGAAGGAGGCCACTGCCCTCCTTGCCCTCTCGCTACTCAGCATGGCAGATACTATTCTGGGCAGTGAGAGGTCAGCCGCTCTTATAACCGCGATCATGTCTCGTCGTTCGCTCTGCGTCCCACCTGCTGCACGATTGCAGGGTGTGCTGGGCCGTGTTGTCCAGGTCCCCACATTGGTGGCATGCTGGACTCGGTCCCCTCCCTTTTCGATGCAGGTAATGTCCAAAACAGCCATGCCCGGACATCACCTGTGTCAACCTATACGATAAGTGGCCAAACTCCCTGCTCAACCAGCCCTCGAATGATGAGAAGAGTACTATAGGGGGACTCCTCCAGTCGTTTCCACCTCTCATTAAGCCGGTCTATCGCCTGTCGTTGGGCTCTCTCGGGATCCGGGCGTTCTCCCCTCGCCCTTGCGTCCGATCTTACGCGGTATCTTTCAGCCAGCTCCTGGGCGTCAAGATCCCAGGGTGGTGTACCGGCAAGGGCGCATGCCGCCGCGTGGGACACTGTGGTATACCCCCGGATAATCCGGAGGGCCACCACGCGCTGCGGCCTCCGGAGAAGGGACTTGTTTTTTAACAAAAGCCGATCCACCCAAATAGGGACATACTTCTCGCAATCCCCGCGAAGAGCCTGCGGCATAAGGCCGGCTCAAAGCCGACGCCGTGCTCACTAGCCGAGGAGCAAGTCTTGCAAAATGCGCCCGCAGGGCCCCTGAGCTCACGTAGGTGGGAGCCGGTGGTGAAACTCCGCACCTTCGGTGCTGCACGAAAGCTTGGCCTGCAGCCTCGCGGACGCTGACGATCGCCTTCAGGCCTGCGGCCCTCAGTCGAGCTAAAATTACATGGGGTAAAGTAAGTTTTCGGTGCTGCACGAAAGCTTGGCCTGCAGCCTCGCGATCGCTGACGATCGCCTTCAGGCCTGCGGCCCTCAGTCGAGCTAAAATTACATGGGGTAAAGTAAGTTTTTGGGTGGGCTCGCCATGCGGGCCCTTCGGGCCCTCTGGCTCGCGTAACGACGTCGCGCTCCACACCTCTTTCGTCTCTCGCCTGTTTCGACACTCATCCTCGTGCCTACGGCCCTCGATCGAGCTGTGATTGCTCCAATTTGTAATTTTTCGATTTTGTCCAAACTTGTCCGAATTTAGTCAGGGATAACTCATACGAAGTTGCCTTTCCGCCATTTTTGTTATGGTATACGGGCATGCGACCCCGGCTCCCCGAGCTGCTACTGGCTCATACCTAGTCTTCCGGGACAGTAGGATCCTTTAACCCTTTCTCATGTCTAAATTCGTACAATTGCTTTCTTTACCCTGTTATCCATCCTCCTATTCTGCCAATCCATGGTATACCGTACCGATGGATGCGTGGCTAGAGGCGAGTCTAGTCGTTAGCGTGCCGAATTGCCCTGGGACTGGTGACCCCAGAATAAGGCTAAACCCTTACCTGGTATGCGGGGCTCTGCTGGGTCCGAATATTTTATACCAAAGAGTGGGCTATGGAGAGCCGCTTTGCTACGTTAAGGGGAGGAATCAATGAAAATGGATGAAGTATGTGAAATGAACGATGCGAGAAATATTGATATTCTGTGTGTGAATGAGACAAAGCGAAAGGGTTGTGACAGCACAAAATGAAGAGATTAATGAATGTTGATGAAGCGGCAGTTGTATGCCAGGACCGTAGCAAGTGGCAAGAGGTAGTCTCTGCCTACCCCGTAATGGGAAAAAGGCGTGATTTCACGTATGTATGTATGTTGTCCGAGTTTTCCAAATCTGAAGGCAAATTTGAATCGTAATTACCATTGCACCGCCGATACCAAATTTCAACCCTCTCTGACCAGTTTGAAAATCAGCCACCATTTTGAAGTCGCCTTCTTGAAAAAAAAAAACAACACCACTCGATTGCTGTGAACTGTGTCACCAATAATTAATTGAATCGGAGGCCCCAAAAAACCCCGATACCAAATTTCAGCCCCCGAGGGCCAATTTGTAAATCTGCCGCCATTTTAAAGTCACCATCTTGAAAAAAAAAAACAATTCCACTCGATTGCTATGACAGACCCCTATGACATTTGGTGGAGCATCCCCCACCTATCTCTAACCGACTAGCCACCAATGCAATTCCAAAAATTTCCCCATACAAAATAGAGGCGCAAAAAATTTTAAGCCTTTAGGGACCTATAAGTACTTAATTTACATTACAAATCATTATTTAAATGATTTTTAAACCTAACGTAGGAATACGAATAACAATATATATATCTTACTGTTGTTCAAGGTAATGAACACCGTCTATTTTTGGTAGTATTCAAAATATCCGAAATATTCGAATTCAAATTCGAATTTCAAGCATAGTGGATAATCCGGATTATTCGGATTGCAAACCCTATTACTAACCACTCATCCGATTACTCACCTTAACCTGGCCTGTTTTGAACCCCATCACTAAACAACGGTATGAATTATCGTACCGTGTAAAATACTCTACTGTTGACCACAAAGTGCTCTGCTCAGCAACACTGCACTGAACTGCATTAGCAATAAAAATGCATTTTGTTTGGTGAGCCACTAGAACAGGTTTAGTTGGCTTAGTACCTATAATGACCAGGTGTATGAGTTCGCATATTATGTAAATTAAGTATATAAATAACTAGATTTCCTTCTGAAGTTTTGTCCGAGTCGAGGGTATTTTTCGCTTACTGTGCAATTTTTGGGATTAATAGTTATTTGTTATGCAAGGCTCCAAAGTTGTATTTGGCACAAGTGCTTGACACACACTTAAAACAAAACAAACAAATAAACATGTAAAATATTTAAAAAAATCGATCTCCAAATGACTTTTTCACGCTACAGGATAAAACGAACTTTTCCACGCAGATTTGGCGCTGTAAACGGAATTTTTCCGAGCTAGTGAGGTGAAGAAGTACTTTGTTACTGCCAGTATATATTATATCTTAATGCCAAAAATCACATCGATCCGTTGCTCAAATATTGCATAAAAGAAGGACCGGATCCCTTTGTTACCCATAATCATTGAAAGTCATAATAAAGTTAGTCATAAAATCGTTTGTCATAATTCTCACACCGTAAAATTTCCAGGTTCTTTGAAATGTTCATTCTGTATAACCCAGGTAAGGTTTGTTTTGTGCTAATTCTGAAAAGTTAACGACTTCGCAGGAAAATGCAATTATGACTAAGGGGAATTCAGATAATAAAAATAAATAATAATAATATAAAAATAATATAATAATGAATTAGTTTATTAGCAGGCAAGAAACCCATAGTATATTTAAATATACTACGAATAAAGATTACATTAAGTATACAATAACTTACGATTTTATGGCAGTCTGTATAGTTAGACCCAAGGAAAACCCCACAGAATTTTTTTGGAAATATGGCTAAGCATTTTGAAATTTAGATTTGAAAGTTCGATGCTTAGGGTTATTTAACAGTATGTCATTATCATGAAATATTAAATAAAAAACACTTGAGTAGTTGAGAAAATTATACATAAAATTAAATAAGTTAAGGCTAAGTCAGCTGAAAAGCGACATAACGACATACTTGCCGCAATTAAATCAAAAACTACTATTACGTAAAAAGGTACTTATTCCTTATCCGATCCATTCTCGTCACGCCGCTCATCCATCTTGACATTCTCATCTCCGTAACATGCGATTTCCTTTCATATTTGAATATAAGACTTAATAATAATAAATAATATTACAGGACAATTTTACACAAATTGAACTAGCGTGCACAGAGTTATTAGCTAAGGTAAGCAAATTGTCTGTGCCTATATGGTACCACGGTAGTTCAGGGTTTCAAGGTAGGCAGTTTCTCTGTGCCTGTATGGAACCATGGCCATTCAGGTTCAGGGAAGGCAGTGTCTTTGTGACTATATGGATCGCTCGCCACTGTCCCATTCCCTTGCTAAGCATGGTATGATAATTATTCAAAGTGTTATTTGCCCTGAGGTCGACAAGGAGCGGTCGAGCTTGGATCTAATAAAAAAAAATTACGAACTCTTGTTTTGAACGTTTCTTTATGATAAGTGTGTGCTCAAAACAGACCGTATGGTCACTTGGTCACTTTAAACATTGGACGTGACATTGATTACAAGTATCTACGAAATATATTTCTTGTTCAAACTGACAAAACAAGTTTTCTGTTTACTTTAACTTAGATTTACCATAATGTTATGGCATGGCCCGAACCAAACAACAAATAACTTACTTTTACCGGGATACGGTTCTTATAAGAACGGCATATCGTATCTATATCGAAATCCCTTATGTCATTTGTCGTAATGTATGGTTCGTCATAACGCATTTTTTTACGAAACTGCAAAACTTTAACCTAATCTATACGATGATATTTTACAAAACCCTGAAAAAATTACGGTTTCTGAAAAAAAAATGCCGTACGACATTAGGTACATTAGGGATTCCGAGGGAGACCCGTGCATATCATAACATTCATAACGTACGTTACGTAAGTCTTTTGAAATGAATATATCATATTTTGCTTTTTTTCTTATATTATTTTTTAACATATTTTTAAACAAGCAGATGGATCGCCTGATGGTAGCGATCACCGTCGCCCATAGACACCTGCAACACCAGAGTCACAAGTGCGTTGCCGGCCTTTCAGATGGGTGTACGCACTTTTCTTGAAGGCTTGAAGGTTGCATCGGTCTGGAAATACTGAAGGCGACAATTTATTCCACAGTTCAGTCGTGCGAGGTACGAATTTTCTTGGGCTACCTGACTCGCGTGCATATCGCGTTTATATTGTATCGCAAAAACGCATACACAAACGTAAACGCACGAAAAACGTACACGCATACGCCCACACAAACGCGCGTCGACGTTTAAATAACGATGCGTAACTTCCGGCCAAGAATCTTCTACGACATGATATCTTGTGTCAGTCCTTGACGCTAATTAACTAGGGCATGTAATTTTGCGTAAAATACAGGAAAATATAAATCGATAATAATTTCCCGAAGTGCTGTAATCGGCGAGTAAAATTCCAATTTTCCTCATTGCTTGACGTTTGTAACTAGTTATATCTTCTAAATAAGATATTTTATTATTAGATGATATTTAAATACTTGTATTATCGTTACCTTGTCTTCTACATAACTTCAAGCGTAGTCTCCGGTCTTCATGGCAGTTGGTTTTACATCAGAACCCGTTTACCCATAATTATTGAAAGTCAACAGACCATCCAGGAGATTGGTTGATGAAATAAAGGCTGATGCAGACAACACATGGATAAGAGCGACTCAGGACAGACAGAAACGCGCACAGTTGGAGCAGGCCTTTGTCGAAAGACGCACGCAGACAGGGACATAGCAAAAAAATATATAAACAGAAAAAAAATATTATAAACTTGTCTGAATAATGACTTTACTATTCTACTTTTATAAAGTTGTAAAAATGAAATTTCTGTAAGTACGTTGAAGATATTTTTTAAAAAATATTGTTATTTTTTATGTTTGTATATTATGTCATTGTGGTTTCATCACGCCAAATCGGCTATACAGATTTCTACTATTTTTGGCACACGGGTAGCTGGGCATATAGGATTCATTTTACACGACTATGCTGACGAGAAAAAGAGGGGTTATGATTTTTTCCGCCAACGAAGTAGCTAGGGGCCTTCTGTATAGTGATTTAATATAGATAAGGTATAATTGTACTCATTTAGTATAATTTAATTGAATGTACGAGTAACTTACTTCATAATATTATTGTGGACCTGTGTTGTCCTGTGAATAAATGAATTAAGATATCTTTACCTTAATATGAAAGTCACGTAAATGTAAAGTCCCCACAGAATACAAGGAAAAGCCTCGTTTTTAGATATAATTCTATCCTGTATTTTAGGTTGTAAGTTCTAGGTACCCTGTTATTCTTAAGCCCTGCGACCAGTCTTGATAGCCTACAGGCTTTAACTTTTAAGGATAAGTGTAAATTCTTCGGCGGGGAGGCCCCGGCCCGCATGCGCACACGGCTACTCGTTATCTGCGCAAGCGCACCGGCCGTGCGCGAAAGTTCGGTTTTTCCGCAGTTTAAGAGCTCTTAAATTAGGTTACTGTTTAATAAGCTTCCAATGAAACTTTATGTAGTTGTTATAATATAGAGAGGTGTGTCAATATATTATTTTGTATTAATTAGGTAGGTATTAAACAATAAAGGTTCGGCCAGACTGATGCTTAAAATACGCTGAAGGTGCGTTATCCCAATGACAAGACTTACGGGTCACGATTTTACGGCATGCCCTCCACACCGCTGCTCCAAAAGCGCTGCTGGTGCGTTAACGCAGCTGGATGTTTAGAGAATTCGTGACGCATAGGACACGTCTCCGCGTACACGCAGCGTTAAGCTTCGATGTGGCAGCCATGCGTACAAATCGTGACGTATAAGTCACGTCACTACGATAAGAATGCACCTTCAGCTGCGATCCACAGATCCGCAGACGACAAAAAATAGGGGTAATGACTTTATCTACTCCGCGAATGGTGTGACGAAGGCACCTTCTAGTATTATATAAAGCTAGTCTTTTAAAGCTAGTGTTTAATTGTACCCACTTCAAGTTAAGTGTATTTTACTCGTGTCGTATACTACTTAGTTGTCAAGTTCAAATTAGGTAGGTACCGCGAGTTTCTCACGTAGGGGAGGTTGGGGACCATTGGGCAGTCGGCAATTCCGGGCACCACTTTGTAACGGCGTCCGCTGCGTTGAGCGCACAGCGCACGTCGTCCCCGTGACGGGATATTTGTCCAAGACTGAGCACGGCGTGCGTCCCCGCAAACTCCGTGCAACCGCGTAAGTTAGCGGAGGCCCTAACTCCTGACGTGAAGTATATATTTAAAGAAAAAAGTCATAACCCTCTTTTTTCCTTTAGCGAAGTCGGGTAAAAACTATCCTATAACAATCTGGATGCCCAGTTACCCGGGTACCAAAAAAAAATCCGTTGAAATCCGTCCAGCCGTTGAGGGCGTGATGAGCTGGTGAGGCCACAACGACACATACAAACGTACAAAAAATCTTAAAAAAATATTTTTGTATTCAGGGACTACACTTTTTTTTATATCATCAATTATCAACATTTAATGATTAGAACTTTATAATAGTACTATAGATGAATATAAATACTGTGTATTAGATAGATTAACAGAGAAGTGTTGCCAGGTACTAAATTAAACTACCGCAACATAAAAATTTAAATGTCTACTCCTTACACATGTTACAAGGTGGCACCAGAACCTCCCGGCCAGCCAATGGTCCCCTACCTCCCACACGTACACACATACAACCACGCCAGAACATTACTTACATAAAGCAATAAAGATCGGTAATTACGTATTTAACCAAGCGGACTAAATCTGTCGCGGAGGTCATTAGCCTTGAACTAGTTATCAAAATGGCGGCCAAACATTACCTACACAGCAATTATGATATCCGCATATGAGGTTTGTAAAACGTATAGATATGTAGACAATGGCGCTGTAATATATAGTATATATATCATATTGTTCGTATGTGAATTTGCTTGAGCTTGAAAAATTAAGAATTGTAATGTAACAATAGTTATTTTTTATTTCTGGCTTAATTAGCAAAGGTTGAGGTTATACGTTAAAATCACGCTGCCATCTTCTGCGAACTTCTGCTACAAAGAAAGGTACATTAAAATTGTTGTATTATGAAAATTAATCAATAAAGTAAAAATTTACGGTAAAGTAAAGTTTACGGTAGGTACTTAACAGTTAAAATGTATTTATAGGTATACAACATAAGCTATTATAAACTAAAAATAACGCATTACATACTAATTAATAACATTCAAGAGGGGTTCTTGCATTAATAATATTGCATTTAATTCTACTTATTACGAATGATTACCGATTATTTTATTGACTTTATATTGACATTTCATCGAACTCAACAGTAATATTATGATAACAATCTAGCTGATCTGATGATATCCAGATGGTGGTTTTAGGAACTCTGTAACAAGATTACGCTATGTACCGAGTTTTGGTTCTCAATGAGTAATTGACGGATAATCAAAGGAGAATGCAGATAGCAATAAAAGCTTGTCTCAAACATTAAATTTTTATACGCGATTAAGCCCCGTTTGTTGTGTTGCGATAATGTCAGTCTAGGGGGGACAATTTATGCTAATTTTTCCGAAAATATTCACTATAAGTATGTCAATTTCTTTTTCTTAGGAAAGTTCACGAAGAAGCGAAATAATTGCCGCTTATTGATATTTGCTAATTTTTTTTCATATTCCGCTACAATATATGGATGCTATATTGGTTACGGAACCCTGAAAAAAGCTCTCTGTGCAATCTACTCTAAATTGAAGATATTTTGGTGAAAATTTGAAAATAACTGAAATATTAGCATGCCACTTTTTAAACAGAAATTATATTTCTTGGTTTGGAAAAAAACGCCAAAAACGCCTCACGTATATAGACGCCCCCAAAAGACTGAGTACCTATTCTTGGTGGTGCAGAAGCCTCGGGGCGCACTTTGTCTGTTTTTAAATTGTTATTCTTACAAATTCGCCAGCGTGTGCGTCGCATTTGCACGTGTGTTGCGCGCGCGCATCGGTTCAAAAACCTGATCATTCGAACTGGTTTAGCCGCGGGCGTGCGTGGTGCGGACGGCGATGACCGATGTCATGTCCTACTAATGCTACTTATTTTATGCCTTGACACTACAATAAATAATTAAAAATATGTCAGATGATTCTCAGTCAGTATTTTGCACTAATTGTAAGTTTGATTCGGTGATTGTAACTTTGGCACCTACTTCAGAACCTGAAATGGTCTGTCTAGACCAATAAGACAAAAGAAACAATCAAAACAAAATGTGTAACTTTGACAGAAATTTTTTTAAGAGCCCGAATCTCCAATAAAAGTATCATTGCGTCCGCATCTTTAATATTGCAGTTATAGCCTTTTTAGGGTTCCGTGCCAAAAAGGTAAAAAAGGAACCCTTATGATGCGACTCTGTCTGTTCGTCTGTCTGTCTGTCCGACTATTAGAGCGCCATATCTCAAAAACTACTTATGCTATCTATTTGAAATTTGGAATATTTATAAACATGGTCAGCGCACATGAATTGCATTGGAAACATTATAACATATATTATTATTTTCTAAAAAAACGACCAATATGAGAGGGGCAAAAATTATGTCTTAGTCACTAGGTCAAGTAGGGTATCATATGAAAGGGCTTGATCTGTACATGTCAATCAAGATTTTAAAAAAAATTTGCTAAAATTTCGTTTTATTAAGGAAAATGTGGAAAAAATACCAGCCTCCCCCTTCCGTTTATCTCCGAAGTTTACCAAGCGAAAAATGTGGAACAGGGATCGGAACCGGTGTTTTTTTCATACAAAATATCCGAAATGACGATTTGTTTTTGTCGTTGAATTACGAGACTTTCGTATATTTTATTAAAATTCTAGAATTTGAATCAGATGTTTTGTGATTAATTTGTCTTCTCCTAAATATAGTTTTAAAACATTTCAGAAATAGCGTGTATTTTAGAAGATTTAAAAAATACCAGTTCCGATCGATGATCTGGAATTATGTAATTTCATATGAATATTACACGAAAATTATAAAATTACATCTTTCTGTCTTATTTTTTTTAAATCATCTTAAATCATTTTTGAATAACCCGGTTTGGTTAAGTTTGCCCCTCATTTATACATGTGACGCCACAGATACCAGAGGCAAACTTAACTCAAATGGCAAGTTAAGTCGGAATAAGTGAAACTTTGTAGTCTTTGTACGGGACCCTCGGTGCGCGAGTCAGACTCGTACTTGACCGGTTTTTATGTTATAGGGGGCAAACGAGCAGACGGATCACCTGATGGTAAGATCGCCATTGGCGAGACTGCACGCCACTGGCGATCACCGTCGCCCATAGACACCTGCACGGTTACCCTCAACTGGCATAAACTTTTTTGTCATAATCATTATTTGTAATAATCATCATTTGTCATAGTCATCATTTAGCATAACGCATTTTTTCTGAAACTAGCTTTTTCAGGACTTTTTAAAGCATCGTCCTGTTGCATTAGGTTAGGCTTTTTATAACAATGTTGCTCAAAAAAAAATAATTTTGCCGAACGATGAAGTTCATCATACTTTCATACGAGGTATCTCCAAGTTGGTCCCATATAATTTTGGTGAAGATCTGATGATGGGATCCATGAGGAATCTAAGGAACTTCTCAAATATTGTAGGCAAACATATGGCGATTTTGGTATTATAAGAAATGTAATAAGCTTTTGCATTCAAATAATGTAAATTGGTGAAGTGGAACTGAATGAAGAAGACCACAGAATGCCATCGGAACTCCACAATGATAAATGATTTACAGGTGGCAATAAGATATCTCGATTAAGTTAGTTAAGCAACTTCATAGTTACGAATTTAAATGTTCTTTATGAGAATGGTACCACTGAGCTGATTTCACGGTGGAGCCGAAAGGTAAGCACCGGATTTCCATTATAAAATAATGTATCCTAGCCGTTTGGGCTTGTTGGAATCGCCACAAAATACACTTTTAAGTAACAGTTAACAAAAAGGGTAAAATCAAATAATTTTTTAACAAAAAATAAAACCGTCTCCAAAAACAAAACTAAAAAGTAAAAAAAAATACAGCATAATTCAGTTTCTTCAATTTACTTCCAAGTAACCGTTTGTCTACTCAATCTATACAGTATATACAATAATGTTATTTTGGAGTCGGTGCCAAAAAAAAAAACACTTATGAAGTGATTCATGCATAGCGCTTCATACTACTGTATTCAGAAAAGCTGTTAAAAGCGATATTTTTTTTAAATCGATTGCTATTTTATTCGCCGTTCGTTAGTTTAAGTTTGTGTCGTTATTTTATTTTATTGAGTTTTTAATAATTTTATTTTTATTATTTGATGTTATAATCTCACCTTGCCTTTCGTGCCCCCCCACCCCTCTATTTTCTAAACCTAAACCTCTATGTCCAAAAAATATTATAAAGATAAAACTTAATAAATACTTTTTGAGTTATTGCCGAAAAACTGCGTATCTCAGCAAAAAGACGCAAGTGCCGTGGAGATACGCTCTTTTGCTAGTGCCCTGTCATATCGTATTTTGTTCATCAGTAGTGCATTTTTTTGTATGAACGGCTGCGGAACTCTTCACTGAGCACGGTCCGACATGCTCTTGGCCGGTTTTTTTATGAGTGGTGTATGTTTAGGACATTTTTAGGGTTCCGTAGTCAACTAGGAACCCTAATAGTTTCGCCATGTCCGTCTGTCCGTCTGCCTGTCCGTCCGCGGCCTAGCTCCGTGATCATTAGTACTAGAAAGCTGAAATTTGGTTTGGTACATGTATCACCTCTACACCTGTAGGTACCTCTCCTCGTACACCTAAAGTGGGGGTGAATTATTTTTTCGTTCAAACAATAGTGTGTGGGGTGTCGTTGAATGTATTTTAAAAACAATAGGGGTCTCTACATATTATTTTTTGATAAAGTTAGTAGTTTTGTAAATATTCGCTCCGGAAATCCAAAAAATAGTTGAAAAATTCATAATAATGAGGCCTGATAAGTACTTTCAATGAAAACTATATTGAATAAAATCGGTCGAGCTATTTTTGAGTTATCGCAAAATTTCATAATTTACTTTAAAATGACGTAAGTGCCGTGAGGTGTCCTTATACTTCGAACGTTACACATATCAGTGCCATACTACATTAAAACATTCTGCTCAATCTGGCGCGTATACTCGATAACTTCCAGAAGGTAATAAGTATTTAAAGTTACTTTTGCGTTTACGATCTATTGTGAAGGATGGGCAACTACGGAACCCTACACCGAGCGTGGCCAGACATGCTCTTGGCCGGTTTTACAATGGAAAAATGGCTATTGGTCACCTCTGTTTCTTTTCCCTCCCCAAGACCATCACTGTGTATATAGTAGACATAGTGAGTAGGCGCACAGGTGTATGTCGGTCAGTCGCGTCGGTCGGGAATTCACGAGATGATTCACGCGTCTTCCTGGTGCCACTTGCGGTTCAAGAGGTGGTATTGACCTTTTGTTCATTTCCTATAATACTAAATGACTGATGGGTGGACATTGGACAGCTATGAAGGCTGACTCCGACATTAAACGCCTTGGTCATTACTTTAATACTGATTGCAGATCGTGTTTAGTAGGTAGGTAATAACTTATTTATATTTACCTACTACATCTATCCATACTATCCATACTTCAAAACTTACTATTATAAATGCGAAAGTGTGTCTGTCTGTCTGTCTGTTACCTCTTCACGCTTAAACCGCTGAACCGAATTGGATGAAATTTGGTATGGAGATAGTTTGAGTCCCGGGGAAGGACATAGGCTACTTTTTATCCCGGAAAAATACCCTTATCCGATAGACGAATTTAAGGCGGACGAAGTCGCGGGCAGAAGCTAGTACTATTATAAAGTTGTAAAATAAAAATAAAATCTCTGCACATTGAACATATTTTCAAAAAACCGATCGTAACGGACTATTTGAAAGTCATTGAGCGACTTTTATTTTGTTTTTTGTATGTATGTTTGTATGTGTCGGTGTGGATTCATCACGCCAATTCAGCTAAATGGATTTCAACTATTTTTGGTGCACGGGTAGCTGGGCATCCCTAGATGGTTATAGGATACTTTTATCCGACTACGCTGTCGAAAAAAAGATAGGTTATGACTTATTCTCCTCCGCGATAGAAGTTGCGGGCAGCGTCTAGTACTTTACATGAATTACATGAGTACTAGAAGGCGCCCGCAATTTCGTTCGCGTAGGAAGAAAAGTCATAACCTTCTTTTTTGCTTCAGCGAAATCGGATTCGAATAGTCCGTTTCACTTATATTTTTGAAAATATGTTATATTTAACATGGGATTTGTATCAAAACGCAACCGTATATTATATAATAATCGATAAACAAATTTTCTGCAGGTTATATATTTTGCTATAAATTACCCGAATACGATCATACGATCCCTCTCCGTCAAAAGTGTCTCCATATAGGAGTGAAAAGGATGGGATGGTAGCGATACATTTTAGGTAAAAAAGATAAGTTTGTGTTAGTGATATTAGGTTTTTTGATCGCAAAAACGGCTAATGGCTTGTAATGACGCATTGTCATTGACAGAATCACTGTAACTACACTTGCGTGTCATAACTAAAATGTATGAATCGGGCAAACATTTGGAAAATGTATATCTTATTCGTTGATTCGTTTCATCACTGGATTTCCAAAAATTTTATTTTGACTCTTATTTAATTTTTGGTTTGCCTTTTTCCTTAGGTTTTGATTTTGTCTCCTCTACTTATAAATTTATTTATACTCGTATATGTAATTGGTTTCTCGGAACGTCAGCCCAGTTTTGATTTTCATGTTCATAAGGTTTTAATCTCTAAAAACAAAAAATCGGTCACTCACATTAATATTGTGCTCTAGGCCATAATATCGAGATAACAGTGTTACGGAACGCTCCGTGTGCGAGTGCGGCTCATACTTGTCTGGCGTATATTAAATAGGTATACCTATGGAATAGACAATGAAGTAACTTATTATATCGTGTCATCATCTGATGATGACACGATGAGCAGTGGACCTGGACGTCCTTGTTGGGCTGATATGATTATCAGCCCACAAGGACGTCCACTGCTGGACAAAGGCCTTCCCCAAGGATCTAAAAAACAACCGGTCGTGCGCCTCCTTCGTTCAACGGTTTCCCGATCTTCACCAGAGGAAATTCGCAGAAGAACCAAGATCGCCGACATAGCGCAAAGAGTTGCTAAACTTTAGGGCCTGCATCGTCATTCGTAAAACACACCCCAAACGCCGAGCCGGCCAATGAGTGGAATTTATTGCTCGCGCAAATCAAAGAAAGAGAAAACGAATACACTACATGCTTGGGGTTTTTTGGCGTAAGCGCCAGATGTAAAAGTACAATGAAATCGAAGATATTATTATGTTTTGTTAACATTTAACTTAATAACGTAAAAAATAAAGGAAAGATTGTCGTTTTTACATAATTTAGCCGTTTATTAATCTGTCGTTTGTACAAACTAAATAAAAAACGGAAAATGAAGATGCGTTTTCGGATAACTTTGCTATCGAGGAAATTTTCAACAAACGTGTTTCTGCGTTATGATTAAATAGGTTATATAGTCAAAAATACATATCTAAAAACCGACCTGTTTCATATACTAGATTTGACAAATATCTCACTGAAAAATAGCTTAAATTTTCGATGCATCCCCTTAGATGGCAGTGGACGGGGCACATTGCTCTTAGAACCGATGGCCGCTGGAGCACAATGGTTCTCGAGTGGCGACGCAGCGTAGGAAGGTCCCCAATAAGATGGACCGATGATCTAGTAAATATCGACGGAAATCGTTGGATAATATATTACTCTTATGCAACACGTTCGAAGCAAAGCGCCCTGCAATGGCGTCACAATATCCATATCGATAATGATATTAAGTAAATTACTTTTTTAGCACGGCCATTAAAAACTAATAAAAACTAGAGTTGACGGCATTCCACTTTTTTGATCGATTTTCTACCATTAATTTGAGGTAGAGCTGTGTTTTATTGAAAATCTTTTCATCGAATACGTTTCGTCGACATATCATTTAACTGAAAGCAATTTACTCTGGAACCGTTAATAATTTAGGATTGTCATAATACAAAACTAACATAACCTAGTTGCTACAGTCAAGGGTAACATACACACCAAAAATTTCAAAAATATGTACACACCAACTACTGTCACAGTGTTAGGCTAGGTTGGTTTATTTTTATGACATATTAGTAGTTTACCTACTACCGGCCGCCCGCGACTTCGTCCGCCTTAGTTTCGTTTAATGCGGATAAAAGGTATTTTTCCGGGATAAAAAGTAGCTTATGTCTTTCCCCAAAACTCGATATTTTACTAATTTAAATGTTAAGCATATTACCCAGATTTCAAGTACCTAGCGTAAAAAAATATTTACTGTCCATACAAATTCTCATCCCCTTTTTTGTTCCTTATTAGGGACAAAAAAGGGGATGAAAATTTGATCCTTATTGGGATGAAATTTGACATACATTATATCCTATGTCCTATTCTAATATATAAGGTACATAAGTGGAAAGTTTCATAAAAATTCGTCCCGTAGTTTTTGAGATTAAGTGGAACGTACATACATACTTTCACGTTTATAATATAGTAAGGATTGAGGATAAGGATTTAAGAGATTTCGTATGGTGTTTAGCACCTGAGGCTACTCTGAAATGCGATATTCGAAGTTCGTATCTCGCCATCCCTCTCGCTCTGGTGTAAACTGTATTTGAGTGAGCGAGATGGCTCCATACGAACTTCGAGTATCGAATTTCAGAGTAGCACCTCTTATCTTTATTCTGTACTAGCTTCTGCCTGCGACTTCGTCCGCCTTAAATTCGTTTATCGCGGAAAAGGGTATTTTTCCGGGATATAAACTAGCCTATGTCCTTTCCCGGGACTCAAACTATCTCCATACAAAATTTCATCCAAGTCGGTTCAGCGGTTTAGGCGTGAAGAGGTAAGAGACAGACAGACAGACAGACACACTTTCGCATTTATAATATTACTAGCTTCTGCCCGCAACTTCGTCCGCCTTAAATTCGTTTATCGCGGATAAGGGTATTTTTGCGGGATAAAAAGTAGCCTATGTCCTTCCCTGGGACTCAAACTATCTCCATACCAAATTTCATCCAAATCGGTTCAGCGGTTTAAGCGTGAAGAGGTAACAGACAGACAGACAGACAGACACAATTTCGCATTTATAATATAAGTATGGATTATGGACTAGAAGGAGCCCGCAACTTTGTCAGCGGATAAGAAAATAATCATAAACCTATTTTTTCCTCAGTGTAGTCGAGTAAAAAATATCCCATAACCATCTCATTTGTGAATACCCAGCTACACCTGTGTGTGTACCTAAAATAGTTGAAATCTGTTTAGCCGATTTGGCGTGATGAAGCCGCAACGACACATACAAACATACAAAAAAGTGATTTCCAAATAGATCGTTCCAGTCGTTTCTTTTTACATATCTTCATTGTACAGACATTCTAGTTTACAACTTTATAATAATATGGTAGGCCGCAAGGGCACTTTTACAAGTCTGACTCTACTTGTGGTTTGGCTCAGCGGGAGTAACGTTGCCTGCGAAGCTGGAGGTCCTGGGTTCAAATCCCGGTAAGAGCAAATGTCTGTGTATAAATATTTGTTCCTGAGTCTTGGATGTTTTCTAAGTATATAAGTAAAGTTAGTTTATAATAGGCTATGTTGTATACAGGGTGTCCCAAGAAGTAGTGATATACTGAAGCTGGGACGTAGAGGACTTAGAGGGCTATCTAAATCACCCCCATGTATGTTCCGCGATTTTTCGTATTTTCGGAGTTATGACTTTTTTTTTAATTCTTCACCTATCGCCGAGTACGATGAGATATTTATTTATGGTGACGTGAATTATTGCGGTAGATGCTTGATTTTTTTTGTGTGCTAAGCTGATAGATAGGCCAATTCAGTATGGTAACATTTACTATCGTTAGATCTTTGAAAGGAATAAAAAGAAAAAAATGCCAAGAATGATAAAATTACCCAATATGTTCACAACTTCAAGGGGCTTTAAAAAGATAAAATCACATAAAAAAAAATACCGTTTGGCTTTTAAAAACTTGTTATATCTATCAAGTAGCTACCCTGAAAATTTCATTTTATTATTCAATCAAAAAATTGAAATCTAAATGTGGTAAGTGCAAAATTTTAATTTACATGGTGATTAATACAAACAAAGTAAAACCAATTACAACGTGTTTAATTACAAGAAATTTTCAAAATGGCCCCCTTGTTGCTCAATGCAAGTGCGACATCGCCAAAAAAAGTTGTCTTTTAAACGTCTGAATGCACTTCTATTATTTTTAATGGTTTCTTCTGCTACTCTCAATTTCCGGGTTAACTCGTCCAAATTGCGGCATTCTCTTGAGTAGACGAGGTCTTTGTAGTATCCCCATACAAAAAAATCCATGGGGTTTAGGTCGGGGGACCGTGGAGGCCAGGCTATAAGGCAGGCGTCACCCCGGCGCAACGACCAATCCATCTTTCAGGGTATCTTTGATTGAAATAGTTTCTTACGTCCAAGGCAAAATGGCATGGTGCACCATCACACTGCAGTACTATGCTTCTGCGTGTCTCCAAGTCCACATCTTCTAACAGCAGGGGCAGATCGACGCGTAGAAAATTTAAAAAGTGATTGCCGCCCAAGCGGTCTGGCAGCTGAAAGGGCCCGATTAGCTGACCGTTAAGTATGCCAGACCAAAGGTTATCACTAAAGTATTCTTGGAATGTCGATTCCCTTTTTAAATTTGGATTTTCAATTGCCCATGAGTGAGAATTGTGCATATTAAAAATCCCATTGCGTTTAAAGTGGGATTCATCCGTCCACAAGATTTGGTTAAAAGCTTTCGTTTTCAGCTTGTCTCCTCAGCATTTCCTGACAGAATTCAATTCGCCGATTGTAATCTTCCGGTTTCAACTGTTGCACTTTTCTAATGTGAAACGGATGATATCCTACGCTCTGTAGTGTACGGTGTAACTGAGATTTAGAAAGCCCGGTACGACGTTCCATAACTCTCACACTGGTCGACGGGTCTCTTTCTACTTCTTCAAGCACTGCATCTACTACATTAGGATCCGGCATAGTGGCCATACGGCCTGATCTGGTACCCGGTATGTAACTTTCCAAATACGCATTATGTATTCTTAAGATCATGCGATAGTCAGGAAACGTTTCAGATTGAGGCCCGCCTCTTCGTTCCACATGTTCCCGGTACAGGCTTGAAGCTTCCGCCGCATGCCCCCTAGCATAACCGTAATAGTAACGCATTTCTGCGTAGTCACGTGAATTTATTTAAAAAAAACAATTTATTTAGAAAGTTAATTAATTTTGCACTTGCCACATTTAGATTTCAATTTTTTGATTGAAGATTTATGAATAATAAAATGAAATCTTCAGGGTAGCTACCTGATAGATAGAGCAAGTTTTTAAAAGCCAAACGGTAATTTTTTTTATGTGATTTTATCTTTTTAAAGCCCCTTAAGGTTGTGAACATATTGGGTAATTTTATCATTCTTGGCATTTTTTTTTTATTCCATTCAAAGATCTAACGATAGTAAATGTTACCATACTGAATTAACCTATCTATCAGCTTAGCACACAAAAAAAATCAAGCATCTACCGCAATAATTCACGTCACCATAAATAAAAATCTCATCGTACTCGGCGATAGGTGAAGAATTAAAAAAAAAGTCGTAACTCCGAAAATACGAAAAATCGCGGAACATACATGGGGGTGATTTAGATAGCCCTCTAAGTCATCAACGTCCCAGCTTCAGTATATCACTACTTCTTCGGACAACCTGTATATAACATAGCCTATAACTGTTTATTTTTAATAAATGTTATAGTGTTAAAAAAATATGAGTAAATATATCTATTAAATATATCGTTGTCTAGTACCCATAACACAAGCCTTATTAAGCTTACAATAACTAGGAACTAGTTCGATTTGTGTAAAATTGTCCTGTATTTTTTTTATCTAAATAAGTGATCGGACCATTTGAAAGTTATTGAATCAAAATAAGGAATATTTTTTGTATGTTGTATATGTCGTTGTGGCTTCATCACGCCAAAACGGCTAACCTAGTTTCGACTGTTTTTTTACACAGGTAGCTGGGTACTCATTGATGGTTATGAGATACTTTTTACCCGACTACGCTAAGCAAAAAAGAGGGTTATAGCTTTTTCCTCCTCCGCGAAAATAAATGTTGAATTTGTTTATCGATGGAAGATTTATATCGGCAGCTTAGACTTACGTTTTTTTATTTAGATAGGTGTTAAATGTAGAGTTTTACATGTTGTTATTTTAAATAATATCTATAAAATTATAAATGTTGTCCAAATCAAATGACTGTACATTGAAGATGTATTTTTTTTTATTGAAACGGACGATTTGACGGTCACTGAATCGAAATGTATTTAATTTTTGTATGTTCGTATGTGTTGTTGTGGCTTCATCACATCACGCCAAATCGGCTAAACGGATTTCAACTATTTTTAAATATGTCTGACCTGACTCCTGACCTGAAAGTGTGTCTGTCTGCCTGTCAGTCTGTCTGTTACCTCTTCACGCTTAAACCGCTGAACCGATTTGGATGAAATTTGGTAAGCAGATAGTTTGAGGACATAGGCTACTTTTTATCGCGGAAAAATGCCCTTGTCCGCGATTTACGAATTTAAGCCGGACGAAGTCGCGGGCAGAAGCTAGTATGACAATAATTGTGCTCACATGCGCATATTTTCATGTGGTTTCCACAAAAAAATACGAATGCAAATACAACAAAACTCCACCAGACGTATTTCTATTTGTGAAAAACTCAAAAACTTCTGGACCGATTTTTAAGCGGTTTTCACTATCATTAAAGTTGGATTATTGCACATTTTTTTAGTATTATACTATACAAGAAGGCGCCCGCAACTTCGTTCGTGGAGCAGAAAAAGTCATAAAATCTCTTTTTTTCTTCAGCGTAGTCGGGTAAAAAGTATCCTATAATCATCTGGAGATACCCATCTACCCGTGTACCAAAATAGATGCAATCCGTTTAGCCGATTTGGCGTGATGAAGCCACAACGACGCACACAAACATACAAAAAATTAAACATAAATATTTTTCGATTCAGTGACCTCCAAATAGGCCGTTACAATAGCTTTTGGAAAATATCTTCAATGTACTTACAGATATTTAATTTTTACAACTTTAAAATCCATACTAATATTATAAATGCGAAAGTGTGTATGTCTGTCTGTATGTCTGTTACCTCTTCACGCTTAAACCGCTGAACCGATTTGGATGAAATTTGGTATGGAGATAGTTTGAGTCCCGGAGAAGGACATACCTCTTATCCCGGAAAAATACCCTCATCCGCGATAAACGAATTTAAGGCGGACGAAGTCGCGGGCAGAAGCTAGTAGTATATATTTACACTTAGTTTTCGTGCAGTAATCCGTGAAAAACCAGAAGCGGGTCTCGACATACCTTTGCGCGATCTTCACACAAATTCGTTAGAAAAAGCACATAACACGTTTAAAAATACCACCAAGTAAATTGTAAAAATAACTCACCAGTTGCAGAAACCCCACTTCGTCCGTCTTCGTCTTCTCTTTCTGTTTCCCCGGCTTCTTCAGCTCCATCTCGTGAGCCTGACCCTTGTGGTCCACAAATCTCTTCGCCTGGCCTTTCATTATAAGTTTATCAACCAAATTCCAAAACTACAATTCGAGCTGTTTTACAATATTATCGGTCAAACAACCGGTTCGAAAATTAAAAAAAACGCATAAATATAGTTTTAATTTTTGTTACCGTTCAAACGCGCGTTATTAATTTAAATACCTATTAAACTTCATTGAACACGGATTAAACTACTAAAGCTGAGCTGAAATTAGTTTAGTTTTTAGTTTGCCGCGAATTAGTTTCCGCCGCGCGCGTGCGACTCTCGCGGCGATGCCCGATCGACTAAACTTGGCTTGTTAGCGGATAAGGTAAATAGCTAAAATAAAATGTAATCTTGTTAATTTTGACCTTAAGTTGCAGATCTGATTCCATTGTGTGTGGGAGGGACTCTCTTCAGATTTGTAAATAATGGCGCATAATAATGACGCACTTTGATGTAAGCCCTAGATCTTATAGATAATTAGGTACCTGTAACCGTCAAGTTATGGATGATCTAGATTAAGACAGTACCTACTGAATTTTCCCGTTGTTATGTCACAGTCAATAATGATTGAATTCTCTTAGGGGAAATGTGTCGTTTCGACTTAAAGAATAGCGACATAGAGTGATGGATATTTGAGAGAGAGAAGTTGGGGAAAACAACTACGAGATCGTTTATTTATTTTTATTTATACACTAGAAGGTGCCGGCAACTTCATTCGCGGAGGAAAAAAGTCATAATCTCTCTTTTTTTCTTCAGCGTAGTCTCAGTTCAGGGTTAAAAGTATCGTATAACCATCTAGAGATACCCAGCTACTCGGTTACCAAAAATAGTTGAAATCCGATAAGCCGATTTGGCGTGATGAAGCCACAACGACTCATACAACATACAAAAAATCCCCAAAAAAACATTTGATTTAGCTAAATCACGCCAAATCGGCTAAACAAATTTCAAGTAATTTTGGTATAAAAAAAAATTAAGGAAACCGGTCAAGTGCGAGTCGGACTCGCGCACCGAGGGTTCCGTACAAATTTTCTCTTTACCTAACCGAACTGGCCGGTTAAGTTAACTTAAGTTTGCACTTGGTATCTATAGCCATGCATACAAATGAGGTGCAAACGTATCGCAACCGGATTGAAGAAAACAAATTTTTGAGAATATAAATAAAGAAAAGGTTTTTTTTATTCTGTTTTTAGTATTTGTTGTTATAGCGGCAACAAAAATACATAATCTGTGAATATTTCCACTGTCTAATCTCGGTTCATGAGATAGGTACAGCTCGGTGACAGACGGACAGACACACAGACGGACAGACAGACGGACGGACAGCGGAGTCTTAGTAATAGGGTCCCGTTTTATCCTTAGGGTAACCCTAAAAATGTGCTAAAAAGTCGCCTCTAAAGCATACAAAGTAAAGCAATTTACTTTGTGACGCTGGTTTTCAGTGACGCCTATTAGTCACCAGGGTCAGTAGCGTGGCGTCCATATAAGCAGATTCCCACCGGGTTGCCCAAGCAAGGCTTATAATTAAAACCACCTGTTTCTTTAAATATGAGTAAATGAATATGCTTCGGCTACCCTTGTAATTTTCCTGACGACACGCCTTTGCGTATGCAGGGTAGTAATCGTTAATCGGTAGTAGTCCACACGTTTGCCAAGCACCGACAAACACACAGGACGCAGTTATATCTTAGAAAAAGACAGAAATAGCCTCGCGCGGCCAGATGATGTTGATACCTGCCTCTCCAGTTTCTTCGAGAGCATGGACGTAACGCGATGTCCGAAACGTCGAAGAATTACCAACGAAAAGTAATTAAATAAAATCGTATTTTTAGGTGATTAAGCCCCGTTTGATAGGTTGTGAGAAATAGCCTCTTCTTACTCTAACATAACACTGCGTCCTGTGTGTTGTCGGCCCTTAGCAAACGTGTGGACTCGGCATGACAGCTGTAAGTATTCAGTGTACCGAGGAAATACCTAATGAAATATGACTAATATAAAAAAAAACAATTGAAACTAAAAAAATGTTTATCCCCGCACTGACGTCAGTGACCAAGAACTTCAGAAAGCTCGTATCGAGCACATAGTGTGACACTGGCGTTTGTTATCGAGATTGAACTTTATTTAAGTAGCTTAGAGTCACTTCTTCTGCTAAGCACGGGTTGAGTAGGACACCTGATTTTCGACTGTTATGACTGGAGTAACCGCAAGAGCAAAGTATAATTATTACACAGTATAATGAGTGCGCAACCAGAGTTTCTGCGCACTGCGTATCTTTAATCCGCAATGGGCGACGGTGTGATCGCTTACCATCGCTCGTTTGCCTCCTATGCATAAACGAAACCGGCCAAGTGCGAGTCGGACTGGCGTACCGAGGGTTCCGTACAAATTTTTACTTACCCTAACTTTATTACCCGGTACCGGTTGAGTTAAGTTTGCACCTGATATCTATAGCATTGCATACAAATCAGGTGCAAACGTTAAGCAACCGGGTTGCTCAAATAGGTTTTCTGCGAATTAAAAATAAAATAGCTAGTTAGAGAGATGGCTATAATGTTTATTAATACAAATTGTTAAATTTTCTAAATTTTCGATTGGTAAACTTCGGAGATAAAGGCGTTTTTTTTTCACAATTTCCTTAATAAAACAAAAACTAATCACAAAAAAAACTAAAAGAATTGTTTGATAATGTGCAGGTTAAGCCCTTTCATATGATACCCCATTTGATCCAGTAGCTAGACTTTTAATTTTTACCCCCTCCTCATTAACGTCGTTTTTTTAGAAAATAAAAATATATTATTAAATATTTCCTGTGCCATACACATGGCTGACCATGTTTATAAATATTCCAAATTTCAAATAGTTAGCATAAGCAGTTTTTGAGATATGGCGCTTTCATAGTCGGACAGACAGACAGACAGACAGACAGAGTCGCACCATAAGGGTTCCTTTTGTACCTTTTTGGTACGGAACCCTAAAAAGGAAGACAAAAAGTACGAAAATTAATGCAAGTTTTGCACATTCGGGAACAATTTTCTATCTGTAGATTTGTTTGAAAGGATAAGAATAAAATAATGGATTATTAGTTCCTTTGCTTTTTCGCGAAATAGTGAAAAGCAAAGAAACTATAATCTAATCAACATTGAAATTCAGCGAAGTGACGCCTGAATCTATCCATTAAGAATACAACCTAGAGACTCCTAAATACAGCGTGAATATTTAATATGTTTGTTTTTGGAAATATTTTTTATTTATTTTTTATTTATTGCCGCATGTACCCGGAAAGGTGGGCTAGTGTGATCACTAAATGGGTGCCACAAGATGGGCAACGGAAACGGGGCAGGCCTAGGCGGAGATGGCGGGACGATCTGGATGCGTTTTTAACAACTTGCCGGAGGTATCATCTGAGAGAGTCGTCGAGATCTAAGGGAGAGGCCTTTGCCCAGCAGTGGTTAAAATAGGCTAATAATAATAAATAAAAAAATATTTTTTAAGAAAATATCTTCAATGTACAGACATGTAATATTAAATTTTCAACTTTACAATACTAGTATACTTAATGTAGATTATACTTAATGTAGATTATACTAAAGTAAAGATGCATTAGCTAACTGTTGTGTATGACTTTTGTTACACCTATTTTGTTATATTGCTTGGTTTCTTGAAGTTTTCTTTTTTTTATCCATGGAACCAAAGGCTTTTTACAAATGGCCCTAAGATGATCTCTCTGATTGTTTTTATACTGTTTATAATGCTTGTATTGTGGTAAAGCCCGTTGTAAAATCATTTTTCTAAGAAACACGCCGCTACTGTGACGGAATATAAGTAAATCGTTTATTTTCCTTAAGAGCTTTTTATAGTATTTATATATTTTTTGGATATACCGTTTAGAAAATAGAGGGGGGGGGGGGGCGCAATTTATGCAATATTCGGAGCGATTATATCCGAAAATATTTACTAAATCAAGTTTTTTTAAAATAACTTTCGAAATATGTGCCAAACATTGATATTTGCAATAAAATATAATCCAGTGTCGGTTACATGTATGGAGTGCCCCCCCTAGAAATATATTTTTTTATTATATAACTATCAAACTAAGTAACGGCTTATACAAGACACCTATCCTCCAAATTTCATCTATATACATTCAGTAGTTTTTGAGTAAAATGCCTGTGACATACGGATGGACGGGCGGACGGACACGATGAAACTATAAGGGTTCCGTTTTTACCATTTTGGCTACAGAACCCTAAAAAGCATTTTTGCTAATGGAATATGCATTTAGCAAAAACGCTTTTAGGTCGTTTTGCTACACACTTATTATGCTTTGGATGCTACAGACTATTTGACGCTCATGTCATACGGCTCATACAGGGAATTAATTACAATTTGAGAGTTTAAAAGTTTGCGAAATTTAATTCTTTTCTTGGTCACTTTCTTGGTCAGATTCTTTGCTAATTGCTTTGCTATCTTCTTTATGCTCGTCTGGTTTCTTGTCCCCTTCTTTCGCATCCTCTTTGGTATCTTTTTCCTTTTCCTTTTCTGCTGTAGTACCGTCTTGTGTGGCCCCTGTGGATACTTCAGCAGAGCTATTACCTACAGTTGTGCTTCCATCGGCTGCGGTCGACGGGTCTCCAGAAAACTCGGTTGAGGGACCAGGAGGTGTTTCAGACGATCCAACCGATGTGTTGCCCGCGGCTGTGGACTTCGTTGTTGAAGTCGATTTGTGAGTCCAAGAGCTGACACAGAATAAATAAGTCAGTTTCTGTCAATAATTTTTCATTTTGTAAAAAACGATTCTAAATAGCCAAACTCAGTACTATTGCATTATTGTTATAGAGTTTCTATGACCACCTTCCGGCTCCATCAGATCAGCTCGATAGTGTCATAATATTGCATTGTCACCAAACTTACATATACCTTGGCCAAATAGGGAACATACTTGAATTTTTTTCTTCGCTTTTCTTAACAAAATATCAAAATACCGTAAAAACTATTCCAAAAAGTGAAATTAAAATTAAAATCGGCCAAGAAAAACGTATGATTAGCATTTTAAACTACTAATTAGACAGCGATTTGACAGAAAGGTCCGACATAGACTGTTACGTCACAGTCCACTACGGTCATATAAACTCCATATTAAATTGTGTCTTGCTAGAAAGAGACAGAATGAAATGTTTGATGGCTTATATCTTGGGTATTTTTATAGTTATTCGAAAAATTCTTTTTGTGTACTCTTTGTTACATGAATAAGCTTTTAATAAAGCAAAATTTAAAATTCATGTATATTCCCTATTGTAGGTCAAACATCAGGAAAATCATATTTTTATAGCGATATTCACACCTAATTTTTTCACTTCCTTCTCAATCGCTCCTTCATTGCTGAGGATCGTGACTCCGCTCCAGCTTGCTTTCGCAAACATACATTCCTTCAATTTACTAAATTTAATTTATATATAAAATAAAAGAAGAAGATTAAGCCCCGTTTTGTTGTTGGGGATAATGATAATTTATGAAATATTTGCCGTTCATTCCCTCCCAAGTCTGGAAAGGGACCAGGACTGGTTATTAACTTGTTACTCACTAAGCGGTGGAGGAACCGGCCGTGGAGGGCATCTCTCTCCTTCTCAGGGCTTCTTCCTCCATGACCTCTCTGAAAATATACGCCATATGAGTGCGATGCTAGAGACTACAGACTTTCAAACGGCTAGGGGAGCCGGCGATCTTCTAAGAGGCGCGAATGGAAAAGTAAGTTAGCTAAACTGACAGACAGGCGAATTTCCGAACATTTTGGCCGCTCGGTTCAGTTGTCACGTCAACCTGTCATACCGCAGTTGTTTGATGGAGATGAGTGCTGACAGCCGTGCCTCTAGAGTGTTGGATATGTAGAGGACGGTGTCTACTGAGGGTGCCAGCATACTACCGCGGCAACACTAACATACCGCAGTTCGTTGATAGTGCCGCGTGCTGACAGCCGCGCCTCTAGAAGGTTGGATATGTAGAGGACGGTGTCTTCTTACAGTGCCAGCATACTACTGAGGCAACACTAACATACCGCAGTTGGTTGATGGTGACGCGTGCTGACAGCCGCTCCACTAGAGGGTTGGATATGTAGAGGACGGTGTCTAGTCTACTGAGGCTGCCAGCATACTACCGAGGCAACACTAACATACCGCAGTTGGTTGATGATGACGCGTGCTGACAACCGGGCCTCTAGAGGGTTAGATATGTACAGGACGGTGTCTTCTTACACTGCCAGCATACTACTGAGGCAACACTAACATACCGTAGTTGGTTGATGGTGACGCGTGCTGACAGCCGCTTCACTAGAGGGTTGGATATGTAGAGGACGGTGTCTAGTCTACTGAGGCTGCCAGCATACTACCGCGGCAACACTAACATACCGCAGTTCGTTGATAGTGACGCGTGCTGACAGCCGCGCCTCTAGAAGGTTGGATATGTAGAGGACGGTGTCTTCTTACAGTGCCAGCATACTACTGAGGCAACACTAACATACCGCAGTTGGTTGATGGTGACGCGTGCTGACAGCCGCGCCTCTAGAAGGTTGGATATGTAGAGGACGGTGTCTTCTTACAGTGCCAGCATACTACTGAGGCAACACTAACATACCGCAGTTGGTTGATGGTGACGCGTGCTGACAGCCGCTCCACTAGAGGGTTGGATATGTAGAGGACGGTGTCTAGTCTACTGAGGCTGCCAGCATACTACCGAGGCAACACTAACATACCGCAGTTGGTTGATGATGACGCGTGCTGACAGCCGGGCCTCTAGAGGGTTAGATATGTACAGGACGGTGTCTTCTTACACTGCCAGCATACTACTGAGGCAACACTAACATACCGTAGTTGGTTGATGGTGACGCGTGCTGACAGCCGCTCCACTAGAGGGTTGGATATGTAGAGGACGGTGTCTAGTCTACTGAGGCTGCCAGCATACTACCGAGGCAACACTAACATACCACAGTTGGTTGATGATGACGCGTGCTGACAGCCGGGCCTCTAGAGGGTTAGATATGTACAGGACGGTGTCTTCTTACACTGCCAGCATACTACTGAGGCAACACTAACATACCGTAGTTGGTTGATGGTGACGCGTGCTGACAGCCGCTCCACTAGAGGGTTGGATATGTAGAGGACGGTGTCTAGTCTACTGAGGCTGCCAGCATACTACCGAGGCAACACTAACATACCGCAGTTGGTTGATGATGACGCGTGCTGACAGCCGGGCCTCTAGAAGGTTAGATATGTACAGGACGGTGTCTTCTTACACTGCCAGCATACTACTGAGGCAACACTAACATACCGTAGTTGGTTGATGGTGACGCGTGCTGACAGCCGCTCCACTAGAGAGTTGGATATGTAGAAAACGGTGTCTACTGAGGCTGCCAGCATACTACCGCGGCAACACTAACATATCGCAGTTCGTTGATGGTGACGCGTGCTAACAGCCGCGCCTCTAGAGGGTTGTATATGTAGAGGACGGTGTCTTCTTACAGTGCCAGCATACTACCGAGGCAACACTAACATACCGCAGTTGGTTGATGGTGACGCGTGCTGACAGCCGCTCCACTAGAGGGTTGGATATGTAGAGGACGGTGTCTAGTCTACTGAGGCTGCCAGCATACTACCGGGGCAACACTAACATACCGCAGTTGGTTGATGGTGACGCGTGCTGACAGCCGCGCCTCTAGAGGGTTGGATATGTAGAGGATGGTGTCTAGTCTACTGAGGCTGCCAGCATACTACCGGGGCAACACTAACATACCGCAGTCGGTTGATGGTGACGCGTGCTGACAGCCGCGCCTCTAGAGAGTTGGATATGTAGAAAACAGTGTCTACTCAGGCAGCCAGCATACTAAAAAGGCAACACTAACATAACGCAGTTGGTTGATGGTGACGCGTGCTGACAACCGCACCTCTAGACTGTGGATATGTAGAGGACGGTGTCTAGTCTACTGAGGCTGCCAGCATACTACCGAGGCAACACTAACATACCGCAGTTGTTTGATGGTGATGCGAGATGACGGCAGCCGAGCTTCCAGAGGATTGGATATGTAGAGGACGGTGTCATTGTCAATCGTCGTGCTTTCCGACAACTCGGGAGTGTCATCATAGTTTACCATGTCATCGTATACGTAGTCGTTCACGGAAAACTGTAAAAATATTTCTTATTCATTTTTATGATTTACTGAAATCCACTTGAATTGACCATTTTAAATTTTGACCAATAATAATACCGTTCAATATTAATTTTGGCAATATGTAATTGTGCTGAAAAATAATTAAATATTAAATAAATATTAAATATTAAATAAATATTACGGGACAATTTTACACAAATCGAACTAGCCCCGAGGTAAGCTCAATAAGGCTTGTGTTATAGGTACTAGCCGACGATATATTTAATAGATATATTACTTACCCACTATTATAACTGAATTTAACACAAAAGGTTTAACATGTGCCATGATTTTATTTTTGACGACATTCTGGATGGGCAATTTTCCTTGTTGATGTATTTAAAATTATCATTTCTCTGATTTGACGTATAATTTCGAGTTTTCGATATTCCATATGTACTCAATGAAAGAATATCATTTTTATATATATGTATGCAGCTGTGTGCAAAATAATAGCAGTGAAGCCGGATTTGCAGAATAAAGATGTAAATATGACTTAAGAGGATATACTAGCAAAAAGCCTTTTGAAAATTAGGTACTTTTCAAAATTATTGCTATAGCATCGCCTCAAATCCACTATTACCACATTACAGTGCAAAAGGGACAACTGCAGCTTGGAACGATCTGACCTACAAAAAAATGGCGAAAACAGGGTTTCGTAATACCCTATTTCATCTTCCAAAACTGGACTAATTTTAGTGTTTCTTTTACATATATTATAACGAGGGCTTCGGCTATGCTTCCATGTTTTCTGTTTTTCTTTTATATTCGTTAAATGTGAAACTGAACGTGTGCTTATGGCGCCGGATGGTGGCATTTTTGCAGTTTTAGAGGGCCTCTAATTCTTAAAATAAACAAATTATTAAGAAATTTAAAACATAGGGGGTATGGCACAGGTAAGTATAGATTATATTTATAAAAAAGAAACGGGGGATTACGTTTGTATGGAGGAACAGCCGCTAGTATATCCTCTTAAGATTTCAGTTACAATCGTGCTATGAGTAAACAATGAAGTACTTTCAGGTTCGAAGACATCAATGTAAATAACTATTTTTTTCAAGACACTGCTATAAATTTGTGATTCTTTGTACTAATTTAGAAATATGAATTGATTCGATGGCCAGTACAAGCAGTCCTTAATTGGTACATAGATAATTTTCAAGGACCGCTTTTTGCGTCTGCCTTTTTGTAAAAACTATTTACCATGACACATACAAATGCTGCTATTTTGCACACAGCTGTATACACATTACACTATCCCCTGACAGTTACCAAATGCGATAGTGAAGAAAGACAACGATAACATAATTACAATTTATATCACAGTAACACAACACATAGAGAGTCACCTATGTAAGTTCATTAAGAAGACAATGGAACGCATCAACTCTCATGGCGACGGCCCGTTTCTCAAAAGCTTGTAACTTGTTTTACAAGTGGAAGTATCTTGCCAACATTCCGCTTGTAATACAAATAACAAGCGTTTATGAAACGGGCCTCAGGGTGAGCGTGCGCAGGGCTCTGATCCAATAATGTGTTTCCGTCTTAAAATGTAACTTCTTTAAAATTGGTTAGTCTTAGGTTAGGTACCAATTCACAAATATGCTTACTTCAAAGTCTTCGATCAAACAAAAGAGCTAAATAGAAACGAGAGTGTAAAACTTTAATGACACGGTCCTACGTATGTCATCAAGATTTCCAAATAGTCAAAAAAAGTGCATGTATTTTTGCGCAGGTTATGTAGATTTAGAAAGGCTTATGTCTCTCAGAAACTAACCTAGCAATGTTTTAGATATACGCTAAACTGTAGGAAAGAACTTATTAACTGAAAAGAAAAACACTTCTTACTATTTTAATGTTACTAAAGAGCAGTTTTTTTTAAGAAAAAGAAATTATACATAACAAATAAATATCAGGGACTCAGAAATTAGTTTAAAAACTTCTTTCTAATATGAGTGCAATGAAGGATTTTGATTTGATTTGACTTACATTTATCACTGCACAAATGGATTTAGTACCAAACTATTAAGCAAATCTTGTACTGTAGGCGCATGGCGATGATGTGTTTTTATAATACTTAAAAAATAATATATAGATATACTTTTATCTATATATTATTTAAAGTTAAATATATAGAAAACACCCAAGACCCAAAGGAACAATCATTCCTGCTTATCACACAAACACTTGCTCTGGCCCTAGCCAGGATTCGAACCCGGGGCCGCCAGCTTCGTAGGTAATTGTGCAACTAACTACGCCAAACATGTCGCCTAATATAATACAAGGATAAACAGATCTCGCTCCTACTGGGGACCAGGTCACCTGCAGCAGCAGGCCGACCTGACCCAGCTGGGGAACAGCTAGTACCCGTTGGTGGCAGCAATAGCTCTAGCGCCAGCTACTGCTGCCACCAACGGGTACTAGCTGCAGAGGTCCAGCGCCTTTAGCAATAGGCTGAGCTGCTACCAGCTGGGGAACAGCTGGTATGTGTAGGCGGCAGTAGCCTACGGGAGGGCTGTAGGGCTCAAAAGTCTGTAGCAGCAGACATACCTGGCCCCAGTTGGGAAACAGGTGATACGTGTTGGCGGCAGCAGCAGCA
The DNA here is from genome assembly GCA_905404275.2 of Hedya salicella. Taxonomy (NCBI): domain Eukaryota; kingdom Metazoa; phylum Arthropoda; class Insecta; order Lepidoptera; family Tortricidae; genus Hedya; species Hedya salicella. Next base: position 10,259,472 of record FR990099.1, read on the forward strand.
GCCAGCGGGAGGGTTGCAGGGCTCAAGGGCCTGTAGCAGCAGACTGACCTGGCTTCAGCTGGGGAACAGCGTCGTCGGGCGGCAGCAGCCTATGGGAGCAGCAGTAGGCTGACCTGGTTGCAGCTGGAGAACACATACGTGTTGGCGGCAGCAGCAGCAGGCAGCGGGAGGGCTGCAGGTCTCGAAGGCCTGTAGACTGACTTAGCTCCAGCTTGGGAACAGCTGGTACGTGTTGGCGGCAACAACAACCAGTGAGAGGGCTGTAGGGCTCGAGGGCCTGTAGCAGCAGACTGGCCTGGCTCCAGCCCGGGAACAGCTGGTACGTGTCGGTGACAGCAACCAGCGACGGCCTGCAGGGCTCGAGGCCTTGTAGCAGCAAGCCTTGTAGGAGCAGTAAACATACCTGACTCCAGCTGGGGAACAGCTGGTACGTGTTGACACCGGCTGGCAGCAACACCCTACGGGAGGGCTGCAGAGCTTGGCGGATGGCTCGTCGTGCCGGTGTCGCGCCCGTGGCTTCCACCAGCAGCGCCAGCCGCAGCACTGCGTCCCAGTCCCAGCCGGGCGCGTCTGTGTAGCCAGGTGGCGCCTTCTCGACAGTTACTGTAATTTATAAATTTTATAATACACTAGAAGACGCCCGCAACTTCGTTCGCGGAGAAGAAAAAGTCATAACCCCTCTTTATTTTCTTCAGCGTAGTCGGGTAAAAAGTATCCTATAACCATCTGGAGATATCCAGCTACCCGTGTACCAAAAATAGTTGAAATACGTTTAGCCGTTTTTGCGTGATGTAGCCACAACGACACATACAAACATACAAACATACATAAAATCCAAAAAAAAATATTTTTAATTAAAGTGATCTCCAAATAGTCCATAACAATCATTTTTTTGAAAATATCTTCAATGTACAGACATTTCATTTTTACAACTTTATAATAGTAAGATTTATAATTTCTCATCATCATCAAATCATCATATAATCCCAGAAACGTCCACTGATGGACAAAAGCCTCCCTTAGCTCCACCAATGATTTCCAGCGATCCTGACCAGATCGTTGGTACATCTTTGCGGAGGCCTGCCTACTTTGCACCGTCTTGTACGTTGTACTCTGGAACCTTTCTACCACAGCAATGCTGCCATCGGTTGTACGAGCAATGTGTGCCCACTGCCACCTAAGTCTAGCAACTCTCTGAGCTATGTGTTGACAACCTTAGTTCTGCGGATCTCCTAGTTGCGCTTTTACCGCGTATAATGGATACGTGGACTCAGCCTTGCAATCTGGTATTGTGGTATGGGGAAATTTCTCAGGTAAGTACTCACGATTTATTTTTAATTCAGAAACGATACATAGAATTTTTTGTATTTTATTTGTATAGGAGCAATATTCGGACTTAAAAAAGATAAATCATGCCAGCCATACTTCATAAAAAATTGGATTTTAACAATAATATCCGTGCATGGCGTGAAGAACTTGATAAGTCGAAATATACATTTAAAGAAATTTGAACTTAGGACATGAGTCTTATGGCTTAATTTTGTTGAGACTTTACTGACGATTTATCAAGTTCTTCACGCCATGCGCGGATATAGTCTGTACATTTTGGAGGTTTGTCTATTTGTACATAAGCACAAATATTTGTTTGACGAAGTTCAAGCAATGTGCTCCAGAAGAGTATGACAGCAATCTCGTATATAATCTGTGGCATTATGTAGGTACATAAGCTCTACAAGCCCCTTGCTAGTATGAAACTCACAGTTTAAAACTGTTTTATAATGTGAACTTAGTGTATTGTCATTTTTAATAATGGCTGGTAATTTTAAAATAATGAGTGAAGCGACAAATAAAGACGTAGTTACTTGAACATGTTTTTATGATACAAAAGAATTTATGAAATTTAAATGATTAACTTGATGAAATACCCTGTGATATGAGTATCTTTCAATACTATGTAATTATTATTTTATTTTGTTTTAGAATTTAAGTGTGTACAACTGTAAAGGTAGGGTTTGGTGAGCCTATGTTAAGCCCAATGTCTCTGCAAATGGTAACCTGAATTTCCATATTCATTCATTCATTAATTTCATTCATTTCATTTATTTATTCATTCATTTCGTACATTCATTCATTTATTTCTGATTCGTTCATATGAGGAGACTCCGCGCATAGCTCGCTCCATTGTCCTTTGAGTGACTTTGAGTCTTCTTTTGAGGCCTAAGTAGTATGCTATCGCCATACATATGAAAAATGATTACGAGTAATGTGTCCGAGGAACTTGGGGATGCTATGACACCCTAAAAAGTTAAGATCATACCAGTGATTATCACTGGAAGTCTAGTGAGTTCCTCGATGAAGTTCCTCTTGTGGTAAGCGACCAGCTTGTCGAGCCATCCGCGGGGGTGGAGTTTGCTCGATGCGAGGAGAGCCAAGCAGAGCAGCGACAGTATGCATGTCTTAATTGTCTGAAACCAGAGGGGCGGTTCTGTCAGTATCGATTAGTCTGGAATGTCGTCACAAATCTGTGCCAATATCCATAAAGATATATACTTGGGCATATTCACTGAAACTAGCATTTCGTCGTGTCTTTATAAAACTGACGACTAAATTTATAAATCTCATATGATTCGTCACAAAATTGACATGTTAAACGATATTTAACTCAAGTTCCGCTGAGCCGTATATTACGATTTTAAAGGAAAAGTAGGTACACTTATACTTCTATACTTTTTTCTATTATAAAGTTGTAAAAATTTAAAGTAAGTTACGTACATTGATCATATTAAAATAAAATGTAACGGTTATTTGGATTTTTTTTGTATGTTTGTATGTGTCGTTGTGGCTTCATCACGCTAAAACGGCTAAACGGATTCCAACTAAGTATTTTTGGTATACTTTTTCTCCTAACGGTGCATAACAACGGTGCGTAACATTTGTATCATTTGCCCGTATCAGATCATCGTCGCGTGGCATGATCGCGTGTCACGATCACGCGTTTGGACGTTGCGCCGATCCGATCGCACGAAATCCATTTGCTACGTGTATCACACACTTATATCGGAAGAGTGCGGCATGATCGGCGCACCGACAGTGAGCGTCCAAGCAGCGCGGTACGCAGTCATGCCACAGCACGGTGATCGGATACGAGCAAATGATACAAGTGTGGACGCACCTTAAGCTAACCTCGTAGCTTAAAAATAAATTATAAAGTAATAAGAAAACTAAATTACGTGTATTACTTACAATCAACATCCTACGATTCCCAAGTTTCAGAAGCAATTACTTATGTTTTAATTTAAGGTGTGCTTATTAATTAATATTTTCATTTCATTTATTGTTTTTGTCGATACCTAGGGTTATGATAAATTGCTGCAAGATGTAAATAATTATCCAATCGACTTTTACCTTACTTGTAAGCATTGTTTTTTAGGGTTCCGTACCCACAGGGTAAAACGGATTAATAAGACTCCGCTGTCCGTTTTGCTTATAGGACTATTTACTTTACTAAAATACAATAGTTTACTGTTTTTTTTTTAACTAAGTGTTGTACGAAACCCGTATTACAAAGACAAATGTGATGACTGAAATAATAATGTTTTTGTAAAAAAAATAGGAGAAGTTTTACTACCAACTGTATATTTTTCTTTAAATATTCATTCCATTACTCATCGATATGATTCTAAAGAGCCCGGTACGATTGCGGTATTTTATAACACCGTTCCTATGACCACTTTTCAGCTTCATCATCAGTGTAGCTCGAAGGTATCATAATTTGTATTTTCACCGAACTTACATAAGTATGCCAATCGGAGACTGTGAAGAGGGTCAAATTTAACTTGCAAGATTTGATTTGGACAAACATACAAATATTGAATTGCAAGTTAAAATAAAAAGCTTTAAAATAACATTTATTAGCGAGATCCATATGCTTGAATATACTTAGCTAAGCAATGCATGAGGAAAAAGACACGTCCGAAAAAAGGACAACCCTACGCCGTTAATTTCACGCCTATGTTTAGTGATAATATTGTAATTTATGTATTTATTAATTGCATATTATCGAAATAAATGTGTGTACTTGTATAATTAAACAAGTTGAGGATAATTACTGTTTGGTAGCAATTTAGTTAGTTACTTAACATAAAAACAGAAGGAAGAAGATATGCTATGTAGATGCCCAAAAGTAGGCCTCTAAATATAGGTGCAGCTTCTGTTTTCAGTCTCCGATGTGTTAAATCGCCGTATTGTGGACACACAGCGGCAGATTATTAATTTTAGAGAAAATTATTATATAAACTTACAATGAGAAGATAAGAATGATTATTTTACAGATTCACTGATTTGTGTCAGGTATGCTTGGGTAAATCATTGACAGAATTACAATACAATGCAATAACGAAACGTAATTTCAATGTCAGTGTGACGTTGTCAAACATGAGTGTGTCAGCTTGCTGCTAATACCGCTATTGATAGTTTTATTGTGCATTAACATAAATATAAATTGATCTTTATGCTATTTCAACAGAGATTACTGTAGCCTATTCATTAGTCTGAGTAGAGTTTTAGAAATCTTTATCAACGTCAATGTCAACGAAGTTGGATTAGAAATTGAAATTGTATTGTTGATATGAGACGTGTCAAATTTTATGCGATTATACACCGATAAAAAATAAAATACCACGTACTCGCTCACGATAGCATATACTCTCTAAAATAAAGCAAGTTTACAATTAAAAAACGGTCTATAAAATCGTCTAACAGTGCTTAAAATATTACCTGCATACAGCGACCGCGGATGCGGGTTAAACAAAGGATTTTTTACTGAAAACTATGCGTGTGGTCTAAAAGTGCGTGTGGGGCGTGAATGAGGGGTGTAATTTTTGATTTTTTGAGAAAATTCCGCCGAAAATACTGGCTTAAAATGAGTGGTGTGAACGTAGATGCCCCGATAGGCATCCAGTGCCTACAGCGGCTCTCGGGCTGGTGTTGTCCTCGGCTTCAATTCAATAGGCTACGATGGTAAGTTGAAATAATGACTCACGTTTTTTCAATTAAATACAATGCCAGTTTTTAATACAAAAGGCATTGCAGTTGCAATATAAAAAAGATATTGCTTAATGAGTGGTTTTAGTGTTTATTTATGGTCCAGTCAGAGCATTGAATAATTAAATGAGAGTATAAAATAGGAAAATGTAATGTGGATGTATGACAGAGACCAGAATGAGATTAAATGTGTTTCATTGTCCAAGTCAAAATTATTCACTTGAATATAGTTCTTGTACTGTACTTACCTAAATAGATACAAATTCTATGTTAAGTGTTTGAGATTCTATAAGATGACTGGATCTCTATTTATGTAAGGTGTGTTGGGGTAAGACTGAAATTTTACCGAATAAGCTCTTAAAGGCGTTGAAATAAAATCCACCTTTCTAACTTTCCCATACTTGCTACTTTCCCCAATGCACCCTAACTGATATAAATGTTGTTAATGGAATGTAATTTCACAGAGTATATATAATATTTCTGTTTTGTATAAATAAACAAATAATTATCAGTCTAATGTGGCTTTACTGCAATATTGCTTCTCTTTTTCAAAAATGATGAATATCTGCTATTGATGCAACGGATATCCGGCCACTATTCAGTATCGGACCTATCTGGCCACAATTTTACTATTTGGCTGAATACCAGATAGTTGTGTACTATACCGACGGATACAAAATATTCTTCAATATTTCAATAAATTAAAAATGGTATGACTAAGAATAAACCTCCATATCAGTTTAATAATTCACATAATTTGTACATTCATAAAAGGACACAAATAATCCTATAATTATATTAATAACTAGCCACATCAATATACATTGCATGCAGCTGTTTACCATAGACCTCCTACAATTCTTTCAACAAGTTGCAACTTGCATGAAGTGCCACCCGTATTTAATAGATATATTTACTTATATACATAGAAAACATTCAAGACCCAGGAACAAATATTGATGCCCATCACACAAATATATTTGCCCTACCCGGGATTTGAACCCAGGACCTTCAGTTTCGCAGGCAAAGTTACTCCCACTGAGCTATACAGATTTTCTAATAATAGAAGTCCAAAAAAAATGCATGACCATACAGTTAAGTACAATTGTGTGCAAAATAATAGCAGTGAACAGATGTAGGTAAATTGTAATTGTGACTTAAGATTTCAGTTATAATCGTGCTATGAGTTATCAATAAAGTACATTCAGGTTCAAAGACAGCAATGTAACCTTTAGCCGCCCAAAGGCCTATTGAAAGGCTTTCTCCTATTCAATGAACTGTGAGTCATTTTCTATCAGAATAGAGTTGCATTTGCTTTTTGTTGTTAGAATTTAACACCACAGCTAGCTACAAAACCGTCTTTCCTACTCTTTTGATTTAAATTCCACTGGCAAATTTCTTTATATGGTGGGTGGCTAAAAAATAAAAACATTTTTAAGACACTTTATGGAATTTATTACTTACTTTATACTTTCGAAATTTGTGAATTTTTATACTAATTTAGAAATATGAATTGATTATATGGCCAGTACAAGTTGTTTTTTGCGTCGCAAAGCGGTCTCCACAAAATAAATATGCATGCAAATACAACAAACCATCACCAGACAGTATAATCCTCGACACGTGTTTCGCCTCTCTTATTTCTCATACATACTGCCATTATTTTGCACACAGCTATAAGGTCTTAGCACACTATAACAACTCAACAGTCACTTGATTCAAAGCTAAATATTGAAATTTAAGCCTTATTTCCTACATCACAATTTTACAAAACGTGGATGACGCGTAGACCACCTTAACATCAATTGAAAATATTGTGATTTAGGAAATACGACATAAGGCTTAAATTTCAATATTTAGCTTTGAATCGAGTTACACTCCTTGTATCTCACTCAATACAGTCAAACATACAAGGCGTGTAAGCTGCGCTGATGATGCATTCTGCAGCAATGTATCCATACATACTAATCACTTGTGTATGTGGGTATGGAATGACTGCATAGGTATCGCTCCAAAACATTGAGAATTGTTTTGAAACATCGCCTAGTCGGGTTGTTGTGTATACTGAGCTGTATCTGTGTTATTGAACCAGTTGTGTGCATATACCTAGTTTGTAATGTAGTATGTGACGGTCTCATTGCAAATATATTTTACGTATGCCAAGGACTATTAACAAGAGGACTGTCAATCTCCATACAAATCGCTGTTTCCCGTTATGCACATTCAGCATCATATACCTACTTTGTAACATCCAAAGCGCAAATATATCAACACATGTAAAAATGTAATGTCTGTACACTGAAGATATTAAAAAATGTATATTGTTACGGACTATGAAGGTACTATAAACAATTATTTTTTTTGTATGTTTGTTTGAGTCGTTGTGGCTTCATACGCCAAAACGGCTTAACGGATTTCAACTATTTTTGGTACATGGGTAGCTGGGTATCTCCAGATGGTTATAGGATACTTTTTAGCCGACTACGATGAGCAAAAAAAAAGGGCTATTGACTTTTTCTCCTCAGCAAACGAAGTGTCGGGCACCTTCTAGTTATTAATTAATAGAAGGACGATAGTCACTTTCTAAACATTATTAACTAATTAATTACCTTCTAGTATAGGCATAAAGGTACGACGATAAATTTGGCGCTAGGGATGCTACAGACTATTTCATGCCGACTTGCTGACTGTACAACGCCATCTATGTTTAAGAATTATTATTTACAATTATTCAACTTTGCAAGCGTGAGACAGTATTTAAATGTTACGATTTATTTATGACTAGAAGGGGCACCTTCTAGCAACTTTGTTCTTGAAAGAGAAAAAAATCATAACCCTCTATTTTTCTTCTGCGTAGTCGAGTAAAAAGAATCAAATATAGTTGAAATCCGTTTAGCCGTTTTGGGGTGATGAAACCACAACGACACATACGAACGAACATACAAAGAAAAACTTCGATTCATATAGTCCTTTACAGTCATTTTTTAGGGTTCCGTACCCAAAGGGCAAAACGGGACCCTAATACTAAGGCTTCGCTGTCTGTATGTCAGTCTCTCTGTCACCAGGCTGAATCTCATGAACCGTGATAGCTAGAGAGTTAAAATTTTCACAGATAATGTATTTCTGTTGCCGCTATAACAAGAAATACTAAAAACCAAGGACCATTAAAACAAGAGGACTGACCATCTCCTTACAAAAAGCCATTTCCCACTATGTACAACGCCATCTGTGTATAAGAATTATTTTTTACAATTATTCAACGTTACAAGCGTGACACAGTTATTAAATGTTACGATTTATTTATTATTACATAGTTATTTGCGAACTAATTGTTACTATACTATGTTTCTTTATTCATTTATGACATCGTTAATTGTTTAGTTTTAAAGCGCCATCTAGTTTTTGCCAGAATATCTCCTTGCAATCGGAACTCGATCCAAAGTATGGCAAGTGTCCTCTTGTTTTAATGGTTCTTGCTAAAAACCAATATAAAATGATCGACTACCGCGTACATTTTGCTATAGGAGTAGGGCTCTGCTGACACTGGTTTTTCATAGATACGGCCGTTTGTAGCGTATATTTTGCACGGAACCCTCGGCGCGCGAGTCCGACTCGGTCTTGTTTTGGTATGTTTGTATGTGTCGTTCTGGTTTCATCACGCCAAATCGGCTAAACCGATTTCAACTATTTTTACAGATGGTTATAGGACGTATAGGATACTTTTTACCCGACTACGCTGAAGAAAAAATAGGGGTAATTACTTTTTCTCCTCCGCGAACGAAGTTGCGGCTACAATTTATATAAATTAGTAGATATCTGGAGGCGAGCGTGGCGAACATTTACTTATCTTTATGCCGAAGTGTGCGGTGTGAACGTCCGTCTGTCTGCGCGCTTATGCAACGACCTTAACCTCCGCCATTTTAACGACCTTTGAAAGGCCGTTTGAGATGAGTGAGCTCATTCAAGCGTAATATTGAATGGTTTTCTTGTCTCTGTTACTATTAGGTTTTGTAATACAAGTTGAGTTTAGTATAAACCGGGGGCCGTTTCTCAAAAGCTTCACTTGTATTACGAGCGGAAGTCTCTTTCCAACAATATGAATTAAAAAGACATTCATTACCACAAAATAACAAACAGGGCTTAAATGGGTTCCTTCGAGACCGTGGACGTAACGCGACGTCCGCAACGTAGAAGAATTACCAACGAAAGGCAATTAAATAAAATCATATTTATACGCGATTAAGCCCCGTTTGTTGTGTTGTGATAATGAGTGATAACTAAAGAAAATTTAAAAATTTAAAAACTACCCGACTTGTTCCACTTAAAGCTGAATGAATATCTTGGAGACGAGTGCTCCGATTTTCATCAAACAATGCTAAGAACACTCGGCATAAAATTATCTATGACACAAAAAAAGCCGCACTCAAATCGGTCCATCCGTATGGGCGCTACGATGCCACAAACAGATAGATACACAGATACACAAAGTCACAGACACGTTAAACACAAACAGGGTTTAAATGGGTTCCTTCGAGACCGTGGACGTAACGCGACGTCCGAACCGTCAAAGAATTACCAACGAAAGGTAATTAAATAAAATCATATTTATACACGATTAAGCCCCGTTTGTTGTGTTGTGATGATGAGTGAAAATCGTGTCAGTTTAAATCAATATTTTAAAAAGAGACTTCCGCTTGTAATAGAAGTTACAAGTGTTTATGAAACGGGCCTCAGGTATCATTAAAACAGTCATGGTGCCTACGATTACACGTGGAGCAGGCCTGCCAAGTAACAACAGGCGCTTCGTCAGGGGCGTGTCTGGGTGTTTCTTAATTTGTCCTTATTTCATGGGATAACGGGAAACAGATTGAACTTCTCCAACGAACTTTTGGGAAATTTTATGCTCTTCAACTTTGTTATGCAATGTGGTACCCAAAATCTGTTTAGTTTAAGAAATTTAAGCCAAAAACTGAAAAAAGTCAGGCAATTTTAAGGTTTTTCTCCCCCCCTCAAGTTAGCACCTTAGGTCCTCGAGGTAGAAAGCATAAGATAGTCTTACTAATGTATTTACAAACAAACTGTTAAAGTTCCATTAAATTTGGAATACTTTCCAGGTAAAAGTACTGCTGGACTAAAGTTGGCAAAGCATGGGCGATTTTCTGAAATATTAAGTGACGTCGCTTCGCCCTAAAGTTGCACGTTAGATAATGCCCTTTGTGATTTGTAGATAACTTTTTGTTTAGCGCACAAAATATTACACACCACACGCAAAAAATATTACACTATTTAAAAAAATGAAATGTCTGTAAATTAAAGATATTTTCAAAAAATATATATTGTTTTGGACTGTTTGGAGGTCATGGAATCGAAAAATATTTTTTTTTTTGGATTTTTTGTATGTTTGTATGTGAACCAAATATAAGATTACTTTTTTTTTTCATATTTCGACCTATGTTCCTTGAGGAAAGTTGTTCAGTATCATGTTCAAAATCATCTCACTGGGGGAAAACGACCACTAAAATTATACATTGTATATTTGGTACACGGGTAGCTGGGTTTCCACAGATGGTTATAGTGTCCCAAAGGATGCGGAAGGTAGTAATGCCATAATGCCATCTGATTATTAGGCGAGATTATATTTTATAATAAACAGTTTGCGATGTGCTACTTTGGGAAACAATTTTCGCCGAAACATCAGTAAACCAACGGTAGGAAAATGATGATGATGAAATGATTAAATAAGTGTTTGGGTTCAATAGTTTGCGTCTGCACATAGGCTTAGTGTAAAATGTAGAATGCGTCATGTAGCTCGCGCCATTCACAGATAACGCGCTTCATGTTACTGCTGCTGTTGTGATGGCAATGATGACTAAATTTTAATAATAAGTCCGTCATGTCGTGTAGATTAATAAAAAATATAGGACACGTATTATTCATTTCTTAACGTAATCAAAAAATGAAGGCGATACATTGAGTCAAAATATCGCGTGTCGTCACTCCAGAACAAATTGTACCTTGGAGTGATTTCACGAGCCCCCACTCCTGAGCTTTAATGTGATTTATAAACCTGAGTATTTTTTTATTATTTTGAGAAAGCAACAAATACGTGTTCATATTTTTTTTATTACGTAACGGACGGACTAATTACAATATTGATTTTCATACCTCGTTATCATGCCTATTGCGTTCCGGGAAACACTGCGGGTTGCCAGTACCTAACTCGGTTCTCCATAAAATGTAGTTTGGTTCTTATTTTAGAATAAACGTACAAATCATCAGTTACCTGAATTGTTCAGGATCAGAACTTTCCCGATCGCGGCTCAGGAGCGTTTCAGCCGCCGTTCCCGTGTGTTATGGGATTTTGACAATTATAAGCGTCTTAATAAGTGAAAAAAGCGTAAATTTGTGAGCTCACCAATAAACGCTATATGTCATTTGTACAGGACTACAATTTATTCGTTATTTTATATTAGTTTTGTCCGTTAAAATTTCAGAACACACGGGAACGGCGGTTAAAACGCTCCTGAGCCCCCCCCCCCCCCCCCCCCCCTCAAAAACCTGATCGTTTTTCAGTTCTGCTTTCTTAAATAATTTATAGTGTCCTAGAAGATGCCCGCAACTTCGTCAGCGGAGGAGAACAAAATCATAAGTCTCTTTATTTCAGCGTGTTCGAGTAAAAAGCATCCTATAACTATCTGGGGATGCCCAGCTACCCGTGTACCAAAAATAGTTGAAATCCTTTTAACCGATTTTGCGTGATGAAGCCATAACGATAAATACAAACATACAATATATATATATATTTTTTAATTTAGTGATCTCTAAATAACACGTTACCTTCATTTTTTTAAATATTTGCAATGTACAGACATTTTATTTTTATAACTTTATCATGTACGTTTAGATTATAAGTACTCGTAAATATTCATCATCGTAAATAGTAATCATGATTTTATTTAAGAGTCCCCCGCAAGCTCGGCCATATTTCACCTTCCCATACAAACGGAGTTTCGTTCTCATTTTAAAACTACCTGTTGGATTGTAACGAAACTTTTTATAGACAATGACATGAGGTATATCAAGGCTTGTAATTAGTTTATATGGCTCCAGTTTATAAAACAAACGAAATACGCCATAAACAAGTTTTGTATCAAAAACTTAAATTCACTGTATTTTTTTTACTATGGTATCTGACGCTATATAAACTAACTAGCTTCTGCCCGCGACTTCGTCCGCCTTAAATTCGTTTATCGCGGATAAGGGTATTTTTCCGGGATAAAAAGTAGCCTATGTCCTTCCCCAGGACTCAAACTATCTCCATACCAAATTTCATCCAAATCGGTTCAGCGGTTTAAGCGTTAAGAGGTAACAGACAGACAGACAGACAGACAGACACACTTTCGCATTTATAATATTAGTATGGAGTATGGATTACAGGCCTGCATATACCTTAAGTTATTCTAAGTACAAAGTTTCAGAGCAAACTAGCTAGTCGTTTTAAAATGAGAGCGTAACTACGTTCGTGTGGAGAACCGAGCTCGCTGGGGACTCTTAATTTAATGTTGTAATGTTATTCAAATTCAAATACTATCATTTCTTCTTCTTCTTCATTCAAATACTATTCAATATCTGCTGTAACAAAGCGGGCAAAAATATCTGACAGGTCCTAACGGCCCTAGAAATAGAGTTGTGTCAGACATTTATTCACACTTTGTTGTGGCAGATATTAATGCTGGTGACTGTACACCGGGTATATCGGGATCCACAGATGGTTATAGAATACGTTTTACCCAACAGCGCAAAAGTAAAGAGGGTTATGACTTTTTTCGCTTCCGTGAATGAAGTTTTGAGCATCTTCTAGTAGACTATAATATTTGGCAACCAGGTTTTCAGAGCTCAAATAGTTATTTGTTATGCAAGGCTGCAAAGTTGTTATTTGGCGCGAGTGCTTTAATTGAAAGGCGAGTAAGCGAAGGAATCTAAAATTGAACCACGAGCGGAGCTAGATTCCTGAGCGTAATGAGGCTTTCAAGGCACGAGAAGTCAAATTATTTTGCAACCGTGCCAAACACACAACTTTTCACCTCACTACAGCTAAGAAAACGTGAGATGTAAGAAATACTATGAAATTATAACAAACCGATTATTTTTTCATTCAAAACTAGTGACAATGAACCTACGAAACACACTCATAACAAAACAATTATATAAACATATATGTTGGAGATTTATTCGGATTAAGATCGTCGGCCATGTTTTCTGTTGCGACCATCTTGATATAGTGTCTATCAGTGCGCCCATCCGGCGCAGGCGGTGGTCCAAGCAAAAGTGAGTGACCACAACCACCGCACCCACTGACTGACAGTTAGCATAAAAAATGTAAACAGAAGTGTTGCCACTCCTCAAAGTGCAATTTAGTTAGGTTAGGTTTAAACAGCTCGACAGTGTGGCCCGTTAAATAAAATGGATACAAGTCAACCGTTTCCTTAACATATATAAATTGGAACTTACTCGTAAAATTACTTTTCTACGCTAGCGGATAAAACGATTTTTTTCACGCAGATTTGGCGCTGTAAGTGGAACTTTTCCGAGCAAGTGAAAATGATTTTTTTTCAGCTACCAGATTTCGATCCTCGTGCTGACTTACTTCACGTACATGACGTACCACCTGACGAGGAAGCCCATCTCGGTGGTGAAGAGCGTGCTGCACCAGAACTGCTCCAACCTGGTGCCACCACCTGACGTGGACCCTACCGACGACCAGTGGTGCAACTGGGCACCATTCAGTAAGTACCCTCCTATCTTTCATAAGAGTATATGAATGGGGAAAGCAGAGACTCAGTTCAATATTTATCCTTATCCTTACTATATTATAAACGTGAAAGTATGTATGTACGTTCCACTTAATCTCAAAAGCCACTGGACCCTTTTTTGTGTAACTTACCAGTTATGTACCCTATATATCAGAATAGGACATTGGCTAGTATTTTTGTCAAATTTATCCCTTTTAGGGACGAAAAAGGGGGTGCAACTTTGTAAGCTATAAATTGCATCTCTACGCGGACGAATTCGCGGGATTCAACTAAACTCTGATTTTTAATTCAAGATCAAAATCTGACGGTTCTCATCTTGATTATTTCATCAAATAAACATTATTTCATAAAAATATGAATGAGAGATCGTGCAACCAATAATATTAGGGTAAGTTTAATTGATAAAAATACTAACACTTCAACCAGTAGGTATGCAGTGATCACAGCGAAAGCGCGCCCGTTGACGTTAAATTTTGGTCCTGAATTAAAAATCAGAGTATAGTACTATTATAAAGTTCTCAAAATGACATGTCTGTACATTGAAGATATTTTCAAAAAAGATTGTACTTAGGTAACGGACTATTTGGAGGTCACTGATTCGAAAAATGATTTATTTTTATTCTTTGTATGTTTGTATGTGTCGTTGCGTCTTCATCACGCCAGCGACTGGCGATCGATCGATTGGTGTGGCTACCCTAACTGTGGCGGGTCCAAGGGATTATTTCTTTTGGCTGTATAGAGCAAATATTACTGAGAACAAGAAGGTGTCAACAAAATCATAACCCTCTTTTTTCTTCCGAGTAGTCGAGTAAAAAGTACCCTATAACCATCTATGGATGCCCAGCTACACCGTGTTACAAAAATAGTTGACATCCGTTTCGTCGTTTTGGCGTGGTGAAGCCACAACGACACATCGATATCTTAGTGCACAATCGTACTAACTGGTTGAGAAAAATGCTTGTAATTAGTACGTTAGTGCACAAATATGTAAGGTTGAAATTCCATAGGCAAAAATATTGTAATTAGTACGAGTGTGAACTAAGGTATCGACATACAAAGTATACAAACATATATGAAATATATATATTTTTTTATTTAGTGTCTTTTAAGTAGCCCTTATCACTTAGATATTTTTCTGATTATATCTTCAATGTGCAGACATTTCATTTTTACAACTTCATAATAGTATAGATATGCAGCAATGTATTTCGTGAATTTTGTACTTCCGATCTGTTCCGTGAACGTCGACAAATGCCGAGTGGGAAACTGAAGTAATAGTATTGTACAAAGCTATTGCGCTGTGGAGGGGTGCCTGTCGTTTCGCATAACGTTTTTTGTCCTAAAAATGTTTGGCCGAGAATGTTTGGCATACTGTTGAATGGCATACTACTCGTTTGTCCCAATAATTTTTGCGCATACTCATTTAAAGTCCTAAAGCAAGTTTGTCCTAATATTGATAACTCTAAAATCGAATTACCTAAAGCATACTATTCCTAACATGAATTTTCCTAAGAATTATTTTGCCTATTATTAAATTGGCTACACTTACAGCACCTAAACTAAACTATGGTAAGCGTGAAGTCAGAAGCGTTACGTATTCTACTTTAAGGCAGGTCGGACTTCGGTTAGGTTAGGTACGACGACGAGCGAAGCGAGGAGGAGTGTTAGGTAGAACTGTGACCCTAACGAGCAAGCGAAGAGAGCGAGCGAAACGCCAGAACTTTTGCCTATTATTAAATTGGCTACACTTACAGCACCTAAACTAAACTATGGTAGGCGTGAAGTCAGAAGCGTTACATATTCTACTTTAAGGCAGGACAGCGAAGCGAGGAGGAGTGTTAGGTAGAACTGTGACCCTAACGAGCGAGCGAAGCGAGCCAGCAAAACGCAAGAACCAACAAGGTTGAGAAGGTTAGGTTTTGCTGCGTTATTATTGCGACAGGCAAATATAGTGCGAATCGTGCCATTACTGCATTTGCTAGGCGTTAACTTTTAACGTTTAAAAACTCTGCTTGCAAAAAATCATCAAGATTTATGCTTAATGACATGTAGTAAAAACAATGTTAGCACATTAAATATTAGGAACACTGCAATTATGCACACCAATCATTCGACATAAGAATCTTAGCCACATCAAACGATAGGACAAATAATATTTAGGACAAACGATAATAGGAGCAACAATTTCGGACAATCAAAAATATGCGGAACAAAGTGTATGCCATACGTTATTAGGACAAAAGACGTTATGCGACACAACGATAGGACTAATAATTATATGCCAATCGATATAGACCCGCTGTGGAGAGGCGTCGATCTTTGGTCCCCGCCTGGGCTGCTGTCTGTCCACCCTGTCTGTACCAATCCCACCTAAGGACCCTTTGAATGTGCAAGACCCCACTAAAGAATTTCGGGTCGTGAAAGTGACGAGCCCTGTTATGTAAGGAACGATGTGGCCACACCACCTCAGTTGGTGATTATTGATAAGACCCTCAATAAAAGGCTGCCCAAAACAGTATTTTACGCCTCTCGTGGAAAACGGAAGCAGGGAGGTCAGTATCTGCGGCATAAAGATGACATCAAACGCCACCTGTGGTATACCGACTGACTGCTGGGGAGGAATTGCGCTGCAGAGATCAGAATGGCGCTCTACTGTATCCAAGAAAGTGGAACAATTTGATCGCCAGCGGCTGGAAGCGATTAAGCTTATTTATGAAAACTTTTAATAAAATGGTATAGGTGAAAAACTTAAGTAAGTCACCTGTTATGTAGTTTAATGAATGCATTGTTTAAAAATCCTTCCCATTCCTTGCGGGCACCATGTATTTTTTTCGTGGAAACTGCATGAAAATATGAGCATGTGAGCACAATTTATCATCACATCTAACCAAGGCATTATTTCGAGAAAAAGCGGAGGAACTATAATCCATTAATCAAATATGGAATTCCGTAATAACGCCTGAATCTATCAGTTATTTACACTCAGGCATGTTTAGATTAAATTTAATTTTCAAGCTCGTGACCATCATCCGTTGGCGGTACCGACTTCGCAAACCGTTTCTCGAAAATAATCGCTATTGGTTCGTGTTTCCACGCCCGTTCCCCGGACAAGAGGTACCGAGTTCTACCGAGAGAGCTCGTACCATCTACAGAGTCCCCTGAATACCCAGGTCATTTCAAAGCCATTGAAAGGCCAACCATCAAGACAACGTTCAGTATAAAGCACTCAAACCATAATTCATGTTCCTCAGAGGTGAAGGATGCAGGGAAGGGATCATCGCTTGGCGGAATGTAGAAAAAATAATAAAATAATAAATAATAATAAATAAATAATTACTCGGATTAAATATTTTATATTCTATTCTATTGAGATACAAATAATAAAGAATGAAGATTTTTCTATTTGCAGAGACGTAGTGGTACGTGGAGTTGAAATGGTGTACAGAGCGCATACATTTTGCTTAAAGAAGCATGCAAAGTTACTTATGGACCCACGATTTAAACATATGCATGTTGCTCTTGACAAATAAACCAATTGCATGAATGTATAGTGATGGTAATGTGAAAAAAAATCTAAAGTGACCTGATTTGAACCAGTGTCTTGTGCCTTCCCGGGGCGCACGTTTACATTCGCCGTAAAATGCAAAATTACAAAGATCTTGTAACAAGTAGTGACAAAATTTGAAGACAAGCTAACTGGGCTCAGCTCGATTGGTAGAGCGTGCGCCCCGGCAAGGCACTGGTTCATATCCTGTCAGTCTTGATTATTTTTTCATTTGCTGTGTCTTTGTATTTCAAGATTATAGATTCTTAGTGAAGAAATTCACTTTAAAAACCGTGATGGTAAAACATCAAGATTTTCGTAAAATATCAAGAAATGTCTTTATAGCTATGTAGTTTTTAAAGCTGTGTTGTTGCAGACACGACAGACGCCAACACGCTGCTCGGCGCGCTGGACTCCGCGTTCCTCTTTACGTATGCGGCCGCCATGTTCGTCTCCGGTAAGTCTACAAAGTATCCTTCTTTCCTTATTGACCGACTCCTTGTCGTGCTTATAGTTGGTACATACACTCGTTGGGACACTTAAAGAAATACTGAGTGTGAGATAACAAATCTTCAAATGTTTCCAATATTTGTTATGGATTTTAAATAACAGTTTAACCTGCTATTGTGACACAAATGCAAGTCATAGTGTAAAGAAAAATACGATTGCTTCCGCAAGTGGTCACACCAGGACACAGTGCTCGCTGGTGTAGGGGTGACACGCTCGACGAGTAATCGAGAGGTACCGGGTTCGAGTCCTGGTATGACCACGTGCGAGAGCAATCGTATTTTTCTTTGCGTTTTGACTTGTATCTATGTCACTATAGATAATAATGTTGTGATAATTTTCCCACATTAAAAACACATAAACACAAGAATTTGTGTTTCATATTAAGTTTAACCGGCTCTTAATTTTGGTTTCCGTACTTAGGCATGGTGGCGGAGCGCGTGGACCTGCGCTACTTCCTGTCGCTGGGCATGCTGTTCTCTGCCACATTCTGCTACCTGTTCGGCATCGGCCGCACCTACGACATCCACAACATGTCCTACTACCTCCTTGTGCAGGTAACTAGTGTATTTTGGTTGCACGCACCCATAGTGGAATAGCGCGCGGACCTGCGCTACTTCCTGTCGCTTGGTATGTTGTTCTCGGCAACATTTTGCTACCTGTTCGACGGCAGCCTCGTCTGCGACATCCACCACATGTCCTACTACCTCCTCGTGCAGGTAAGTACGTTAATATACAGAAAAAATATCGAACACGGGACCCAACTTCTACATATAGTCCTCCTCGCCGTGTTCAGCGACTCCGTCAATTGTCCTTATCCGGGTTATGAAAGGCTCGAATATGGCTTGCAAAGCCAAACTTCGCCTTGAAGATGCGAGCTCGAAGACGGGGACCAACTTTTACGCAGTAGTGCTCGCAACTGAGCTATCGCAGTGTCATGTAATGTAGGTCGCAAAAAGTTTCAATTTTAACTTATAGCGCCGTGTTATATATAGCGTAGTAGTTGCGCATTAGCATCACTCAAGGACATGCGTTTATGCAGCATCCCCCGTTTGTCCGCAATGTTTTAGATACCTCGAATGTCACATGGCAGTCATTCTACCTCACTCGCTAAACCTGAAATAATCCCAATAGCAAAAAAGCGCGAGTGAATTGTGATGAATGTTATAGCAATGATCATTGTTGTTTGTAGGCAGGCGCAGGTATATCGCAGACGACGGGCTGGCCGGGCACGGTAGCCACGGTGGGGAAGTGGTTCGGGAACAGCAAGAAGGGACTGATCTTCGGCATCTGGAACTCCCACACTTCGCTTGGGAACATCTTGGGTGAGTCTGCCACCAGTAGCAAGTTGCGGACGACGGGCGAAACGTGAATACTTACCTGCACGAGTGGCTCCGGTGGGGAAGTGTTCAACAGCAAGAAGAGATATTTGGTATATGAAACTCTCACATTTCGCTGGGGAACGTCCCTGGTGAGTCTACCACCAGCAGCAGTTGCGGACGATGGACAAAACGTGAATACTTACCTGCACGACTGGCTTCGGTGGAGAAGTATTCAACACCAAGAAGAGATCTTTGGTATATGAAACTCTCACATTTCGCTGGGGAACATACTGGGTGAGTCCAGCATCAGCAGCAGTTACGGATGACGCGTAAGACGTGGCAAGTGGGTCAACAGCAAGAAAAGATCTTTCGTATCTGGCACTTTCGCCCTTCGCTGGGGAACAATCGACAGTCCACCGACATAGCAAGCAGGGTAAGCAAACTGAAGTGGCAATGTGGAGGGCACATAGCTCGAAGAACCGATGGCCGTTGGGGCGGAAAGCTTCTCGAGTAGAGACCACGAACTGGCAAGCGCAGCGTGAGATGGCCACCCGCAAGGTGGTCGGACGACCTACTTAAGGTTGCGGTGACTCGCTGTATGCGAGTTGCCTCTATCCGGCCTATGAGGAAATCTATTGATGAGGCCTGTGTCCAGCAGTGGACGTCCTATGGCTGAAATTATGATGACGACGATGATGGGGAACAATCTAGATGAATCAGAAGATGAGGGTGATAATGATAATCCATGGTCGAGAAGAGCGATGTAAAGAGAAAAACGGGACCAGCGCACAGTTCTGGGTAGTAAGTGGATTACCGAGAATTCGCCCAGAGGATGCCAAAGTCATCTGAGTCTTCCCGTGACAGACCTTGATAAAACCTATCCTACCCTAAGCACCGCTCCTATGTCAAAAACCCTGATCGCCGATGGTGGATTTTGACGATGGTCATTTCAGCTGATATTGCGTGTTACGACATTCACAATGTCAATGGATTGTAGTTCCTTTGCTATTTCGCGAAATAGTGTTTTGGTTAGACCAAGATGTGACAATAAATTACGCTCACACGCGCATATTGCAACTTTACAAGCACGGGTGGACAAGGTCGTTGGTTTACCTTATAAAAGTGACGTCTTCCGGTTCACAACGTGTGTCGTTTGACACATATTGAGAATGTATACATGTTTCCAGGCACATTGATAGCAGACCGGTTTGTGGAGCAGGACTGGGCGCTGTCCTTCATCTACCCCGCGCTGGTGATGGGCGTGGTGGCCACCTTCGTGTTCCTATTCCTCGCCCCCGAACCCAGGGCCGTGGGGGTGGTGCTTCCAGACCGGACTCCGGTAAGTGTTCAGGCTGACAGCAGGAGCCACGTTGGGCGCCATTTATCGCATTATTGCCCTGACCTTGGCCGAATAACTTCAGGATGTTAGTGACACGGCCAGGATATAGCGAAACCAGGGAATGGTCTTTCTATCAATGGATAATGGATAATAGTACTTTCTGGACAACAACTCTTAGGGGACCCTAAAGCAGCTGTCGGCTTCACAACAGGACTGAATACCTGATCTTTTACAAGGTTTATCGCGTTCGGGTGTCTGTTTTTGGGGGATTTTCGTTAGGTTTTGGCTCAAGCAACGGATTTTTGTGAGCAGCGCATGTGTGTAGGTAGCGCAGTCGAAAAATATTGTAGTTAGCAGCACTGTCTGCGTTTTGCATTCGCTTTCGAAGTAAGCGTTTGGTTCATGCCCAGAAACTAGCTATCGATTAGTGTAATCGAAAATAAAAAATACTAAAGAAACACGCTGTATTCTATTCTAGGCATTCAAAGTACGGAGCAATACAATTGCTCAAAGTAACGCCTGAATCTATCAATTACGTAATATCGGTGTTCATTGCTTTTTTTTTGTTCATCTCGCGCTTTCCTCGCTATAGTAGCACAAATAAAAAGTTGACGATTCGAACTTCAAATGACTTTTATCCTCATAAAATGAACTTTTCCACCCAAATTTGGCGCAAAAAAGGGAACTTTTCCGAGCGAGTGAAGTGAAACTAACTATTGTTACTGTGTCGCAGCCGAGCCGGCAGTCTCGGCGCTCCACGGACGACGACGAGCCGGCGCACGTCATCATCGGCGACCAGGTAAGTCGGCAACGTCCGCCTGAACACGCCTGACCATGAAACGGTTTGGCGGACGGAGGGAGGGGATTTAAATTCAAAACCCCTGAAACTGTGTTTACAGTTCGCGAGCATTTAGAATAGGATTCTGTCTATAGAATAAATCTCGGTTTTTTTTTATGTTATATAAACAAGCAATTGACTTAAATCTCACCTGTTTCAGACCCAATATTCACGAAGATACCATACACTTAACTACCCATTGGTTGACCTTATTGACATTGACATAAAGTCATTGATGTACAGCCGATCAAAGTTAGACAAACTATCTTAAAATGTAAAATAAGCATAACTATTGGCTTACCATAATTTTCATGTTAATCATGTTGATCCTCCTTCAATATCAACGTCTTGTAAATCGTATGAGCCCCTACTTGAGGTTATTGTGCCTATGAAAATAATGCTAAAAGAATTTTCAAAAAAAGTGTACATAACTGCATGCAACTTAAATAAACTCGCCAAACTGCTAAGACAGTTTGTTGGCGAGATCGCGCTCACCGCGATAATTATGACTTTTGATATAGTATGCGCGTAAATATTTATAGCAAAAATATGCGTTAAAACTTTATGCCCAAGATGTTATGACAATCGAAAATATAACCGGGTGATTCCACGTGCGTTTTAACGGCTGTTAGTCCGCTGGTCGCATTTATCACTTTTCTTACGGTTCGATTAAAATTTTTGGTTGTTAACTTAGGATTCCTTTACTTCTACAAAATAACCGAAAATGGTAATGCGAATCTAAGGCTAAATGGTTAACGATGTAACCAGCGTACTGACAGCGGTTAAAACGCCAGTGGAGTCGCCCAACTACAGTTTGTATGCTAAAAGTGGGGCATCCCATTTGGCCTCTCTTACCGCCGGCGCCTGGGACACCCCAGTTAAGTGGTAGTGTAGTGAATGAATGGAGTGACACTAACCGCATGTTGCAGGCGGCGAGTCTGCGCCCTAACCGCCACTCGGCCAACTCCCAGGTGAGCTGACACCGACACACGCATTCTGCACCATCTTGCTACTTAAACGCATGCTATTCATGCTTTTTTTGTCTTACATGAACATTCCGTATCTGCATTGTTCCGTCCTCGCTCCTACACACTCGATTTCTCCTAACACTTCATTTTGCAGCCTTCCAAAACTCCACACCATCCTCACTCATTGAAATGCCTTTACAGCAAAATTTGTCTATTTTCGCAGAATCTCGCATTTTTTGCAAATTTTCTGCAGTGAATATACAAATTATGCGAGGAATTGCCGCATTTGTCTAAATTTCGCATATCCATACTAATATTATAAATGCGAAAGTGTGTCTGTCTGTCTGTCTGTCTGTCTGTCTGTCTGTCTGTCTGTCTGTTACCTCTTCACGCTTAAACCGCTGAACCGATTTGGATGAAATTTGGTTTGGAGATAGTTTGAGTCCCGGGGAAGGACATAGGCTACTTTTTATCCCGGAAAAATACCCTTGTCCGCGATAAACGAATTTAAGGCGGATGAAGTCGCGGACAGAAGCTAGTTTTTTATAATTCCGAATTCCTTCCGAAACATGCGCACATTCCCACAATTTTTTGTCGGATAATATCACATTTCTTCCAAATACTGGCGTGTTCGACATCTCCGCAACCACCACACGAAGAACCAACAGCACTGCTCTGTCATCCACAAACACACGTGCCCGCCACCGTCTCGCTCATTCGCTTCATCTGTGTTTTTCGTGAATTCTCCCTAACACACTTCCTTTTCATCCTTTCCGAAAATTCATGTTATATCACAACGTTATACCAATACGATTACAACAAAATCTAGCATTCGAAACATGCCGCATTTGTTTAAAAAACTAACTTTATCTCGAAAGTCCGCATTATAGATAATTGCATTACAACATTCCCCCAGTCGCGCAACGAAGTGCTATGGAGTCGACAATTCCCCGTCCACACCGTCTCACACTCCCGCTTAGCATCCCCTGCCTGCAGTTATCCCTATCACGCATCCTCTTCAACCTTACCTAAGATTCTTATGTCTAATTATAATTCAAGGCTTTGACTGCAAAAACCGCATTATTTTATTAAAAAAATTGCATTTTACCCCAACATTTTGTAATATTTCCGCTGTATGCTGCATTTTTCGCAGAACGTTCCGCATTATAAAAATAACTATGAAATTTTGTAATCATCACAGCCGTCGCATGAAGAGCCGACGGAGTCGACAGCCTTCCTCCGTCCCAATTTCGCGCACGCGCTCGGCGCCGTCTCGCTCACACCAGCGCCTAGAATCCCCCGCCTATTGCAGTTCTCCCTATCACGCATCCTCTTCAACCTTGTCTAAAATCCGCTTTATGACCGCTTATCATTTTAGCCTTTTACCGTAAGATCCGCATTTTTTCAGAATGTTGCACTGCATTTCGTAGTTGTTCCGTTGTACGCCGCATTTTTTCCAAAACATCGCATCATCTCACTTTCGCATAATTAACAAAAAAAATGACTACGTAATTTTGTAACCGCCGCAGCCGGCCCACGACGAGCCGACGGAATCGACGGCGTTGCTCCGCCCCCCGCCCGCTCAGGTGCCCGGGGCCGTGTCGCTCTCGCGCGCGCTGCGCATCCCCGGCGTGCTGGAGTTCTCGATGTCTCTCTTCTTCGCGAAGCTCGTCAGCTACACGTTTCTGTACTGGCTGCCGCTCTACATCAATACCTCCAGTGAGTATCGGAAAAATAACACTGAAATTTAATTTATCGATAATATGACTAAATTTTAATATTTAATTAGTCCGTCATGTAGATTAATGAAAAATATTGGAGACGTGTTGTTTCTTTTTTTTTTTGTAATCAAAAAATAATGGCGATAATTAAATCGAAATATCGCCTGACGTCATACCTAGGTAAAGTTTGTGTCACGATCCGCCATCCCGAAAATTACATGGGATTTATCTGAGTATTTTAACTTTTTCAAAAAGCGAATAATACGTGTCTGATTTAGATTTTCGTACCTCGCAAACGTGCCATTGACATACACAGCGTTACATTCGAAACACAATGTTAAATACAAACCGTAAACGTATAGTATATTACTGCAGAGGCCGGGAAAAGTCACTTCGTGGATGAGTACGGTTTTGAAGGACGAGGCGTAGCCTCGTCCTTCAATAGATACGAATCCACGAAATGACATTACTGCCGAGGCGTGTGTACTGTTTTTCTCCAAATATGCGAGGAAATTTGACACATGTTTATCTAAAAAATAACACGACAGACAATCTTTGACAAAATGAAATTTACGTTCCCGCCTTAATTTTTTTTAAGTATATTAATGTTAAAAGTTTTGGGTCCGAATTGTATATTTGGTTCCACATGAAATATAGTAATAAAAATAAATAAAAAGAAACCCATAGCAATAGTTAAAATAAATATATGCATTATTACTTTTAGTTGAAACGGCAATTCCTAAACGCACAACATTTAAGAAAAACATACCTTTGCTACAAAATATTTATCAGTCCCAGAATATCATTAAGACTGTATAAATATTATGATTTGGACACAATAATTATTGTTTTTTTTTTCTCTATTATTATTGGCATTAACCATGCATTAACTAAACGCAGAAAACGATTAGAGTTTTATTAAATCTCGGTTTTTGTTCGTTATAATTGGCTGTATGGTGAATTTTCTAAGTCTTGGATGAAATTAAAAGTAAAAACCTGCACAATAATGTACACTTCCCGGGCCTGTCCGGGAAGTAATGCCACTTTTTTTTAATTGATTATCGTGTCAACGTATATAACGATGGAGTTCGCGGTGTGTTTTTACTACATTAATGGGAACATTTCCGAGCAAGTTGGAGAAAAAAATATTTATTTATTGTACCGATTTTATCTGACAGTAGCCGAATTCTGTTCTTAACGCTTACGGATTGTATGCCCATTTGAATTGCGACTGGAAATATATCCCGTAGAAAACATTCAAGGCATTTTTTAATCTTTATTTCACTATAGAAAGAAAAAACTGAATTTAATGTCGCTTTCTATATAAGGATGAAAGATTAAATATCACACGATTGTAATCTTTACACTCCTTGTAAGTTTGCTTATAAACACTTACTTAAAAATAATTCAGAATATTATACGTTAAATTACTTTCCTATATTATATTCCTGAACCATTTCAGATGCTAATTTCAGCAAGGTGTTTAGAAATCGTGCCTTCAGCGAAAAAGTGACCTTGGAATATTACGTGATTTTTTCCGAACCCCTTTGGAGCCTCACGTGATTAATGGACGAACCCTTATCATCTGCAGCAAACCTTACGCCGACGCAGTCGGGCGACCTGAGCACGGCGTTCGACGTGGGCGGCATCACCGGCGCCATCTTGGCGGGGCTGGTAGCCGACTGCACCGGCTGCCCCGGCCTCGTCTGCGTGTGCTTCTATATCCTGTGCGCGCCTACGGTGAGTGGAAAATAGCTTCATCTTCTCGCGGCCTACTCGGACCTCGTGCAGTCTACTCGGTCTTCGTGCGGTCTACTCACTCTATTAGCGGTCTACTCGGTCTTCGTGCAGTCTACTCACTCTATTCGCAGTCTACTCGGTCTTCGTGCGGTGTACTCACTCTATTCGCGGTCTACTTAGTCTTCTCACGGTCTACTAGTTTTTCTCGCTGCCTTTCGGTCTACTCACTGTCTACCATAGGTTTTCTCAATAAAATAGTACTATTTAGTGCACTAAAAGTACTTCAAAAATACTTGATCTACTTGGTTTTCTAGTGGTCTACCGATGTTCTGCTCAATTAAATAGGTTGAAGGTTATCTACTCACTCAGTCCCTTAGACTTGAAAAATCTCTGTTTCTACTCTGTCCACAAATTGTGAATATCTCGGAAATACTAAAAGTCGCTATCAGCCCCCTTAGGATTATCGTTAGACACTCTGTATAATTCAATATTACCAAAGATGCCTATCCTAATTTCTCTTTCAAGAACCACTTAATCAATGACATTTACAGATTTTCTTTGTTTTTGTGTACTCACACGTTCAACAAGTGACTTGTATTTGGACAGCTGCTGGCGTACCAGGCGTGGGGCGCGTCCTCGTACCTACTGAACGTGGGGCTGCTGCTGGCGGCCGGCGTGCTGGTCAACGGGCCCTACGCGCTCATCACCACCGCCGTCAGCGCCGAGCTGGGTGAGTCATCTTCATCTGACGAGGGACACACTGCTGTACAGAACTCCCAAGGATAGGTTATAATCTAAGTACTTAAAAAGTGTCTAATGGCAAAAGGATATACACGGTAGAGAACTATGTAACAGACAAAAATGCATGGCCCAAAACGGAAACCAAATAATTGACTTTTACCGGGACGCGGTTCAAAAAAAATCAAACGTATGTATAGGCGAAAAACTTAAGTAAGTCACCTGTTGTATGTAGTAGTGTACAAATTTGATATGGAACTTATGTCATTCTTCTAATATAGAACGTCAAATTGCCTATACCGATACGCCACTACTAAATAGAACAGGTGATTTACTTAAGTTTTTCAGCTATAAGTTGTTTTTAAAAAAAAAAACATATTTTGTTTTTACATATTATAATTAGTAATGAGGTAGCCTGGGAGTCAGCTTAGGCCCATCTGGCATGTATGTACACCTTTATTTGTGTTTTTCAAAAAATGGGTAGTCGCCTGCGGCCCTCCGTCGAGCTAAAATTACTTGGGATATAGTAAGTTTTTGGGTGGACTCGCCCTACGGGCCCTCCGGGCCCTCGGGCTCGCGTCACGACGTCACCCTCCGCACCTTTGGTGCTCCGCGGAAGCTCGGCCTTCGGCCTCGCCTGTTTCGACGCTCACCCTCGGGCCTGCGGCCCTCGGTCGAGCTGTAACTGGGCCAATTTTAATTTTTCGATTTTGTCCGAACTTGTCCGAATTTTCAAAATCTGATTGCAGATTCGGAATTGGAGGCACCATTGCACCCCAGATACTAAATTTCAACCCCCTCCGCCCAATTTGAAAATCGGCCGCCATTTTGAAGTCGCCATCTTGAAAAAAAATCAAGTCCAATCGATAGCCATGCCCGACCCCTATGACATTTGGTCGAGCACCCCCCACCCATCTCGAACCGTTTGGCCCTGGCGGCGATTCAAAAATTTTTCCATACAAAAAAAAAAGTGGACTGTAACTTTGACAGAGGAAAATACATCTTTCCTCAGTCCACCCGTGACCATGGAAAGCTGGAAAGCTTCCGAAGCGTCGGGAACTAAAATGAGATAATATTACGCGATCCGTTAAATTGTTTTATTTCAATGATTAATAATCGCGGAAACAGAAGAAAATATTATATATAAGAGTTATTTACAAAAAAACTGACTGTTGTGTTTGTTTCGGTTTTCTTCTCTACAGTGGTGTCCTTACTTTGGTGGAAAAAGTTAAGATTTTAATAATGTGTGTGTATGTGTGTGCAGGCACGCACAGCAGCCTGGCGGGCAACGCGCACGCGCTGGCCACCGTCACCGCCATCATCGACGGCACCGGCAGCGTCGGTGAGTCTTCGGCCCGCACCATCCTTCACCGTCCATCTCTATTCTGCACCGAATACCACGAACCGCTACCATGCGTCTCTATTCTGCACCGCCGACCATCTGCATATGCCCTAGCCTTTGCAGTCTACGCTGTTTTAGCATGGTTTTAATGGAAAGCTGTGCAACTTGCAATTTTTTTTCGTTTGTAACCCTGTCACGCCAAGTGATGCTTAGAAAGTTACGAAGGCAACGCATTGGACTCTATAGTAATTTAAACACCGGCTCAAGAACTCTGTACACAAGAACACTGTGAACACTGTGTGTAAGGGCCAATGTTGACGATGATGTGTGTGTATATCAGGCGCGGCGCTGGGCCCGCTGCTAGCCGGCGTGGTGTCGAGCGGCGGCGCCGCGGCCTGGCCGCGCGTCTTCTACATGCTCATCGCCTGCGACTTGCTCGCGCTGCTTCTGCTGCTCAGGTCAGTGTCCCACACTAGTCGACCCACTGTGTGTACGACTGCTCTGGTCTGTATCCTACACTAGTCGACCCACTGTGTATACTGCTCAGGTCTGTATCCTATACTAGTCGACCCACTATGTGTACGACTGCACAGGTCTGTATCCTACTCTAGTCGACCGACTGTATGTACGACTGCTCTGGTATGTATCCTACACTTGTCGACCCACTCTGTGTACGACTGCTCAGGTCTGTATCCTACATTAGTCGACCCACTTTGTTGACGACTGCTCTGATCTGTATCCTACTCTAGTCGACCCACTGTGTGTACGACTGCTCTCGTCTGTATCCTACACTAGTCGACCCTCTATGTGTACGAATATTCTGGTCTGTATCCTACACTAGTCGCCCCACTGTGTGTACGACTGCTCAGGTCAATGTCCAACACTAGTCGACCCACTGTGTGTACGACTGCTCTGATCTGTATCCTACGAAAGTCGACCCACTGTGTGTACGACTGCTCAGGTCAGTGTCCAACACTAGTCGACCCACTGTGTGTACGACTGCTCTCGTCTGTATCCTACACTAGTCGATCCACTGTGTGTACGACTGCTTTGGTCTGTATCCTACACAAGTCGACCCACTGTGTGTATGACTGTTCTGATCTGTATATTACACAAGTCGACCCACTATGTGTACGACTGCTCAGGTCAGTGTCCAACACTAGTCGACCCACTGTGTGTACGACTGCTCTCGTCTGTATCCTACACTAGTCGATTCACTGTGTGTACGACTGCTTTGGTCTGTATCCTACACAAGTCGACCCAGTGTGTGTATGACTGCTCTGATCTGTATATTACACAAGTCGACCCACTATGTGTACGACTGCTCAGGTCAGTGTCCTACACTAGTGACCCACTGTGTGTACGACTGCTCAGGTCAGTGTCCTACACTAGTCGACCCACTGTGTGTACGATTGCTCAGCTCTATACTGTATCCTTTATTAGTCGACCCACTGTGTGTACGACTGCTCAGGTCAGTGTCCTACACTAGTCGATTCACTGTGTGTACGATTGCTCAGGTCTATACTGTATCCTTCAGTAGTCGACCCACTCTGTGTCGACTCAATCAATGTATAGTACGTATTATTTATCAAATGCTATCCCATTATATATTTTTAAACAAACAATTTTATGTTACAGGATAGCGAAAACAGAAATAATACGAGTGCGTCTGGAGCGACGGCTAGCTTCGCCGCGGTTGGTGCGGATAGAGTGAGCGCTGTGCACACGGTCTCTAACGTAACATAAGTTAAGTAGCCAATACTTTACGACTGCCCGCTCCATGTCTTCATTCAATTCCAAGATGGCGGGAGTCTATTTGTTTCAACAAACGTCATGAGAGTCGTTTTCAAACATTTTGGGTGCTCATTGTAAAATTAACATCCATTTTGGAGACTAAGAGTGTCACGTATTCCTTTAAATAAATATATTAATTTAATTAAATGAGTAAGAGTCGCTGAAATCGAAGAGGATATTATTGTAGCCTATTTGGCAAAGACCTACTTTGACTATGTACAAAAACTTGAAATTTCCTTTTCAACAAAAAAACTTTTCTAGGCGCAAAGTGTTTCTTTTTTCTATGCAGTTTCTCGGGATTACTTAAGCGTATATTTCTTAATACCGCCTATCCCCTTACGTAACTTATTAAGCTCCTGTACTAATTAAGAAAATTGAAAATAAACTCCTGATCTATGAAAATATTTGACTATATACGAATATTTGTACACTAAAACCCCGAGCGATAACAGAGACTCGTCCAAATAGTCGAAACACTACTAACTATTAGTTCGTAAACAGCTAATTTCATAAATCGTAATATTTAAATGACAGTATCACGCTTTTGCAAAGTTGAATAATAATTCTCATACATAAACGGCGTTGAACATATCGGGGAGCGATTTTTTATGTGGAGATTGACAGTCCTCTTGTTTTAATGGTCCTTGTTATAACTAAGGTAAATGTACCCATACCTGACAGCTTAATTCCAATAATTGTCACCATGTTTGTCACCTCTATTGCTACGAATTAAATCCGTAGGTGCTAACAAATGACACAGTGTCGGGCACTGAGGCATCTACCTTATTTATTTTCGTTTTACCCGTAATTACTTGCAACATTGCCTATTCATCCAGACTGCCCGAAAATCACGACTTTTTACATAGATAGTTTAAACACTTAAAGAGATCCTTTCCGACTGCGCCAATTAAATTAATAAGCGTATCTTTAACCCTTTGAGCGCCTAAGACGGCAAATTACCCAAAAGTAGTCTGGAAGAGATCGCTCTTTAGCGATAAGACCGCCTATTGTTTACTGTAGTTTATGTTAAAGCCCTATTGTACTGTTTCTGTTGTTGGTGTGCAATAAATAATTGTTGTATTATATTGTATCACGTCAACGGATAATTGTGCCTCAGATACCACGACGTCATTTGCCGCTATACGGTGTCATACAATAGGGTTCATGCATGAATTTTTTTTATCGCTTTTCTTAACTAAATATCAAAATACCGTAAAAACGATTTCAAAATGTGAAATTAAAATTTAAATTGGCCAATAAATACGCAAGGTATAGGCATTTTAAACTACTAATTATACAGAGAGGTCCGACGTGCACTGTTACGTCATCGTGCACTCCGGCCATATAAACTCCATATTAAATTCTGTTTTGCTAGAAAGAGATAGAATGAAATGTTTGATGGCTTATATCTTGGTTATTTTTATAGTTATTCATTAAAATCTTTGATTGAGCTTTTAATAAAGCAAAAATTAAAATTCATGAATGTTCCCTATTGGTTTATTACTTGGCGTGTGGCGCTCGGTTTCCCGTCAACATGCTGAGCGCTCAAAAGGTTAAAATATGCAAAGGTTTGGAATGAAAAGTAAAACGAAGCACTGTTATTTCAAAGTTTTATTTTATTTTGTAAACAAAGTTTATGTGAGCGGGTAACGTCTTAGCGTATAATCTGTAGTTAGTAGTTTATTTCTACTATAATCATTGACGTTTTATCTCGATCTTGCTATTTTCAGGGGTTTAAATCACGTCCATTCGACCCTGTCATTTAATTTAACCTTAGAGTTTTAGAAATTTTTCGACATGAAGAGAAAATATGACAGTTACTGTCGTTGATAACTATAGGAGCTGGTTTGTCAACAATTTTGACAACTGGATTGTCAACATTTAGACAAACCAGTATTTTAACTTTCTATTATAAATGTTTGCTTGAAGAGCATATTATACCAAAATATAACCTAAGAATTTGACCATATGAAATTATTTGAATCTCTCAAGTAAATGTGTACAGATATTGATTGCAAACGAATTTATGTATATTTTATTGTGTAAATAATGTACTTCAGGAAGACAGTCAAGCCCAAATCTAGGGTGAAAGCAAACACTAAGATCATATGGTATCGTATCATAGTTCTAAGTGGTTTACCCTCATCTGGCGTCGCCTAATGCATTTTCTGAAACTCTAGAATTTTCAGGACTTTTAAGGCAGCATCCTGTTAAATGCATTAGGTTAGGTTAGTTTTATAATAATTCAGAAAAGTTTACGTGTTCAGAAAAAAAGTGCATTATGCCTAATGATGAATTATGATTATGACAAAAAGTTTATGCCGGATGTGGTAAACGGTTCTAAGTTTGTGTTTCTGAATCTTACAGAAATTTAGGCTCTAAATATTTTAATTTTAACTTCTGGTGGGTGGTTGCACTGGTGCGTCCGATGAGACACATGTGTCTCATAAAATACTTGAAGAGCATCTTGATGTACATGTGCGTTTAATGTCTTTATTACTATGGCGAGGTGTCGAAAGAAGGCTGTACATTGCTTCGGGATTATGAACCTGGTAATGCAATATTATCAGTGAAGCGGGCTAGCGGCTTCGTCGCAGACTATAGGTCTTTTCTTGTTGTGCATTACCTGACTTCAGGTGGTATAGTCTGACCGGCGGCGTAAGCGGTCAGGCCGCGGAGCGTTTCAACCGCTGCACTTTTATGTACCGAATCTTTTACATCATAGATGTAAATTCGATAAAAAAAAACAACGGGTTGCACTCCGGGAGTGACGGAAGAAGTGAAAACTTGAATATTAACGTTGTGCATTTTTAATATATTGGAATGGTTAGGGAATAATTTTGCACGAATTGGTTTCATTATTAGTATAAAAGTACTATCATTTATGTGGTAAAATACAATATTCATTTATTGCACTATCGTACACAAAGATAACAATCTATATTTGAAAAGACAGTTACGTGATTCACCTTATTTAAACTCGACAAGTTTGTCGATCAGGTCACGTGTCCGTCTTACGGACTTTCAATCTATCGGTCAGGTGACCTGTCGCGAGTATAACATTTTTTCCCCATCACAAAAAGTGCACAGCGCCGCTAAAGATGTTTTCACTTCAATAATGAAATAGAAGTAGAAAATGATACTTTGCATCTACCTTATACCTAAATCTCAGATGTGTTTGACATTTTATTCACCAGTAATATGTCACATAAAAGGAGCGATAATCGAAACGCTCTGCGGCCCGACCCTAAGGGTAATCCATAAAGATAAGCTTTTTTTATTGATTTTTTT
Source organism: Hedya salicella (assembly GCA_905404275.2). Taxonomy (NCBI): domain Eukaryota; kingdom Metazoa; phylum Arthropoda; class Insecta; order Lepidoptera; family Tortricidae; genus Hedya; species Hedya salicella. The sequence continues at coordinate 10,292,472 of FR990099.1, forward strand.
ATACAACTAAGGCGGCAAACAAGCGTTCGGCCTGCCTGATGTTAAGCAGTTACCGCAGCCTATGAACGCTTGCAAAGCCAGGAGCATTATGTGGGAGTTGCCGTCCCTTTAAGAACCTATTCACTCCCCTCTTGAAGAACCTCATATTGTAACCTCCAGGGAAAACCGCGGTAGGGAGGTCATTCCACATAAAGCTAATTAGTTATCTAATTATACATTGTAAAAAGAGGGTAAGTGATTTTTTTTACATAGATAAAGCCAATAGTCTGTACTAAGGGTCAATGTCAAATGACATCGCTAAAATTGCAAATGCAATAACAAATGTTCGGAGCTAGTCTTGCAACAAAAAACATAAAAAGCATTTTAATATTTAATAGGAACTGTATTTAGGTTGAAATTCACTTTTTCGTATTACGACATTTTCCCTGTAACCCTTCGAAGTAAAAATGCTATTGTAATGTAACAATATTGCTCTTACAGTAAAGCTAGCCGCCGCCGGTCAGACTTTAATAGTAAGCATTTATTTTAGTCATTCCTTAATTTGATGTGTTACGACTGCCAATATTTCTACTTCTTATATGACATTTGGACCAAACACATGGATTAAAAACATGTCAATTCATGTTATAAACAAAGATCAGAAACAAATGAAAAATTTTTTCGACGATACTGGACTTGAACCAGTGCCTTGAGCCAGATTTTGAGAATTTTTTTTTCATTTGTTTCTGATCTTTGTTTATAATAATAACGCTAGTGGAGTGATCCACTAATAAATTGCAAAAATTGTGATTATTATCATGATATTTGTAAAACAAAAAGTATGTCAATTCATGCATTAGAAAAACCATACTCTTGCGTGGACTTAGCAGGTGTGAAAGAGATGGCACTATGATCTCGATCGCCAGTTCATTTTGCGTTGAGTATAGGACAACAGGCATGATAATGATGCTGGAGTACTATATTTTTTTATTTTATTTAGTCAGTTAAATAATAAAAAATATTAAAAGGATACTTTTTAGCTTTTCCGCGACATGTTGACTCCATGTATAGCCATTCTTTTTTGATTACTTAAGAAAAGTAAAAATAGGTCTCCAGTATTTGTTATTAATCTATGGGGCTATTCATAAATTACGTCATTTCAAATTTGGGGGGGGGTCTGGACATCGGATGATGGTAGCATGACGTAGGAGGGTTGGGGGGTCATTCCTAAGATGACATCATCTTTCGCATCTTTAAAAAGCTTCAATAAGTAAAAAAAGGAATGGAATTTGTGTTTGTATAAATTGTTGCTAAAAACGCAATTATTTGGAAATGACATCATTTTATTTAGTAGGGGGGCGGTCATTTGAATTATGATGGTTGCATGATTTTAGGGGGGGGGGGGGGCGTCAAAAATCTTCAAAAATAGATGACGTAATTTATGAACAGACCCTATGTACGTAGCGGACTAATAATTAAAATTTTGTCATCATCCCTATTAAACAACTGTTTATGATTTGATAGAGTCAACAGCTAACTTTGAATGTTTGGGGAGCGTTGAACCCTTTTAAAATATCTAAACGTTCAATTATTTTACAGGCAAAAATATTAGAGAAAGATGAGATGAGAACAGAACCAATGAACGAAAAATTATTATATTTGTATTAATGATATTATTATTTTAAAAAGCCGTTTAAAATTACAAATGGCTATAGCTTAGTGTTGTATTCTTACTTTAGATACAAATTTTAACTTAAAAGTTTAATTTCAGTTTGACAATCCAAAGGACATATTTCACAGTAGACAATCTTTTTAGTAAATCAATTTTGCGTTATTTTTCAGATAGTGAATATTCGTAATATATTTATGTTTTTTTTTCTATTGGGCGTACAATTTTAATACGAGGATTTTCGGTTTAGACTTATCGGTGATGAAATCAGTATTAAATTCAGCTACTTTTCCTCGTAGATATGCCAAGACAGGCGTGAATCGTGTACTATAGAAAATTTAGTTTTAGCTTAAGTTGCGTTCTACAATGTAGGTGGGAGGATCATTTTTCGGGTTCCGTAGCCAAAATGGCAAAAACGGTACCCTTATAGTTTCGTCATATTCTTCCGTCCGTATTGCACAGGCATTTTATTCAAAAACTACTAAATGTATATTGAAGAAATTTGGCAACTCAGCAAATATCAATGTGTGGCGCATATTTCGACAGTTCTTTTAAAAATACATGTGATTACGTGAATATTTCGGAGATAATCGCTCTGAAATCGCACTAATCACGGTTCGACATGCTCTTGGCCGGTTTTTTTCTTGCCGTTATTATGTTCCGTTAGGCGACAATAATGAAAGAGTTAGTTAGAAAAATTATAATAATCTACGTAGGATTTTAGCATACTGGAGAGATGGGCCCTTGAAAAATTTAACTGTATTGGCTAGAAAGAAAATGTAGCAACCTTTATATCGTAGTTTAAAGAGTGACCCAGGAGACGTAACCATGGCAACGTGACACAGAAAAAAATGATTGACCCAGATGGGCTACTGTGAATTTCGAAGTTCGTAAGGCACCATCTCGCTCACTCAAATACAGTTTAACATGAGAGCGAGAGGGATGGCACGTTATGAACTCCGAATTTTCTCTCCGAATCTCCGAATTTCGATATTCGGAGAAATCCTTGAGGTGCCGAGTACCCTGTGACGATGTGTGTTATAATCCACGTCTTAGGTGCCTTTCCACTAGAGTCTCACCACACTGTGGGCACTCCCTGCCGCCCGCCGGCCGGGGACCGCAAGCTCCGCCCACTCTTCCCGCTCACAGTTCAGTTACCTCAGCCGGTAACTGCGAGGTTACCGAGCGCGGGTGAGCGGCACTTTAGGTGGGAGGCCGCGAGTGTCCATACTGCAAGTAGTACTCTTTATTATACTGTGGCTAAGCTAAGCGGTGTGCGACTGGAGGGGGCTGTTTGAAGAGTGCGCGGCGGAGCAAGGCCCCGCCACACGCACTCCCGCACGCACTCTTCATACCTGCCCCCGCTGACTTTCCCCCCTTCGCCCGCAGACCATGGGAGTGTCGCGAACGTCGTTGTCGAGCTATAAGTAATCCTATTCAAAAAAATATGTTCCAACTTAGTGAATCGGGGTGTTTTATTGAAGACTGTGTTTTAGTGCAGTTGAAGTTTAAATGATTTTATTAAGATTGAGCTGATAAGAATGGATATAAAATTTACGTCTTCCAGAATTCAAATTAGCTGAGATAATGTGATGTTTATAGACGTATTTTTTTTAAATTTGACACGAATATAACGTGAGGTTTGCAACTTTGCCCACCTGTGTATGTACACTATGTACAGTCAAGGGCAAAGATAAATAACCACACAAAGTTTCAAAATATGTATACATAAACCTAATAATAAAACCTGCGCGGTACCCCTTACATTTCGTTAAATTGTCAAAAAGTAGTCTACGCGTTGGCTTCGGCTCCGCGTACGCCTCCCAAAGGTCCGGAACACCATTGTCCCGTGAGCGGGTGAGATCTGTATACATATTTTTGAAACTTTGTGGTGTAGACATATCAGAGGCGTGGCGTCAGGAAAAATATAAAGGAAGCCGAAGCGTATTCATTTACTCATATTTAAACAAAAAGGTGGTTATAAGCCTTTTCTTGGGCAACCAGGTGGGAATCGGCTTATATGGACGCCACGCCACTGATACATATTGGTTGACATACTCGACTGTACCTAATTTTATATGGAAAATTCTACTTATAATAATGAAATTTGTGAAACTGTTTATTATTGGGCATTACTGAACTCTCCTAATACAATGTATTGTTATTTAAAATATATGTAAATAGGCTAAAATTGACTACTGTCAAAACATTTTTTTTTAATATGTATATAATTAAGTGTGTACTTTAATGAGTCGGAAGGTATTATAAATATTGTACAAAGTAATGAATAATAAAAGAATGAATACATTTTGGCCTTTTTACTAAGAGTTATTTTTTTTATGTAATAAGTGGTAAACGGGCAGGCGAGCCATCTGATGGAAAGTGGTCATCGTCACCCATGGATATGTGCAACGCCGGAGTAATCGCCCATTCATTGCCTACCTTTGAGTGCCCTGATCACTCGCTTTCTGAATAATGTCTTGTTATAGCGCTCTGGAAACACCCAGAGGCGTGCGGTTCATAAAGGCACAACGGCACTGCCTACGCTGAACGACCACGCCCCATATAGGCACAGATAAACTGCTTACCCTGAAGCCCTAAATGACCATGGCTCCATATAGGCACAGATAAACTGCCTACCCTGAAGCCCTAAATGACCATGGCTCCATATAGGCACCGAAAAACTGCCTACCTTGGCGAAAAGCCCAGTGCACGCCACTAGAAACACCTCAGGGGGAAGTACGTGGTAATAACAATAGAAAATTAAAAAAATTAAAAACCCCCTGACACAAATGAACATAACAACAAAATTTGGAGTTCCTAGCTTCAATATTGGCTGAGATCCGGTCACTTGTTCCACTAAAAGCTTTGGACACGAGTGCTCCGATTTTCATCAAACAAAGCTAAATACACTCGGGATAAAATTATCACAAAAAACCGCACTTAAATCGGTCCATCCGTATGGGCGCTACGATGCCACAGACATACACAGGAACACAGAGTCCCAGACACTTTAAACTTATAACACCCCTCTTTTTTATTTATGGCCCGTTTATTTATGGGATGCCAAGCATCCAGATAGTGGGGATGTACTTTGTGAGATGCGTGCAAATACAAAAGATATTTAACACAAACCCATTTGCATGTGAAATATAATATGTACAGTCAGCTACAAACAGATATACAATACATAAACTCGTTATTGCACACCTCACAAAAACAGAGTACAGAAAACAATACATTCCAGGAGAGGTAAACAACAGGTGGTCGTATCGCTAAACAGCGATCTCTTCTAGACAACCTTTGGGTAGGGGAGACTTCAAGAAAAATAAAACGAGTATGTAGGTGGCGCAATGCAGTTTGGAATAGGGTAGTTTCCTGGGTAAAAAAAATATTATTCTAATTAGTCCCAGTTAGATTACCAGAAAATATTCTACACGTATTTTTTCTTTTGTCAATCAAACAAAAAAAGACAAAGCTGAAGCGCGACAAAGTTTGGGAGTGGGGGCGCATGACGTCATGCCGTGCGAAAAACGGTCGAACGGCGTGATGTCACGGGGAACTTTAACGGGCTATATCTTCATCATTTTTTGTTTAATTGACAAAAGAAAAAATACGTGTAAAATATTTTTTGATAATGTAACTAACGGACTAATTATATCTTTTTAGGACACAAGCCTATTGATGTATTGTACAGATATACACGATTGGTTCGTTTGAAAATATTTTCCCTAAACTATTACCCGTCAATAAAGTTTAGAGTTACTCGGAGTCTCCTTCCGTGATCGAATCAGTAACGAGATTCGCAGAAGAACCAAGGTCGTCAATATGGCTTAGAGTTGCCAGACTTAAGTGGCAGTGGGCGGCGCACATTGCTCGTAGAACCGATGGCCGCTGGGGCAGAACGTGTCTCGAGTGGCGACCGCGTACAGTACAACGCAGCGTGGAAGGCCCCAATAAATAACACAGGGACAAAGTTTACACAAATTGACCTAAACTAAGCAAAGCTTGTTCTATGTGTACTAGGCGACGATATCTATACTAATATTATAAATGCGAAAGTGTGTCTGTCTGTCTGTCTTTCAGTCTGTCTGTCTGTTACCTCTTCACGCTTAAACCACTGAACCGATTTGGATGTAATTTGGTATAGAGATAGTTCGAGTCTCGGGGAAGGACATAGGCTACTTTTTATCCCGGAAAAATACCCTTTATAAACGAATTTAAGGCGGACGAAGTCGCGGGTAGAAGCTAGTACATAATATATACATAAATTATAATACTTAAATACATAGAAAACATCCAAGACCCCGGATCAAACATTCGTGTTCATCACACAAGCACTTGCCCTGGCCTGGATTCGAACCCGGGACCGCCAGCTTCGTAGGCCGTTGTACAAACCACTGAGCCAAACGTGTCTTCTCAAGTTGGACCGATGAGCTTCTAAATATCGCGGGAAACCGTTGGATGAGAGCGGCGCACGGCCGGTCCTTATGGAGATCCTTGGGGGAGGCCTTTGTCCATCCGTTGACGTCCTTAGGCTGATATGATTATAATGAATCGTGTACATGTTTTTGCAGGTGACTGTACATTACGCACCACGGAAGTTGGAGTTTCTGATGGCTTAGCGTGTACTATGATTTATGTATTACGACAGTTTCGTTAATGTCAACATTACCAACGTCTTGTAATTCAAGATACATCGGTATAACATCTACGGTAAAGTCACTTCTTCCGTAAGTTCTATCATCACCACCAGGTATCTTTCTAATCGGCCGTGTGTCATTGAATGTTTCGTCTTGGGTTACTTGATCATCTGGTGCTGTGTCAACTGCCTCTGGAGTTATTTGGTTATCCTGATTTCGTCGATGACCTAGTGCTACCTCTTGGGTTATTTCATCGTCTAGTTCTCCGTCCTGATTTAGTCTGTCTCCTAGTCCTGCCTTTTGAGTTATTTGATCATCTGGTCTTTCATCCTGATTTCGTCGATGACCTAGTGCTACCTCTTGGGTTATTTCGTCGTCTAGTTCTCCGTTCTGATTTAGTCTGTCTCTTAGTCTTACCTTTTGAGTTATTTGATCGTCTGGTCCCTCACCCTGATTTCGTGAATGACCTAGGGTTACCTCTTGGTTTATTTGGTCGTCTTCCCCTTCATCGTGATATTTTCTATCGTTGGCTGTTTCTTGGATTATTCTATCATATTCGTGTAAACTTCTTCTCAGGTTACTCGGTGGAAATTCCCATTTACTAAAATAAATAATGGACAGAGGTATTGAATGTGCTTACAAACATATAAACAACTTGCATAATTTTCGGACATTATCAGAACAATATGGGACTTTTTTCCTTCAACCGTATTAGGTATGTCACAATATATTTATGAGAATATTATACATGTTATTGAGAACCTAAACTCTTTTACTGAGTATATTTTGTACGTTTAGCTTTCGCCTAAAAGGGCCCTCTATAGTATATTGTTTAGCAACTCACTTGGGTCTCGGCGGCCTTGTCATTGCGCGGACTTGGCGAGCCCGCAGCTGCAGAAGTGCTCTGAAAATACCAAAAAAGCCATTCTTTAATACGTATATGAATATCCCTGGGAGTACATTAGTACACCATACATTGTCTTCTTTTAAATTTATGGATTATAGTTGCTTTGCTTTTTTACGAAATTGTGTCTTGGTTAGATGTGACAATAAATTGTGCTCACATGCTTATATTTTTATGCAGTTTCCACAAAAGAATACGCATTCAAATACAACAAACCATCACCAGAAAGTATAATCCTCGACACGTGTTTCGCCTCTCTTCGAGGCACATCATCAGGGGATGCAGGAGATGTTGATGGTCCACCCGAGAAGTGAGGTGGTTTGTTGTAATTGCATGCGTATTTTTTTGTGGAAACTGCGTAAAAATATGCGCATGTGAGCACAATTTATTGTCACATGTAACCAAGACACTATTTCGCGGAATAGCAAAGGAACTATAATCCATTAATCTAGAATGGAATTTCGCAAAGTAACGCCTTAGGTAATCTATCAATTATTTGAGTCCTTTTGTTGCTCTACATCGATTGACTAAGTATTATACAAAAATGAGTCTATGATCTGCCTTCCATTTCCTGATACCTCAAAATATATTGAACTATAAAGCTCCCGCAAATTCATACGAGTCCGTTTTCTAAGTATTATATTGACACGTATTATACATAGTGCCGCTTGAGACTGATGGCAACCAAGGGCAGCCGCACGTCGGTCAGGTGTGGAAGAGCCTCATCTCCTCATACGACCTCAGGCTACCAAATCCCACTTGAGCCGCCTGACGCTGATGGACACAAAGGGCAGCCGCACGTCTGCTGGATTGGAGGGTCCTCACTTGTTCAGACTACCACAGACTACTCGGACTACCCGCTCACACTTGGACCACCGAATCAGAATCAGGGTTGGAAGATCCTCAACTGCTCAGACTACCCGATCACACGTGAGCTGGCGAACGTTGATGGGAGCTGAGGGCAGCCGCACTTCCATCGCGTTGGGAAGATCCTCAGCAGCTCAGACGACTTTAGATTATCCAATCATACCTCAGCCGGCTCACGCTGATGGGCGCCCCAGGCAGTCTCGCAGCTTCCGGGTTGGAGATCACGACTACCGCGTCCCGCAGACGGTGAATGCCGCCAGCACTCGCGTTGTAACCCTGTTGATGACACTTTTTTGAAGAGTTATACCTGGACAATGGGCAGACGAGTGCCTGCTGGGATGCACCAGATGATGTCCCCAACACCAGATGAACCGCCTATACGTTGCTGACCTACTGTATAAATAGGCTGATGATGATCACATTTTGCTAATTGTCAGTAACGTATAGGCGGCTCATCTGGTGTTGGGGGCATCACTGAGCACAGACCTCTGCTCATGGATGAGGGTATGGGCTGTAGTCTCCACACTGGCCTAGGACGGAAGCTAAGGTACACTACTGAATCTCACAAGTCAAATGTACAAGTAAATGAGAGGTTATCCTTCCTGTGACAGCTAAGGGGTTGCGTTCTACGCTTGGGTTGGGACATATGTGTACGCGGCTCACCTGGCTGTAGGAGCGTCGCATGGGCAGAAGTGGCTCCAGGCCGCGGTGCGCAGCCGCAGCGTCAGTCAGCAACGTCAGCAGCCGCCACGCGGCGTCGGCGTCCCATGCGGGGGAGTCCGAGAAGTCGGGCGGAGCCCGCTCCAGATTCGCTGCGGCGAAGTAGGGAATGTTTTTGAACTATTATACTTCACTTGACTAATTACTTGAAGAGCGTTAGTTCAACATCGTGGCATACCCTGATCCCATAAGATATATGAACGAATCTAAAGCGGCCAGTCGCGGGCAGAAGCTAGTTTCTTATATTATATTGGGACATCATCACGTCCGGGGAGGGGGAGAGGGTCATAGGTTTCCAAGACGTTGATATTGATTTGTTATCAACATGATTATAACAAATAGTTATGCTATTTTTAATACTTTAAGAAGCTTTGTCTAACTTTAATGGGCTGTATTACCGTTAATATTGGTTTTGAAAGTCTGATTCTCCCATGAACTTGCAGGCAATTTCATGCTCTTCAACTTTCTCGTACCATGTAGCATCCAAAATGTGCTTCGTTTAAGCACATTTTCAAATATAAGGCAATAACAGGAAAAAGTCATAACATTTTGAAATTTTTGTCCAAAACACACGGGGTTTGCACAGGGTCCTCGAGTTCGGAAACTTGGATAGTCTTCCTAGTGTATCCACAATCAACATAGGAAAGTTCCATTAACTTTTTGCGTCGTATTGAGCCAAAATATAAATATATATATGTATTTACTTCGTCCGCCTTACATTCGTTTATCGCGGATAAAAGGTATTTTTCCGAGATAAAAAGTAGCTTATGTCTTTCCCCAAAACTCGAATATCTCTACCAAATTTCATCTATTTCAGTTGAGCAGTTTAAGCGTGAAGAGGTAACAGACAGATAGATGGATACACTTTCGAATTTATAATATTTTACTTATTTGAATGTGAAGCATATTACGAGTACCAAGATTTCATGTTCCTAGCGTAATAAAATATTTATTGTCCAAAAAAGTTTTCATCCCCTTTTTCGTCCCTAAAAGGGATGAAATTTGACATACATTATAGCCTATGTCCTATTCTGATATATAAGGTACATAACTGGAAAGTTTTATAAAAATTCGTCCAGTAGGTAGTTTTTGAGATTAAGTGGAACGTACGTACATACTTAAAAATCGTCCAGTAGTTTTTGAGATTAAGTGGAACGGATAATGATAAGAAAGTAAGGATAGAATAGAAGTATAAGGATAAGGATGTGTAAAAAAAGGTCCCGGGTTCAAAACCCGGTAAGGGCAAATATTTGTGTGATGAGCATAAATATTTGTTCCTGTCTCTTGAATATTTTCTATATCAATAAGTAAGTATATTTATTAAATATATCGTTGTCTAGTACCCATAACACAAGCCTTTATTGAGCTTACCATGGGACTAGTTAGATTGGTGTAAAATTATGGCAACAACTTAACCGCGTTAAGTACCTTGTATCTGTGGATGGGGCGTCGAAGCGCCGAGCGGGGCCCTTCCGTGCAGCCGCAGGCGCACGTGCAGGCGCTCGTGTTCGCGCGCCGCGCGCGCCGCCCCCAGTAGCGCCAGCACGCAACCCTGCGCCAGCGCGCTATGTCTAGATCACTTCCCAAACTCTCATCTAGCACTTCCCCTTTACGTGGATCAAATTTTGTAAGTAATTACATCTCCTCCGTCGTGTCTTAATTATGGATCTAACGCTCAATAGGCTATTTAAAAACTTTTTTCTATGGTAATCAAATCAATCAATCATGCTACGATTTTTCATACGGATTTTAGAATCTAGACATTTTCCTGTTTAGAATACAATAGGTGAGTAGTAGAGAATTTGTACATGTCTGTACAGTCTTGCAAGCAAAATTAGAATTTAAAGACCATAACTTTGGAATGTCCTCAGAAAAGACGCACCCGCCAAAAACATTTCAACGGGACCAGGGGTGGCAACGGGACCACCTCAGGAGTATATATTTTCAAATAAAAAAAAAAAAAAAAAAATTTATCCACAATTGGCGGGTATAATCGGTGAACATACATAAAAAAAAATACTAACAGTCGAACATAAAACCTCCTTTTTTGAAAGTCGGTTAAAAATAACTCACTATCAACATAGCGGCAACAGGAAATTCTCACAAACTATTTCATGGCGCGCGGTAGTGTAGTGTAGCCATCAATACGTGGGTTTGAGATCCTTAGATCCAAAGATTGACAAGCGGAGCAGATCTTGCACTATTTTGCAGGAAAACATTACCATCCATCGCTTGCAGTTGTCGCTCCATCCGTCTTTTTTTAACCGACTCCCAAAAAAGGACGAGCTTCTCAATTTAACCTTTTTTTAATTTGTATGTTCACCGATTATATGAAGACTATTTGACCGATTTCATTTTTTTTTTGTTTTCATAAGAGGTACCTCCAAGTTGGTCCCATATAATTTTGATGAAGATTTGATGGGATCCATGAGGAATTGAAGGAACTCCTCAATATTGTATGCAAACAGTTAGGTATTATAAGAAACATAATAAGCATTTGCATTCAAAAAATGTAAATTGGTGAAGTGGAACTGATAAAGAAGATCACAGAATGCCATGGGAACTCTACAATGATAAATGATTTACAGGTGGCGATAAGATATCTCGATTAAGTTAACTAAGCAACTTCATAGTTACAATTTTTTTCTTATGAGAAGGGTACCACTGAACTGATTTCATGGTGGAGCCGGGAGGTGGTATTTTATTCCGGAGATCCGGTGTCTAAGCATCTCCAAAATAAAATAATGTATCCTAGCCGTGTTTGGGCTTGTTGGCATCGCCACAAAATACACTTTTAAATAACAATTAATAATTTAACCGCCGTCAACTGTAATGGTGGTTGGATGGGTAAATGTTGGATAAGTGTTACGCAGTGGATAAAATAACAAAAAACCGGTCAAGTGCGAGTGTGACTCGCGCACCGAGGGATCTGTACAAACTGTCACTTATTCCGACATAATTTGCCGATTGAGTTAAGTTTGCCTCTGGTATCGCGTATGTGGGCAGCATGAAAATATGAAAAAAATGAGTTTCAATGAACTCTTAAAAATACGAGACATAAAATTTTAAAATGGCTGCCATTCAGAGGGCTGAGGGGTGAGACCCCCCTTTGTGTGGTATTTTGTCGATAAAATATAACGTACAACACGTGGGTAAATTATCGGAAACCCGATCCCCAACACACTGTATATGACGGCACATACAAAATGAGGAGCAAACTTAACCAAGCCGGGTTATTCAAAAATGTTTTTTGGTGATAAAAAAAAAGTAAGACTTTCGTGTAATATTCATATTAAATTACATAAGTCCAGAAAATTCCAGATTTTTCGTTTTGTAAACTTCGGAGATAAAGGGGGAATGGTATTTTTTTTTCCACATTTTCCTTAATAAAACGAAATTTAAGCACAATTAAAAAATTAAAAAAATTGTTTGACCTAGTGACTAGACTTTTAATTTTTGCCCCTCCTCATATTGGTCGTTTTTTTTTTAAATATATTTTATAATATTTCCTTCGCTATACATGTGGGCTGACCATGTTTATAAATATTTCTTCTTATATTTTTTACGTTTTCGATACGGAACCCTAAAAACCGTGTGTATATTTTCGCCAACAAACTGCCTTGCAGTTTGGCGAAATTTTTTACGTAAAAACGCTGTGTATTTTTTGTGCTAATAATTAAAAAAAATGAGGCGAACTGAGGAGAAAAGAAACGCTGCAAAGAAAAAGTCCGAGACTACCTCATTACTGATTATAATATATAAAAAAAAAAGAACCGACTCCTAATAAACTAAAAAGCCATAAATAATCTTTTATGTACGGTACGGATCACATTTGAATCACCTTTTGAAGTCGGTGCCTGATCTTCTCTATTGAAATGAGGATAACACACTTTCACACTTATAATATTAGTATGGATTATTTAAAATTAATTATAATAATAGTCGGAATAAATAACTGTAATTATTTTCAATGACAGACCAAGCATGGTTACCCATGTATCCAATATTATTAGTCATAAATTTGTGAACAGTACATAGTGTGTAGAGTTTTTATTACAGTGTAAGAATTACAATGTTTGCTATCGATAAGTTTTAGTGTTCTCAAAGCGGCGATCACGGCACCTATAGAAATAATGTTATTAAGTTATTGTTTAAAGCCTAGATATTAAATACATAAGTAATATCGAAAAGAAGTAGACTTAAAAAATACCCCCCCTTCTAACACAATCAGTTAAATGCCAATGACGGATTAATTCAAGAAATAAGAGATGACTCAGGAATGGTCCTTGGGGAACTCCGATTGTAACCGGAGTATCTGCTGATGTAGTTCTCTTATCCACACCTTATTTTGAACAATCTATTTGAAATTTGCAATATTTATAAACATGGTCAGCCCACATGTATTGCACAGGAAATATTTAAAAATATATATATTTTTATTTTCTAAAAAAACGACGAATAGGAGGGGGGGGGGGGCAAAGTTAATAGTCTAGCTACTGGGTCAACTAGGAAATCATATGAAAGGGCTTGACCTGCATATTCTCGAATAATTTTTTTATTTTCTTCTGTTTCCGCGATTGTAACTGTCTTTACAGCTTAGGCCCATCTGGCATGTATGTACACCTTTATTTGTGTTTTTTCAAAAAAAAAAAGGGTAGTTTGCACAAATTGTAACTTTGACAGAGGAAAATACATCTTTTCTCAGTCCTCCCGTGACCATGGAAAGCTGGAAAGCTTCCGAAACGTCGAGAACTAAAATGAGATAATATACGCGATATAATCCGTTAAATTGTTTTATTTCAATCTTTTTATTTTTTTTACAGTGATTAGGTTTTGTTTTATTAAGGAAATTGCGGAAAAAAACTAAATCTCCGAAGTTTAATAAAAGAAAAATCTGTAATTTTCTGGAATTATGTAATTTAATATGAATATTATACGAAAATAATAACCATGTATCTATCTGTTTTTTTTTTTTAATAACTAAGAATCATTTTTGTATAACGCGGTTTTGTTAAATTTGCCCCTCATTTGTATGTGACGCCATAAATACCAGAGGCAATCTTAACTGAAGCGGCAAGTTAAGTCGGAATAAGTAAAAGTTTCTCCGGAACCTTCGGTGCGCGAGTCAGACTCGCACTTGATCGAGTTTTTTTTAACTCGATACCTACTCTTTGGATAATGTCAATCATCCGTGCCCCGAAAACCCCAGGGTATCACATTCTGTAGATTTCAATTTGCTCGCGTGAGTTTCAACAGCGACGCACCCTGATTGGTCCATTTAGCTCTGCTCTGCTTCAATGTATCGGCAGCCTAATAGAAGCTGGTGATAAACATAACCTTCGACCTCAGCGATATAGACATATCCCAGACAGTATCAAAACGACGCGCAGTCGCATTTGTAGCCAACTCAACCAAATTCGCGTCAAATATGCGAGTCCTCATAATTCTTTCGATACTAGTACTAGTACATTGTCAGTCGTATGGTGTGTATTACGCATTCGACACAGATGAGTTGCGTGAGCCTCCGGCTAGTGACGATGCGCATGCGAAGCCGGTGAAGTACTGCGTGCACCAGAACAACAGGTCGCTAGACGTGGCGCGCTTGACGGGCACCTGGTACACCATCTACAGGTTCGGCACAGGCCTCGAGGTCCTTGGGCTGTTTGAATATTGTCCAGCTAATACGTTCATGGTTCCAACGCATGAAGATTTAGAAGGTTACAAAATCAGGTATAGTTTGAATTAAGAATAGCACTCAGATATTTAGTTTTCAATTGTTAGAAGTAGGGTGATTGTAGGGTGATTTCAATAGGAATGTTGACTGTACTTAAATAATAATATAATTTTGATGCGATATGGTATGTTTTTATGATGTAAAACCTAAAAAAAATGAGTTACACCTTACGTGTAGCTAGCTTGTTTTATGAGCCTTTAAAGTTAGGTGGTAAAGTCCATTTTTAAAGCATGAAAATATTAATAAATAATAACACCATCAAATAACCCATGAAATGTATGGTAACTTTTGTTATAAAACCGTTTCGATAAACGCAAGTTTTAACATAGCTGCAGAACAAAAGTTCTTAATTTCCCCATACAAGGTAGGAAGGTGTGACGTCACACCATCCTAGGGTTTATTATGGAGCGTTTTTGGGAAAGTCCAAAAGTGTGATACAAATTTTGTTGTATCTCGTGGAGTTTTTATTACATTGATGTAGTTTTTTCACCAGTATTTTTATTATTGAAAGGTCGTTTTATAACATAACACGGAAAAAAATTGTCAACATCCCTAGTGTGGGGAAGTTCTATAGATTAACTTTATTTCAAGGCCCTATAAGAGCCCCCATAGACATTTAAGGCGTGCCTGCCTAGATTTTTTTTTTGTAATTTTACTACCAAACTAAGTAGCGGCTTATACAGGACACCTATACTTCAAATTTCATTAATATACTACTTATATAGTTTTTGAGTAAAATGCCTGTGACATACGGACGGACGGACATGACGAAACTATAAGGGTTCCGTTTTTCGCGATCAAAATGGGTTAATGCACTTGTGCCAATTTGGCTACGGAACCCTAAAAAAGAAGCCCACACAGCATGTGTCCGTGCGCGTACATCGACATTGGATGCTGGCGCTGTGCGTACCATGTACTCGTATTGTTGTTGTCCTGGGAGAAATAAAGATTATATTACTTTAAGAGGATATACTAGTGGCCGTTTTACATACAAACGTAATCCCCCGTTTCCTCCCTGGATAATTGTCTTAGAGCATTTTTTTATATAGTACATTGTTTGACAAGGGGCTAAAATATGCCATCATGACACGAAGTGATTATTTGGACGAGCTCACGAAGTGAGCGAAGACGAATATGTCTGAGTGTCATATTAGCTTTTAGCCACGTGTTAAACACTCTTCTTTTGACTTCGACTGCGAGAAAATAAAAAAGACTTAAGATTAAAATTGTATATTTCATGAAAAATTAAAAGGACAATTTGAGCAATTCGATCAGGAATTTTGGCCAATCTGATCAAGTTGGTTTGTTTGTTTTTAATTATTCGTAAGTAGTATGTAGCTGGCCGCAAGTTTTTTTTTCAGTTTCATAGAAATTCGTATAGGATTATATGGCTTTCTTTTAAACCCTAGGGGCTAAATGTACTACTTTAATCTCGCTTCGCGAAGGTAATATGAAGTACTTTTTGAGCAGGAGAAGTGAAAAATATAATCTATACTTACCTGTGCCATGCCCCTATGTTTTATTTTTCTTAATATTTTGTTTATTTTAAGAATTACAGGCCCTCTAAAACTGCAAAAAATGCCACCATCTGGCGCCATAAGCACACGATCAGTAAACAAATTTAACTAATATAAAAGTAAAACAGAAAACATAGAAGCATAGCCGAAGCCCTCGTTATAACATATGTGAAAGAGAAACTAAAATTAGTACAGTTTTGGAAGAGGAAATAGGGTACTACGCAACCCTCTTTTTGCCAATTTTTTGTAGGTCAGATCGTTCCGAGCTGCAGTTGTCCCTTTTGCACTGTAATACGGGGGATTTGAGGCGATGCGATAGCAATAGTTTTTAAAAGTACCTAATTTCGAAAAGGCCTTTTGCTAGTATATCCTCTTAAGACCCCTTTAGATAGTGCGAGTTTCTCGCCTTGGCCATACGGTTATCGTAGCACGAGAAAAAATAAAGTATCACGTAAACTATACGTCCGATATCGTACGAGACGGAGCGATAATTGCCTCGCCTTCATGATTGAATGTGAACAGCATTCTGAACATGCTAGCCCACCGCTGGGACTCGCTGCTGCTGCAGTGCTATGTGCAACTGCACGCGCCTGTAATCCGGTGCCCAAGCCCCTTTAATTTAAGTTAGCATAATTATAAAATACTAACCATAGCTCTAAGTTTGTAGCCTCTAACAGTATGGATTCAAAGTCCGAAATAAATGATTTCGATGTTACGCGATATACGTTTAAATTGTTTTATTTTAATGAGTGATAATCGCGGAAACAGAAGAAAATATTATGGGCCTTTATTGTTACAGGTACAAAGGGGTCAACGAGTCGTTGTCTTTCGACGACGGAGCGGCTCTGCTTTCACAGACGAAGGGCCTGGTACGGGGCATCGTCATCGGCAACAAGGCTGCCAAGGCCTACTACAGAGACATTCCGTCGCACATGAGAATTATAGCGTGGTACGACGTGCCGGTGTTCAAGCTTGTAAATGACGAGTACTTGATTTATTATCTGTGCAACGGCATGAAGAATGTGAAGTATCTGTGGTCGAGGAGGAACAACCAGACGGAAGAGGAGCTGAGAACCGTCCTGCAGAACCTGGGCAGCGAGGTGGACCTGAGGTGGAAGCAGAAGTTGTGCACAAAGAAAAAGCAAGTGACGACTACGCGCTACTTTTAGTAAAAAATATCGGTATTATGGAGTATACAAGGTGGCCGCAAGAAATCCGAAATATTTTAACCACGCATTCCTTAGGCCATTGGGAGCAAAAAATGTAATATGAACCCCAGTCTAATCCGGCTTAGTTGAAGATATTATCAATTTTCATGTAAAGTATTTATTGTGATTAATAACGTAAATTATTTTGTTAAAATACATTGACAAGTTCTTCTCGCGCTATTGACATACATCAAAGTGACAGTTAGAACTAGGGATGTTAAGGAGGTTCGGCTTCGGCTCCGATATACCGAAACTTTCGGCTGAATTCACACCTCCGGCTTCGGCTTCGGTTTCGTCTAATTTGAAGCGAACACCTCCGGCTCCGGCTTCGGTTTCGTCTAATTTTAAGCGGAGGTTTTAACGGAGCCGAAAGTCAGCGGCCGCGGCACGCGGCGTGTGCTTAGGTAGGAGTAGAAACAGGTTTTGACTTGTCTCCCCGGGATTACCCCACCTGTTTTACGACGATTGTTTACTGATTAGTTTATTTTTTGTTTTGGTTCACGAGTTCACGTCACGGCCTGCAGTGTGTTTTTTCAGTGTTAGTGTTAGTGTGACAGTGACAGTAACATTTGACGATGAAGCCGATGAAGGCTAAAGTAAGTCCCATATGGAACTACTTTATTGAAGTAGACGCAAACACTGCAAAGTGTAAAATATGTGAGAAAACATTCTCAAGAAAGGGCGGAACGACTAATCCATTAAAAAGTCATTTAAAATCGGTTCACGAAGTTGAGTACGAAGAGTTTTCTTAGATTAGACAGTTTAAAGAATACCGTACAGTCTTCGACCGCCTCGACGTCGACGACTTTACAAGAGGCCAAAAAACAACTCATACTAAAGGACTCTATAACGAAGAACCAAAAATGGTGTACGTCGAATCCAAAATCCCAGGAAATTGATAAATTAATTGCAGAAATGATTACATTGCAAGATCTTCCTTTTAATTTTGTTGAGGGAATTGGATTTAAGAGGCTGATACAATACATCGCCCCAAATTACCTACTCAGCGGCAGGCAGTTTTTTGAGGACTTGTACCCAAAACTTGCAGAAAAAATCACTAAATTGCTAAAAATGTTTGACAAAATATCATTCACTACTGATATATGGAGTGAACCAAGTGTGAATGTGTCGCTGTTGATCTGTTTGACGCGCACGCATCATTGCTTTGTTCGTGATGCCGGATCCAATATGGTAAGAGCAATGCGACTAGCCAACATACCTGACATCAATTGTAATGTGCATCAATTACAAATATGTGTGCGTAATATGTTAGAATCAGACGAAGATGTCAAGAACTTAACATAAAATATATAAATAGATTAGGTTCACAATGTTCACATTAGTCTCCCTCCACCTTCACCTCCGGCTCCGGTTTCGGATTCGGTTTCGCTTTTGGGTTCGGTTTCGGATTCGCTTTCGGTTTCGTTAAAACAAATTTTAAAATTCTTGAGCATGGACTCGAACTCTTGTTTGGCGATTTTAAGCTTGTCTGGAGCTAGTCTTCTAGGGGTACAGTGTATTGGAGGACTATCAGTAGTCTTGATGTCATGAACTGTGTTGTGCTTTACTTCACGATATACTCCAGGTGGACGCGTAATCTCCGGGAAGTCTCGAACGATGTCATTGTACTTCGATTCTCCGAAAGATGTTTTAATTGATGATATAGTGTCTGCCGTGGTTGTAGATACTGCCACCGTTGAAAGAGACGTCGTGTTATCTACTAAGCGCTTGTGACGGCAGTCGACCACTAAATTGTAAATAGATAGGAAGTCGACGCCTACGATCGCTTTGGTTACGTCAGCGACAACAAATTGCCAAGTATAATCTCGACGTAGGCCAAGATCCAAATTTAAGTGTGCGTGGCCGTAGGTATTGATGACAGATCCATTTGCGGCGAACAGTTGGTACTTAGTTTTAGGTCGATGTTCGCGTAGAGCGGTGCGAGGGAAAACGCAGAGGTCGCTACCTGTATCGACGAGGAACCGCATTTTAGACCGACGATCCGTGTCAAACAGACGACCGGAGCTGGAGCAATCGTCGGCCGCCATTACTGATTGCTCTGAGCGTTTCCCGAACTAAAATCGCACGGTTTCACACATTTTGTAGCCTGTGAGTGGAATTTGGAGTGATACCAGCATACCGGCCAACGACGGTAGCTTGATTGCGAACGTCTGTGACTAGGTCCACGACTTCGGCTGCGGCTGTACTTTTGAGATTCATCACGCCTACTTTTGGGACGGGACCTGGACCTCAATTCCGTTTGTAAATCGTGCATTTACCTTGTTAGTTCTGCGATTTGGTTGGCCATGTAGTCGATTGCTGCGTTTTGTGATACAATATTACCAGATGTGCTTGCTACTTGTGGGCTACCCGGGCTAAGATTCCATATGCGATCTGCGGTATCTGCTATTGCTTCGAGCGTTTGCGGCGTCGGTTGTGATGCAATTGCAGTTTGGATGTTCATAGGCAGGCGATTAATCCATATGGTTCTCATAAACTCCTCGTGGACCACCGGACCGGCAAGATGCTGAAGATGCCGTAGGAACTGCGAGGGTTTGCGGTCCCCAATTTCTTCATGTATTAGCAGGTCTTTGAGTTCCTTTTCGCGGGATGCCGACAACCTCTTTAAGGGCTCAGTCTTTAGCTTCTCGTATTTGTTATTAGCAGGCGAGTTGACAATTATATCTTTGATTTCCGCGGCGTACTGGTGATCTAACTGAGATAGCACATAATAAAATTTCGTCGCGTCGGATTTGATGTTAGACAACACGAACTGACCTTCCACTTGAGCAAACCAGACCGACGGTTCTTGTGGCCAAAACGGTGGAATTCGAACTCCGACACGGAATGTGTCGGCACCATTGGGCAACTGCAGAGTGCAGAACCCTCTCCGTTTGTAGTCATAGTATTTATCTACGTAATCTCGAAGGTTGCGTCAAACGTCCAGATTGACAATATGAATTGTTGTTTACTCATCGGAGAGGGCTGATATATTTGTAGGTTCGTAATACAAACACAGGCTTGAACTCGGTTGTTTAATAACAGTTCCATATAGCTAACACAAGCATACAAGCACATAGGTAAGCACAGGAAGAAAGAAAGTCAGAGAAAACACGAGAAATGTAGCACTTAAGCGTCAGTGAGTGCGGCGGCAAGCAGCGAGCAATCCGTGTCGAGGTGAGGTTCCGACTGGCGCGGGGCGGCGGCGGCGGTCAGCACGCGCGCAGCACAGGCAGGTACGCGATGGACTCGCCCGCCGTGACGTCACGCGGTTGCCCATAGCAACGCGAGTCGACACGGCGCAGCGTGTCGTAAGTTTGGTGACTATTATTTTGTAGTTTCGTTTGTTATTTATATGTGCTTATTATATATATGTATGTATACTTATTATGCATGTAGTGTATTTATCTATAGTAAGTTATATTTATAATATGTAATTATGTGTTATATATGAGTATATATGTAAGTACTAATTATGATTATACGTAAATGATATTTATATTTATTAGTATAAATATATATTTATATATATATTGGTGGCGACGCCACATTGTCACTATTTAAGTAAAAGATATAATTTTAGTAGAGAAGCAAAAGTTATTCAAGTTTTATGTACTTACTAAAATCGACAAAGCTCAGTAGTTTTTTATTTGCTGAATTTAACTTTGGTCATGTAACATTTTTTACTCCTACTGGCCTCAGAAATGCGTGATTAAAATGTTTCGTATTTGTCGCGAGCAACCTATATAGAATAGGAGAACAATTTCCATATGTCCAGTGTCTGTCAAAAGGTGTTAAATAAGTGGCGCCACTGTAGCATGTGCGTTAAACAAATTACCATAATAATGTCAAAAAAATGCACAATGAAAATTATTTTGAACACGCTTCACCGAATCACATCAGAAGAAAAACGAAGGATTGAGTAGCATTTCGATAAGAATGTCCCGTGAATTAGTTGTTGACTTCTATCTTGCTACTCTAGCGCTATCGTGGACGGATTTGGAACTATCATTTACTGTTTTCCATTGCTTTCCGCTGGACACTTTTTCATATGTTTTTCTATATGGGTATGGCCTCCATACGTCTATACTTCATGATCGGTATCCTTGGAAACTGTAAGTATCTTAACTAGCGATTTAGTACAAAATAGTTTACAAAAAGTACCTATTTACTATTTCAAATTGAGAAATACAAAATACTTTTGATTTTCTACTTATTTGAAATACAGAATGGGTTTTTTAAAAATACTTTATTGAAATAAAATACTTTTCAATGCAATTCGTTTTCTTTTTAGGGTTCCGTACCAAAAAGGTACAAAAGGAACCCTTATGGTGCGACTCTGTCTGTCTATCTGTCTGTCCGCCTATTAGAGCGCCATATCTCAAAATCTACTTACGTTATCTATTTGAAATATTTATAAACATGGTCAGCCCACACAGGAAATATTAAATAAATACATTTCTAAGAAAACGATGAAAAAAAACGATGAAAAAAAGTAGGGTTTTATTAAGGAAAATTAAAAAAAAAAACCATTCCTCCCCTTTATCTCCGAAGTTTACTAAACGAAAATTTTAGCACCTGCGATGCCGACACAACTCACACTTAGCTATAACGGCGACCGGCAACAGCGCAGTCCACGTTAACGTGAGCATAGCATCTCTCGGGCAATGTATGTCGCAATTTCCCAGTGTCCTCATCACGTCACAACCAGTGGCGTTGGCAGGTTGGGTCCTGAACGCGTTATTGGCATTTAGCCTTGGCATTAAAAACTTCTCAGTAGTACACTGGTAGTAGGTTAGGTAGTAAAAACGTCTAGGTCGTGAAGTGCACAAGTAGGAAGAATGTCTCAATTGTATAACAATGAACATGACTGACTGTTCAATGACTTATTACATTAAATCAAATCAAATCAAATCAAAATATTCTTTATTCAAGTAGGCCTAGTTACAAGCACTTTCGAAATGTCAGTTACATGAGAGTGAATGTTTGCTGGGAGAAATACAATATGATCCAACATTTGCTGCAAGGATTAGGGAAACCCAGAAAAACCTAATCAGATCATTTAAGTAATAAGTCGTTTTACAGCCAATTCATTCAGTCTACTATGTCTTATAGCATAGGGCGTTTTACAGATCAAGACGTTTTGCTACCCGGACAAATATACAACTAAAGGTGCGTCCACATTTGTATCATTTGCCCGATCAGACTTCGTTCCGTGGCATGATCGCGTGTCACGATCACGCGTTTGGAGGTTGCGCCGATCCGATCGCTCGAAATCCATGTTGCTACGCGTATCACATACTTACATCGGACAAGTGGGGCATGATCGCCGCGCCGACAGTGAGCGTCCAAGCAGCGCGATACGCAGTCATGCCACGCCACGGTGATCGGATACGAGCAAATGACACAAGTGTGGACGCACCTTAAGATGCTCTGCTCCCCACGGCTAAATGCAAGTTAGGCCTTCAGGACCCAACCCGCGTGGACACGATTTTTCTGTACCTATATGGAGCCATGGTCAGTCAGCAGTGCCTTTGTGCCTATATGGACTGCACGCCACTGGTCGCAACAGCTGGGCGGATTAGAAGGAATTTTGGTACAAGCATAACGAGGCATGCAGTTATGCAGGTTAGAGAACAATTTTTAACCTACTACTGAAGCAAAAAGGGCTATGGCATAGAAACAAAAGTTCCGGGTTTCCCTCTAAACAAACCCCAATCGGCCTCCAGTCTAGGACCAATTCGGGGAATCCCGTATAAATGACAGCCCTAGATCCGCGTCACTACGGCAATGAGCTTAATAATAAGGCACTGGCCCCACCGCCGACGATGAGCGACAAGCGATTAAAGCTAGACACTAGAAATGAGTTGGCGAGCAGCGAGAAGCGAGTGTGTAGCTCCAATAGTTTTGTCACTCGGCTATAAGCGAGTGTTCGTGTCGACCTGCTACTCGCACCAGTCGCACGAACGCTGTAAAATCACCGCTGGTTGGTCTCGCAGCGTGAGTTGCGCGAGTATCGCTAAACTAGTTTTATCTTAGCGCTCTTATCGCTGCCACAAACTAGTAGAGAGAGAGAACTCGCCGGCATTATGAACAGCCAGCGATGAACTATTAATATATGTGTCTCTTTTGTCTGTCTGTCTAGTCTGACTCGCGTGCCGAGGATTCCGTACAAATTTTCACTTATTCCGACTTAACTAGCCGCTTGAGTTAAGTTTGCCTCTGGTATCTATGGCGTCACATACAAATGAGGAGCAAACTTAACCAAACCGGGTTATTCAAGAAAATTTTGATTTTTGGTGATTAAAAAAAAGCAAGACAGACAGATATATGATTATAATTTTCGTGTAATATACATATTAAATTACATAATCCCAGAAAATTCCAGATTTTTCACTTGGTAAACTTCGGAGATAAAGGGGGGGGGGGATGGTATTTTTTCCACATTTTCCTTAATAAAACAAAATTTAAGCACAATAATAAAAAAAAACATATTTTGTCGTTTTTTTAGAAAATAAAAATATATTTTTAATATTTCCTTTGTAATACATGCTGTGGGCTGACCATGTTTATAAATATTCCAAATTTCAAATAGATAGCATAAGTAGTTTTTGAGACATTGCGCTCTAATAGTCGAACAGACAGGCATACAGACAGACAGAGACTCTGTCGCACCATAAGGGTTCCTTTTTTACCTTTTTGGTACGGAACCCTAAAAAGGTTTATGTATTACATACTTCAGTAAAAAAACTATATAACAATAATGAGCTGCGACCGTCGTTCCCACCACAACAAAAAATAAAATGTATAGAAACGACTTCGATAAATCTACCATCATGCTGGGCGAAAACAAGTATCAAGCCTCAAAACCCAGCTGACAGTTTTGCAAAAAGACAATGGTTTTTCAAATATGTATTAACATGGAGCCAAATCGTACAGTCCTGACTATACATGAAATACGCACATTAATGCCATTTGAAAATTGTTTGCAGTAAGTACCCAGGGTCGTAGCTTATAACTTGTCAGGTTATACTTTGGTTTACTGTAATTAAAAAAAGATTCATACGGCTAGTCCGTTCGAACATCTTCGCTACACTCTATTACCCGTCAATACAGTTGAGCGAAGATATTTTGGACCGGATTAATAGTTTTATTCTTTCATCTCTCCTGTTCGGAAAGTTAAATTTTCATGGGTGCCAGGTGGAAAATAGCTTTTCCATCCCTAGGGTGGAAAGTAATTGAATAACGTCATATTATTAAAATAATAGCTTTTCGTATCGCGATTGCGATTGTGATGGTGATGGTCATGATAATGGTGATGATGATGATGATGATGATGATGATGATGATGATGGATGATGATGATGGTGATGATGATGATGATGATGGATGATGATGAAGGTGATAATGATGATGATGATGACGGATGATAATGATGATGATGCTGTTGTTGATGATGATGATGATAGTGATGTTTTTTTTCCTCACAGTCGAAATGAAAAGTAGAGTGTTTAACTCGGGTGAAATTACCCATTTCACCCTCGAACTATTGGCGCTCTCACTACGTCCGGGCGCCAGAAATATCTCTGGTGAAATGGGTCACTTTCAAACCTTGGTTAACAATCTACTATTGCAGCGAACTGCAATTACGATGTAGGTATTTTTATAAACAAAGATCAGAAACAAATGAAAAAAATTTTCGACGATACTGGACTTGAACCAGTGCCTTGAGCCAGACCGGGGCAGCACGCTCTGATCTTTGTTTATAATAATAACGCTAGTGGAGTGATCCACTAATAAATTGCAAAAAATGTGATTATTATCATGATATTTGTAAAACAAAAAGTGATGTAGGTATTTGTTTATTTAAATATTTGAATACAAAGACTGGAGAACACCAAATTATGCCTTTATTTAACTAATTCATTCATTCCAAAAGATGTCCACGTAGGAATAATCGTGTATTTGCTAGGTAAGACGCAAAAGGGAGTGCAATATTGTACCGTAGAATAATAGCTGCTGAGACATGACTTTTTCCTTAAAGAACATTATAGAAGGAAAAGTTGAACGAAAGCGAGGCCAAGACCAAGAAGAAATTACTTTGAGCAGATAAAGCATTTACCTAATGGAAATGCCATACTTTCATATTCCCATCTGCCACAGTAATCGCGACTTCTCCGGTTAGTTTTTACGGTAAATTGTCAGTGTGTGGGTGTTTTTTTTTGCAGGTGGTTTCTTTTAAAAATGTGCGTTTGTAGAAATAGGGATATTACCGTAGCGTGCTGTACGTGTTTACCTCACTCTCCGCTAAAAATGCATGAAAATTTTGTTCGGTAATTATATGTACTTAATTGTTAAATGCTCTAAGAGGTAAGGAGATGCCGCAAGAGGTTGATTTGCAGAAAAAATGCACCTCGCTTTTTTCAAAATCTTGTTTTTTGGGTTTATTTCTCAATATATACATTCGAACCTCATAAAAAAAATATGTCCCAAATTTTCCATATCAGCTCGTGATATTATTATTGTACCTGAGAAATATTTTTCCTTACAAAATCTTGGAACATTGTAAGAGTGCATATTTTTGGCAAAATGACCCGAGATGGAAATGGCTGCCGATTGATACACTGACAAGAGCCTAGCTAGCTCTTAAATGAAAGAGGGAGAATAATAATACACCTATTTAATTATAATAAAAATACCCCTTTAATTATAATATTCATAACGTTACACCATAACACAGTTAAAGATGGCTACTTAATGTATACAAATAAAATTATTTCTATGTAGGAACTTATGCATTATTATTATACCTAGAGATTTTTTGGCACGAGCGTCAGGTGGCTAGTGCTTGACATAAATATAACATCGATAATCCTGTTATCGATAAGTACAACTTCAACGTCTTAGAGGAAATACATAGAATGTAGTACCTACACCTATTAGGAAAATATTCACAACTAGCTTCTGCCCGCGACTTCATCCGCCTTAAATTCGTTTATCGCGGATAAGGGTATTTTTCCGAGATAAAAGTAGCCTATGTCCTTCCCTAGGACTCAAACTATCGCCATACCAAATTTCATCCAAATCGGATCAGCGATTTAAACGTGAAGAGGTAACAGACAGACAGACACACTTTCGCATTTATAATATTAGTATAGATGTCTTGCTACTCGTCGAAGTAATAAGAAAGTGAACTTATAGATTCTCGAAGTATTTTTCTTAAAAAATAAAAATATATTTAAAGAATAATAATTTGCGCTGGCCATGTTTATAACATTCCAACATTTAAATAGGTAGCAAAAATTCCTGATAGTGCTGTTATAGTTGGACGGACGGACAGAGTCGCTCCACAAGGGCTCTTTTTACCTTTTTGGTACGGAGCTTTAATAAAATAAATAAATAAATAAATATTATAGGACAATTTTACACAAATCGAACTAGTCCCATGGTAAGCTCAATAAGGCTTGTGTTATGGGTACTAGACGATGATATATGTAATAGATATATTACTTATATATATATAGAAAACATCCAAGACTCAGGAACAAATATTTATGCTCATCACACAAAAATATTTGCCCTTACCGGGATTTGAACCCAGGACCTCAGCTTCGCAGGCAACGTTACTCGGACTGAGCTAAACCGGTAGTCTAAAAAAAAACGCTTTAAAAGTGGTGTGTACGGTTTTTTTTATTCAGTCAGGGTCGCGGTGCGGGGTGTGGGGCGGGAACGCCTGCAATCGCCGGTTGTTGACGATGACGACGAGGTAGAGAGTCACTGGAACAACAAGCGCGGTCTGTAAGCAGGAATATCATCAATCATCAATACCAAGCGCGGAGCTCTCAAGAAAGGTTGTGGTCAAGGCCTCCCACGAATAGGCCCCGCGCGAGTCGGAGACATGCTCGCTCATGATCAGACCCCGCAATCAAGCTGGCAAACCTGTGGCAGTTGTACGTAACAGGTCTAACGCTCAGTTTGTTCCTGAGGTATGGGAGGGGTAAGAGAGGTTTGACAAGTGACGTGACATAATCACGTACTCCCCTCCCGTACGGATCCAATACCTCAGGAACAGACTCAGTTCAGTTATGTGTTAGACCTATAGGATTGACACTAATGAGCGAGACTCCAAGCGATTTAATCGCTCGGTTCAATCGTCATTGTTGTCAACATCATTATACACACAAAGACATGTGATAACTTTGCCCAAAAAAAGTCAGTCCCGGGACTGTCTTTACACACACATACTCACGGCAGTAGTAGAGCGCTCCGCGCAGCCCGAAGACGATGGAGCACGCCGGCACTGTGTAGCGGCACGCCACACACAGCGACACAGCAGCAGTCACCACACACACACTCACAGCAGTAGTAGAGCGCTCCGCGCAGCCCGACGGCGACGGAGCACGCCGGGACTGTGTAGCGGCACGCCACACACAGCGACACAGCAGCAATCACCACACACACACTCACGGCAGTAGTAGAGCGCTCCGCACAGCCCGATGACGACGGAGCACGCCGGCGCGGTGTAGCGGCACGCGACACACAGCGACACAGCAGCAGTCACCACACACACACTCACGGCAGTAGTAGAGCGTCCCGCACAGCCCGATGACGACGGAGCACGCCGGGGCTGTGTAGCGGCACGCGACATACAGCGACACATAAGAATCACCACACATACACTCACGGCAGTAGTAGAGCGCCCCGCACAGCCCGACGACGACGGACCACGCCGGCGCGGTGTAGCGGCACGTGACACACAGCGACACAACAGCAGTCACCACACACACAATCACGGCAGTAGTAGAGCGCCCCGCACAGCCCGACGACGACGGAGCACGCCGGCGCAGTGTAGCGGCACGCCACACACAGCGACACGGCAGCAGTCACCACACACACACTCACGGCAGTAGTAGAGCGCCCCGCACAGCCCGACGACGACGGAGCACGTCGGCGCGGTGTAGCGGCACGCGACACACAGCGACACAGCAGCAGTCACCACACACACACTCACGGCAGTAGTAGAGCGCCCCGCACAGCCCGACGACGACGGAGCACGCCGGCGCAGTGTAGCGGCACGCCACACACAGCGACACGGCAGCAGTCACCACACACACACTCACGGCAGTAGTAGAGCGTCTCGCACAGCCCGACGACGACGGAGCACGCCGGGGCTGTGTAGCGGCACGCGACATACAGCGACACATAAGAATCACCACACATACACTCACGGCAGTAGTAGAGCGCCCCGCACAGCCCGATGACGACGGAGCACGCCGACGCGGTGTAGCGGCACGCGACACACAGCGACACAGCAGCAGTCACCACACACACACTCACGGCAGTAGTAGAGCGTCCCGCACAGCCCGACGACGACGGAGCACGCCGGGGCTGTGTAGCGGCACGCGACATACAGCGACACATAAGAATCACCACACATACACTCACGGCAGTAGTAGAGCGCCCCGCACAGCCCGACGGCGACGGACCACGCCGGCGCGGTGTAGCGACACGTGACATACAGCGACACAAAAGCAGTCACCACACACACAATCACGGCAGTAGTAGAGCGCCCCGCACAGCCCGACGACGACGGAGCACGCCGGCGCAGTGTAGCGGCACGCCACACACAGCGACACGGCAGCAGTCACCACACACACACTCACGGCAGTAGTAGAGCGCCCCGCACAGCCCGACGACGACGGAGCACGTCGGCGCGGTGTAGCGGCACGCGACACACAGCGACACAGCAGCAGTCACCACACACACACTCACGGCAGTAGTAGAGCGCCCCGCACAGCCCGACGACGACGGAGCACGCCGGCGCAGTGTAGCGGCACGCCACACATAGCGACACGGCAGCAGTCACCACACACACACTCACGGCAGTAGTAGAGCGCCCCGCACAGCCCGACGATGACGGAGCACGCCGGCGCAGTGTAGCGGCACGCCACACACAGCGACACAGCAGCAGTCACCACACACACACTCACGGCAGTAGTAGAGCGCCCCGCACAGCCCGACGACGACGGAGCACGCCGGCGCAGTGTAGCGGCACGCCACACACAGCGACACGGCAGCAGTCACCACACACACACTCACGGCAGTAGTAGAGCGCCCCGCACAGCCCGACGACGACGGAGCACGCCGGGGCGGTGTATCGGCACGCAACACACAGTAACATCATCATCAGCGCAGTCATCAGCACCACGAACACCAACGTGAACCATATCCACGCCTCGTAAGCCAGCTCTTCATTCTAAAAAAGGCGTGTGAAATAATCAAATAATGATATTTATTCTGAGAGTAGGCCGCAAGGGCACTTTTACAAGTCTGACTCTACGACATTTTCCAAGAGGAGATCACTGTTGAGAAGAAAGCCGACACAAACTCAACAGTCAGTATTTTTTCTAAATAACTCTTATGTAACTATTACAATATTAGTACTTTACCCATCTTAAGTATGTCTGTTTTTAAGTATGAACTCAATGCGTATCTAGTTCTCCAAGAAAACATATAACTACAGTAATAATTAATATCCGTGTCCCGCTAAAATTAAGTTATTTGCTTTTTTTTCGGCCATGTATTTATGTCTGTTAAATAGTCCTCTACCCTATAATGGCTATAATATGCCTTTGCCATTAGAGACTTTTTTAAGTATTATTTGAGAGCTGGAAAAGGTAATTTTAAAGCATCATCTGGTAACTGGTAAATTATTATAATATAAAAATTAATACATAGGCCTACGAATTGGAAAGATTGCTCGCCGTCCCAGTCGTGACATTATTATAACAGCGCCCAAAGTGCCCCACACGCCAATGGCATATAATACGGATCCCATTGGTACCCATAATCATTGAAAGTTATAATGTAATATTATTTATACAATTATTTGTCATAATAATGAAACGATTTTTTTTTGGATTTTTGAATAGGGCATGGTCTATAGAATACAATGGATTATGTTAAGTATGTTTTGTGACAATTCTGTTGAGTTAATTGCATCGTAGAAAAAGTAGCCGACACAGCTCGCTGGATTGCATGGTTGAAGTGGCAATGGGCAGGCCATATACCCAGGAAAACGGATGGCCGTTGGGAGTTGGGGCAGTAAAGTCCTGGAGTGGCGACCACGCCTAGGAAAGCGCAGCGTGGGTCGGATGACCTCGTCAGAGTCGCGGGGACTCGATGGATGCGGTCTGCGCAGGATCGCAACCTGTGGCGAGCTTTAGGCGAGGCCTATGTTCAGCAGTGGACGTCCGTGGCTGATTGATAGATAGATAAATAGATGCGAATCCTGCGATACAAACTCAGTTTATTAAATACTCTAGTACAAGTAAATACTAATACATAGTAATGCGATTCATCTGAGTATTTTTTTTTATTTAAAAAAAAATGCTATCTAACTGACGGAGTAAAAACATGCCTATTGTGATCTACCCTGTCTGTGGAACTACCGTTCAAAAAACTGCCTTTATACCTGTAAAATCCCGATGAAGAGTGCTACGCTGAAGGCCGACCAGGCACCCACCAGCATCCAGATGGTTAGGAACAGGTAGCTGCGCGACAGGAAGCAGCTGTACACGTACGCCATCGGGTGCACCTGCGACGCCGACACAACTTAGCTATAACGGCGCCCGGCAACAGCGCAGTCCACGTTAACGTGAGCATAGCATCTCTCGGGCAATGTATGTCGCAATTTCCCAGTGTCCTCATCACGTCACACCCAGTGGCGTGGACGGGTTGGGTCCTGAAGGCCTTACTTGCATTAAGCCTTGGCATTCAAAACTTCTCAGTAGTACCACGTAGTACACTGGCCAAGTATACAAAATGACTTGTTAAGAAAATTTAAATAAATTGTCTAAGCTTCAGAAAGACTACTTTACCCGAAAAAATACAAAATTCCATTTAGAAAACTAAGTACCTGGCCACACGGATAGGGTTAGGTACCTTATTTAGTTTTAGAGCTCATGACAGGATTGCGGACGGACATCGAAAATCTCAAGATTTTCGTAGCGAAAACTACTACGAACAGAGCGCCCACGTAGTTAGTGGGTTCGCGGCCGTGAAAGTGTTAAAATTGGAGTGTCCATAGGAGAGACGCATAGCCTTACGCATTATCAAAAAAACTTTAGTATATCAGATACCTACAACACCAAGTGTGGCGATGATCAGTGCCGAAGTCTTCGGGTCCAGGCCCAGGAACCAGTTCCACCGGGGCAGCGCGTCCAGCGCACTCCGCGCCATCTAGTCTACACTGTTAGTTTTCCTAAAACTAAACACCGGACTGAGTGCTATGAAAACCCAAAGCCAAACCGACAATATAGAGAGCCAAATCAGGACGGAATTGAAACAAGAATGTAAACAGTAAATAGGTAAGTACGTCCTATGCTAAGTGACATGTGAATAAACATGTCGAGATGACAAGATTAGTGCAGAAGGGAGAAAAGTTTTACTTTCTTGTCTGTGGTTGCTAGTGGAGTTGTTTTATAGCCACGCCGGCCACGGGTACACTCTGTGACAGTTTCAAGTATCTACGTTCAAGACTTACGACCCTGAGACAGACTTAGACCTAGTGCGCACCACGATTTAATTTTTGCGGCAGAATTTAGAATCGCACTGTAAAGATATCGCAGAAGATTCACTGCGCGCACTGCTATGAAAAAGTCGAGGGATTGTTCATTTTCATTTTCAACATGGTTTTCGTACAAGTTGCTTGTCTTGCTTTATTATTTCTTCCTTCGGAGGAGTAGGAGGGAAAAAGGAACCATTAATATTCGACTGATTCTTTAACAGCTGAAAGATATATCAAAAGTTCCTTTAATCCGAAACGCAACGATTATTATCAGCATAGCTATATAATGAAGATGCAAACGTTTGAAAAATTAAAATTGTGATTTTCCTTCTATTTCCATAATTAAATGGTCAACGTCTAGCGGCTCGCCTAGAGACTATTGAAGTAGGTTCCTAAATGTTGACCCTTGGAGAGCGGAACCCCAACTGAGGGCCACCGCGGAGCCTGGGTTGCGATTTAACTGTCGCAGTGCGCGCGGGCAGATACAACTCCGTATGTTGCAATTTACTTTTGCGATAATCGCGTCGCAAGCAGTCTCGGCCAGATGTAACAAATCACAATTTTATAATCGCTCCGATTTTTGGCTCGTATATACGCGAGACATATAGCTCTTGAGGGCTTTGGCTTTTCCTGGGATCTGATAATTTTTTACAGCGAAAGCGTTATGAGCTTGTGAGTCTTGGCTGCCAATTGTACATGAAATGTTTTTGGTGGGATAAATCTATACTAATAAAGTTGTAAAAATTTGATGTTTGTATATTAAAGATGTTTTCAAAAAAATAAGTGATGCGGACTAATTTGAAGGTCACTGAATCGATTTTTTTTTTTTGTATTTTATGTATGTTGGTATTTGTCGTTGTGGCTTTATCACGCGATAACGGCCAGACAGAATTCTATTATTTATGCTACGCTGGTAGCTGGTCATCTACAGATGGTTATAGGATACTATTTACCTGAACATGCTGAGAAGTATAAGAGGGTTATATTTTCTTTCTCCCCCGCTGACGAAGTTGCGGGCATTTTCGCAACTTCGTTCGCGGAGGAGAAAAAAATATAACCCCTCTTTTTTTGTCTTTAGCATAGTCGGATAAAAAGTATCCTATAACCATCAGGAGATACCCAGCTACCTGTGTACCAAAAATAGTTGAAATCCGTTTAGCCGATTTAGCGTGATAAACCCACAACGACACATACAAACATTTCATTTTTACAACTTTATAATAGTACTAGAGGCGCCCACAACTTCGTTCGCGGAGGAGAAAAAGTTATAACCCCTCTTTTTTTATTCAGCGTATTCGGGTAAAAAGTATTCTATAACCAAATGGAGATACCCGGCTACCCGTGTGCCAAAAATAGTTGAAATCGGTTTAGCCGATTTTGCGTGATGAAGCCACAACGACACATGCAAACATACAAAAAATCCAGAAAAAAATTTTTCGTTTCATTGAAGTCCAAATAGTAACAACCATTTTTTTGAAAATATCTTTAATGTACAGACATTTCATTTTTACAAGTTTATAATATTATAGAAATATCGAACAGGATAAACCGTCATTATTCCATTCAAGCTGTTAATAATATAAACATGTAAAAGTAGAACCTATTACTACCATGGTAGTGTCGTACGCGTTGAAATATTTCGTGTCCGGTTTCATATAAAAGCATGTTTGATCTCGCACCGTAAGACGCAGCGTGCATAGTTAGGTCCCTACAATATGGACTGATGATCCGGAGAAGGTCGCTGGAGTCTTCTGGATGCAGGACGCCTCATAGTGGCTGGTGGCATGGCGTTCGTTCGGGAGGCCTATGTGCAGTGGCCGTCTTTTGACTGATGTTGACGATGAATTGAGGGCAATATAAAGGTACAACGGATTGGATATTAACTTGCAATGGAATCCCCATTTAGCAGTACTTACAGGTAAATTAAGTTCAGCAGCTACGCTATTAGAAAAAATAGACAATTGACCAATGTTGATACTGCTCGCTTAATCTACCATAGTTATTCTCATAGTATCATGTCCAGACACCGGTTTCGCGGGGGCAAAAATGTACCAGTGCTAGTGATTAATTAAAAATCGACTAAGTTAATCGACATCGATAAAAATAAATTTTTAATCATCATTATCATAACTAAACTAATGGCTAAGTTTGAATACGTTTAACTATGTGCAAACCTCTTTCATTTATACTTATCGCAACTATAAAGAACCGATATCTGACATTGACTGTGTCGAGTCACTTTTGACAACCATTGAATCGTTGAATAATTCATCCAGTACTACAATATTATTTTGCATTCCGATCAATTAAAACTACCTTTTTGTTTCTTAAGGCGGCTAAAAATGCCTCGCAAGAAAAAAGATCATTCATCTTCATGGAAACCTGACCATTCAGATATAGATGATAAAGGTACGACTTACTTTTTCAAGAAATGTAAAATTCATATATCACGAAAAAAGTTTTCCGTACAAAGGCATATAAGAAGCCAAAGGCATAACAGCGTCGCTAAAAACCAAAACGTACTTAACCTGGATTTGCTAAAATTTATTTTAGCTTGCAACATACCGTGGACCCAGGTGGGAAATCCCATTTTCATTAATTTTATATCTGATTGCATATTTGGGAAATATGGTTCAGAAACATATTTTCCCAACGAATCAGTTTTGAGAAAAACGACCTTAGACATCGCTTATAAGGAGACGATGAAACAGATTAAGACTAAACTAGGAAATTCTAGAATTTATGTGAGTGTAGACGAAAGTACAGATGCCAATGGGCGTCAGATTGGGAATGTAATAGTTGGAGCACTATTAGAAAATGAAATAGGTACCCCACACATAATATCTAGCGTTTGTCTAGAGGAAGTAAATAATGTCAGTATAACAAATCTTATTCAAAATGCCCTAGAGACGTTGTGGGGAAGTAACCACAACAAACATGTTAAAGTTTTGTTGCTTCTTACGATTGGCGTAGCCTACATGCTGAAAGCTGGTAAGAATTTGAAAAAGGTTTTTCTGAATTTAGTACACGTCACATGTTTGGCACATGGAGTAAATAGGGTGGCTGAACAAGTGCGATTATTGTTTCCTGCTGTAAATAATTTAATTGCTTATACAAAAAAAGGTATTTCTGAAATCACCTAAAAGAATAAAAATATTTCACCAAATGTTACCGAACGTTCCTTTGCCACCACAGCCGACGATAATACGATGGGGAACATGGATGAAAGCGGCTATTTACTATCATAAATATTTACCAGCCATCAAGCAAGTCGTACGAACATTTAATAACAAAGAATCAACGTATATATTAAAAGCAAAACGGGCAATGAATGATATAAACATTCTCAACGATTTGAAATGGATAGCCTATCTATCCATCATACCAAGTACCATTGAAAAATTACAAACACAAAATTTAAGTCTAGAAGCCAGTTTGAATATTGTCCATAAGTTAAAAGTACATATATCAAGATTACGTTTGAATCCTCAGGGCAAAATTAGTCACAAAAAACTTCAAACAGTGTTAGAGAAAAACGTCGGCATTTCAACTTTAAAAACATTAAATGATTTGGTATCCGGAAAAGAAATAGAACTGAGTCATATAGCAGAAATTCATCAATGCTATAAATTGTTTGAATTTGCTCCAATTACTACAGTTGACCTAGAAAGGTCATTTAGTTGGTAAAATGGATATTGTCACCCAGGCGACGAAGATTAAAGGCTGAAAATGTGGAGAAAATTTTGATTGTATATTATGAAAATTATATTAAATATTAACAAAGTTTATTACGCAAAAAGTTTATTTTTGTGTATGTAGTTTTCTTCTTCATTCAAGTTCTTGAAATTACCCAACGGTTGTACATCATTTTTATCGATATCAACTAATAAAATTAGTTTAATGTGTCCTCGCACTATTAAACGTCAGTACAGATTTGCCCCCGCCAAACCGGTGTATGATCATGTCATACGGTATTATGGTCTGGGGCAAAGCAACTGACATGCAGACTATAT
Source organism: Hedya salicella (assembly GCA_905404275.2). Classification (NCBI taxonomy): domain Eukaryota; kingdom Metazoa; phylum Arthropoda; class Insecta; order Lepidoptera; family Tortricidae; genus Hedya; species Hedya salicella. Next base: position 10,328,295 of record FR990099.1, read on the forward strand.
TTGTGCTACAAAAACGAGCGATTGGTTCTATATTGTTAAGGTTGTATTGGAAGACATGTGATACGAACGAATGCAGACTAAATAATAATTTATTAATAGGTATCGCCTGGTATTTATACAGCTCTTACAACTAAATACATTACATATCCACTACAATATATAACCTGAATTCCCGTGACTTAGGAGAACTTTTTAAAGACATCAATACATTTATGAGGATATTATTTAAGAACCTAGACTATTTTACTAAAAAAAATCAGATATCTACAATATCACTACCAGAAATAAAAACTGGTGGTGACCATTTATTTCAATATTATTACATTATTAGTGACATATAAAGGGTCGGCAACACGCACGTTATGCCCCTGGCTTTGCAAGCGTTCATTGGCTGCGGTGACTACTTAATATCAGGCAGGGCTTACGCTTGTTTGCCACCTTAGTAGTATAAAAAAAAATCCGGTCAAGTGTGAGTCAGACTCACGCACCGAGGGTTCCACACAAACTTTCCCTTATTCCGACTTAACTTGCCGCTTGAGTTAAGTTTGTCTCTGGTATCTATGGCGTCACATACAAATGAGGGGCAAACTTAACCAAACCGAGTTATTCAAAAATGATTATTCGTGATTTAAGACAGATAAATGTATGGCTATAATTTTCGTGTAATATTCATATTCAATTACATAATTCCAGAAAATTCCAGATTTTCCGTTTGGTAAACTTCGGAGATAAAGGGGGGGGGGGGGGGGGGTGGTATTTTGTCTACATTTTCCTTAATAAAACGAAATTTAAGTACAATAAAAAAAATTGTTTGAAAATGTACAGATCAAGCCCTTTCATATGATACCCTACTTGACCTAGTGACTAGACTTTTAATTTTTGCCCCCCTCACATTGGTCGTTGTTTTAGAAAATAAAAATATATTTTTTCGCAATACATGTGGGCTGACCATGTTTATAAATATTTCCAATTTTAAATAGACAGCTGGGATCCCAGGGAAATCGAGGGCAATCCTCAAATTTTATTGGCACTTATAACGTTTTTCATATATTTTTTTAAGCTATTTAAGTATTTGCATATGGTAGTCATCATCTCATCATGCTGAGCTGATGACCGAAGGTACAACTCCTTAATGTTTAAGAGTTGGAGGATAATTATTGAAATATCATCTACTATAGGTAGGTCGGTTTAGACTGTTAGTCATTTTTATAGTGTGTCCCTGAGGTAGTCTCCTTATCACCAAGTCAGGATCTAATGATGGAATACCAGGAAAATCGAGAGAAATCCTCAATTATTATAGGCACTAACAATGTTTTGTATATATTTTTCTAAAGTTATTTAATTGTTTTCGTCTGGTTGTCATCATCAGACAAACAAACTGAGCTGATGATTGAAGGTACAAATGAATATGAACTAACCAACTTTTACATTTCTTACTTCCAAAGACTCAATCTTCCCATTCTGGGCTCCAAAAAATACTTTATATCACTACTAAAATCCATCACTAAAAAGCAAAAAATAAAAATCTATAAATAAAAAAAGAACCGTTTTATTAATATTTAGTTTATTTATATAAGCCAAAAATAATGTTTTGAATCACCTTTAGAAGTCGGTGCCAAACCTAAAGTAAATAAAGTTCTTTATTCAACGAAAATACGAATTACTATGACTAAATATATATGTAGGTAGATAATAACTATAGGCTCGCCGCCGCGGTTCTTCATAGTGATTAATAAATTAATTGTTTGGCACCGACTTCAAAAGGTGATTCAAATGTGATCTGTACCGTACATAAAAACATTATTTTTGGCTCTTTACTTTATTTTGAAGTTGGTTCTTTTTTTATTTACCAATTTTTATTATAATAAGTAACCAGATGATGCTTTTAAATTACCTGTTCCGGGTTTCAAAAAGAACTTAAAAAGTCTCTAATGGCAAAGGCATATAATAGGGCAGAGGACTATTTAACAGACAAAAATGCATGGCCTGAAACAGAAACCGAATAATTTACTTTATTTCTCATAAGATGGCATGATATCAAACGTACGTAAGTTGTTTACAAAAAAACATAATTTGGTTTTTTCTACTATAATATTTTTGGGTTTATAGCTACTTAAAAACATTCATTCAGGATAGGCTAAGTACAAATATTGTATTAGATGAGAGTTATATATTTATTTTGTTTCGGCTTTCTTTTCAACAGTGGTTTTCTCTTGGGAAAGGCCGTAGTGTCAGACAAATAAAAGTGCCCTATAAGAAGGCCGCAAGCCTTCTTATAGAATAAAAATCATTATTTCAACGAATGGCACAGCTGTGATTAGATCACATTATTAGTCAGGTCGGCGAGCCCCACCTATGCGCCGGTCGCTGCTAATGCCGCTATTGCCTCCATAAGCGCTTTTACTTTGGCGCGTTTCTGCTTCAAAGCTTTTATCTTTTTCCTCAAGGCGGCGCTCTCCTTGCGCTCGTAACTGATCAGCCGGCGCACCTGGTGCAGCATCACCGCCGCGGACGGCGGCGGCTCGCGCTCCTCGAATTCCGCGGCGCACTCGGGACTCCTCTCCTCCTCCTCTGTGCTCTGCGCCGTGTAGAAGAACACAGTAGCAGGCTCAGACCAGTGTCTATCCTCTGTTGCCACCTTAAGTTTGACGTATACTCTCACTTCGTAGTGCCCGGCCGGGCACGGTAGGTCGAGTTTAAGCTCGCAGGTATATCCGTAAAAGGCACTAATAGAGTCGCATCGCACAGATGACGAATTCCCGTATCGCCAATCAGTCCCCAGCAGCCTGTACTCCAATCTATGCTCGTATGGTGAGTCTGGGTCTGAGTACAGTTTGGGCGGACGCCACGCAATAACGGCCTCGCGTGAGCTAACACGCAGCAGTTTTGCCTCAGAAGGAGGGTCGAGTTTCGTAATTGACTCAAGGTTGAGATGAAACGTTTGATTAAAATTATTACAAAATATTTCGTTGCACGATTGCAGCATTAAGGAAAAGTTACCAGAAGAGATGTGATAGTACGTATGGTCGTAGCCTCCAATATTGCTCCACGTGCAGCCCCTTTTATAGGCGCCCGGGAAGTCGGCGCAAAGAACTTTCGGTTCCAGGTAACTTTTCCCCCCCACGTGTGACAAGTACAACTTAAACGAATTGCGTTTACTTGGAGAAGTCCACGAGCACTCAAGTTTACTGCTCATCTCATATGCGATGCATCGAAACTGCTGAGCTTTAGGCAAGGCGTCCGACACTACAGTTATGTGTGTGGAAATAAAGTACTCACTGATGCACCAGTACTGCACTTTTCTGACGCTATCCGCCCGCGCCTTATGCTTCACCGTTGTTCTATTCACTGATTCCGATATCAATTGTCGGTCAAATGTCGCACCCTCGATATTCAGTGAGGCACCTTCGTTTCCGCTGCAGAAAACTTCGTAATCTTCTCCTTGAGGCACAAAGTAGACTCGCTGCCCGTCGATGTCCGGCATCCAGTGCAGATGAGCGGCGGACAACGACATTGCAGGCCTGACGATGACAGTCACAGAGTCTTCGCAACTCGTGTTATACATGCAACTGTACGTACTCGGTGCTAGATTCGGCTTTTCCATACAGAACTTAATAGTAGTTGAATTGATCTCTTCAGTTTCCAGATACTTGTCACCTTTTTGGATTCGGAGAGCTGCGGCGTCGTCGCCGGTGCACAGAAGGGTTACGGGGTCTCTGTGGATAAGGATGAGCTGGTTGCTTTTGAAGGATCGAAAGCTGCGCATGGTGGCGGTGGCCGCGGACAGTGCCGGCCGGCGGTCGCACGCTTCCGTCAGTGCAACCAGCGTCGTAAGCAGCGTCAGCGTCTCACCAACAGCAACCATTACATTTAATTTAATCTACAAATTCAGGTTATATAATATAAGCTAATGGAACCCCGTTTCAGTCACTCGACTTGTAAATAACACTGAGTAGTGTTAAGGATGTTATATTTAAAAACTTTATGTTCATGTTTCCTTGTATCTTTAAGAATGCCTGATTCATTTATAGTCAAACTAGCGGCCGCCGGCGACTTCGTTCGCCTTAGATTCGTTTATCACAGATAAAAGGTATTATTCCGGGATAAAAAGTAGCTTATGCCTTTCATCACAACTCGATATTTTACTAATTTAAATGTGAAGCATATTACCAAGATTTCAAGTTCCTAACGTAAAAAAATATTGTCCTTAGTTGGGCCCACCTTCCGTCTTCATCATCACATCAGCTCGATATTATCATAATAATGCATTGTCACCAAACTTACGAAAGTGTGAAAAAATTTAGTACAATCAGAAACCGGCAAGTGGTTGTAATTTAGCTTCCAAGATTTGACCCATACAAACATACTAACACGACAACAATAAAAGTACGCAAGGTCCATTTTTGCGTTATCTTAACGTACTACAAATATTATGATTGCCAGTGGCTGATTTTCTGGTTGTATTTAAGTATTTAGCAAGCTATAAAATATGTATACTCGTATGGTCGTCTAGTATTCACAATATAAATCTTACTACATCTTAATTGAAGACTAGTTTGATTTGCGTAAGGTTATTGTATGATAATTTAAAAATAAAATAAAACTGAAAATTAAACTAATACGATAATTCTGCCTACAAAATTACTCTTTATTGCATTCGACCATCTACTAGGTATGCGTTTTCATAGTCGCCGGTATGTTGATACTATAAAACGTCAGCGTTAGAAGCCAATCACAGCCAGGTATTATGAAATTGACAAACCAAAATTATTTGTTTTGGGTAATAGAAAGTAGACTGTTATTTTAGCCAATTCTTATTGGTCACACAACGCGCATGCGGATTTAGAATATTTACCTCGTTTTGTACTGTAATTTTGTATGAAGCTCGCGTTCTATGTTTTTTTCGTTCACTGCCTAGTTAAGGTTATATTATTATGAATGTGATCATAGGCAAAATCATTTGATTATAATTCTAACGTATTTATCGGGAAAATGTAGAATAATGATTTGATTATTTACATGTTATTTTCTTTCCGGGCCATAGTTGGGGTGCCTAGACTATAGTTGGGGTGCCTAGACTATAGTTGGGTGGTTTTACGGAACCTGAATTGAGTGGACTTAAGAGAACTTTTCAAAGACATCAATATATTTATGAGGATATTATTTAAGAACCTAGACTATTTTACAAAAATAATTCAGATATCCACAATATTAATACTAGAAATAAAAACCAACAACATTTATTTCAATATTATTACATTATTAGTGACATATAAAGGGTCGGCAACTCGCACGTTATGCCCCTGGCTTTGCAAGCGTTCATAGGCCGCGGTGACTACTTAACATAAAGCAGGTCGTACGCTTGTTTGCCACCTTGGTAGTATAAAAATAAACCGGCCAAGTGCGAGTCGGACTCGCGCACTGAGGGTTCCGTACAAATTTTTACTTACCCAAACTTTATTTTTTCGGCCATGGATTTTTGTCTGTTAAATAGTCCTCTTCGTCAGTGTAGTTCCGTACCCAAAGAGTAAAACTCCGTCTATCTGTCTGTCTGTAACCAGGCTGTATCTCATAACCCTAATAGCTAGATAGTTGAAATTTTCACAGATGATGTATTTCTGTTCCCGCCATGACAACAAATACTAAAAAATGTAAATTTTATGTCTGTGCGGCATTTCATGTGAAACGGACAGGAAAAAAAGTAACATCTTGAATTTGGCTCATTCTTAGGTCAATTACAGTATTTGAGGACATAAACGTGTACATTCATTTTTTTTATTGTACAGCACTTAGTTTAGGAATTATAGACTACCAAAAATTGGGCCCACTATGAAATACCCTTTTTAGAAACAGTGCTGTAGGTATTCAAAATTCAGTAAAAAAACATTCGAGGTATGTTTTAACAAGAAAATGTGTATTATTTTTCTCATGAAATTAAGGTAAAAAATAAATATTTTTTTCTTGCACAAAACCGGAAAATTTTACGTTAAAAAGTTTACTTTCGGTTTTGTGCAAGAAAAAAAAAACAGTCATTACATGAGAAAAATAATACACATTTTTTTCTTGTTAAAACATACCTTGATTTATTTATATAATAATTCATAAACTATTAAGTGCAGTCCAATAAAAAAAAATGTACACGTTTATGCCATCAAATACTGTAGGTAATTATTATTAAAATACTGTAATTGACATAAGAATGAGCGAAATTCAATATGTCACTTTTTTTCCTTGTCCGTTTCATCTGAAATGCCCCCTGTCTATCTACATTATTGTGGACCTGTGTGGTCTTATGAATAAATAAATTATTATTATTATATCAGTAACCAAAATATAAATGATCGAACACCGTGTACATTTTGGCTCTGCTAACACTAAATATTCATAGATACGGCCGTTTGTAGCGTATATTTTGTACGGAACCCTCGGTGCTGGAGTCCGACTCGCACTTGGCCGGTTTTTTTTTCAACTCAATCCATACAGTATAAACAATAAATGTTACAATGGATTCGAATTTAAGATAGCCGCCGACAGTTAACTTTCAACGCCTTTTCTGTGAATCTCATATAATTGCAGAGGGAAACCCGCGGAACACTTATTATAGTGTTTTGTCGAGACCACAACGTTTTATTTGCCTGGACTGGGTCAGGTAATATCGGCTCCGCAAGTTCCGCAACCACGCGTTGACTCATTCATTATAGTATAATATACGATATATTTTTTTAAATGTATCACAACAAAGCGATATTTTCAAAGGAATGGTTGTAACGGACTATTTGGACTGTCACACAAAAAATATATCTTTTTGATTTTTTGTAAGTTTGTTTGTTTGTTTGTTTATTACTCAAAAGTTACATTTGAATTGAATTATTTCCTTTGTATTTTCCAAGAACTAAAAGGCTTTTTTAGTTTTATTTACTTTATGTGTCGTTATGGCATCTTCACGGCAAATCGGCTAAACGGAGTGCAACCAGTTGTTTTTGAAGTGAAAACTTCTTTAGCGGCGCTGTGCACTTTTTGTGATGGGGAAAAAATTTTAAACTCGCGACAGATCACGTATTACAATATAATATTTACATATTTAGTGTTCATTTTTTTAGGTTTCCGTACCAAAAATGGTAAAAAGAAACCCTTATAGTGCGACTCTGTTGGTCTGTCTGTCCGACTATTAAAGTGGCATATCTCAAAAACTACATACATATATGATATGAATTTTATTTAAAAAAAAACGAATTGGGGGCAAAAATTAAAAAAGTCTATCTACTAGGTCAAATAGTATATCATATGTTCGCAGTTTACATATATATATAAATACTAAACGAAAATTATAATCATATCTCTAACTATCAAATATTTTATTAATTGAGAGAGATCAGGTGCAAACTTAACTCAACCGGAACAGGGTAATATAATAATGTTAGGGTAAGTAAAAGTTTGTATGGAACCCGCGGTGCGCGAGTAGACAAATATCTCTATTACTGTTAACGTTAAGCGCATAGGTACCTATCAACATTCCGGAACGAATCTGTTCGTCCGAAGAAGCGGGGCACTACCTACCTTTTCCCGAACCGTTTCGTCTCATTTTCAAACCCTCATAGCTTCGTCCCAGTTAACACCTGAGAGCCCAAATTCACAGGTTAAGATGTAGTCGGAGAACATATGAAATGCACTAAATTTCATTGATCTAGCTTTCATCTTTTAGGTTTTATCTAATAATTATACCTTTTTTTTTAAACTACGGCACCTGTTAGCGATGGGGCTAACATTCATCTACGATAACTCAGTACAAAAACAAAAACACGATTTTTAAAAGGTCAATATATTTACACACGATTTAGAGGTTCACAAAGGTTTATTCACACGCGAAATCAAATACTAAACTAGGACAACAAGGATTTAATATTAAAGTACGATCGCGGGTACACTAGGTTTAATTAATTAATATAACTATCGCGGGTACAAATTTGATTTAATTTAAAAGCGTCACTTAGGGCGATTAGGTTTAATACGAACGCGGATCAAAATTATTAGTGATTTAATTGCACGGGCTCTCGCCCGAGAGCAGGATCGAACACCCGCGTTAATTACGACAGGCCGTAACGATGGGTCTGAGAGCGTCACTAATCGCGTTCACACTGACGAGGTTCGTAGCACTAAATTAACCTAATCGAGACTGACTGGCCCTAAGCTAGGTATAAAGCCTAATAACGTAGACTACTGGAGCTCTTGCGGGTTCGGTTCTTGAGGCTTGAAGGCTTCGGTTCTTCTGATTCTTGAAGCTTCTTCTGGTTCTTGAGGCTTGAGACTTCTTGGAGAGCTGGATTGGTACTGCACGTTTGCCGTCATGTGGTCTTCTACACATAACCCTTCTGGGCATGTAGGGTGCCATAACAGGGCTTGGCCCCTTTTGGCAGAATCTGCTCCGTCCGCTACTGCGGGCGGGTCTTCTTTGATTGCCTCTTGGCAGGCGTCAGATAAAGCTGCGGGGGGGCGGCCGTTGTTCGGGTCTTGCGACTGGGAACTGGGGGCCTCTCTGCGGCTTTATTTTGGTTTTAGGGACGTTGTTGATGTTGTTGTTGCTGCTGCCGCTGCGGTATCTTGGTTTGTCGCCAGTGACGGCGATTACGACGACTGTTGGCCTCTCTGCGGCGTTGAGGAAGTTGGCCTGTCTGCGGCGTTGTGGGATCCTGGGCGAGCAGGGGACTCGGGTGGCGGAACGTCTTGTAGATCCCCAGCTTTGTGTGCAGAGGGAGGCTGCTGGCAAGGACTGGTCGGAGAAGGGTGCGCGCAGACTTCGTCCGCCGTGTGGTGATCTCGACGTGTCGGTTCATGGTGAGTCCCCTGTCAATTGTCACGCCCAGGTACTTTGTCGTGTGCGTCCACACTATTTCTTGTCCAAGCAGATGGAGAGGGGTGGGCTGCTTGCATCTGCCTGTTATGATGGCCTGCGTCTTCCCCACATTGACTGACATTCGCCAACGGGCAAACCATTTGGGCAGGGCGTCAAGTGAGCGCTGGATCTTGCGTGCCGCGTGCGTAGGGTTCATGGACGACGCGTATAGTGCCGCATCGTCGGCGTACAGGCCCAACTTGACGTCTTCCCGCACTGGTAGGTCGTCAGTATATAGGGCGTAGCAGGCCGGGGACAGGCGCCCGATCCTCGCAGGCGTTCCACAGGGAACGCCCGCGAGGATCGGGCGCTCCGTGGATGTGGCGTTTTCCACAGGCCACATGGAATCGCCGCTCGGACAAGAAGGATGCGAGGATCTTGACGACGCGCCGTGGGGCTGGAGATGTGGACAATTTGAAGAGTAGGCCCTCGTGCCATACTCTGTCGAAGGCTTTTTCTATGTCGAGGAATACTGCTACTGTGGCCTCTTTCTTGTTCATGGCCGTCGCCATGAAGTGCAGTACCCTCGACAGCTGCAGAGTCGTGGAGTGGTTCGCTCGGAACCCGAACTGTTCTGCCCTGGGCTCGATGTGGTGCTGGAGGAGGTTCAGCAGGAGCTTTTCGAACACCTTGGAGAGGGTGCTCAATAAAGTGATCGGGCGGTAGCTCTCAGGTTTCCGGGGGTTCTTCCCCGGCTTCGGCAGCATGATGATCCGGCCACGTTTCCATGGTGATGGAAAGTGTCCGGAGCGCAGGATCCCATTGAACAGGCGTGCCACCGCGAGCTGTGAAGTGCCATGTTGCATCGGCGCCCGGTGCCTTTCTTGGCTTCGTGCGTCTCATGGCTCGCTGCACTTGACCGGGTGTCAAGTAGAGAGGATCCTCTCCCGCCTCGATCGGTGCCGCAAAGTAGCTCTCCAGGTGTTTCTCGACTGCTGAAATGTGCTCCACATCGTCAATCGGGTTCGGTTGAAATTGCCTCTCAAGGCAGTCGGCGAAGAGTTCCGCCCTGTCTTCCGCCTTATACCTCTGGAGGCCGTTTTCATCGTTGAGAGGGATGGTTGCCGTGCGTGTCAAGCCGAGTTGACGGCAGAGACGATGTACGGAAGGCATGTCGCCGTCCACGGCTTCCAGGTGTCTCTCTCACGACTCCGCAGCGTGTGTCTCCAGCTCCTTTCTTACACGCTCCACCATGGCGTTAAGGGACGCCTTTAGAGTGGGGCATCGGGACCTCTGCCACTCTATTCTCATCTGATCTCAGTGATCAGCGTCAGCATGTCGGCGACGGCATTTGGCGCGGCGTTCTGCTTGGCGGGTATGGGTTTGCACGTTTGGCCGGGTCGGGATCGCTTATATTCCTACTCTACGCTGCGCGCTTCATGGCCCTACCGCCAACCGAGTAGAGGGGATTTCGAGGCGTTCAGCCAATCAGAGCGTGGCAAATTTTGGGTTTTTGTCAAGTGCGATCATTTTTAAAAGTTAGTATGAAGAATAATGTAGGCTCTGTGATTGGTCGATCGTCTCGGAAACGGAGAGGTCTCGATACACATTTTACTTTGAGTCCTACGGTTCTAAGGCTCTACACCCTACAGATTTAACCCGATTTGAATGATTTGAATAGTGTTCGATCCGTCTTAATTCGTTCTATCCATTAAGGTTCAAAGCGGAGTAATCGATTTACCCATATAGGTATAATTAAGTACTAATTGGTTCAAATTGGTTCAGGTTCGTTAATTATAGTTTAAATTTCGATTACTGTGCTTTAGGTTATCTAGTACGGGTTTTATGCTAATAAGATTCGGATGTAGCTAGTATTAATCCATCTTGTGTAAAAGTTCGGGACTGATTAATAAATTATTTCTTAGTAGGATCTGGTTCGAAAGTGACTTATGATAAAACTATGTCCAAATCTTATTTTTCAATTTACGGCTCTTATAAGAGACTATCGGCGATTCTGGCTCGACAGTTCTTTTCTTATTTCCCTAAGGTTTCTAATATTCATAATTAGAACCGGTTCATGACGTACTAATATGCCTGCTTTTATGAGGCTGGTTCAAAGGATCATTATAGCATCGTGGCTTTTACGCACGATCAATAAAATTAAACCTAGATAACCTTAATACCTATTTAACAGAGTTTCGATCAACTTATTTAACTTATTTAACACAGAGTTCAAAAATGCTTATCTATCACAAAGTTCAAATCGTAATATTCATTCATTTTCAACATGTAATCATTTTAACGAGGATCATCTTCTTCGCTGGCTGTCCGCAACAGCACCTTACAAAAAGAAGTGAGATCCCACCAAAAACGTTTCATGTAAAATTGGCAGCCAAGATTCACAAGCTCATAACGCCTTCGCTGTAAAAAAGTTATCAGATCCCAGGAAAAGCCAAGCATTCAAGCTCTGACTTTACACCTTATCTTAAAAACCTGACTGACCCTACACCTAATCTTAAAAAGTATGGCTTCAACTGGCTTAAGCCCCTAAGCCCTGATTTTACTAACTCTACACCTTGGTTTCAAAAGTATGGCTTGGCCGTTTCATACGTCAGTATAAGTCTTCAATATTGTGATAATATTATTAATTTGAATTCCTCTCTATGAAACGGACAGGCTATACTTTTGAAACCAAGGTGTAGGGTTAGTAAAATCAGGGCTCAGGGGCTTCAAGCCCGCTTTTTCCGGCTTTTTCAAACTAATAACTTTAGCAATTTTCCAGTTCGAAGGAAAGTGGCAAAGTTGTAGACAGGAATTGAATATCATGACCAATTCCACGATAACTTTTTGCGGAACATTTTCCATTTTTGATTTTAAGATTACGGATGTGTTTGGATATTTCCGAAGGCCGATCATGCATATATTTAAGAGTTTGTATTCGGTGTATTTAAAATAGTATCTACTGACTTGGCGACTGCTGTCTCAGTAGAGCTGTTACGTCAGTCAATTGTAAGAGACATGTTACTGAGGAAGGCGCCCTCTAGCTCTTCACACTGTTCCAAAGTGTTAGCAGTGAATGTACTATCGGCGCGTTTAAGAGGCTCAATGTTGACCGTTTTAGGTTTCAGGGATTTAGCTAACCGCCACAAATCTAGACCTGCGTTATCAACAGAAGCTAGTTTGGTTTGCCATTTACAATGTTTGTGGTGCTTAATTTTACGACTGTTATTTTGTACGTAGTTTATTTGCGTCCATGGGATTTTGCGATTATGGGGGTTAGTTTCGCGTTGTTGTCGACTTCTTAAACTGTGTTTATGCTTTATTATTATCAATCCACTAAAACCCTCCTACACGTACATACAACACGTATATAATGCTGCCGGATCGGTCAGTGCGTACCCTGTAATCGCATCTTCAAGGAGAAGTTTGACTTTGCAAGCCATATTCGAGCCTTTCATAACCCGGATAAGAACAATTAACGGAGTCGCTGTCGCCGGACACGGCGAGGAGGACTTACTTACCATACAGGGTGATCAATCTAAATCGGTCAGTAGGGAGAAGTCAGGAACTGTAAGAGATAGGGCAATCTGTTCTTAAGAGCCAAAGCGTCGATTTAAGATTTAATAAAATCTGCATTTTTTTGCAAATCTCATACATAGCCGAAAATCAAACCAGCCGAAATTGAGTAGAATTTTTTTTTATGAATGTTAATCGATCCTATTTTTTATTGAGAACTAATGTCTGTATGGGACTACACATTTAGAGTGCCCTAAGGGTCAGAAATTGCTGTTAAAGTTTGACATTCCTTTAAGGTACGAAAATTTATCGTTTTTTATCCTCATAATTCAACAAAATAATAACAATAATTGTATGAAAACTATGAACTTAAACGCAAATTATCATGGTCAAAATGGCAAAAGTTATTTTTTCCATACACGGTACGCTAGACATTTGTATGGAGTCTTTTCAGCTTTAACAATTTCTGACTCTTAGAGCATTCTAAATGTATGTACACATACAGACATTTGTTGCCGACAAAAAACAAGATCGCTTGACATCTTCAACTTTTTTTTTCTCCTTTCCAATTTTGACAGGGTTCGATTCCCGGTTATTTATGAGATATACGAAAAAAAATGGAATGCAGTTTTTGATAAATCTAAAATCGGCGCCATGATTCCTAAGAACAGATTTCCCTATCTCTTATAGTTTCTGACTTCAACTCCTACTGACCGATTTAGATTGATCATCCTGTAGATACCAAGCGCAAGCTTAAGTTCACCGGCCAGTTAGGTTAGGCCTCCAGAAAGCCCCGACCCTGGCAAATATGTATTTGTGAGCACTTAACCGTATCAGTTTGACTAGTACAGAGCACTGCGAGCCACGCTGAGTGCATTGTTTATCAAGGAGACCTCGTGTCGTGATCGTGTGGTTTCGAATACACAAATTCATATTTGTTAGTGTGAAAGATGGAGAAATAAAACTTCTTCTGAATCGAAAACATTTATTTTATTACTATATATAGCAAAATGTTCAACTGTAACACGAGACAACTAAATAGTGTACATAGAATTAAATAACAAACTAAACATGATATGTGATGAGTGTGACTCGGCCTCGACTCCTCGTAACGAAGGAACAAACTTAAAGAAACAAATTTGGAAAACGCATCCCGAGTATATATAATTTTAACAAAAAACTATTATGATTATAATTTGGACAACAGTCTCAAAAAATAAGCGATCTTTTCTAACGTATCTCTTATAAATCCAAAAATATATCATCTTATTTACAACAATGCACGTCATTACGTGAACGCGAGCTCGGCTACGCGACTCTAACAATATATCCTTACATGTACCTACTACGCGCTCCAGTAACATTTAATTACTTTCCTCCGCGTGGTGTTCCCAGCGGAGTTCTGCAACCTCGCCTAGACAGAACCACCTCCCGACAACATGCACGCGCAGCGAACCCCTCCACTGCGAGAGGGACTGTAAACGTCTCACTTCTGTTATGAGATACAATACGAGAGAGAGAGAGACGGCACGATACAAGCTTCGAGCGAACATGCTAACGTAGAGACCCTGCTCCACGAGGGGGCGCCCCGCGAGTCACAATTATTCTAAATGGCATATTCATACGGAGCTATACTTAAAAGTCAATTCTCGAGATCATATCATTCTTACCTATAACGACCCTTTGGACCGATCTGGAGTGTGCAGAGGGGGGGTTTGTTAGATCATTTTCCCGAAATCTTTTTTCTTTGTAACGAATTTTTATTTCGCTTTTTCTTCCAATTGCTTTGTTTCTGTACTAGTTTGTAGAGTAATACGGAACGGATCCCCTTATAAGGTTTTGTTGTACATCCGACTCGAGGAGCGGAAGTTAGCATGATTACTGGGATTGAGAAAAACATAATATCGGGAAGAAACACGACAGGAGTACAGTCAAAGGTAAAGCTAAGTTAACACCACACGATCTCATAAATATATATCCAAACCTTATTACTATGACAGTAGAGTTGGTGTGAGCATATTTTTGAAACTTGATGTCATGTATCTTTCCCCTTGACTGTACAACTCGGACCGCATAAATAAGTTTAGTACAGAAACATCACTGTAAAAACTTCATTAGAGAAAACACAAAAAGTAGATGGACTACAAGAGAATACTATCCAGGGAAAATAATATAACAAATTGTCATCACTTTGATAAAAGCTCATATCGGAATCCAACCAAAAGGCAGTGAGTAATTATTAGCGACATAAACTTACTAGAATTCTTGTTAGAGCAAAATCTGATACGAGTTTTACAAAGTAACGACGAAATGACGACTTCACTGCGTCGCCAAAATGACCCTTCTATCCGATCGGACCGCATCCCGCAACCGTAAACTCTCATCTAATCTTCTCTATATCGTACGGGGCTGCATTGTGATAATTAATTACTAACTCCTCAATATAACTACTATTTACACGTTCAATTAACTTATTCCTAAAATTGACTGGTTAAATATTGTAAAACTTAAATACAGGTATTCAAATATTGCACCCAAAAGATCGCGCTTGTTTAAATTTTGCTAATTTTTTCCCTCATTGATTTCGTCGAATTAAAGGTACGGTATTAAAAGCTAATCTACAACTAGAGCGCCCCGGGCCGGCGCGCCGCGACGCTGCATCTCTGGGGCCGCTCGGTGAGGCACCTCAGGGGCAGCGGGAGCTCCGACAAATAAGGTACATTGTGCTCCAAGGGCGGTAAGAAGGGGATTACTAACGAGAGTCTATTAGAATTTTTTAATGATTTGAGTTTGTAATCCCCTTACTGCCCGTGATACACACAACGTTTTTCATCACATTTGCGAGGAAATAAAAAAATAAACCTTAAGAAACAACAATCAAACAAAATCAAAAAAAGCAGTTAATTGCGCCGTATACATTTTATATATAGTAAAATTGGTTTGTTGCCAAGTTTTGAAGATGGGAAATAAACCTTGGCTGATTTGAAAGCTCCTTGTTCTGAAATGACGTACGAGTAGGTCCTATCTATATTAACTAAACTCATAACTCCCCGGGATTTATAAAAATCCGTAACACCCGCGGGAGGTAAGTCGGCAGCTGCTCTATAAGCCTGCCTATAATAACACCATCTACGAGCAAGTGTGATGAAAAATCCATACTTAATATTATAAATGCGAAAGTGTGTCTGTCTGTCTGTCTGTTACCTCTTCACGCTTAAACCGCTGAACCGATTTGGATGTAATTTGGTATAGAGATAATTTGAGTCCCGGGGAAGGACATAGGCTACTTTTTATCCCGGAAAAATACCCTTATTCGCGATAAACGAATTTAAGGCGGACGAAGTCGCGGGCAGAAGCTAGTACTGTATATATGTTTTACCTTTTGAACTGTGCTTATCCACTTACCTGGACACATTGTATCTATACAATATTATTATCTGCTTTTGAAAACGTAACAGCATATCAATATTTAAAAAAAATATATAATTTTTATTATCGACCCTATAATAGCATGCATGAAATTTTTTCATCGCTTTTCTTAACAAAATATCAAAATACCGTAAAAGCTATTCCAAAAAGTGAAATTAAAATTAAAATCGGCCATTGTTCAATTATTATTTTTTGCATTATTTTAATATCTATAGTCTATTGATATTTTACAGGTAACACTAGTAACAATGCAGGTCATTTCCCTACGGCTATTTCTGAACCCATCGTACCTACTCAGGTACTTATGGTATGTGTAAGATAAAGTAGTGTATGCATCTGTACATAATTAGGCCTTAAAACACTCGTATGATCATATTAAGAAACTCACTAACGCTCGTTTCATAAAACCACACTCGTGTTTTAAGGCCTCTCATTATGTACCAGTTGCATAAACTACTATTTCAACACACTTGCTCATAAAGTGACTCTTAAAACACCGATTTTATGTAATCCAGTCCATTACACACGCGTGTTTTTTTTACATTACATAATGGCACTAGTGCCTTCTCATCGTAGTTTTTTCTAAACGTCAGCAAATAGTTTTTGGGTATAAGAAACACTACAAGTTCGTTTAATAAATAGTGGTTCTTATATAAAAAAAAAATAAAAAAATCAATAAATTATAAAAAAAATCTGAACAAAATAATAGTTCGTTTGCATTAAATTGATACAAATATTCACTTTATCCTATTATTAATGTTTGGCTGATAGACCAATAACGCTTTGCCTCATCACTCTTGCGCGAGCATAGACAAATGCCATTATGATTTAGTTTGACACATTTCATATTCTACAAATATTTCATATTGAAGTATGTTGTCTTTTTATAAAAATGTCAATGATGTGTAAATATTTTCAAGCAACGATGTGTAGGCACGTAAATTTGAGCTACTCATGACGGATTAATGTCTAGACGAAAATTTAGGTGAGGTACGATTTCCTTTTTTCCTTGCAAGTGTGATTAAAAACGTCGTATGAAACTCTTGTGCATTAGTCATTACACTCTCGGCTTTATACAGCGCTGCAAGATATAACAGATCTGCCTCGAGTGTAATTACCAACTTACCTCACTCGTATCATAACGTATTATTACTACATGCGCGTTATGGTAATGGCACCCAATTTATTAATTCATTATCAAAAAACCCAAATATATATTTTTTGCAACATGTATTGAAAATATTCGGAGTAATATGAAAGAAGCTTACGATACTCTAAACGCTGACCCCAGGCGGGCAGGCCTCTATTTCCCACTGGGCACTCTGGGCTCGTGCCCAGGGCCCCCAACCTCAAAGGGCCCCGAAAGATCTTAAACGACGTTTTTTTTTGCAGTCCAAAGAGAACTGTAATTTTATTACTGAGTGCCCCAGGGGACCTCGACTCGAGGACCCTCTAATTCTGTGTGCCCAAGGGCCACCGCGTGTACAAAGACGGCCTTGCAAGCGGGTCCGTGACAGTCAAGCACTTACAGCGCACAAGGACTAAGCAGTACAACTAGTCAATTTCTATACTAAATTCGCCTCAGTAATTGAGCTTTTATATGATTTTCTACGCTGTGGCTGTCACTTTCTATTTTTGGTCTATGTTCGTTAAAATGAAGAAGTTCATTTTTTTTTAAATTTAATATAGGAATATTTCGATCTATTTGATTTCATCGGAAAGAGCCTGGTCAAAAAATGTAATGTTGTCAATTTGCGGTTAACCACTTAACGGTTTTGTATTCTTTAGGTGGATAAGGTCAAAAAAGTAAAAACTATAAGTACGCAGTCGCGAGAAATCAGGTCGCATTCAGACGCGTCGTCTCGGGCAGTCTTTGCGCGTCCCGCATTTCAAACGTCAAAATAAAAAAATATTCGAATCGAACGGTACGCTCACGTCCGCCGGCGACTGTACCCGAAGTCTCCCGAGTCAAGCGCTCCGCAGGGAGGGCTGCCCGTGTCCGCGAGACACTCCTAGCCCAGCTCCTCGCTCAGCAGCAGCACCTGGAAGGACGACTCGTCCACGGCGTCCGTGTACATCAGCTCCTCCTGCAATCAGGGATTGTAAAACCGGTTTTATTAAATACCCGTATAGAAATTGACCAACTATTACCGCTAATAAAATAATACCTATATTCTAATTAGAGGTATTGTTGTCATTTCGCTTTTATCTATATACCTCTATGGCTAGACTATTTACAATATTAAATACCTGTATTAAATACCGGTATTCGTGAGCGAATTTCAGTTCTAGATAATAACAAAATCCGCTTTAAAATGATGAATATTCTCCTTCCAAATAATGACGGACGTAAGTTATGTAAAAATCATGTTTAACAATTTACGTAATATATATTTACAGAAACAAATAATTGAGTATATTGACACTGACAGCTATTAACGGTAATGGTTTTTATGGCTAAAGTGCCAAATAGAGGTATTGTTGTCAATTGGAGAAACCGCTAATATATTTGAATATATTATTTATCCAATTGGCTTTGTGCGGCGTTGACTCCCGCGTGAGCAGCACGACACGCTCTAGCCCCGACCGCCCCGCTCTATGCGGCGTCGACTCCCGCGTCAGCAGCACGACACGCTCTAGCCTCGACCGCCGGGCTCTGTGCGGCGTCGACTCCCGCATCAGCAGCACGACACGCTCTAGCCCCGACCGCTCCGCTCTGTGCGGCATCGACTCCCGCGTCAGCAGCACGACACGCTCTAGCCCCGACCGCCCCGCTCTGTGCGGCATTGACTCCCGCGTCAGCAGCACGACACGCTCTAGCCCCGTCCGCTCCGCTCTGTGCGGCGTCGACTCCCGCGTCAGCAGCACGACACGCTCTAGCCCCGACCGCCCCGCTCTGTGCGGCGTTGACTCCCGCGTGAGCAGCACGACACGCTCTAGCCCCGGCCGCCCCGCTCTGTGCGGCGTCGACTCCCGCGTCAGCAGCACGACACGCTCTAGCCTCGACCGCCCCACTCTGTGCGGCGTCGACTCCCGCGTCATCAGCACGACACGCTCTAGCCTCGACCACCGGGCTCTGTGCGGCGTCGATTCCCGCGTCAGCAACATGACACGCTCTAGCCTCGACCGCCGGGCTCTGTGCGGCATCGACTCCCGCGTCAACAGCACGACACGCTCTAGCCTCGACCGCCGGGCTCTGTGCGGCGTCGACTCCCGCGTCAGCAGCACGACACGCTCCAGCCTCGGCCGCCGGGCTCTGTGCGGCGTCGACTCCCGCGTCAGCAGCCCCGGCCGGCATAAACGCACCACGCACCTGCATGAGGTCCAGCAGCCCGAGCCCGGCGTGCGGCGGCGACGCAGCCACCGGAGACCCCGGCCCGGACGCCACGCCGGGGGACGCCATCTGCCTGTGAACACGACCGCGCGTGAGGTCTACATTTCTTGTTCATACAAACTTTTATTGTGTTACGAAATTTTATTATATATAGCGAAATCATTAAATTAGAACTCCGCGGTTCGCGCTACAGAGCCATACTTTTTAGATTGGACCGTGAGTCTAAACTCTATGGTCTATATAATATGCCACTGAAGTATAATAGTAGTTTATGCAACTGATACATAATGAGAGGCTTTGATGAAAAGAACGTCAGCGAGTTTCATAATAGGATCATACGAGTGTTTTAAGGCCTTATTATGTACAGTTGCATACACTACTTTTTCTACACACATATCATAACTCTAAGATGGCTTCAGAATTTGTGAATGATAGAGACTCAGTTTTTAATGCAATTTGTATCTCATTTTGGTGCTGCTGGCCTTGTAGCCAAAACACTAATATAAAAAAAATAAGGCTCACTTGAGTTTGACTGCTGTTCCAAATTTAGACTCATAACAGTACAGATTTTGGTACTGTTATACCATAACAGTACATATTTTGGTTCTGTTACACCATAACAGTAAAGGTTCTGGTACATACCATTACAGTACAGATTTTACCTACTACCGCAGAAAGGAAGGTCTCATAGTAAAATTGGTTGTAATATTGCTGGTCATTTCCTACGGTTTCTGAATGCATTTTAGAGCACTAATGATATGGGCGTAGATAATAAGTAGTACATTGTGCACCAAGGGCGGTCAAACTCGAGTCTTTAAAAGCTCTCCGCCTTTGGCGTCGGGCTTCTTATACTCTCGTTAGTAATCCCCTTACTGCCCGTGATACACATAATGTTTTTCATCACATTTGCGAGTGAAATAAATATATATGATGTGTGATGAATCATCACACTCGCTCGTAAAGGGGTTTATTACACACACGCAGGCGCAGCTATAGCCAATTTACCCCCCGCAGGAGTTATGGACTTTAATAACTCCCAAGGGTTAAGTTTTAAAATATAGAACCCACTCGTGCGTCATTTCAGACTAAAGAGGTTTCAAATCAGCCAAGGTTTATTGCCTATCTTCAATACTTGAGCATAAACCAATTTTAGTGTATATAAAACTTATACGGTTCGTTTAACTGAATTAGGTATATTTATATAATACTATTATTCCAAAGAGTCTTCAATCATTTTATTAAATTTTATTTTGAAAATCGAAAGATACGTAAATCTGGCAGTATGGCTTGTCAAGATTGAAAACTAAACGCAGTTCTTAGTATTATCTGTGGGCGAGTGTATGGAAAAAGTTGTCAATCTCTTTTAGCGAGTGCCATTAATTTGTATAACTGTTGTTTTCTAAATATATTTTATCGTCTATTTTTTAGTAATTTCCTCAAAAATGTGATGAAAAACATTGTATCTCGGGCAGTAACAGGATTTCAAACTCGAGTCATTAATAGAGTCTCGTTAGCAATTCCCTTCTTACCGCTCTTGGCGCACAATGTACTATATTGAATGTGCTGCAAGTTGGATAGCGGCGGCACTCACTGGCTGTCGTCGGGCCGCGCGGCGGGCAGGAACAGGTCGCTGCGCAGGGCGCCGCGCAAGCGCTCCTCCGGCTGCGACATCAACACACGTTTTTATATGAAATACAAAGATCAGAGCGCAAAGAAAAACATGACTGCTCTCGCACGTGGTCATACCAGGAATTGAACCTGGTATCTTCGGAATTCGGATCACGCGTCTAACGTGTAATTCAATTAAATTCGCTGAAAATTTTGTAAAATTAATGGAGAAGTTTTATCTATCAGGATATGTATGTTATAGAGCAAAGTTAAATTTTACCTACCCTCTCCCCTCCCCTCAGGAGCGAGCGTCAACTTCACACTTTACCGCCAAAATATGTATGACTAAAGTAAAGAATAGATTAAGCTCTTTACAAAAAGGTATAATTTATTTATAAACTATTTCATTTACCGTTGCTATGCATTTTTTTTATTCATTCGGCCATTCGGCAAAATTTAAATATTCGTGCTGGTTAAACTTTAGATACCATACACTCCTTAGAGGTTTTCTTGTAATCTACAGGTATTTGACTATGTGTGTGGTGTGTGCGGCGTGTGTGGTGTATGCGGTGTGTGTGGTGTGTGTGCTGTGTGCGACGTGTGTGGTGTGTGCGGCGTGTGTGGTGTATGCGGTGTGTGTGGTGTGTGCTACGTGTGTGGTGTGTGCAGCGTGCGAGGTGTGTGCGGTATGTGTGGTGTATGTGGTGTATGCGGCGTGTGTGATGTGCGCGGCGTGTGTGGTGTGTTGTGTATGCGGTGTGTGGTGTGTGCGGCGTGTGTGGCGAGTGTGGTGTGCGCGAGGCGTGACGCGTGCGGGCGTGTACTCACGGCGCTGAGGGCCGGCGGCGCCGGCGGCCACGGCCACGCGAGGTGCGTTCGCGCGCACCGCGCCGACCCCATGCCCCCCTCACTTCCCTCGCCATCCGCAAGCAGCTGCCCCTGCGTACACAGAAGTCAAAGTCAAATTTAATAAATACAGTAGCAGTAACAAATATAGCATATTCCTGTTTTTTTGTTTTATTTTTGTACTACAAGATGCCCGCGACTTCGTCAGCGGATGAGAAAAAATCATAAACCTCTTTTTTTCTCCAACCCAGTCGAGTAAAAAGTATCCTATAACCATCTGTTTATATATATCCAGCAACTCGTGTACCAAAAATAATTTAAATCTGTTTAGCCGATTTAACGTGATGAAACCACAACGACACATACAAAAAATGTATATATATATTTAGCAATTCATTGACATCTAAATATTCCTTTACAATATATATTTTTTAATACATTCAATGTACAGACATTTAAGCTTTACAACTTTATAATAGTACTAGCTTCTGCTCGCGACTTTGTCCGCCTTAAAATCCTATATCGCGGATAAAAGTATTTTTCCGGGATAAAAAGTAGCCTATGTCCTTCCCCAGGACTCAAACTATCTCCGTATCAAATTTCATCTAAATCGGTTCGGCGGTTTAAGTGTCAAGAGGAAACAGACAGACACACTTTCGCATCCATAAAATCTGTGTACTTTCTTACTCGTACTAAATTTGGCTATCGATTTTTCTGACAACAAGTTATTTGTTGCAATCATGGCTGCATTTACGATATCCGGCGGAGTGTTCATATAGTTATCGGAGTCACTACTACTCATATACTCAACTTAAATGTAAATTACAAACAACTTTTCACTATTCTACTTACGTAACGGCAAAAAACCAACAAACAAATGACAATATTAATGGCGGCAATTCGATCCTCCGCCAAAACAAATGTTTTTTTTAATTATAGACAAACGAATAAAGTTCTTATTCTCATATCACTCGAGATCAAATGTCATGCGGTTTATTTTAAAAGAACATACTGAATTGACGTTTCGTATCGATAACTGTTTTAATATATATGGATACTAGAATAGAGATTCATTGGAGTTTTGACAGCTGTTCCTTTAAACTCATTACATTACCTTACAAATATCAATACTGAAATAACATTAAAGTGCAGATTTTACCTCCTACCACAGACAAGAAAGTTCTCATAGTAAAATTGGTTGTAATAATGTTCGTCATTTCCTACGATTTTTGAACGCATTTTAGAGCACTGAACATTGACATGAAAAACGGGGTAAGATAAAAAACCGTTCGTAACTCCCTATTCCGTGCACATTTCTTGTTCCTGGCAACTTTATTGAGAACGCCATTTTGTTGCTCCCCGCCCCTCAGTCAGTGGTGTTCGCTCAGTGAGTGTGGTCGAATGTTATTGGCAATTTTTGCCAAGATGAGTTTTTGACGTTCAAATTATGTTTTTTAATCTTACCCTATGCTTTGTAACTTCTTTTGCAGTGAAGCTAGTGACATTTTGTGTTGATACGTTTGCTTGTTATTGTTATTTTAGTTACCTGTCAATGTGGATATTAATTATCTTTCTTATTTTACGAGGTTTTATACATTTCAATCTTGCACCGACTAATTTTGCAGGGGTAAGAGGGAAATATTTATGTTTTCGTCTTACCCCGCTTTCAAAACTCATAGTGACGGTAACAGGTTCTCAAAATGTGGAGGAATAATAATAAATAAATAATAAAGTATAATTTACTTAAATATACGTAGGTAGATAGGTAGTTTATACAGTTTGTTTTCAACCTTTACAGTTCATTATTTTAATTAAACGGGAATTTATCGTGAATTTACATACATTTAATTATTTATTTCTATTTTTCGAGTTCGCGCAGACATTATGTAAATTACGTCACGTCATGACATGTTAATGAAAATAAAGTAACTTTTCTCTTAAAAGTAAGGACTAATAAAAATAATATTAATAAGGTTTAAAAATAAGGGCTAAATAAAATTGTGTCGTTGTGAAGTCTGTAAAGTATGTAATGTTTCTTGTAAAATATTTGCCTTAAGGGTGCGTCCACACTTTGTTTAAATTGCCGTATTATCATTTGCTCGTATCCGATCACCGTCGCGTGGCATGACTGCATATCACGCTGCTTGGACGCTCGCTGTCGGCGCGGCGATCACGCCGCGCTTGTCCGATCCGAGTGTGCGATACTCGTAGCAACATGAATTTCGAGCAATCGGATCGGGCGGCGCAACGTCCAAACGCGTGATCGTGACGCGCGTGATCTGATCGGGCAAATGATACCAATGTGGACGCATATTTAGGTACCAAAAAATGTCACCAAGGAAAAGTAATTTTCAATAAGAAAACAAACCGACTCTTTTCATTATTCAATAATCAGCTGTTCCATATACCTGGTTACTTACTCAGCTAAGCTATGAAATATCTGTTTTCGTTTATTTAAATAGTATTTATATAGAGGAGGCCATATAGGTACTTACATTATAAACAGTGTCTTTAAATCCTTAGCCATATTCTACGTCGTGAATACAAAGGCGATACTGCACTTTGGCGGTCCCATTGCCAAAGTCGTACATTTAATGTTTATTTTTTTCTAAGGGATGGGAGAAGGGCAAAAAAAATTTAGTACGACTTAGGGTTGAATTACATTTTGTTTTACTATTGTAGGGTCAAAATCAACCGAACGTTAGAGTCATAGTAAACACAGTCGGGACACTCTCTTGCATTGCTGATTCTTCTAAAGCGCGAGCGAGAAGGCCGACTTAATGTGTATGACTCTAACGCTGCCGGTCTAGCACAACTCTCCGCGACGACACTTGTCACGCGACATAGCATCACCCGTCTCTCTCGCATTGTATTGAAAGGAATGAGACAGGCAATCTGTGTCATGCGACAAAGAGTAGCATAACACAGTTGTGCTAGAGGTGCTGAGTTGATTTTGGCCCGCCCTGGTATAGTAACTAATAGGGTCATAAAAGTAAGGTTTGATTATTAGTAGGTAGTTATAGTACTTATAATAAGATATGAGCTTTGAAGATGGCGGTTCGAATCCAGCCTCGTGCACTAGGGGGCTATGACGTCTATTTCAGTGTATAATAAGATTTACAGTTGAGTTTTGGATTTTCTACTAATGTTACATGTAGACTATATTAAAAAAAAAGACTCACGTGAGTGGAAAAATTGTTTCGTAGGAAAGATATACGGGTATATTGTTGATTAATACTGCGCTATTTTATTTGTACTCAGTGATTTTAACGCATCAGTTGTAATTGTGCATTTGTAATAAAAAAAAACATATGATGAATCGTGTTTTATTATTATTTATTATTTTTCTATCATGAAAAGTAGTATTCTATAGAGAACAGTTTGAGAACCCTAGTCTACCTCACCTCAAAATGGGGTAAGATGATATTTCAATGTTACCCCACTTTTTAAACAATCGAATATTAGCGGTGAATACAAGTTTTTTTAATTGTGGTATAGAGTTTTAAATTGCTACGTTGCTTTACCGTTGGACTGTAAGCAACTAAAATATATATATATATATATATATATATATAAGCCGTTGGTATATTTGCCAACGGCTTATATAAATTATTTTAAAAACTATATCAGTTTTACCCCGTCACCTTTTCATCTTGCCCCAAGATTTTTTTAGTTATGAGTGTAACTTTATTTCAACTTTTTCAATAGTTAAAGTATTATTTACTTCCGTGTTTTAGTTTGAATATAAAGATTCATATGTTTTCTTTACCAAAAGCATAGCGTCCTGTACCTAGACCTCATTATTGGTACAATATAACTTTTAAAAAACACATCTTATCTTGTATAAAACCCGTTCAATCTTATCCCAACGCACCTTATTTTATGCAACTGTTGTGTAATAGAGGTCAAAAACGGCGAGTGGCGTGGGTTGCGAGACGGTTGCGATATATCGCAAAGGAAGACGCCACGAGCGTTTTTTGACCCAATTATACAACGTTGTATACAATAGTTTTTCTACGACTAAGGGGCCATTCATTCATTACGTAAGGACAATAGCGAGTATCGCAAAGAAAGACGCCACGAGCGCCTTAGACCGAATTATACAACGTTGCAAACAACAGTTTTTCTACGACTAAAGGGCCATTTATTAATTCCGTAAGGACAATAGCAAGTATTGCAAAGGAAGACGTTGCGAGCGTTTTTAGACCGAATTATACATAGGTCACTTGATAAGTTTTGAGATGCTTGAAATTCGAAAATGGAACGCACCTGAATAATATGTGTTTAAAAAGTTGAAATTCGAAAATGGAACGCAACTGAATAATATGTTTTTAAAAAGCAAATTTATTTAAAAATAGAACACAAGTTGCCGATTCGCTCCAATTTTAAAAATGAATATGTTACAGTCATTTTTCTAGAACGGTTCCCGCGTTTTTTCTTTGTAACGATGGAGCTTAATCGCGATCATTTGCGTGCTATGATATTTTATGATTTTAAATTTGGTTTATCTGAACAATTATGTTTGCAACGATTGCAGTCAGCGTTAGGAGATTCCGCTCCTTCACGCGCAACAGTTTATAGATGGTTCAACGAATTTAAAAGAGGTAAAACCAGCCTCGAAGATGACCACCGAAGTGGTCGCCCGCAAACAGCAGTAACTGCAGAAAACGTGTGGAGTACTGAAATGTTGGTGCGAGAAGATCCACGAATAACATACAAAGACATAGATAATATCTTAGGCGTCAGTTGGGGGAGCGTTAGCATCATTCTACATCAACATCTTGGAGTAAGGAAGCTCTGTCGTCGTTGGATACCACGTTTGCTCTCCGATACTGAGAAGCAGGCTCGTGTAGATTGGTGTCGTGAGATGCGTCTACGATTCGACAACAGGACATCGCGGCGTGTATCGGAAATAATTACAGGTGACGAAACATGGATTTACCAATATGACCCGGAAAACAAGCGGCAATCGTTAGTATGGGTCTTCTCAGAGGGTAAGTTACCAACAAAACTAACGTCGTAACGTCGGCAAAAAAATGGTAGCTAGTTTATTTTCATGGGACGGACATTTATCAACATCAATGCTGGAAAATTATAGGTCAGTCAACTCTGATTGCTATACTACAGTAGTATTGCCGCAAGTTTTCAAAGCAGTGCGAGAGAGGAGACCAAAGACTGGTCTTCGGGGAATCTTGCTGCATCACGATAACGCCTCTTCACATACGTCCCTCAGAACAAAGGCGTTTATTGAGAAAGCTGGGATAGAAACCTTACCACATCCATCCTACAGTCCTGATTTAGCTCCCTGCGATGTCTTTTTGTTCCCGGTGGTGAAATAAAAAATAAAAGGGAAGTTTTTTTCGAGTGCTGAAGAAGCCGTGGCTGCATATGAAGAAGCAATTTCGGACCTATCTGAAGAAGACTGGCAAAAGTGCTTCCAAAGTTGGTTTAGACGAATGGAACTTTGTATAGAGAGTAATGGAGTTATTTTGAAAAAATTAAAAATAAATAATACTAACATCTTCAATAGTTTTTTTTTTTATCTCAAAATTTATCGAGTGACCTACGCTACGTACAACGTTGTATAGTCTTGTTTTTAAACTGAGCGAATCAGCCATTGTATTCTTTAAGCCGATTAGCTCAGATTAAAAACAAAAGACTATATACAATAGTTTTTCCACAACTAAGGGGCGATTCATTAATTACGACAGATTTTCGAACCCCTCAAACACAAAAGTCTAAATATTTATAAATTGTGCACCGCGAAGAAAATAAAAAAATGCGAACTGTCAATATCTATAGCTTTCTTATTTTTTAATTTTTTCGTATACTTGCCAGTGACGAAAACATGTTGTTAAACATGTTGAAAAAATAGGCGATAAAATATGCGTACGTAAATTATAAAAAATGATATTTTTCAAGTTGGCAGCAATGCATTTACGTTTATTATAATTTTTTTATTTAAAACTGTATGAATTCGGCGGTTTGTTAAGTTGGTAATATAAATTATTTCAAATAACATTAGTTTGAGACTCACTGAATATAAATTATTAGTTTAAAATTTCGTACTCTTTGGCAACAGAAACATAAACAAACTTCATAAATATAATAATATATGCTGGGTACAATCGGAAGATTTAAATCCTAGAAAATAATTATTTGAGATGTTAATTTTTTGGCTACTCCTGTACTTCTTCCTGTCGTTTAAATGGTTACCACCTCTAATATAAAGACATACATTACTTAAGACTTGTAAAACTCTATAGTCTATTTTCCATAAACGCACTGCTAAACGTGTTACAATGTCGCTATTAACAAAATTTCAATCTAATAATTTGTAATGAAAAGACTAGTGCGACTATGTAATGTAAAAAACACGCGTGTGTAATGGACTGGATTACAACCATAAATCAGTGTAATAAGAGCCACTTTACGAGCAAGTGTGTTGAAAAATACTATTGTGAAACTTCATCCGGAAATCTTTACTAAAAAGAAAGATGTATGTAAAGAAATCCTCATAACAAAGAGGTTACTCCGGCCAGCCTGTGGACACATCAGGAGGATCCTGCGCTTCTGGACGGAGTTAGGCTGGCTGACGCACAATGGCCCCGCTTTTCCGGGCTAAATGCAGAAAACGGAGCCCATAACTATAACAATACAATAACCATAGCTCTGGGCCGACCTTAAAACTAGTCGCCGGTGACCTCGTAAAACGTTTGGAGCGAGTACTAACCATGAACACATTCTCGGGATCGGGATCGGCGCGCGCGCGCGGCTCGTGCTCGGCGTGTTCCGCGTGCTCGGCCTGCTCCACGTGCTCCGTATGCTCAACGTGTTCGGCGTGCTCCGCGTGCCCAGCGAGCTCGGCGCACTCGTGCGCCTGCCTCGCGTGCAGCTGCAACGCGCCCGCGCTGCCGAACGACTGCGCGCATCCTGCAAAACGACTAGGGATTGCAAATAATCTATGTTTTCAGATATTCGAATATTTCATTCGATTCTTTTTTCAGAGATAAATAAATATTACAGGACAATTTTACACAAATTGAACTAGTTCCATGGTAAGCTCAATAAGGCTTATGTTATGGGTAGTAGACAACAATATATTTAATATGTATATTTACTTGTATACATAGAAAACATCCAAGACTCTGGAACAAATATTTATGCTCAGCACACAAATATTTGCCCTTACCGGGATTTGATCCCGGGACCTTCAGCTTCGCAGGCAACGTAACTCCCGCTGAGCCAGACCGGTCGTCATAGTCCGAAACTGTAAAAGAACACTAAATATAACGTGTGATTAGGTTCCGTCAGTTTACTAACGGAACTCTATTTCTAGGCTTCCGATGTCTATCTGCCTGTCCGTTTATTTGTCTGTCTGTCACAAGGCTTCAAAGCTGCGTCTTCAAGTGTAATAGATAGACAATTTTTTTTTTAGAATGTGTATTACTGTAATTTTAATTTTGGTTTTATTATTGGTTGTTATAGAAACAAGAATAAAAACAAAATTAAAAATTAAAGGGCAAGAAACGTGATTTTAAGCCATAATATTTAGAATCGTAATAGTAACTCTCTTGAAATTTTAATGACGTACATATTTAATTAGTGCGTTTTTAGAATGAGCGATTGTTATTTGTAGTTAGTTTGTAGCGATTCTTATAGTGTTTGTTTTATATTGTTACTACCATGTTTATGTTATATTGTTAGTGTGCATTAGGTATTGAGGTTGTTTATCTAGTAAAGCTCTTAAAGCTTAGCTTAAATGTTCATAGTTTTTATATATACTTGCTGTGTGTGCGCGTTGTTATGCGCGTTGTCACTTAACTGTTTCATGTGCAATATCTATACGTGAGTTCCTGTAATTGGCTCTATACTTCTATTTAAGTTTATATTTGTACTGTATTAGCTGTTGGTTCTCCTGCAATAAATAATAAATAAATATCTTCTTATCTTATTTATACATATAAAATCTTCTTCTTCTATACATATAAACGAAGAAGTCCTGACTGACTGACT
The DNA here is from genome assembly GCA_905404275.2 of Hedya salicella. Lineage (NCBI taxonomy): Eukaryota > Metazoa > Arthropoda > Insecta > Lepidoptera > Tortricidae > Hedya > Hedya salicella. The sequence continues at coordinate 10,357,874 of FR990099.1, forward strand.
GACTCATCAATCAACGCAGAGCCGAAACTACTAACACTAGAAAATTGTTTTTTTTCACAGTCGGTTACATTTATAACGTAGGCTAGGGATAAGAAAGCATTTTTCGAAATTCATCCCCTAAGTGGGTAAAACAAGGGATGAAAGTTTGTATGGGAAACGTAAAATCTTTGGTCTTAGAAAGTTGAAATTTCGTGGAAAGATTGTGTGTTTAAAATCAAGAAACTTATATTCTTGATTTTTCGAAATTCATCCCCTAAGGGGGTAAAACATGGGGTGGAACTTTGTATGTGAAACGTAAAATCATTGGACTTAGAAACTTGAAAGTTCGCAAAAAGATTGTGTGTTTAAAATCAAGAAACTTTTATTCTTAAGTTTTCGAAATTCAGTCCCTAAGGGGGTAAAACAAGGGATGGAAATTTGTATGTGCAACGTAAAATCTTTTAACGTAGGAACTTGAAATTGCAGAGATTGTGGTTTATGTGTTGATTAATGAATTATGAATTATGGAGAGAGAGAGAGAGAGAGAGAGAGAAGAGGGAGAGAGGGAGGGGGAAGGAGGGTGAGAAGGAGGGAGGGTGGGTGGGTCGGAGGGAGAGAGGGAGGGAGGGAGGGAAGGATAGAGGGAGAGACAGAGAGAGAGGGACGGAGGGGGACAACGGTTTTCTTGTGACGTTAACACGTAAAATTATCGTTCGTAAACCGACTTTACAGACAACATTTTTTTGCTATGCCTTAAAATACTATCCTTTTGAAACGCCGAGGTACATTCTAGGACATTTCATTTTGGCCAGTGTCGGGAAGTTCGGCGGTCTCTTCTTTTCATAGTCTTGCAGGCGTTAAAATTAAAAGTGATAGTATTGCCTTCTTATGGAATAATGTTCAATATCCCCATTTTCTCAATCTAAATCCTTTGGTCGCTAAATATCTTTTGAGTATTTTATTACAAACATGAACAGCATCGGACAACTGACAGAAAAAAGTTTTCCTCATTCATATCTCTGTTTTTACCTAAAATCTAAGCGGACGAAGTCGCGGGCGGCCGCTAGTATACATGTAAAAGAAGAAGTCCCGACTGACTGACTGATTCATCAACGCACAACAGAAATTACTAACGCTAGTGAATTGTTTTTTGCACAGTCGGTTACATTTATAACGTAGGCAAGGGATAAGAAAGCATTTTTCTAAATTCATCCCCTAAGGGAGCAAAACAAGGGATAGAACTTTGTATGTGAAAGGTGAGTAAAATCATTGGACTTAGAAACATGAAAATTCACAAATAGATTATGTTTAAAATCAAGAAACTTATATTCTTCATTTTTCGAAATTCATCCCCTAAGGGGAGGAGACAAGGGATGGAACTTTGTGTGTGAAACGTTAAATTTTTGGACTTAAAAACTTGAAAGTTCGAAAAAGATTGTTTGTTTAAAATCAAGAAACTCACATTCTTGATTTTTCAAAATTCATCCTCTACGGGGGTAAAATAAGGGATAGAAGTTTGTACGTCCAACGTAAAATCTCTGCGCTTAGAAACATGAAATTGCCAAAAGATTGTGTGTTGTGTGTTAAAGAGTGTCAGTCAGGTATCCGAAGACAATGACATAAACTGACCCAAGTGGAGGAGATTAGTTCGGAAAGCTGACCCCACCACCATGTGAGATAGTAGCTAGGAAGAGAGAGGAGTTGTCAATTAACTCTTTGTATGTACAATTATGCTACTTTCTGAGCTATTATTGCCGCAAATATTCATTCAATAAAAAAAATTGAAACCTTAATTTTCTTCTAAAACAACTGTCAAAATATGTGCCAAACATTAACGTTTACTGAAAAAAAAACTTCAGTTTTGGTTACATGTATGGAGTGCGGAAAGGAATTGAAGGAACTCCTCAAATATTGTAGGCAAATACACCGAGGGCCTGAATACCCCGACAGACTTTAACCACGTATTTTGGATGGTATTACAAAATGTTATATCAACATAGGGTCAATTCTGTACTTAAATAAAAAATATTTTTTAGAACAAAGTAAATCGATTAACTTTAACATTACCTTGTGAATAATTTTTTTGTTAAAAGAGTGAGTAAGAGAAACCAATCTCTAGCTCTCTTTTCTCGAGTGTACTGGTCTTGAATATACCTTATCTTTCAATGTCCCCCTTAAAAAAAATCTCTGAGAGTTAGGTCTGGTGGCCTAGCAGGCCACGCGAGAACATTGCTTCCACGACACTTGTCGGGGAAATTTAGGCGTAACCATCCCTTAACCTCATTGCCGAAGTGAGCCGGGCAACCGTCATGCTGGACCCTTTCTCTGCGAGTTCGTGCAAGACCATCTTCACGAAACTGTCTATGTGTGTCCACGAAAGTGGAATGGTGCGGTGCGCGACGAATGGGAAATCTTCGGTATTCAGCAACTGCTTCGTACGAATTGCCGTTTCAAAATCCATAAATAAAATGGACATCCACTAAGTGAGCCGGAGTATAATGCGGCATGACTTTATTTATTTATTTATTACACTCTATTTGGACCGCGATTTGATCCTATGTGACAATCAGTAATCATTTTGAACGTTGACATTTCAGTGACATCAATTTTAAACTATCGGCCAAAAATTAGGTATAGTATAAGTAAATAGTTTTCACCTTCGCGACTCGCAAAAAGAACAGAAACAATACTACTCGTAGTCTAGTCTTAACGATAAGTGAGGAGTACTATTTGTGATAATGATAAAGTAAAGATAAGGATACTATAATTAAATTGTACAGCTAGGAGTACTGCACTGCCACTCAGCTTTAAGAAACATCTTCATTATACGATAAAAATAGCCTTGATAATGATACCTTTTTGTAATAGTATATCAAACTTAACTAATTCCAATTGGCCAAATAGCATGCAGTTAGTACTCCGTAGTATTAAAAACATTAAGTCGATTATATCCTACGTCACATCCTTAGGGTGTTTTAGACTGGAGATTTTTCTAAGTGTATTTTATTTTAAATAATGAATATCTTAAAAACTATTCGTTATTGGACTATACATCATATAACTTTTTTTACTCCAAATAGTCATTAGAATCTATTGTTAAAATTAGTCGGGTTACTCGAGCCCGCGGTGTATATGGCGATTTTGGTATTTCAAGAAGCATAATAAGCATATGCCTTCAGAAAATTTAAATTGGTGAAGTGGAACTGATGAAGAAGACCGCAGAAGATTACGTTAACTCCTCAACTATAAGTGATTTACGGGTGGCGACGAGATATCAATTAAATTAGCTGAGCTACTTCATAGTCGCAAAGGTAAATGGTCCTGATTAGAATGGTACCATCGAATTGATTTAATGATGGATCCGGAAGGTAGGCACCGGATCTCTGTAATAAAATAATATATCATAGCCGTGTTTGGATTTGTTCGGATCGTAACAAGATATACTTTTAAGGTGGTGATGATAATGATGATGTATGAAATGAATGCAGTTTTTCTTATTACTAAAATCGATGACATGGTTTCTGAGAAGATAATTTCGTATGTCTTATTTATAGTTTCAGACTTTTCCATACTGGAAGATCTAAATGTGCCACCCTTGATAAAAAAAAATGATTTTTATTTCATTGCATGTTTGAGAAAATCACTATGCAAGTCTCGACGCGAACAGGGATTGTCGGCCTCGTATCTCTAGATGATCTATAACTACTCGGCCGGCAATTGCCGAAAAACCTTGATTCTCAGCTAAAGGACGTAAGTGCCTTGGAGATACGCTCTTTTGCTAGTGCACTTTTTCATACCGTATTTTTTTTTATCCGTAGTGCATTTTTTTGTATGAACAGCTGCGGAACCCTACACTGAGCATAGTCCGACATGCTCTTGGCCGGTTTTTTTTTTTGAAGGACGGAACCGTAATAACATTTTCAGATTAATTTTGTGGGTGGTGAAGCTAGACTAGAGGGGGGCTCACCCGGGGCGCCGCAGGGATGGTCGCGCGGCGCGGCGCGGCGGTGGCGCGCCTGGTGGTCGCGCAGGTGCTCGCGGCGGTTGAAGGCGCGGCCGCAGGCGCAGGCGTGGCGCCGCTCGCCCGTGTGGCGGCGCGCGTGGCGCAGTAGCTTGCTGGCGGTGCGGAAGGCCCAGCCGCAGCCCGGGTGGCGGCACGGGTAGGGCTTGTCGCCAGTGTGCGCGCGCGTGTGCTCGCGCAGGCGGCAGGGCTGGCGGAAGGCGCGCCCGCAGCCCGGCCACGCGCAGGCCAGCGGTGCACGCGCGCCGCCGTGCGCCCGCACGTGCGCGCGCAGCCCCACCAGCCAGAAGAAGCGCCGCCCGCACTCGCCGCACCTGCGGGGGCGGGGAGTCAGTCGCCGGGGGCTCGCGGTCTACGCGCAGGTGCCGCGCGGAGACCGCGAGCCCGCAGGGTCGCTCGAGGCGCCCGGGGCGGGGCGCTCACCTGTGCGGGGCGTCGTCGGGCGCGTGGTCTTCGCGCAGGTGCCGCGCCAGCAGCTCGCGGGCGGGGAACACGAGGCCGCAGGGTCGCTCGAGGCCGCAGGGTCGCTTGAGGCCGCAGGGTCGCTCGAGACGCACGGAGCGGGGCGCTCACCTGTGCAGGACGTCGTCAGGCGCGTGGTCCTCGCGCAGGTGCCGCGCTAGCAGCTCGCGGGCGGGGAGGCGCCCGGAGCGGGGCGCTCACCTGTGCGGGGCGTCGTCGGGCGCGTGGTCCTCGCGCAGGTGCCGCGCCAGCAGCTCGCGGGCGGGAAACACGAGGCCGCAGGGTCGCTCGAGGCACCCGGGGCGAGGCGCTCACCTGTGCGGAGCGTCGTAGGACGCGTGGTCTTCGCGCAGGTGCCGCGCCAGCAGCTCGCGGGCGGGGAACACGAGGCCGCAGGGTCGCTCGAGGCCGCAGGGTCGCTCGAGGCGCACGGAGCGGGGCGCTCACCTGTGTAGGACGTCGTCAGGCGCGTGGTCCTCGCGCAGGTGCCGCGCTAGCAGCTCGCGGGCGGGGAGGCGCCCGGAGCGGGGCGCTCACCTGTGCGGGGCGTCGTCGGGCGCGTGGTCCTCGCGCAGGTGCCGCGCCAGAAGCTCGCGGGCGGGGAACACGAGGCCGCAGGGTCGCTCGAGGCACCCGGGGCGAGGCGCTCACCTGTGCGGAGCGTCGTCGGACGCGTGGTCTTCGCGCAGGTGCCGCGCCAGCAGCTCGCGGGCGGGGAACACGAGGCCGCAGGGTCGCTCGAGGCCGCAGGGTCGCTCGAGGCGCACGGAGCGGGGCGCTCACCTGTGTAGGACGTCGTCAGGCGCGTGGTCCTCGCGCAGGTGCCGCGCTAGCAGCTCGCGGGCGGGGAGGCGCCCGGAGCGGGGCGCTCACCTGTGCGGGGCGTCGTCGGGCGCGTGGTCCTCGCGCAGGTGCCGCGCTAGCAGCTCGCGGGCGGGGAGGCGCCCGGAGCGGGGCGCTCACCTGTGCGGGGCGTCGTCGGGCGCGTGGTCCTCGCGCAGGTGCCGCGCCAGCAGCTCGCGGGCGGGGAACACGAGGCCGCAGGGTCGCTCGAGGCCGCAGGGTCGCTCGAGGCGCACGGAGCGGGGGCGCTCACCTGTGTAGGACGTCGTCAGGCGCGTGGTCCTCGCGCAGGTGCCGCGCTAGCAGCTCGCGGGCGGGGAGGCGCCCGGAGCGGGGCGCTCACCTGTGCGGGGCGTCGTCGGGCGCGTGGTCCTCGCGCAGGTGCCGCGCCAGCAGCTCGCGGGCGGGGAACACGAGGCCGCAGGGTCGCTCGAGGCACCCGGGGCGAGGCGCTCACCTGTGCGGAGCGTCGTCGGGCGCGTGGTCCTCGCGCAGGTGCCGCGCCAGCAGCTCGCGGGCGGGAAACACGAGGCCGCAGGGTCGCTCGAGGCCGCAGGGTCGCTCGAGGCGCACGGGGCACTCGACGGCGGCGGTGCGCGGCGTACGGGCGCGTTTGTTGTGGACGCTCCGGTGCCTCCTCAGTTTTTGTTCGGTCAGAAACTGCTTGTTGCAGTCGGGTTCGTCGCACTGAAATTAGACATGTACGAGTGACACAACTGATATCACAAACATAATATTACTCGAGCTCGTGATGCCATATCACGCATCACTTGGGAGAACCACACATCACACTAAATATCACTCGATAGCATATTACTCTGGGACTGGGCCGGCGATCGACCACGGCTCTATTAAAAAAGTCTTGTCTCGCTCTCGCTCGGCGCACGGCATCAGGCCGACCGACGTCGGTGATCGGTATCGTAACATTACAGTGAGATATCACATCATTCGAAACATTACACATTACTTTTGCTTTAGGTAATGTTCGGACCAATCTTGGATCTCATAGTGTCATCCCTAGAATATGTAAGGAGCATAATGGAATGTATAGGAACACTAGGGTAGATTTATTGGCAATGTCACTTAATAAATTTAAGAAGTTCCTTCAGAACTATGATTTAATATCATACAGTTAGTATAATATTATCTGTAGTATAATAAGTACCAGCAGTCACTTCACATTGTTTAGCTAGCTTATAGAAAAAGCAGACAAGAGTGAAACTCTTAAATAATAATAATAATAATAATAACAATTCAGCCACTAGAAAAAAAATAAAAAAATGTAATTCAGCTATTTAGCCTGTTTATAAACACAGACGCCACATTTACACTACAATTTAAAAAAAAAACTTCCCAGCCTAGACCTTCAATTTTGTATGAAATTCCTTTACTGTTCTCTCGAGTTGTTCCACCCAAAACGTGATACTTTGAAGCCTGTCATAACACACGTAATGACGACATTTCAATGCATGTTTGAGAAAAATACTATAGCGCTATGGTGGAAGCCGCCCTAAATGACAGTCGAAGAAGCTTAAGAACACACCTTAAACTTGGCAGGCCTGTTGAGGAAGTGTTCGCCGACGGCATGCGCGAGCTCGGCCGCGGTAGGCGGCGCCTCGCTCGGGCCCGCGCGAGCCGCATGCGCCTGCTGCTCCGGCGACACTCGGGGCTCCTCGTCTAAACAAAATATAACAAGATAAGATAAGATAAGATAAGTTAATATCTATTTTTTATACACATAGGTATGTTACATTGATGGAATATTACATGTTGGTTGTCGCACTATGTTATATATTTACCCGTAGGTGTACAAAATTTTATATAGTGGTTGATTTACAGAACTAGGCTAAGGACTTATTAATTATAATATCAATAGATCGTTATACAACAAAAAAGAACTAAGCAACTGAAAGATCGTTATAAAATATTTTTTTATGTCAACTTTATAATACATAAATTAATTTTAGTTATTAGTTTATACATTTGTCTTTTTTAATCCTATATAATAATCTAAGTGTCATCAGCTTACAATAACATCGTTCAGATAGTATTTAACAGAATAATAGCATTCGTCTAGCAATAGTTCAATTAGTTTACTTTTAAACATAGGCATTTGTAAACATTTAACCTCATTTGGTAGTTTATTAAAAATTAATGGTGCCATACCCATATTTTTTTTCCGAAATATCGGGTATATAATCGGGTAAAAAGTATCCTATAACCATCTGGAGACACGCAGCTACCCGTGTACCAAAAATTGTTGAAATCCGTTTAGCTGATTTAGCGTGATGAAGCCACAACGACACATACAAACATGCAAAAATGTTTAATTAAAAAAAGAAGCGACTTCAATATAAACTAAAAAGCCATAAATAATCTTTTATGTACGGTACGGATCACATTTGAATCACCTTTTGAAGTCAGTGCCAAACCATTAATTTATTACTATTAAGAACCGCGGCGGCGAGTCTTTAGTTATTATCTACCTACATATATATTTAGTCATATTAATTCGTATTTTTGTTGAATAAAGAAATTTATTTACATCACGTTTGGCACTGACTTCAAAAGGTGATTCAAATGTGATCCGTACCGTTCATAAAAGATTATTTATGGGTTTTTAGTTTATTTTGAAGTCGGTTCTTTTCAACAAAACATTGTTAGTGCTTATAATATTTGAGGTTCTTTCTCGATTTCCCTGGTATTCCATCATCAGATCGTGACTTGGTGATAAGGAGACTACTTCAGGGACATACTATAAAGAATATGACTAACAGTCTTAACTTCCCTACCTATAATAGATGATTTTTTAAAGAATTATCCGCTAACTCTTAACCATTAAGGAGTTGTACCTTCGGTCATCATCTCAGCATGATGAGATGATGACTACCACATGCAAATACTTGAATAGCTTAAGAAAGTATATGAAAAACGTTATAAGTGCCTATAAAATTTGAGGATTGCCCTCGATTTCCCTGGGATCCCAACATCAGATCCCTAGGTGGCAATGGGACCACCTCAGGAGTATATCCTTTCAAATAAAAAAAGAATTTCTAAAATCGGCCCACAATTAGCGGAATAATCGGTGAACATACATTAAAAAAATATATACAAACTGTCGAACATATAACCTCCTCCTTTTTGGAAGTCGGTTAGAAAATCCAAAAAATATATTTTTCATTTTAGTGACCCCCAAATAGTCAGTTACAATCATTCTTTTGAAAATATCTTCAACGTACAGACATTTCATTTTTACAACTTCATAATAGTATTGATTGATGATGATGACCTCTTCATCGGATCCGATGACAGCTACTTCATATAGTATAGATATAAACTATACGGCACAATTAACTGCATTAGGAATATTTAATTATTTATAGTACTATTATTTCAGACAGTTTTGCAAGTATTTTATTTCATTTTGAAAATCGGAACAATCTGGCAGTAGGTATGACCTGTCAAGTATGAAAACTAAACGCAGTTCTCAGCATTATCTATGGAAGACTATATTGGTAAAAGTTGTTAATCTCTTTGTTTTATTGTTGTTTTTTAAGTATTTTTTTTTTTCACTTTATGTTTCCGTGCCAAAAATGGTAAAAAAGGAACGCTTATGGTGCGACTCTGTCTGTCTGTCTATCTGTCTTTCTGTCCGACTATTACAGCGCCATATCTCAAAAACTACTTATGATAAAAGTCTAGGTACTAGGTAAAGTAGTAGATCAGATGAAAGGGCTTGACCTGCATATTTTTAAACAATTTTTGTTTTTATTGTGATGAGATTTTGTTTTATTTAGGTAAATGTGAAAAAAAATTTTTTTTATAATTTTCAAAAACCTATTTGAACAACCCGGTTGCGTTAAGTTTGCACCTCATTTGTCTGCAATGCTATCGACATCAGGTGCAAACTTAACTCAACCGGAACCGGGTAATATAATAATGTCAGGGTAAGTGAAAGGTTGTACGGAACCCTTGGTGCGCGAGTCCGACTCGCACTTGGCCGGTTTTTTTTTTCCTCGCAAATGTGAAGAACACATTGTGTGTGTGATACACACAATGTGTTCTTCACACTGGGCAGTAATGGGATTACAAACTCGAGTCATTAAAAGCCTCTCTCTCCTAATAGACTCTCGTTAGTAATCCCTTTCTTACCGCCCTTGGTGCACAATGTACTAAAGAATGGCACTATACTTACATGGCTCTATTGTGATGTTGTCAGCAGCATTGCCAAAATCAAGTTGCCATTTCTGATGGGAATGGTTCTCCAACTTAATCTCTGACCCATATTCCACTTTGTACTGTAATTAAAATAATGTATCAACAATTATTTACAAAAGCGATATGGTCCAAAACAGATATTTTAATTTCTCCGATGATTTTATGTTCGGGACTAGATTGCAGAACAGTAATAAATAGCAGGCAAGGGCCATTAAAACGAGAGGACTGTCAGTTGCCATACTTTGGATCGTGTACCGATTGCAAGGAGATATTCTGGCAAAAACTAGATGGCGCTTATGACACTGGTCCCACCGCGAGCGCGTAAGCTATGAGCTATCGGCTATTTTCTAGCTCAAGAAACGAACAAAAGATAATCGCTTTCGTATAAATAAAAGAGAGAGTTATATAATTATAGTTTATAGCTGGCTGTTCACACCGCCGGCGATCTATCTCTCTCTTTTATTTACGAGCCATTATCTTTCGTTCGCCGGCGGTGGGACCAGTGCCTAAAACTAAACATTTAAAAATATTATAATTGAATAAAGAAACATAATATAGTAACAATTAGTTCGTTAATAGCTAATAATAAAAAAAACTTAACATTTAAATACTGTGTCACGCTTGCAAAGTTGAATAATTGTAAAAAACATCGTGTGGTTGTCGTACGGTGTCAAATTATGATATATGCTGCGGTTTTGTAGCTGCTCTTGGACTGACGATTCATCATAACTTAGTCGTTATGCAACCACGACGTTTTGCTACTTGAATGTTTTAAGTCAAGACGTTGTAGGTACTAACGAGACAATAGTACATTGTTGGCGAGGCTGGGAATTGAGGGATTGCCGGACGAGTATGAGTTTGCAAGAACGAGCGATAGCGAAACCTTGCTATATACGAGTCATGCAATCCTCTTTCCCACCGAAACATTTAGGTCATATATGTTTTTCTCAAAAATTACAATAAAAATTAAATAAAAGAAAATGTTATTAATGAAATATTCATACGAGTTGACGATACACCAGGAACACTAACATTATTATGCTGACTTTGGTTTTTGTATTTGACACATTCCATATCGTAATAGCTTGAACTCATTTTGTTATTTATAAGAATGCCGCTAAATACGTGAAAATATTTTTCCTACTTATTATTTTATTTAACAATAAAAATTGCCACCTTTTCGTGTTCCGTAGCCAAAATGACAAAAACGTAATTAACGCATTATAGTTTCGTCATGTACGTCCGTCCGTCCGTATGTCACAGGCATTTTACCCAAAGACTACAAGATGTACAGTGATGAAATTTGGAGTATAGGTGTCTTGTGTAAGCCGCTACTCAGTTTCATCGGCCGGACGGACATGACGAAACTATAAGGGTTCCGTTTTTACCATTTTGGCTACGGAACCCTAAAAAATGTAGGGCACTCCGTGCATGTAACCGAAATGAAAAAAAAAACAGCAAATATCTATGTGTGGCACATATTTCGACAGTTCGTTTAAAAACATTTAGAGGTTTCTAAATAAAATTTTTGATATATCGAATATTTTCGGAAATAATCGCTCCGAAAGTAGCATAAATTGTCTATTTCATTACATATGAAAAAATAAATACATTATGAAAAAAATTACAAAGATAAAGCTTAATACATACTTTCAACGAAAAATGTTTTCAACATGATCGGATATACTGTTTTTGAGCTATTGCTGAAAAACGGCGCTTCTCAACAAAAGGACATAAGTGCCGTGGAGATACGCTCTTTTGCTAGTGCGCTTTTTTATATCGTATTTTTTTCATCTGTAGTGCATTTTTTTGTATGAACGGCTGCGGAACCCTACACTGAGCATGGTCCGACATGTTCTTGGCCGGTTTTTTTTTATTTCAACAATTTTAAGTCTGATTTTGAGAAAGGCCCAAATATCAATGTGTGGCACATATTTCGACAGTTGATATAAAAACATTTTGAGGTTTCTAAAACTTTTTTTTTTATTTTGTAGACATTTTCATTTAAAAAAACCGACCAAGTGCGAGTCGGGCTCGCGCACCGAGGGTACCCCGTTCCGGTTAAGTTAAGTTTGCACCTGATTGATATTTTTATTATATTCATTATTTACTTAACGCAACCGGGTTGTACAAATAGAAACATTAAGCTAGTGAGAGACATAGTTATAATTTTCGTGTAATATTTATATATAAAAATTGTGAAAATTTCAAAATTTTCGCTTCGTAAACTTCGGAGATAAAGGGTATTTTATTCCACTTTTTCCTCAATAAAACGAAATTAAATCACAATAAAAATAAAAAAACCGGCCAAGTGCGAGTCGGACTCGCGCAGCGAAGGTTCCGTACAAAATATGGACCTACTAACACTCCAAATAGTTTTAGACCTATATCTCTTTTGGGAGCCTTCTCTAAACTTCTCGAACGTGTTGTGAACAAACGTCTCATTGGGTACTTGGAGCAAAACAAACTTCTGTCTGACCGTCAATTTGGATTTTGCAGAGGGAAATCTACTGAGGATGCTGTAAACATGTTAATAGATACTGCAGTATCTCATCTCGATGAGGGTCGACATTGTGTCGGAGTCTTTCTTGATTTAGCTAAAGCGTTTGACACGGTCTCGATTCCCATGCTTCTTAAATTTTGGCGTACCGCAGGGAAGTATCTTGGGTCCCTCACTTTTTATTGTATACATAAATGACATCATGTCTCTGGAAATTCATAACAGTGAAATCCTGTGTTACGCCGATGATACTGCGTTACTATTTCATGGTAACTCTTGGCAGGAGGTACGGGATGCAGCGACTGAGGGTTTACAAAGAGTTGTAAGCTGGTTAAATCACAATCTCTTAACTATCAATGAAACCAAAACGCAATTTTTATGTTTTCATAAAACGGCTTCGTCTTGTCCTACGATTTCAATGGAACTCCTTAAAATTCATGAACCAAACTGTGTTTGGTTCATGAATTTTAAGGTGTTCCATGTTTGGTCTGTGCTTGCGCATCTATCAGTAGAGTTGCTTCGCTGAAGTACCTGGGTGTTACATAAGATGAAAACCTTAATTTTAAGAAGCACATTTCAGCCACGTCCGGCAGAGTGCGTAAATTTATTTGTACCCTGAAATTTTTAAGACATTGCGCTGACGAGCCTCTGCTGAAAATGGTGCATATTGCCCTGTGTCAATCTGTCTTAGATTATCGTATTTTAGCCTGGGGTGGCTGTGCTAAATCATCTTTGATACCGCTAGAAAGAGCTCAAAGAGCGGTACTAAAGGCAGCTTTGTACAGACCACGGCTCTATCCTACTGCAGACCTTTACAAGGAAGCAGAAGTTTTAAGCGTCCGGAAATTATTTTTATATCGAGCGATTACCACCACTCACAAGAAAATTCTGCAACTGCCATCCTATCCTCACTTGTTAAAGAAAAGAGTATTTAGAATTCCCGTACCTACAGTAAAAACTGCGTTTGCAAAACGTTTTAAACACGGCTATTTCCCAAAATTTATAACAACATTGCTAACGTATGTGACATAAAACTATGCCGAATCCCTGAAGTTAAAAAGCGAATACGGGAGCTCTTGCTATCGTGTACTTACGAACAAGCTGAAGTAGCTTTGAGGTAATGAGACCCTTCGCACCCTTCACACTCCTTTCTCACACTACACTCACACATAAATACATTCACACTGCATGAAACTAGTTTCATCACTCGTTTTAATTTAGTTATTTTTGTTTGATAAAATCTTTGGAATTACTGTAAAAATATTATTATTATAAATGTTCCTTCAGAATTGTAAATAGCCGCATTGTTCTTGTATCTCTCGTGTGTGACTCGACTTCCACGATACCGGCTATGCCTAGTGTGGAAGTCACTGCTTTACATTGTTATTTGCTTGTAATCATTTTTGGTAAATAAATTATTCTTATTCTTATTCTATATTCGCTACAAACGGCCGTATCTATGAAAATACAGTGTTGGCAGATCCCTACTCCGAAGCAAAATGTACGCGATGTTCGATCATTTTATATTGGTTACTGATATAGACAGACAGACATAAAAATATACTGTTTTTAGTATTTGTTGTTATAGAGGCAACAGAAATACATCTTCTGTGAAAATTTCAAGTGTCATTCACGGTTCATGAGATACAGCGTGGTGACAGACAGACAGACGAACAGATGGACAGCGAAGTCTTAGGAATAGGGTCCCGTTTTACCCGTTGGGTACAGAACCTTAAAAATTGTTTGAAAATGTACAGATACTCTTTCCCTAGTAGCTAGACTTTTAATTCTTGCTGTAGTGCATTTTTTTGTATGAACGGCTGCGGAACCCTACACTGAGCATGGTCGACCTGCTCTTAGCCGAATTTCACAAGTTATGTACCTACTAATTATTTATGGTTATATGATAAATAAACGTTCATATATCTAATTGAAAAATTAAGAAAATAACAATTAGGTAGGTACTATAAATATAATATTTTTTAAACTGAAGTTAGGTATTTGCGTCTATTCTTTCTCGCGGTGTAATAAACGCCTGATTGTTGTTCTTTAACGTGAAATAAGTTTCCAGTTATATTATTATTTATTATTGTAATAAATATTGTTTTGGAAAGCAGGGCGAAAAATATTTATTTTAATTTTTTGTATGTGTCATTGTGGCTTCATCACACCAAATCGGCTAAACGGATTTCAAACTTGTTTTGGTTCCCGGGTAGCTGGATATCCACAGATGGATATCCAGCTACCCTAGAAGACTATAAACTAGAAGATTACTTCAATGACAAGAATTCATGTACATGATAGGCTGTTCGCCTGCTCATGCTTTGCTTGACTAGTACCTTATTTGTACATTAATTTGACATACAAAAGTATTTGCAATGAATCAATTTGCAATAAATTAATCCATTCTCCAGGCTACATGGCCCGCCCATCGCCACTTCAACGATGCAATCCTGTGAGCTTTGTTGGTTACTTTGGTTCTTCTATGGATATCCTCATTTCTGATTCTATCACAAAGAGAAACTCCGAGCAGAGCCCTTTACATTGCACGTCCTGGAGGGGCGACTATGCATAGGAAAGTGCAGCGTAGGACGGCCTTTGACTAGGTGGATGGATGACCTCGTAAGGGTCGCGGGGAGTCGTTGGATACGGTCTGCACAGGATCGCACCCTGTGGCAAGCTATAGTGGAGGCCTATGTTCAGCAGAAAGATAGACAGAATTTGAATTTGAATAAGGGACAATATTTTAGTACAGGATACTGTACTCCAGCCCAGTGACTTAGATCATGCATCAATTATAATTCAGATACTGTTGGTGTTATTAAACAGAAGAAGCAATCCCCATTATTCAAAAATATCAGATAAAAGAATAAACTTGGCAGTACCTGCATCAACTGGCCACCATTCAAGAAGGCTTCCACATCAACTGCCTCCTGGTCTTTGTCACAGTCCACTCCTGCAACACCAACAGCTGCTTTACTTAATCTATACTATTATAAAGTTGTAAAAATTAAATATCTTTGAAGATATTATCAAAAATTAAGTTATACAAACTATTTGAGGATATTGTAATTGTAGGTCACTGAATCCAAACATATTTTATTTTATTTTTAGTATGTGTCATAGGCTTCAGCACGCCAAAACGGCTAAACGGACTTCAACTATTTTTGGTACACAGGTAGCTGGGCATCTCCATATCATTACAGTATACTTTTTAATTGACTATGCTGAAGAAAGAAAAAAGGAGGGTTATCTTTTTTTTCTTCGCCGCTGAATAAGTTGTAAGCTTCTAGTTCTACAAGTAAACAGTTCTTGTACAACTGTAAAAATGTTCTGCGTACATTCATACAATTTACAAGAAAAGTAAAAATGAAGAATGTATAGGTACAGTCTGCAGCAGAGAAATGTGACCCCTCTGCCATATAATGTTAGTATGGCAGAGGGGTTACTTTTCTCTGCAGCTGACTGTACTACCAAAAGAGCAACAGTATAACATTCTACTCAATATTACTACCCTAGCCAACATACAATAAACCTGACCATCAATTGAGGCACCATCCTCTACAACAGCTGCAGAGTGCACCTCCTTGGTGCCACTGTCAGGGGTGGCAGCATCCTGTGCCACACAAAAGTCCAGCTGCACCCTTCTCTCTGGCTTGAAGGAGAACTCTGCTGTTTCATCACTATATGTCATTGATGGATTTCCATCTACCACCTCCAGTCGTATTGGAGTAGGTTTTGAAGGGAGCGCTCTTAATGAAGTGAGTTTGGTCTTCCGCCTCAGAATGTTAGGTTTTTGAAAGGTCTTCTTAGATGGGCTGTGATCATGAGCGACAAACATTGCGGATGAATTACTATCTTACGGAATCTGAAATAAAATACAACAATATCCTTTATTAAACATTGATGTCAATAGAAGCAAGCACATAAACTATGCACGCCCGAGTTACTGACTTAGAGACAACAGTACATATTTCAGATATGCTAGAACCATTGGCTGCAAGAGACTATTCTGCTTACTTGATGTATTGATAGCACATTCAGCAGATACACTCGAGCGCCGCACAGCCCCGCAGCGCTGCGGGTATACTTCTCTGTGCACGTATCGTACCCCTCATTGCTTTGTTTTCCTACGTCTCAGGAATTACTACCCATGTTTATGGACTTCATAAATATTACAATTAAAAAAATAAATGGGTCGTATTATTAAGTTCATTTCCTAGTCCAAGTAACTGCAAGAGGAAATAAAGCAAACTTTATCAAACAATTTTCGTATTGTAACAGCGTAAATCTGTAATAAGTACTTAATATAAATAAATAAACTAACCTCAAACACTCCACTTTCACACAATAAATTCAGCCCATTATATAAAATGAGATTCTTATCAGACTTTTAAATTGTACCCTAAAACACGATCAGTACTTCAAGTACAGATTACAGCTTTAATATCAATGTAATCAGCAATAGCTGAGATAAAATATTCTGAAAAAGGGTTTTATTTTGTATTGATAAATACAAATTACAAATGTCATAGAAAACTAAATCCACAGATAAAATAGCGTAAAAATAGCGTAGAGCGTAGATGTATAAAAAAATTGCATTTAAATAATACTGAGTTAAGCCAGTCTGTTGATAACCCGTTCTACACCTTCCGATCCGATCCTAATTATCGGATAGAATCGGATAGTGTATTGTGCCACAGGCCCTAAAAATTGGGATCTGATGCACCATACATTATCCGATTTTATCCGATAATTTGGATCGGAAGGTGTAAAACCGGTTTTACTTAGCTTAGTTTAATATTGTATAAACTTGTTAAAATCCACAGAGTACTTGGTTATATATTGAAATACAGACTTACCTCGATGCGTGATTCGGGAAAGAGAATTGTTGCGCAGTCTGTGTTTGTCAGACGGCAACTCTTGTCGACAAATGCTACAGGTTGCTATAGTTACGAGGGTCATTTTTAAATTTAAATTTCGCCCTGTCAGGCCAATCCTTGCTAACTTGAAAAACTGTCTCATAACTGTTTTTCAAGTTGTTGGATTGACCGAGATGGTAATTGGGATAGAACTGAACTCAATTGAACGATAATATTGAAAGCTTATTGCGAAATTTCATTTCAATATTTCTTTGTTTTGTCATTTCGTTTCGCAATAAACTTTAAACCAGTTTGATTGAGCCAGACATATTTTCCTTAAAATTATATGAACATCAAATACCATAAATTACTTTTCTTTAAATAATAACATAAAATATTGACTAATTGAGAACCTCTTCATTTTATAAATCAGTTCGAAGGTATTTTTTTGGTTCTAATGTCAACATTAAAAAGAATAAGTAACCTAATTTCTAAACGACTAATCGACGACCAAAAATTACCGGCTATGTTGTAACTGCTGGGCTATGAACAGTTAATAATAAGGTTTCGAGTCCAAGCTAAAATATACTAAATCCGATCCTATGACAGAAAGTGGAAAATAAATCAAACTGCACAATAATGTTATTAACTTTTATTTCAGTGTTGTTAATCTTGTCTAACTTAACCCTTAATTTGGCAGAAAAAAATTATAGTGAACTTATACTTTTTTATTACTTATTATTGTTATTTTAGTCATAAAGAGGCCTCAAAAAATATAAATAAAAATTTCCACTGAAGGATTTCCTGAAAATCGTATGTGCAGTATATTTTACAAAAACCAATGTTCTTCATACAAAGCTCAAATAAAAGTGTCAATTATACTTCACAAATTGCATATAAGAATAAAACCTGATTTCAAAAAATATACATGTTTTTACATATTTAATCAAAATTATAGGACATTATGAAAATGGAATTAGTTAATTTATATTAAAAGCGGACAAGCAGTTTAGCTTCCGTACAAAACACAATCGCACGTTGCATTTAACGCAGTGTACGTCAGTTCTTCCGTTCTTGCAGTAGGTACACCGGCCATATATGTTTAAGAGAGGTTGGTACATTGGTCTAAACCACAGTATTTCACGTCATCAACAGCAAGGATGCGGTTTTGTTTTTAATTATGTACGGTACGGTTTGTACTGAAGCCTGAAGCTCGCTTGTCTGCTTTGAGTAGCCCATGAAACATCTGTAGCCGGAATCGCTTCAAACTGAAAAACTTATTGGTTTCTTTAGTCTTTTCTTTCTTCCTTTCCTAGTGCTGTCTCTTCTATACAACAACCATGCGTTATTGCCAAATTAAGGGTTAGGCAATTTTGAACATATGTATTTATTTAGAGCTTATTGATAAACTTTGTAATGATCAATATACAGCAATATAAAAATTCGGTTTTAATATTTATTTATTTATTAGGTTTTCCAACAGGTACAAAACCATACAACAAAGTAAATAAAATAATTCATATTAGAGTATTTACCCAATCACAGACAAACACGTGTTGGGCGTGGAATAAATAAACCGTTTGCAATACAATGCCTTTTTATTTAAAACAACAATTATCATTATAACGTATTTTCTGAAGAAGAATTTTGCAACAGAACAAGCTTGAAGGATAACCGTCATAGAGATGTACAACCATAGAGGTAGGCGCACTACCAACACTCCTCCTCGCGACTCTATGTCAGCCTGAAGTGGATCATCAGGTCCTTGAGCTGTGGCCCTGATAGGCCCTTCGGCAGTAAATCAGCCGCCATCTTCTTGGTCTCCAAATATTCCAAACGTATTTGTTTATTCTGAATGCAGTTCCTTATACAGTGCATCTTCAAATATATGCTTGGATTTTGATGAAACTATAGGGTTTTGACTAAGCTTCAATGCGGCTTGATTGTCATTTCAGATCTGAATGCAATCTATGTGAATCCCCAGGTCATTAAACAGCAATTTCAGGTGTATGGCTTCTTTTGCTGCCTCAGTACACGCACAGTACTCCGCCTCGGCTGTAGAAAGTGCTACGCTCTTTCGCTTTCTCGAGGACCAACTGATACAGCCTCCTGCATATATGAAGCAGTATCCAGAGAAAGACTTGCGGTCTAATTTGCAGGCGCCCCAGTCTGCGTCTGCCATGCCGTACATTTCTTGTTCGGTTCTTTTAAACGTTAGTCCGATACTACCGATAGTACCGATAGATGTGCCCTTGAGGTATCTTAACACACGTTTGGCACTTTTGAAGTGTTCGGTACTGTAGCTATCGTTGAACTGCGACAGACAACTGACTGCGAACATAATATCGGGTCTCGTAGCTACTGCTAGATACATAAGTCTTCCAATCAGGTTTTTATATGGCAATTCTTTACCATTTGTACTTTTATCTGCTTCAAGCGATAGGCCTGGTTCTATAGGGGCACTCGTTGCTTTGCATTCGTCCATTTTAAATTTAGTTAAAGTGTCCTTGATATATTTTTCTTAGCAAAGTTTCATTGTATCGTTAATGTATTTAAAATCAATTCCGAGCATTCTTTGTGGTATTCCCAGATCTTTTATTTCAAATTTGCGTGCAAGCATTGTTAGGATTTCTTGCATCTTCATAGGACAGTTGTAAGCTATTAGTAAATCGTCTACCCAGATGGCTGTGATTAGTTTAGCTCCTTCTTTCTGTAGTATATACACACACACGGATCTGCTTGTGATGGGACGAAAGCAATTTTACGTAATTCCGTGTCCAATCGGATGTACCACTGCCTCCCGGATTGTTTTAGACCATACAAGGATCGTTGTAATTTGCATACTTTTTCTCCTTTAATGTTTCTAAAACATTCTAGCATATATTTAGCTTTGTTGTATATAGTCAGGACATTCTTTTCGCTCTCATCGACAGCTATTTCTGTCACATACTTTTCCAGGTTTTCAGGTACATTCATAGTAATGTCTTCCTCTATGTCGCCGTTCAGATACGCTGTCGTGACATCAATCTGCTTTCATTTCATGCCTTCTTCGACAGACATTCCAACGACAGTTCTGATGGAGCTTAACTTGGCCACAGGCGCGAAAGTCTCATTGTAGTCTATTCCAGGTCTATGAGTGAATATTCTTACTGTTAAGTTCTATTACCATTTCTTTTTCAGGTCCCCGTATGCTGTCGTGAAGGACTGCGCCAGTACGAGTGTTATTATAATACATCTTTTCGACAAATTTGACATCTCGACTGATCACAACATCGTTTTGGTCAGGTAAATAGACTCTGAATCCTTTAGCATTTTTGGCGTATCCCATAAATACTCCTTCTATGGCTTTAGGGGAGAATTTGCCTCTTCGTCTTTTGTTCAAGATGTATGCTTTGCTGCAGAAAATGTGTAAATGGTTTCCAGCTGGATTTCTGCCAACCCATTTTTCGTACGGACTACTTCCATTTAAAGCTTTTGCAGGGCTCCGGTTTATTAGATAATTGGCTGTGTTTATTGCTTCTGCCCATAAGCATGAGGGTACATTTGCTTCCATCATTAAACATCTAGCCTTATCCTGTAGTGATCGGTTTTTTCGTTCACTTACGCCGTTTTGTTGTGGTGTGTATGGTGCTGTCAGTCTCCTTTTGATGCCACATTTTGCTAGTAGGTCATCAGATTCTTTGCTTTTGTACTCTCGACCATTATCCGATTGCAAGTGCTTAATTTTCTTCTTAGTGAAAAGCTCCACTCCGATTTTGTACTCTTTAAATTTTTCGATTACTTCACTTTTGTTTTTGATAAAGTAGATACAACGGTATCTGGTGAAGTCATCGATGAAGTTTACGTAGTATCTGGACCCAGCAAGCGATTCCATTTCAAACGGTCCACAGACGTCGCTGTGTATAATTTCTAAAATTTCAGATGACAATCGGTCATAGCTGGCAAATGGTAAGAATGCAAGTTTACCTTTTATACAAGTTTCGCAAGTATCTAACTTTACTTCTTTTAAATCTAGTCCTCTCATCATTTGCTTCGAAACCATCATTTTGAGATCTTTTTCGTTGATGTGACCCTATTTTTGGTGCCATAACATCAATTCATCTTGTGACTTTGTTGTAAAGTTTGCTGATTGTTCAGTTTTGAAATCCATATAATAAAGCCCGTTTTTATTTCTTGAAGCTTGTAGTACGACGGTGCCTTCTTGTGTGATCGATGCTTTTTCTTTTTGAATAGTACCTTGTAACCGTTATCAGTTATTTTCCTAACAGATATGAGGTTCGTCGATATTTCTGGTACATACAACGCATCATTCAAGTTATATTTTTCGTCGTTAGTTGTGATACTAATTTTTCCTCGCCCTTTGATTTGTGTGGTATGTTTCTTCGATGCGAGACTTAAAGTGTTGACTTCAGGACTTAATTCTTCAAATTTTTCTTCCTCGCCAGTCATGTGGGAACTGCAGCCACTGTCAAGGCACCACGGATCACTAATGCTGTCTGATAGCATCATGATACGCAATAGTTAGGGGAGGATTTTTACGTCCATGTCCTCCAGTTATTTAAATGGTCGCGGATATCCTCTTGGCAACTCATCTTCTTTAGCACGAGTTGTTTTAACAGCGTAGCTTTTCTCGCCGGACCAGTGCTATGATGTATGGATTTGAGTTTTTCCCATATCTCTTTTGACGTTTTACATCCTTTTATTTGTTTGAATTCCGTCGGTGAGATGAGTAGAATAAGTTCCGATCTAGCTTGTATGTCATTTTTCTCGAACTTACATTTTTCTTCTGCGCTAACGTAATCCCAGTTCGGTTTTAATTAGTACGGCTTGAGCTTGTAAAGACCAGGTGTCGTAATTATTTCTATTTAACGTTTCTATTGAGCGATATGTCGAAGACGCCATTTTTTACGTTATTTTATTTTTTATTGGTATGTATACAGGCAAACCACGCCCTGCTACCAATTGTTGGGCGTGGAATATAAATAAACCGATTGCAATACAATGCCTTTTTATTTAAAGCAACAATTAACATAATAACGTATTCTCTTAAGAAGAATTTTGCGACAGAACAAGCTTGACGGATAACCGTCATAGAGATGTACAACCATAGAGGTCGCGCCATACCAACAACACGTTATATCTACAACAGCGCCCTCTGACACGGTGCGATGAATCTACGATATTAATATGCTGCTAAATATAAAATGACGTATTAGACGTCGCCTTTATATAGGCAAATCAGTCTATTACATTAAAGCAGCGTAATTCAGTACGAGTTGCCCTGGCTACAGTACTAAGTTTGTGTACCCTGTTAAAATCGTTAACAGTGTTGCCGAGAGAGCGAGCTACAATTCTGTTTTCATTAACAAGTCATTAACCCATCATTGTTAAACGTCTTGAACACTTGATAGACGTTTGAGCGCAAGGGCAGCAAAATGAACAGTGTTTACATGATGTTAAACAACGTCCAGACCAATTTGTTAACATGGGGAGACCCGTTCGACTCGAGGAACTTTGATGTAATAATATGTATAACTGGAAATCCTGGAATTCCACATTTCTATGAAGAGTTTGCATCGGAATTAAATAAAATCACTAGGCTACCGGTTTGTGTAATTGGTAAGTAACCCCCAATAAATACGTGGCTCGTGCCTCAGCTCGGTGCTAGATAACTTAAAAGTCAAAGTCCACTTTTGTATAGACAGCGACATTGTATTGCTAAAGTTTTAAGTTTATATCAATTATTCATATTTTATGTTGAAGGTCAGGCGGGGCACATTGAAGTACCTGAACAGAGGTCGAATGTTCTCGAGCAACAGGAGCATTTGTTCAGCTTGGAAGGACAAGTTCAGCATAAACTTGACCTTATCAACAAGATAGATAAGAGTTGTAGAATACATTTCATTGGTCATTCTATTGGAGCATGGCTAATTCTTGAAGCAATTAAAAAGCAGGAACCATTGATGGACAGAGTGTCTTCAATAAATCTTTTATTTCCAACAATACAGAAAATGGCAGAGTCTCCAAATGGCAAATATCTGAACTGTATTGTGAGGAGATTGCATTCCATAGCCATACTTCTCTTTACATTAGTACATATTTTGCCAGATGCTGTGAAACAGTTTTTAGTTAGCCTATATTTGAAGTGGAATTCATTGCCGCCGCATTTTAATGAGAGAATATTAAAATATCTCCGGCCAAAAGTTGCAGAAAAGGTCCTGTACATGGCATATGATGAAATGGACAAGGTTGTAACACTGGACAGGGAAGCATTAGATCGGAGCAAGCATGTGACCAGTGTGTTATACAGCGACCGGGATGGCTGGGTGCCGGTCAACTACCTGGAAGACTTACGCCAGTTTCAGCCAGAGCTGGAGATGAAACAAGTCAGCATTAACCATACTTTTGTTCTAAAATCTTCAGAGAGAGTGGCTGAACTAGTTTCAGAATTCATGAAACCAAAAATTAAATCAAATTAATTTTTTCAGAATTCCAATAGTAAGGAGCATTTTCTATAATGGAAATATCATCAGTTGGTGCCACTGTTACATATTGGTGTAATTGACAACATTTTGCGCTGTGCACTGATCTCTATTTCATTAATTCATTAATTATTTAAGAGTTTGACTCTTGTCAGCTTTTTAATGCAAGTTCTCATATTTAAATTATTCAAATAAGTAATTTTCTATTGAAATTTGTAAATATTATATACATATATTAATTTGATATTATTTTACTTCACTTGCATCAATCAATAACAAGACATGCAAATAGATGTTATTTAAAATGCAGTCTTCTTTTTCCGGCTATGGCCTCTTTAAATCGCTAAGGTCGCCTTACTTATTCCATGCAAACGAAAATTGCGGAATTCAGTTTCTGCAAGTTTGATTACTAGTGTAATTTCACACTTGAAACGAGCCATATTATAAGTTAGATGTCGCATTTTATAGTAAACGCGCCGTGTGTGATGACTGATGAACTTTAGAATAGTATTTCTAGTCACACCCACCCACAGACACAAACTTAGATGCAATAACGAACGATCGATATATTACCTGTAGATGTTGACGTGCGGGTATCATTAATTTTATTTCCGTGGACACACGTATCTTCCAGTGCCTAAGGCGCCAAAATGGCGATAATGAAATACTTAAAAAAATAAGTTGACAGCAGCCAGTCCAGTGGTAATGTATAGAGGTACTGCGATTGGTGGATATTGACACTTTGTCAATTAGACCTACGTCACGGTGGCGCCAATAGGTGATATTTCCATTTTAGAAAACCTTTGTTAGGAAAAAAATTGTGATAGTAATTTATGTTATACAGTAAAATGCAAATGACTGTATAGAATTTCCATTCAATACATACCCATTCCATTATATTTGCTTTCACTGCATTATGAAAGGCATGAGCATTAAGGGCTTTTATAATATGGACGTTAAATTCGCGACGTCCAATAGGATCACCTGAGTGGATCACCCAGGTGATTATATTGGACGAATATGTCCAGTGAAATCACCTAGGTGATCCTATTGGACGCCATGTCCAGCACGATCCTATGAGTGATTTTAGTCGACATATGTATATCCATTAGGATCCCCAGAGATCAGATTTTTGTTTGAGTGATTCTAGTGGACTATCATGTCCAGTGAGATCACCCAGGAGATCCCGAAAACAGCCCGAAACGCTAATTTTGTATTTCGTCTAAATATGGATACAAATCTGTCCACTGAATCGCCCAGGGGATCGGGCTGGACATGCCGTCCAATATCATCACATCAGTGATCCACTCAGGTGATCTTATTGGGCGTCGCAGTTAAATTAGATAGTGATGGCAGGGATGCAGGGACTAGCTGGGTAATTGAAATAGAGTATGAGATATGTGCACTTTAATTTATTAAAAATGTAAATATATATAATAGGTACCTGTTATGTCACATTACAAGTAACACTAGATAATAATAACTATTAAAAATTATTTATTATAAAATTGTATTAAGTTCTTTTTACTTTTAAATATTAACAAGCTCTTCTACACGTAACAAGAACATAGCTCCAATGGAACTGAAACCAAAACAGGTGATGGCATGGGGAGGGTGGGCTGTAGGCTAAATAAATGTTTACACGTAAATGCATTGCTTTATTTCGTATCAAATCGAGTGTCTCGTTACAACTGCTCAATTTTGCGATCACTTATAATTAAACACAAACGTAAGTCCTTATTCCAATAGACCAGCAGACCGGCTGTAGAAAAGCTTGTGTTCTTAACCATGGAAGGCTTTAAATTGATAAGTCACCATCGAAAATTTAAACATTACCTCAATAACATTTCAACAGGTAGTTCCATTATTTATACATTTATGTCCCTCCCCTGTTGCTCGCGGACAAGCGTCATCGCCCCGCACGCGCATTGCCTCCAGCCGGAACATGGCGGCTCCCACGAATTGCGTTCGGCTGTTGCGTAGTTCATTTCTGTTTCACAAGTTCATACAAAAACGCAGTTGTGTGAAAGACATGGAGCAAATAGCGTTATAAGAGTGCGACACATATGCGTACGTCGAGGGAGCACTTTTGGCAGTGAGTGCTACAGGCCTAAATGCGTGTAGATATCGTTATCTGTGACTTAAATAAAAATACAATTTCTTTCCCTTCTGTAGGTACACAAGTAACGAAAAATTGAGGTTAAACATATTGTACGAGGTTTATAAAATAGTTGGATTGGACACAAGTGCCTAGTGTAAACGATATAAAACTATTTCGTCGCTTCCACAGCAATCCTGCGATTCTGTAGTAATGGTGACTGCTAATTTTAATTTAGACCTAAACTTGTGGGTATAATGCGATATAAAAATTGCAGATTCGCAAACCTGCTACGGGTCCGACGATTAGTTTTTGTTAGACTGAGAGAGATTGCATCAGTGAAGATCATCTCCGAAGGACATAAGTTGTCTTTATGCTTTACAAAATGGGTATACATCATCTTGGCTCGTCTCAATAATTTTTTAATTCCGTATTCGTCACTTCTTCATATGTAATTTTCATTGGTAGGTAGTCTGTCTATCTTTGATTACATTTGGAGTTTGTCTTTTTAGGGTTCCGTAGCCAAAATGGCAAAAACGGAACCCTTATAGTCATGTACACCCATTCGTCCGTACTTCACGGGTAGTCACGGGTTTTTTTTATTTCGGTGAAAATCAATGTATGTATGGCACATATTTCCTAAGGTCTTTTAAAAAGAATTTAAGGTTTCTAAAAAAATAATCGATTTAGTGAATATTTTTGGTAATAATCGCTCCAAGTTGCATAAATTGTGTCCCCCCACCCCTCTATTTTCTAAACGGTATGTCCAAAAAATATGAAAAATCCACAAAGATAAAAACTTAATAAATACTTAGAACGAAAATTGTCTTCAACTTGATCGAATATACCGTTTTTGAGTTATTACCAAAAAACTGCGCTTCTCAGCAAAAGGACTTAAGTGGCTTTTTTTGCTAGTACACTTTCATTTCATGTTTTTTTATCTGTAAGTAGTGCATTTTTTTGTATGAACGGCTACGGAACCTTACACTGAGCATGGTCCGACATGTTCTTGGCCGGTTTTTTCTAATTTAGGCTCTTTAGCTATTTATCACGACCTTTGAGCAAGTTAGGTATACGTTTTATTCTTTAAGATTATTGCCGGTTTTTGGTCTCATCCGATGCTCCTAATTTCTCTCTTCTTTCTTTTTTGGGCACATTAGATGTTCTTCTCGTTCGTCGTTTGTTCCATGCGGTGTTCGTCTCTTTGGCCTTTTTTAGGACGCCGGTTAAAAAACGAACGAGACAAATCGGCGACGAGACCGGGGGCGACGAACGTGTCGAAGAAAATAGGACGAGCACCGAAGGAGGTTGTAAGAAAGAGAGATCACTATTGAAAGGGCCCGAAGATAGTGACGAATACCGAAAGAACCTAAATAAGAAAAAAACACATATCAAAGGTGACAGGGACTACAAACAGAAATTACGAATACAGAACCCGAGTACCAACGGGACGAGCCGTCACGATAATCACAACAGACAATGGCACAAGAGATCGATATCTCGCAAAGTTCGAACGGGATGGTCAAATTTAAATTATTACATAACATGCATATCGATTTATATCTTTCCCAATACGGTTCCGTTATAATGCATCATTCGATTACGGTAACAACTTTAAATACTGAGTTATTTCATATCACCTAGAGCTATATACAACATTTGGAAGAATCAGGTCTCGGTCCGGACCGGCCGGGCGAACCGATTCGAAACGAAACGGGAACGACCGCGGTCGCATCGTCGTGTCGCAGCTCCGCCGGGCTCGGCGTTTTCGACCGTTCGGGACGAGCGGCAGCCGGAAAGGGGCGCGACGGCGACCGTCGACGGCGCGGGTCCCGCCCTCGACAGATCTACGCCGCCGAGAGGCGCCTCGCGCGCCCGCCGCCCGGACGGCGCGCCGGGCACGATATCGGTTCGCGCGCTCCACGGGAACGTCTCGGCGCGAATCGAATGCGACCCGGGGCGATTACAATTTCGGAACCTTAAAACTAGGGGGATACAAAAATCGGCGGCGGACGTCGGTCGGCGCTCAGCACGTCGTCTCGAGCAGCGGGTCCGGCGGGGGAGGCGACGGCGGCGCGGGCGGGGCGGGCGACGGCGGCTCGGCGGGCGGCGCCGGCTCGGGCGCGGCGCGGCGGCGCGGCGACGGGCGCGGCGAGCGCGCGCACGTGCAGGCCGGCGGCGCGCTCGCCGCGCCCAGCGACGCGGCGCGCACCGGCCGCGGCGAGCGCGCCGCCGGCGAGCGCCCCCGCCGGCACGCGCAACCCGAGCCGCCGCACGCCGCGCAGGCCCCGGGCGAGCGCCGCTCCGGACGGCCGCGGCGCGGCGCCGGCGACGCGTTGCGCACCCAGGGGTCGCGCGGGTCGGGCGCGGGCGAGCCCATGCGGCGCCAGGGGTCGGGCGGGGGCGGCGGGGGGCGCGGGCTCGGGCGCGGGCGCGGACGCGGCCTCGGCGCGCGGCCTCTCGGACTGCGAGCGCGCGCGCGGCGCCTGCGCGGCGGAGGCGGGCGTGACGTCGCTGAGCGAGCGCAGGTGCAGGCGGCGGCGCGCGGCGGCGGGCGAGTCGGCGTCGGCGTCGGCGGCGCTGACGGCGATGCGCGGAGGCGCGGGGGCGGGCGCGGGCGCGGGAGCAGGGGCGGGCGTGGGGGTCGGGGTGGTGGAGCTCTCGTTTTTGGCGGGGCCGGCCCGGCTGGGCCCGGCCCCCGCTAGCTAGAGGAGTCTCTCGGTCGCCGAGCTCGTGGTGCCGGAGCTCAGAGTCGATGCGGGGTTCTGGTCGTCACCTGCAACGCGCCGGGTGTTATTTGGAACGTCCCCCAGAACGCGAACGGACGTAATTATCTTCTCAATACTATTTATAAAGAAGATCATCATCATCATCGTTTCGGCCTTAGGACGTCCACCGCTGGACACGGGCCTCGATAGATTGCCACGTGAGCCGAATAGAGGCGACGCGCATCGGGCGAGTCCCTGCAATCCTAACCGGGTCGTCCGACCTACCTTCTGCCACGCTGCGCTTGCCGGTGCGCGGTCACCATTCGAGAACCTTTCTGCCGCAACGACCATCGATTCTTTGAACTATGTGCCCTGCCCATTACCACATTAGTTTGCTTACCCTGTTTACTATGTTGGTGACTTTGGTTCGTCGTAAAGAAGATATTTCAATAAAAATAAGTTAAATGCCTCTTGAAAGTAGCATTCTTCACAAGATGCCCGGAACTTCGTACGCGGAGGGGAATAAGTCATAACCCTCTTTTTTCTTCAGCGTGTCGGGTAAAAATTATCCTATAACCATCTGGAGATATCCGGCTACCCGTGTGCCAAAAAAAGTTGAAATCGGTTAGGCCGATTTTGCGTGATGCAGCCACAACAGACACATACAAAAAATCCAAAAAAAATATATTTTTAGCTTTTTAGGGAACTCCAAGAAGTCCGTAACAATCATTTTTTTGAAAATATCTTCAATGTACAGACATTTCATTTTTAAGACTTCATAATAGTATAGATTACGGTAAAACAAAAACAATCTTAATTTGCCGCGCTAGCCACGTTGCGGGCACCGTGTGAAGCACGATAAACATGTAAAGGTGCGTCCAAATTTGTATCATTTGCCCGATCAGATCTTCGTTCCGTGGCATGATCGCGTGTCACGATCACGCGTTTGGACGTTGCGCCGATCCGATCACTAAATCCATGTTGATACGCGTATCACACTTAGATCGGAGAAGCGCGGCGCAATGGCCGCGCCGACAGTGAACTTCCAACCAGCGCGATACGCAGTCATGCCACGCCACGGTGATCGGATACGAGCAAATGATACAAGTGTGGACGCACCTTAACGAGCTAGCCCGCACGGAGCAAGAGCGAGCCGCACCTTGAGTAGTCTGGCCCGCGGCCGGCAGTCTTTGTCAGTTGAGCAGCTCCACGGAAACGAACCGCTTCAGCCTCTCTAGGTACTGGTTGAAGAGCTCCACGTCGTTGTGCCCGGCGCCCTGGAAACCCAACGTGTTATTCCTCTTCATTTTACGATATAATAAAAATAATTTGCAAACGCAATGGTCATAAAACCACTAATTCTATAATTAAATAATGATCTTTATTCTGTAAGTAGGCCGCAAGGGCACTTTTACAAGTCTGACTCTACGGCGTTTCCCAAGAGGAGACCACTGAGGAGAAGAAAGCCGAAACACACTCAACAGTCAGTCATTTTTACGATGCTTTATCTACTATAGATACAAATGGGGACCGCCTTGTGAAGTTATCGCTTTTGT
The DNA here is from genome assembly GCA_905404275.2 of Hedya salicella. NCBI lineage: Eukaryota > Metazoa > Arthropoda > Insecta > Lepidoptera > Tortricidae > Hedya > Hedya salicella. The sequence goes on from FR990099.1 coordinate 10,387,603, forward strand.
GCTAGCAGACGTTTTTGAAACGCATATCGAGTATCCCTAGTTACGGTTCCGTATCAAAAAGGTAAAAAAAAAGGAACCCTTATGGTGCGACTCTGTCTGTCCGGCGTTTAGAGCGCCATATCTCAAAAACTACTAATGCTATCTATTTGAAATTTTAAATACTTATAAACATGGTGGACGACCGGATTGGCTCAGTGGGAGTAACGTTGCCTGCGAAGCTGAGGTCCTGGGTTCAAATCCCGGTAAGGGCAAATATTTGTGTGATGAGCATAAATATTTGTTCCTGAGTCTTGGATGTTTTCTATGTATATAAGTTATATATCTATTAAATATATCGTCATCTAGTACCCATAACATAAGCCTTATTGAGCGTACCATGGGACTAGTTCGATTTGTGTACATTTGTCCCGTAATATTTATTTATTAATATTGGAAATATTTTAAAATATACTTTTATTTTCTAAAAACGTTACGGCGCGTTACATGGGAGGAAGGGGGGGGTCAAAATCTCCAAAAATTGCGTTATGTAATACTTGAACGCTCCCCAGGTTGTGTTGAACCCTCGGTGCGCGACTACGCGTCGCACTTGGACGGTTTTTTTTAATTATTTACCAAAAATCCAAAACGAATATTTATCATCTCTACGTATTCGCGAGCTAATGCCAATGTTATACGTCATAATTGATAATAATCCGGTTTGGACAGTTTTTTCGATATAAATAACAGTAAACTGATAAAAATCTGTTATTCGCACACACCAAGGACCATTAAAACAAGAGGACTGTCATTTTACATACATTGATTCGTGTCCCGATCGCAAGGAGATATTCTGACAAAAACGGCGCTTTAAAATTAAACATCTATGCCGGTAGCACACCTACGCGAAGCTGTAGTAGCGAAACCGCTGAACGATTCGCCCAGGTTGTCCTTTGTAAAGCGCGCGGAACTCTAGCGAACTTGCCCGTTCTAACGCGGAGATTTAACTATGGCGCTGTCTCTGTCGCGCACTAATCTGCCGATCTGCTCCGATGCCGGCTACATCTCCGCGTCCGTTTCGCCTTTTTGCTTGTTTCGCATATAGTTTCGCGCGCGATCTGTCGCAATCGACAAATTTGGGAGGCGAAACGAGTAATTTTATTAAAATGTCAGTTGAATTTTGCTGATTGATCTGATTCGATCTGAAAATTGATCGAGGAGGTCCGCAATAGACCTATAATTTATTTATTAAGTCATCCTGACTATATAAATAACTCGTGACTCAAGTTCTTTGCATAATCTCTTTTCTCCTATCTTTTTCTCTCTTCATTAATTTCATGCACCCAGATTCTTCGTATTTTCAAAGTTAATGACCAGAGCAAAATCTCTTCTTCCTCTGACGATGACGACATTTCACTAAGCTTGCCGCTAACGTGCTGGCGGTTTCGCTTACAGCGAACGCGGCGTGTGTGGCCAGGTTTCACTGCGAAACTCGCGTCGCGATTTCGCCTTGTCAGTTTCGCGGTGGAGGTGTGCTACCGCCATTAGCGGTGTTATAATTGTACAAAGAAACATAGTGCGGTAACAATTAGTTCGTAAACCGCCTATAATAAATAAATCGTAACATTTAAATCATGTCACACACTTGCAAAGTTGAATAATTGTAAATAATAATAGGGAATATGCATGAATTTTTATTTTTGCTTTATTAAAAGCTCATTCATGTAACAAACAGTAGACAAAAATAATTTTTCGAATAACTATAAAAATAACCAAGATATAAGCCATCTAACATTTCATTCTAACTCTTTCTAGCAAAACGGAATTTAATATGGAGTTTATATGGCAGGCGTAGACTATGACGTAACAGTACATGTCGGACCTCTCTGTCAAATTGCCGTCTAATTAGCAGTTTAAAATGCTTATATCTTGCGTGTTTCTTGGCCGATTTAAATTTTAATTTCACATTTTGAAATAGTTTTTACGGTATTTTGATATTTAGTTAAGAAAAGCGATAAAGAAAATTCATGCATGTACCCTATTCTTATACATAGATGGCGTTGTACATGGTCAGTCCTCTTGTTTTAATGATCCTTGGTGGCACACACACACACACATACACACGCGTCAGTCACAATCTCACGAGTTGACACTATACCTGACAATAATCACGATAGATTGCAGTGGTACTTAAAATTTGAGCGAATGAAAAGCATCCCCATATTTTTTGTTTTCGTTTCCATAGCTCTGTGAGAAACAACGATAACAGATGGCTCGTGGAGTGGAGACAGGGCCCAGTATTTACGTCCTTCTTGTTGACCTTTAACTCGAATATCGTCACCTGCGTCTGACCTGACGCTATCTCGAGTAGCTCTCGCTTAACTTATCGGTATGCAAGTACTGTGATTTGGAAACGGATGCTGACTAAGCTACTACCAGTTTCATGTTTCAATAGGGTACATGTACATGCATGATTATTTTTTTAATCGCTCTTCTTAACTAAATATCAAAATACCGTAAAAACTATTTCATAACGTGAAATTAAAATTAAAATCGGCCAAGAAATACCCATAATATAGGCATTTTAAACTAGTAATTAGACAGAGAGGTCCGATATGCACTGTTACGTCACAGTGCACTCCGGCCATATAAAGTGTGTGGTGCGTGGAATGATCTCCCTGCCGCGGTTTTCCCTGGAGGTTACAATATGGGGTTCTTCAAGAGGGGAGAGAATAGGTTCTTAAAGGGTCGGCAACACGCTCGTAATGCCCCTGGCGTTGCAAACGCTCATAGGCTGCGGTGACTGCTTAGCATCAGGCAAGTTTGCCACCTTAATAGTATAAAAAAAGTCCATAAAACTGTTTTGCAAGAAAGACTATAGAATGAAATGTTCGATAGGTTATATCTTGGTTATTTTTATAGCTATTCGAAAAAATATTTTTGTCTACTGTTTGTTACATGAATGTAATGTAATTTTAATAAAGCAAAAATAAAAATGTATTCATATTCCCTATTGTGTGTACTTAGGTACAGGTAAGCCCTGGGGCTTACCTGTACCTAAATACAACTCGTATGCTATGTATGGATCGGCAAAATGCACCCCTTGAAGATTGCGCCCCTGGCTGCCGTGCGTCTGTCCAGCCCCTAGCTACGACACCTCGCTAAACCGAGCGAGATTGAAATGCGAGGTATTTCGATCGTGAATAGACTTTTGCGCCGATTCAAAAGAATCTCGGTGGACGAAACGAAAACGACATTTATGCTAAAGTAGGATTTTTAATAAGCTGGAGTAAACTGACAATGTCAACGTGAATATTTTGTTGTTTAGAAAGAATTTCACAAAAGTATACATGTGTATGCGTGTACTTCAGCCATTATGAAGTAATCACGGCCGACGTGTGTCCGTAAGCGTCAGTTTACTCCAGTTAATAAAGAAATCTACTTTAACTGCTTCCGTAATCATTGGACATTCCCAGGCAAGCAAAGAGCGAGTGGGTACATGCTATCGTTACAGCGCCTCTTCGCGAGGGCTCACGATATCTCGGCGAGGGTCTACAGCCACGATATTACTTCAAGAATGCCCTTAATAGTGATTAAAATACTGGTACAGATTTAGAGATAATGGTATTTTTATCAGTTTGCATTGCGATAAAGCGTTATCTATTAGGGAGAGTAGGTGGCGTGTGTTTGTTTTCGTCACCTCGACCCACAGCGGCTCGACGGCGCGCGGGCAGCGCTCGTAGATGGCGAGTCCGTGAGAGAAGTCGATCACCTCGTCCTCGGTTCCGTGGATCACAAGAACGGGAGAGTTTACTTTTGGTATCTTGTCGATGCTGAAACAAAAACACGACGATATTGATGCAAAGATCTAAGTAGAAAAGGAAAATTAATGAATAAGGTACAAAACCTTTCAACAAATTAATGGTACATAAGGTCGTGAGTAACGTATCGTTATCGAAGGTAGAGGAATTAATTCATTGTGAATCACAAGCGGTCTGATGGTCTAATGGTTAAGGACGCTGTTCCAGTATAACAGAGACGCTGGTTCGATTCCGGCTTAGACTGCAGTGGATCGCAATTAATTTTTCTTTTCTACTTAGATCTTTGTATCAATATTGTACAAAAAATATGAGATGTTTTCACATAAAATTAATAGTGTAAAAAACACTATAAAAACACGCTTTACAAGACTTTTCTAACAAATCCAAACACAGCTATGATACGATGGATGTTCCATCATGAAGTTCCAGTTCATATGTTCCGGCTCCATCATCAGATCAGTTCGACAGTACCATATTATTGTATTGTCATCGGAATTACATACAGCTGCCAATTTTCATGACGCTACGATCCATGGAAGATGGGTAAATTGGTTACCTTAGATTCCATTACATAGTTAGTTACATACAGGTCGACCTAATAAAAGCGTGTAAAAATATAAACAAACATTAAAAAACACGACGATTCACTGACAGCCCAGCGACCATATACTAAATAATAAATACAACTTACTGTGCACAGTATTTACCTACTTCTGCCAACAATTTCAAACAATCTAATGAAAGTAAACAATTCATATTTAGAGAGAGTGGCAGTACTTATTTAGCACTAGCTTCTGCCCGCGACTTCGTCCGCCTTAAATTCGTTTATCGCGGATGAGAGTATTTTTCCGGGATAAAAAGTAGTCTATGTCCTTCCCCGGGACTCAAACTATCTCCATACCAAATTTCATCCAAATCGGTTCAGCGGTTTAAGCGTGAAGAGGTAACAGACAGACAGACAGACACACTTTCGCATTTATAATATTAGTATGGATAGTATGGATTTATTTGAAACGGTATTGCAGGAGATGGAAGGACGAAAAAATAGTAACTGGATTCAAAAAATACCTACATCAATGCACAGCGTTTTGCGACAAACAATTTCAAAACATTTTGAATGATATTAATAATACAATTTCAGACATATAATTACGGTGGTTAAACCATTGTAGTATGTTTGACAAATTTGAAGTGACAAAAAAACAATATAAACAAAGATCAGAAACAAATGAATTTTTTTTTCGACGATACTGGACTTGAACCAGTGCCTTGAGCCAGACCGGGGCAGCACGCTCTAACCAACTGAGCTAATCGTCCATACCCGTAGTCGACGAATTTTGTCATCTGTTCTTGCTTATGGATCTCTGTATGGTGCATCCGACTCCTTAGCCGTTTTCATTTGTTTCTGATCTTTGTTTATAATAATATTTATTGTGTTATTCCTTCTGTGAAGCGAAATTTAATTAGTGCGTTTTTAGAATGAGCGATTGTTATTTGTAGTTAGTTTGTAGCGATTCTTATAGTGTTTGTGTTATATTGTTACTACCATGTTTATTTTATATTGTTATTGTGTATTAGGTATTGAGGTTGTTTATTTAGTAAAGCTCTTAAAGCTTAGCTTAAATGTTTTTAGTTTTTATATATACTTGCTGTGTGTGCGCGTCGTTATGCGCGTTGTCACTTAACTGTTTCATGTGCAATATCTATACGTGAGTTCCTGTAATTGGCTCTATACTTCTATTTAAGTTTATATTTGTACTGTATTAGCTGTTGGTTCTCCTACCATAAATAAGTAAAATAAATAAATACGCTAGTGGAGTGATGCACTAAAAAATTGCAAATATCATGATATTTGTAAAACAAAAAGTAGAAAAAATTATGTTGAAAAATTTTCAATAGTAGCCGATACCAAATCAGATAGTATTTGCTATGTATCTTGAATCTAGTAGTTATGTATTGCAAATATACAAATAACAGTGACAATAGAATAAATTTTAAACAAGTTCCAACTCTACCGAAGCATCCACAAATGTTAGTGATATAACTACTGGTTGGGTTGGCAATAAACAAGATGTTTGTAAGGCCCGGTGATTATCTAGGGCTTCAAGCTATTACCCAGTGAAAGTCCATGTACATCTGCAATAATACACGGCGCCATTTACACGGCATTTAGGGCGCGACCGTGACATGCCGCAATTTGAGGTTTCCATTATAAATGAGCCGTGGACCTTTCCAATCCAATCAATAGGGCATGATACGATCCAATATTCAAAATCAGCTGTTTGAAGAGAGGGTCATATGAGGGTTATCCTATACATATATCTATACTATTATAAAGTTGTAAAAACGACATGTTGCGAAACGAAATATTAAAGATATTTAAAAAAAATGATTATTATGGACTATTTGAAGGTCATTAAAACAAATTTTTATTTTTTTATTTTATGTATGTTTGTATGTGTTGTTGTGGCTTCATCACGCAAAATCGGCTAAACGGATTTCAACTATTTTTGGTACACGGGTAGCTGGGTATCTCCAGATGGTTATAGTTATAGGATACTTTTTACCCTACTACGCTGAAGAAAAAATGAAGGTTTATGACTTTTCTCCTCCGCGAACGAAGTTGCGGACGCCTTCTAGTACTATTGTAAAGTTGTAAAAATTAAATGTCTGTACATAGAAGATATTTTCTAAACAATTATTGAATTTTGGACGTCACTGAATCGAAATCAGGGTGTCCACTGTAAAGTCTGAAAAAAAATCCCTGATTATTCCCTGATCGTTTTTTTAAATTTCCCTGACCAAAATTTTAACAATTCGATGGGCACTAAATTTCCGTCACATGTCATACCGGTAGTAAATTAGTTGGGAACACCCAAATATCCGAAAAAAAAAATTCCCCATATGCTTTTTCCGATTGTCGAAATTCCGAATTTTATATTTCCTTTGTTAATCGACTTCCAAAAATGGAGGACGTTTTATGTTCGACAGTTTGTATGTTTTTTTTATATATGTTCACCGATTACTCCGCCAATTGTGGAGCGATTTTTTAAAAATCTTTTTTAATTTGAAAGGATGGACTCCTGAGTTGGCCCCATTGCCACCAAGTTGGGATCTGATGATGGGATCCCAGGGAAACCGAGGGCAATCCTCAAATTTTATAGGCACTTATAACGTTTTTCATACATTTTCTTAAGATATTTGTGACGTTCCATGGGTAAAGGTACCGTATGGCGGGAGCCGCTTAAGCCGTTTATTAACCTTGCGCCAACAAAAACGCTGAGACGCCGCGCCGCGCCGCGCGGTTAGTAAACAGCTTAAGCGCCTCCCGCCATAAGGTACCTTTACCCGTGGGACGTCACATTTAAGTATTTGCATAGTGTGGTAGTCATCATTTCATCATGCTGAGCTGAAGAGTTACAGGATAATTCTTAAAAAACATCTTTTATAGGTAGGTATGTTAAGACTGTTAGTCATATTCTTTATAGTATGTCCCTGAGGTAGTTTCCTTATCACCAAGTCAGGATTTGATGAATGTAAATGGAATACCAGGGAAATCGAGAGAAACCCTAAAATATTATAGGCATATTTTTCTAAAGTTATTCAGTTGTTTTCGTCTGGTTGTCATCATCAGACAAACAAACTGAGCTCATGATGGAAGGTACAACTGAATATGGACTAACCAACTTTTACATTTCTTACTTCCAAAGACTCGAGATGCGTGCAAAGTGCCCCCTCAATCTTCCCATTGTGGGCTCTAAAAAATACTTTATATCACTACTAAAATCCATCACACAAAGCACTTTAAATAAAAAAAAGAACCGACTTCAAAACAAACTAAAAAGCCATAAATAATCTTTTATGTATACGGTACGGATCATATTTGATTCACCTTTTGAAGTCTGTGCCAAACCTGAAGTAAATAAAGTTCTTTATCCAACAAAAATACGAATTACTATGACTAAATATAGATAGTAATAAATGAATGGTTTGGCACCGACTTCAAAAGGTGATTCAAATGTGATCCGTACCGGACATAAAAGATTATTTATGGCTTTTTATATTAAAATATCGATTATTGAAAAGCTTGAAATTTAGTTTGCCAAATATCAAAAATCCGAATCCATACTAATATTATAAATGCGAAAGTGTGTCTGTCTGTTACCTCTCCACGCTTAAGCCGCTGCAATTTGGTATGGAGATAGTATGAGTCGGGACGGGAAGGCCATTCTTCTACTACTTTTTATCCCGGAAAAATACACTTTTTCGCGATAAACGAATTTGAGGCGGACGAAGTCGGGGCAGAAGCTAGTTTTTAATATTCCGATGTTTATAACCCCACAGAATCAAAAGCTTTTTTTTTGCCCCGAAAAATAATAATCCGAATTTTAACTATCCGAAATGTCATTGCTAATTCGAATTTTTATATTCGGAAATATAAAATTTCGTGATTTTTAATATTCGGAATTTTGACATTCGGGAATTTTAGTTCGTGATTTTTAACAATCTTAATAGAAACCTTAAACTGTAGGTTAGGTTAGGTTTGTATTGTGATCATGTTAGTCAAAATGCTTGCATGCATGCACACAATTGACAAAATGGAACATGGGCCAAAAACCGACAACTGTACGGATTTATGATATATCGGAATTTTGATCCATTCGGAATTATAAGAATCGGTATTATAAATTCATGAGTCTAAAAATCGGAATTTAATTTTGCGTATTTATGTAATGTACCCAAATTAGATGAGTTAGCATTTTGAACTTATACGGTAAAGTTGACACACTACTGTGTGGAATCACTTCGTAAAATAAAATATCAATCGAATAATTACAGGCTCATTTATGAAAAAATACTGCTTTTATTTAAAAAAATCGCTATGTCGCAGACGGAAAACAAATTGCAAAAATATGTCTTTTTTTAGAATTACAATGTAGTGGTTCAAGTTTAATAACATAAAAATAATAAAATAAATATCAGACAATCTTACACAAATCGATCTAGTCCCAAATTAAGCTCTAGTAGGTTTGTGTTATGGGTACTAGACGACGATACACATGCCGATATAAATAGATATAATGCTTAAATACATAAAAAACATCCATGACCAAGTAACAAATTTTCGTGTTTGTCGCACAAATACGAGTACTTGCCGTAGCCGAGATTCGAACCCAAGACGTCTGCTCAGCAGCCGTTGTGCAACCAACTGATCCAAACGTGTCGTCAAATTCAAAGACTGAATTAAAACAAAATTTATAGGTACCAAATACCACAAGTAAAAGTAAAAAAGAAAAACAAAAACTGCGAAATGGTTAAGATAAGTCACATAAGCCAATGGTTTAGACTTCATTAAGGCATTAGGGATCCCGGTATCTATTATACTAAAAATCCAGGGATTGGAAGCCCTAGACTTCATTTACCCGGTTACGTAAAGTTTGCACCCCATCTCTATGTAACGCGATAGATGCCAGGTGCAAACTTAGAGTAACTGAGTAGTACGTTTGTTGTATCATTTATGTTGTATTACTTTTCATTCAGTAAATATAAATATGTCATGTTTTAACTATACGGAAGAGGTAGTCGATCGAAACGTGACAGATTCGCACTTAGCCGGTCTCTTTTCTCTAAGAACAATATTTTTCCCTGACCTATCCAAAGCTTCCCTGACTTTCCCTGACCACCATGAGCTTCCCTGACTTTCCCTGACTTTCCAGAAAGTGGACACCCTGGAAAAATATATTTTTTGGATTTTTTATATGTTTGTATGTGTCGCTAAACGGATTTCAACCATTTTTGGGTACAATATATTTGTGTGATGAGCATAAACATTTGTTCCTGAGTCATGGATGTTTTCCAATAAAATATATAGTCATCTTAACTGTTTAGGTATTTAAAAAGGTAAACAAATAACCACGTGACTTGTGTCATTCCGCCAATCAAGGTAATCTTTTGTATGTAAGGTAATATATTGTAGTATGACACTGGCTGAAAGACACGAGTTTGCGTTTTTTGTTTTTGTTTACCTTTATTTAAGTAGTGGTGCAGTGGCGTACCGAAGGGCTAGATGGGACTGGAGCCCTCGGACCCTGTCCAGCGAAACTCGTATTGCACTAGCTACAAATTCTCCCACCTTTAGAATGAAAATAAAATTCCTAAACAGTTCAGGTAGTAGGGCCCCTGTTTTTTTTTCACCAGGGCCGTTGGTTACCTAGCTACGCCTCTGATAGATAGCAATCATAACATAATAAAATATTGAAATAATGCCTATTATTTGATTTATTTATAATAGAGTATTTTTATGTGCTATATACAAAAAAGTGTATATTCATTGATTTAAACTTACACGATCTTCACTCATCACAACACAACAAAACGGGGCTTAATATGGGCATAATCACCAATGAAAGGTAATTAAATAAATCATATTTATACGCAATTAAGCCCCGTTTTGTTGTGTTGTGATAATAAGTGTATAATCGTTTTTAATATCACTGTATAGTATAGTGATATTAAATTCACTTGGGTAACCAATGATGTAGAATTGTAGAAGTAAAATTAGGAACTTGGTTTTATTGGATTACTCATGATCAGTTGACTATCAGGGGTATCAGGAGAGTATAAGGAGACTATTAGGAGTATCAAGAGACTATTAGGAGTACTTAAAGACTTTTAACATTGCAATAAGGTAAAAAGTGGCCAAATGTCGGATCATGCTCAGTGTAGTTCCGCACCTGTTATAGGTACTACTGCAAAATGCACTACAGAAAAATTACACCAGCAAAAGAGTGTATCATTATGGCATTCACACCTTTTTGGTTGTTTTTTTTTTGTTCAGAAGAGTAGTTTTTCGGTAATAACTCATAAGTGGTATATTTGATCATGTTGAAATATTTATTAAGCGATACATTTGTAATTTCTTGAATATTTTTTAGATTTACAGTTTAGAAGGCAGGATGATAACAACACAACTTATGCAACTTTCGGATCGATTTTTTTTTAATACACTAAATAAAAAAAAAAAATTAAACCTGGCTTTAGCTCAACTGTTGAAGTACCTGTTTAGTTTATGAATCTATGTAATCGTCTTGTAATGCATACCACATTCCAATTACAAACATAGTTATAAGTCCAATGAACTAATAATATTATATCATTCTGCATGCTTAAATCTTGTATTGTCTTAAATGCAACTAGTATTTAGACTAAATGGGTAACTGGATTTACTTTATATAGGATTGAAACATACAGTGAAAGCAACCCTGTCCCTACAACACAACAACAGGATATTTATAAATAGTTTATCAGTAGTATTTCCTGTTTACAGAATTCAAACCAAATATTTTATAGTATAACCTAATAAATACTTAACTTTAAACTAGAATCAGAAACAATATTTATTGTTACTACTTAGTTGGTTAATAAGTTCCGTTACTAGGTTTTTTGCAAATAAAATAAAATTACTGTATCTTTTATGTTATTACCATACATCAATTTAAAGCGTAGTTTTTTCCAACTAAGAAAACATACAATTTACTCACGTTTGGTCCTGCTACTTTCTTTGCTAACTCTTAAGCTTCGACATATACCACCGTTGCAATTACCGACAAGATTTGATGATAATCTCTTGTTAAAAGTGATCTAGAACCAGTGTGTAAATGGGTTAAGAAATGTTACGATTTTCCGAAACTTCTATGTGTGGGTTTTTTGCAATAGCAATATTTTTTTTGGATCCATCCCTACACTTAATATTCCAACCAAGAAGTTAAGGTAGTATTTCTGTTTAGCACAGAATACAGTAATTTCGCTAGCATGCAACTGAACAAAGTAAGTAAAACACAAATACTGGTGATTGTGTCACCTTGGCTTACATAAATTGCACCTTAAAATAAAGATGATGATCTGTTTAAAGTCTTTCATAACCATAAACGCTACAAGGAATCTATATTTTAGGGACTGATTTTGCACTTGACTCTTGGGCATATTTTTATAGTATGTTTATCTGAAGGTCTCAGAAGCAGGTAAAGAAAATTGCGATGCAATTTTTTTTTTAAATCACTATTTCCTAATTGGCAAAAACTAGTACGGTAATAATATAAAATTACCATAATTTTATTTTATTTGCAAAAAACTTAGTATCAGAACTTATTAATCAAATAAGTATGATAAGTAAAAAAATGTTAACTAGAAGTCTATTTGTGAGTAGGTACAGTAAGGAAAATTTAAACATGGACCTTTTTGCTCTTGTCTCAATCACAATAAGGGCTAAAAAGGTATGGGTTTCAGGTTCCCTCACTGTGCATGTTTTCACAAACCCTGTATTGGGTTTGGTTGTATCAATTGTTTCAGTTCAATAAATCACTTTCAATGTTGGATAGTTTAACGAAATAAAGGTATTTTGTTGAAATCAATTCTCACATGCATGTTAATGAGTGTTGTTATTCATTATTCCAATGTTACAGGTAATTAGTCATGCAGCACACACTCAATACATATGTGCTTACTCATACCATGATAAGTTTGTTTGTTTGGATAGGTACTAGCATTTTGCAGCCAGAGCAGGATATGATAATCTTATGGGGTGTCTCAGCAGGTATGTCAATGCTTTGGTGTGAGTAGTGTAGACTGTACAGTGCAGCAGTACTGACCTAGGGAAGGCGTCGAAGAACCAGGTGCGCTTGGTGTTGGGGAAGGCGACGCGCATGCCGGACATGAGCGGCGAGTGCAGCACCACGGCGCCCACCTCGTAGCGCGCTGCCAGGTCCACGGTGGGCACGGTACCGATGCTCTGTCCGTACAGGATGATGTTCTCAGGGCTGATACCGAATCGCGTGCGCAGTGCCTGCCACGCCGCGTCGATGTCCGCGTATAGGTTCTTCTCTGAGGGCTTTCCGCCGCTCACCCCGTATCCGGAATAGTCATAACTAAATATATTACAATTTATTCTAGTTCCTAATCCTAGATAAAAACTACTCATTTGTCCCAGATCTACGGCGTTCCCGTGCGAGAACAGTATTGTGAAGCGCGCGTTGGGGCTGCAGCGAACAAAGAGGCAAGCGATGCGGTTGCCTCGCGTCGTTCGCGAGTAGAAGCCTTCTATGTTCTCCTTTTCTCGCTCTGTGTACTGCCATTCCGCTCGTTCGGTCAGAGTCAGCGAGAATTTGGATCCGGTCTCATCGGGCGTGAATGCATACGTGGGTTCTGGAGGTAGGAATGCGAGCTTAGCAGCGATTTTCCCCGGGCATGGCGGACAACAAAACAGGCAACAGAGTTCACTGAAACTTAACCCGTTCATCGTGAAAATATGTAGTTATTTATACGAAAAAATAAATTCAACACTATCCATTAGAAAACCACAACTCACAAATTACTGGGCATGGCGAAAATAAGAAAATTTCACTAAAACTGACAGTTCGTCAACATTTCAGCCATGACGGAATACTGGTGTTGCCACGACTGTCATTACATTGTCGTACCTTTTTTAATTTTAGTAGGGTGGCCATGAACAATAAAAGTAAAGATCTATTGTGTCAAAAAAATATATTTTACTTCTCCATAGGTTTCATGCCTTTTAGTCCTATATAATATTGAGTGCTACAAAATAAATATTCATGGTGCTTGGCATAAGATTTAGAATTAAAGTTAACTGCAATGGAGCTTGAAATACTCCGACTCTCGTAATTCGTATCGTGCCGTCCCTCTCGCTCTCGTGTTAAACTGTATTTGATCGAGCATAATGGCGCCATACGAACTTCGAGCTTCAGAGCAGCCACCTAGCCGCATACATTCACCAAGACCAAGAGGTTACTCCGAAGTTCGTACCGTGCCCCTCTCACTCTCATGTTAAACTGTATTCGAGTGAGTGGGACGGTGCTATACGAACTACCTACGTATTTCAAGCTCCGGCGAAGCCGCTCTGTGCAAAACACAATAGTGTCTTTTTCTTACATCTTTGTTTGTACAAGCCACATACAAACTTTTCTGGGACTGCCCACATAACGAACTTCGCTATTTTTAGGGTTACGTTGCCAAAATGGAACCCTTATAATTCCGTCATGTCCGTGTGTCAGAGGCGTTTTACTCCAAAACTACAAGATGTATATTCATTGAAATAAAAACAGAAGAAAATAAGATGTATATTGATAAAATTTGGAGTATAGGTGTCTTGTGTAAGCCGCTACTTAGTTTGATAATAAAGTAATAATAAAAAGAAATCTAGGGGTGGGCATGTGTGGCACACATTTCCACAGATCTTTAAAATATTTCCAAGGTCCAATGATTACATATTATTATCGGTTAAAAGCTGTCTCTGAAAGTAGAAGTAGAACACCCGTTGGACCTATAAAGGACCTTACCTTAGGACTTTATAGTCGTATGCAAAGTAGGGGCCCGAGTAGTTTAGGCTAGTGGCAGCTTTCAATCCCTTATCTAAACCCTATCAAAAACTGGATCGATTGAAAAAAATCAAAATAAATATATCGCGTATCTACAATAAAACACAAAAATAATAGTTATCTTTTAATAAAAATGCATTATAAAAATTGTATAAATACAGAGATTGTTAATATTTCAAATAATGTAACACATCAATGAATTATTTTATTAGTAACGTACGCATATCGCCCTCGGGTAACCACCACTCGTAACTGCCGAGACAATTGGGTTGTTGACTTTTGCTCAAATAAAAATTAAATTTTGATGCGAAATGGTAGTTTCTATGACAGAAATCCTTAAAAAAATGAGTTTTCCGTGTAGCTTGTTTTATGAGTCTTTAAAGTTTATTGGGAAAGTTAATTTTTAAAGTATAAAAATATTAATAACTAATAATACCATTGAATAACCCATGAAATGTATAGTAACTTTTGTTATGAAACCGTTTCGATAAACGCAAGTTTAAACATAGCTGCAGAACAAAGTTCTTTATTTCCCCATACAAGGTAGGAAGTTCAAGAAAGTTCTTAATTTCCCCATACTATACATATAGGAACTTTTTTTGGTAAAGTCCAAAAATGTGATTTTATAATTGTTGTATCTCGGTGAGTTTTTATAAGATTGAAGTAGTTTATTCACCAATGTTTCTATTATTGAGAGGTCGTTCATTACAGAAAAAGTTGTCACAAAATTGTCAACATCCCAATTCTTTTCGGGAGACCTACAAGTTCAAATCATACATTATTTAAATTTCGTGCAACAGAAAGATGAGGAGGATAGCTCGATCCGACTTCGAACTTGGCAGTACGCCTGTAGAATCTCGTAAATCCTTCTTTCAATCATCAAAACCAAAAAGAAGCGCACCTGCCCGATAAAAGGGATAGGTATTGCTATCCCTTTTTACGCGCATAAGTACAAACAGGAACACGCGTAAGTAACCATCTGCAGCCTTTATGTCAATAAAGTCTACCATGGTCTGTTATGTGCGTGGCTGATGGTACTTCATCCTCTTAGGCAGCCGCTACGGCGGGTGGCGGTGAATACAGACTTATCACAGGTAAAAAAATACTGGTTACCCTATCCTAAAGTTATGTGCGTTTCTTTTCATGCAGTATAGAAAAGGTAAGGAGAATCTCATATAGGAAAATAGATGAGAAAGTGTTCAGCGGAAAGCAGTTAATAATAGTTTTAAATCCATCCAGAATGGCGCTAGAGTAGCAAGATAGTATGAAGTCAACAACATTTTGATCGAAAAGCTATTCAATCTTTCGTTCTTCTATTGTCTTCTGTTGACTTTTTTTGGCATTATTATGGTAATTTATTTGACGCACTTGCTACTGAAGCGCCACCAATTTAACGCCTTTTGACGGACACTGGATATTGGATATATATAGAGATTGTTCTCCTTAGTTTTCTACATTCCATATGACCTACAGCATTATGAAAGATGAACCACGAGATTTTGGGTGTCGGGTATTTATTACCCCGCTTGTACAGTCTCCAGCAGTAATATCTGCCACAAAAGACTGCGCATAAATATCTTACACGACTCCATTTCTAGGGCCGTTTTATGACGTGTCAGATATTTTCGCCAGGTTTGTTATGGCAGATATTGGTCGAGACTGAGCGAGGCTGGCGTGGCGTACGCTTCGAGCGATCGTCATGCGCGTTTGTCTCTGACACGTCGCCCGACAGAGGGCGCGAGCGTGCGGGTCGGGTCGATAACAGAGTAACAAAAGTCTATTTTTGCAAAGCGAGATCATTAACAGTGGGTTGTATATCCTTTCCTCATAACATACATAACCAGGTTTCGGATATTCGGTGAGATATTTACCTAAAGTTGCCAAAAACCCGGTAAAAGTTCGGAAAATATGGAGTCGGCTTCTTAATTAAATAATTTTAATAATACAAGTTCCCGGATTGCATAAAACGACACAAGGCAGGAGGTAAAAATACATAACTGGCTATTTATGATTATTTTGGCAAGCACGTAGAGTAATAAAACATGCAAAAATAAAACAAAGACGCCGCCGCCAAACTTTAGGTAAATATCTCACCGAATATCCGAACCCTGTACATAACATAACAACACCATACAATGGAATAGCGATGAGAATTCTATTCTGAGCCGCCAGGTAGCAGCACAATGACGTGAGGCCTGGTTAAATGTCAAATACACTCCAGATTGAATCGCGCGTAATGAGCGCCACCTGGTGACACAGATCCACAGGTCCTCATAACAGAAATGCGCGTAGACATCAATCATGTTCTCACCACAGTTCAAACTACATACAGAAAATATGTCTGTGGTATGATCCAATAGGCCAAAATGCACAACAATACACCCGATTATGGTTAAACAACGGTGCTTAGCGAACTGCTAATGATGAGCTCAAGTACACGCAACACCAATCGTAGTTAAGAATTTATTTTATTTATATTGCACAAAAGAAAAAAAAAATTAGGGTAACAAAAACCATAGGGCATTCTCTACCAGTCAACCTTGGGGGAAAACAGATTAAATGGTGGTCGGTGCAACTAATTTACAGATTTATCAAGAACTAAAACGCCCGCAACTTCGTTTGCAGAGGAGAACAAGTCATAACCCCTCGTTTTTTCTTTAGCGTAGTTGGGTAATAAATATCCTATAACTATCTGAGGATACCCAGCTAACCGTGTACCAAAAATAGTTCAAATCCGTTTAGCCGATTTGGCGTGATGAAGCCACAATGACACAAACAGACATAAAAAAAATCCAATAAAAATCGTGTGACGTCACACGTTCCTAGGCTTTAGTATGGAGCGTTTTTTGGGAGAGTCCAAAAATGTGATTTTAGCATTGTTGTATCTCGGTGAGTTTTTATGAGATTGAAGTAGTTTTTTCACCATTGTTCCTATTATTCAGAGGCCTTTCTATAACATATCACAAAAAATTGTTGTCAACATCCCAACTGCTTTTGTCAAGTTCGCTAGACGTTTGACCACTGTGAAACGAGCTTCAAGCCCCGGGCTGAAGACGTAGCTCTGGACGACACTACAATAACAAGCCCGGATTAATGGATTATATCTCATTTAATTTTTCGCGGAATAGCAAAGGAACTATAATCCATTAATCTATAGTGCGGCAAGTTCGTTTGTGACCCTCCCATGGTTTGCGGGCAACGGGGGGAACGATGGCGCGGGTGGGTAAGAAGTGTGCGCGCGGCAGGGATATCGTGCTCCGTCGCCACGCGCGCACTGCTCCCCCCGCCCTGTCGCCCGCAGACCGTGAGAGGGTCATGAACGAACTTGCCAGGTTATAATATAAAATTTCACAAAGTACGCCTGCATCTATTAATTATTTTATCACAAGCTCCATTCTATCCAGCTATCATACTTATTTGAAAATAAAAATTCTGATGTTTCGTTTTTGTTCGTTTGCTTATCACAGAATATTATACGTTCGCGATCAACGTATCTTTATCATTGCTTAACTCCTGCTACGTCGATAATTTACTTATAAGAATAAAACATGTAATGAGCAGGCCCCGGAGTGATCGTGGCATTTTCTACCTGTCATAGTGAATTCTCACTTATCGATTTTTAATGTACGTATCGATAACTTTACTTATTAGTAAAGGTAACTTATAACGTGTTATTTTAACAACTGACACAAAATACGAAATTGAAAAAAACAGCAATGGATTAGGCCAGCGGTCGGCGACGCGCAATTTTTTTTGTGGCTCTTTAAATAAAATAAAATTTTGTAAAGTGTAATTTTTTAGGCTTCCGACTCAAAAGATTGCCGACGCCTGGTTTAGGCGATATTAACACATTAATGTCTAAAAGTAACTTTTAATCGCCTATGCCGTTTTGACCGGGTCTCCTTCGGAATCCTTCATGTCATTTGTCCTTATGTATCGTTTGTCCTAATGAATCATTTGCCATAACGCATTTTTTTCAGAAACCGTAAACTTTTCAGGATTGTTATAAAACAAACCTAACCTAATCTATACGACGATCTTTTTTGATTCCGATATAGATCCGTTTTGAACATTTTAAGTTACCCAGAAATTATCAGGAAGATATCACTATTTATTTATTCATTTAATCTTTATTGCACAAAAGAAAAACTTATCGTATAAAAAAATGCCATAGGGCATTCTCTACTAGTAAACATTGAGCAAAGAAGATAAATTGCGGACATAAAATTACCGATAAGACAGCCTGTTGTTTACCTCCACTTTTAGTCTTAAAATTCGTGGTCTATTTTATATTTTATCGATATATTAGTTCATCGGAAGTCGATAGTGAGAACTCACTAATGACATATCGAAAGTGCCACGAAAATTTCGGGCTCTGTTAATGAGGCTATTTTTTAATACAAGCCAACCTTGCAAAACAAGTCAGCTTCGCAAGCAACTGCTGCCCGTGCGGGCTTGCGTAGTCATCGAACAGCCTGAAGCCGACCGTGGCGTATGGCGCACATTATAAATCCTATAATGATTTAAAACTCTTTCAAATAAAATCCTGTCAAATGTAAATTTACAAACAAACAATAAAGTAAAGCATGTGTCTAATATTTGTGCGCCACAAACTTACCCGTTTTTCACATATTAAAGCGTTACAATACACGTTAATGTCATTAGTACCGTAGTCTAAGAAGAGCCACTGAGAATCGCGGCCGAATTTATAAAGGAATTCATTTCTCCCTGCATAAACAACTATACCGTATAGTCTATACGACACTTACAATGCAATGAGTTATCCGAGTTTTAGAAATTGTATTCTGTTCTTTCGTATCGTTTTTGTTTCCTAAATTAAATAACTTGTTTCATAAATAAACAAAAATCTTTAGTTCCTAACCTACAAACATTATACATCATATTAAATGACATTTAGGTACATTTACAAACTATCAAATACCAATGCCAGGAACATACACTCCCCAAAATCTCTATTTGTTTCTGACGGAAAATTAGGCTTTTAAACGGTTTGGAAATAACTGAAAACTGGTCTTCAAGTATTTGGATATAAAAGAGAACAGATCGATTAGGGTGCGAAAAACTAACATTCTAGGATTTGAATATTTTACGAAAACGATCATTGCCATCTCATAAAAAAATAGGCACAGTGAACCACCTATTCATTGGCACCCGTGCCAATCACCAAGAAATAGCAATCATTTGCTATTTCACTGTGATATGATATGATACTTGTTAAATAAAGCTTACGCCACAGTAGCGACAGATGGTGAGTTTTTAGGGTCCCGTACCCAAAGGGTAAAACGGAACCTTTCGTCAGTCTGTCTGTCCATCTGTTACCAGGATGTATCTCATGAACCGTGAAATTTTCACAGATGATGTATCTCTGTTAATAAATACAAAAAACAGAATAATTTTATGTCTGTCGGTCCATATCAGTAACCAATATAAAATGACCGAACACCGCGTACATTTTGCTCAGGAGTGAGAGTCAGAGGGTCTGTTAATACTGGATGTTCACAAATACGGCCGTTTGTAGCGTATATTTTGTACGGAGTCCTCGGTGCGCGAGTCCGACTCTAACTAGGCCGGTTTTTTAGTTTAGAGAACCTTCATGGATAAAATGCCATCAAATGAACCTGTTGCCTGTGGCCCAGAGTATTTCATGGATTTTTGAATTTAGAATCTTCCTTGAATTTGATGAGATTTCAATACTCGATTTAATAATACATTACTTACCATGGGCTGTAAAAGAAAGAAAGCCCAAAATCGCAGATATTTGTCACCCGAGTCGCAGGCGAGGGTTGTAAATATGCCATACTGGGCTTTCTTTTTTACTGCCCGTGGTGAGTACACAATTTTTCATCACACTTGTTCGTAAACGGTGTCATTACACGCAGGCAAAACAAGCGACAAGCGTGGCTTTTTATTAATTCCATTAACGCAATGGACGTAATGACTTTTTTTATTTTTTTTGACTGCATTCACTACTCTAATATGCCAGGTTTAGA
This sequence comes from Hedya salicella, assembly GCA_905404275.2. Lineage (NCBI taxonomy): Eukaryota > Metazoa > Arthropoda > Insecta > Lepidoptera > Tortricidae > Hedya > Hedya salicella. The sequence goes on from FR990099.1 coordinate 10,407,805, forward strand.
ACGGAACCGAACGGAATTAGTGAAAATCAAGAATTATACATAATTTAATATCAACGTTATAGTTAAATACGTCGAAATAGCTTGTTTATATTATTTTACAATTATTAAACGTGTGATGAAAAACATTGTGTGTTACTCGGGCGGTACCAGAATTACAAACTCGAGTCGTTAAAATTCAATGTGCTCTCGTTTGTAATTCCTTCTTTACCGCCCACGGTGCACAATGTACTATTACGTCTACATCTACGTCTTCACCAGGTGTGACGTAAATTAGCTTTGTTATTAGTAGAGCTCAGGTTAACCTACACTGGTGGCGAGCGGATGTCGGGCGGTGCTACGCGCTCAGTCGGTGTCGGGGCAGAGCTGGTGCGGCACCCAGAACTCCAGCGCCGAGTCGCACGTGCCGATCACGAGCACGTCATTTAGATACCGCAGCTGGAAAACGAAACGATTTTTTTTAAGATTTTCTTACACGCCATATATCATTTACAAAATACATGCATGAAATTTTTTCATAGCTTTTCTTAACTAAATATCATAATACCGTAAAAATCATTTTAAAATGTCATATTAAAATTAAAATCGGCCAAGATAATATAGGCATTTTAAACATGTAATTAGACAGAGAGGTCCGATATGCACTGTTACGTCACAGTGCACTCCAGCCGTATAAACTCCATATTAAATTCTGTTTTGCAAGAAAGAGATAGACCGAAATGTTTGATGGCTTATATCTTGGTTATTTTATAGCTATTCGGAAAAATATTTTTGCCTATTGTTTGTTACATGAATGAGCTTTTAATAAAGCAAAAATAAAAATTCATGCATACTCCCTATTCCAAAAACAGGCCAAGAACATGTCGGACCGTGCTCAGTATAGGGTTTCGTAGCCGTTACTACAAAGTAATGTACTACATGTGAAAAAAATACGATTTAAAAAAAGGGCACCAGCTAAAGAGCGTATCTTCGTGACACTTATGTACTTTTGCTGAGAAGAGCAGTTTTTCGGGAATAACTCAAAACCGGCCAAGAGCATGTCGGACCATGCTCAGTGTAGCCATCCGAACGAATAAATGCACTACTGATGCAAAAAAAAACAATATTGATTTATTTACATGGAGATCCAACAACTTAAACTATGTTAGTGGTGTCTTAAATAGCAATTATGCAACTGTTGTTCATTAATTACGTAAGGACAATAGCGAGTATCGCAATGAAAGACGTCACAAGCGTTTTAGATCGAATTACAACAGTTTTTTCTACGACTAAGGGGCCATTCATTAATTACGTAAGGACAATAGAAAGTATCGCAAAGGAGGACGCCACGAGCGTATTTTGACCGAATTATACAACGTTGTATAGCCTTTTATTTTTAAACTGAGCGAATCGGCTTAAAGAATTCTTTAAGCCGATTAGCTTAGTTTAAAAACAAAATACTATTAATTACGACAGATTTTTCGAACTCCACCCCCTCAGGGATCCATACGTAATTAATGAATGACCTCTAAGCACTTTTTAATAAAACACAAAAAGTCTAAATATTTATAAATTTAGCGACATGAAGAAAATTAAAAAGCGAGCTGTCAATATCTATGGCTTGCTTATTTTTTAAACTCGCGTATACTTGCCCGTGATGAAAACATGTTGTGATTTGAAAAAAAAAATAGGCGATAAAATATGTGTACGTAAATTATAACAAATGATTTTTTTTTGTTAAGTTGGCAGCAATGCATGTACGTTCATTATTATTTTTTAATTTAAAACTGTATGAATTCGGCGGTTTGTTAAGTTGGTAATATAAATTATTAGATTGAAATTTTGTATTCTGTGGCACCAAGGAATACGTTAATTCGTAATCGTAGCAGTGCGTTTATGGGAAATAGACTATAGAGTTATCCAAGTCTTAAGTAATGCATACTTTATATTAGAGTTGCTAATCATTTAAACGACAGAAAGAAGTACAGGAGTAGAAACACATATTTTATTGATGAACAAACAACTACCTAAGTAGGTAAGTAAACTAAAAGATAAATCGGAATAGTCTCATTCAAAGCAGCTTCTCGCCATATTACGCCTCACAGAAGGAATTGAGCTATTAAAAATATCAATTTCTAGGATATGAAAAAGTGCACTTGCAAAAGAGCGTATCTCCACCGAACTTACGTCCTTTTGTTGTGAATTGCCATTTTTCAGCAATATCTCAAGAACGGTATTTCTGATCATGTTAAAACTCATTTTCGTTGAAAGTATTTACTAAGCTTAAGTTTTGTGGTTTTTTTTAATAGGGGGGGGGGGGGGGGGGGGGTTCAATTTATGCAACATTCGGAGCGGTTATTTCCGAAAATATCCACTATTTAAAAAAGAATTGTAGCAACCTCAAAATTATTTTAAAAGCATTGTCAAAATATTTGCCACACATTGATAATTGCTATTTTTTTTTCAGTTTCGGTTACATGTATATTATTTTTTGTTATTTAATGATCAAACTAAGTAGCGACCTACACAAAACACCTATCTTGTAGTTTTTGTGTAAAATCCCTGTGACATACGGACGGACATGAAAAAACTATAAGGGTCCGTTTTTGCCATTGTGGCTACGGAATCCTAAAAACGGTTGGTATGTCCGACCATGTTGAAAATAATTTTAAAGAATTCATGAGCAGATCTCTTAGGATGTAGATATTGTGGGACATGGGCCTTCAAGAGCAAGGGTCTTCATACTTTTTGACTCAAGGGCCACACTGCACTTAATATACAGTCGTGCGGGCCAAGACTTTGGTTTCATGGGTGGTTATGGGGTAATACATTAGTTAAGTAGTCTTAGTCTTCAGGGGGTACCTAGATAACGCATAAGGAACACACTTGGTGTTGATTATGTTCATGAGTGGCTATTATTATGACCAATTACCGTCAGTTTGTAAAAAAATAATAGTAAAAAATATATTATTGGTTTGTTTTATTTCAAACTATATAGTGTGAGGCGATCTCATTTATGACTAATTATAAAACGTCGGCTTTCCCGCTTTCTTTCCACGCGCCGGAATAGAAGGCCTCGCGGGCCGGACCTGGCCCGCGGGTCGTAGTTTAGCGACCCCTGTTCTAGAGCGGTACCGGATAGATATTGTCGGTAGTGGATCTTGTATTTTTTTATTTATTTATTTATGTTTCCTGCAAAACTGTATTGTACGGTTTGACTGCAGGCACGAGTCTATGTACTAATAATACTATAGAATATTTATTATTTATATACAATATTAATATCTCATTATAAGACAAACGAATATATTTGATGCTAACATTAAATTAAATCACGTCACTCAAGCGACTGCAGCAAATATTTTTTCAGGGCCATTTTAAATTTGGCCTTGTTTGGCTCATGACAGATGTTCTCCTTGTGGATAGTATGGTTATAGAGCACGTTTATCGACTACCTGCGTGACGTCGAAGGTGGTGGAGTGCACGGCTGCGTACTGCCGCGGCGGGTAGCTGTTGTAGAGGAACTTGATCTCGCCGCGGTCGGAGCACAGCACGAGCCCGCCGCGGGACTGCAGGCACGTGGTGATCTTGCACGCGGGCTTCACGGCCTCGGGCTCGGGCCACACCTCGTGCGACTGCAGGTAGCGCAGCTCCGACGGGTGAAGGAGGTGCAATGTGCCCTTAACAAATATGCAACAGATCGTTGTTGGGTTAAATATTGTTGTAGAGGATAAACTGGGAGATACATATTGGCGGATTCCATTGGAACGAACATTCTCGGATTCAGAAGTTTAAAAATCGGTAGCTGAATGGATGATGATATACCTACTCCGTATATTTTTAACCCCCGACAAAAAAGAGGGGTGTTATAAGTTTAACATGTCTATTACTCTGTGTATCTGTCTGTGGCATCGATCGTAGCGCCCATACGGATGGAACGATTTGAGTGCGGTTTTTTTGTGTCATAGATAATTTTATTCCGAGTGTTCTTAGCTTTGTTTGATGAAAATCAGAGTACTCGTCTCCAAGTATTCAGCTTTTAGTGGAACAAGTGCCGGTCACTCAGCCAATATTGAAGCTAGGAACTCCAAATTTTGTTCTTAGGTTCATTTGTGTGTGTGGGGGGGGGTATTTTTTTTTAATTTTTAGTTATCACCTTTCTAACTGGTCTATTGAACGTAATACGACTACAACAAAGGCTCTATACCAATACCGTAACGTAAGATTTATTTATTTATTTATTAATAGGTTTGCCAACAGATACAACACAGAAAAAGATGACACTGATATCATATGGACATAAAGACAAGATTGTTTATCCAATTACAAGCAAACACAGCATGCTTTTTCTAAAAGCTAGCTAAACAATGTGAAGTGAATGCTAGTACTTATTATACTACAGATAATATTATACTAACTGTATGATATTAAATCATAGTTCTGAACGATCTTCTTAAATTTATTAAGTGACATTGCCAATTTATTTTTAGTGATTCGTGGTGGATACAGCTACACGAGGCGTTAACTCCGTTCGTAGGTGTGCCGGTGTACCGCGGCCCGCCGCGGGGCCACGCCGACATCGCGTACCCTCAGTATACCTTGGAGTCGCCGACGTAGAGCGCGGCGCGGGCCCACGACACGCACACGGGGTAGGCGCGCGTGCTGGGCAGCGCCACGTCGCTCGCCAGCGTGCGGCCCGCCGCGCGGTCCCACACCGCCAGCGTCTTGTCCTCGCTCACCGACGCCACCTACAACACACAAACAAACATTAGCAGGTAACTCGAGACAGGCCGTTTCCGGGGCTAATTACGGGCAGTCACCCGTTATCGCGCGGTCACCTTGTTGTCGAGCACGGTGAGCGCCAGCACGGGCCCGCGGTGCGGCTTGTAGGACGCCACGGGCCGCGGGCCAGCGCGCCGGTCGAAGGACAGCACGCGCTTGGAGAACAGCCCCGCCATCACCACGTCGCCGCACGTCACCACCGACAGCGCCGACATTCCGCATCTGCGGGTATTTTCGACTCGCTAACACGAACAAAATTCCCTGTGTTTGAAACGAAAAGCACTAACTTCGACTATACTTCTTTCGAAATACTACTAAATTTTATCTAATACATTCTCTCTCAAACTGGTTAATAAAAGTGAGTTGGGTATGTAAATCAAATCAAATCAAATCAAATCAAAATATTCTTTATTCAAGTAGGCCTAGTTACAAGCACTTTCGAAATGTCAGTTACATGAGAGTGAATGTTTGCTGGGAGAAATACAATATGATCCAACATTTGCTGCAAGGATTTCTCCTTAAAAGGTATCCTATAACCATATGTGGATGACAAGTTATACCCGTGCACCAAAAATATTTGAAATCTGTTAAGCCGTTCTGGCGTGATGAAGCCACAATAACACATACAAACATACAAAAAAAAAAAAAAAAAAAACTATGTCATAATATTTTCTTCTGTTTCCGCGATTATCACTCATTGAAATAAAACAATTTAACGGATAGTCACGGGTGGACCATGGAAAGCTGAAAAGCTTCCGAAACGTCGGGAACTCAAATGAGATAATATACGCGATATAATCAGTTAAATTGTTTTATTTCAAAAACTATATCAATTCAGGGATCTCCAAATAGTCAGTTACAATATATGTTTTTTAAATATCTTCAATGTACAGACATTTCATTTTTACAACTCGATAATAGTATAGATAAGGACATCGGTCATCGGTTCTAAGTAGAGGGGCTCACCGGAACGTCTCCAGGCAGGTCAAGCCGGTGCGTAAGTCCCAGGCCTTGACGGTGTTGTCCCAGGACGCGGAGTAGACGACGGAGGTGTCATGCAGGCTGTCGGCCGCCAGGTCCCACACCCAGCCCTCGTGCGCGTCGGCGCGCAGCTGGCGCGGCCGCGGGCCCGGGGCCCCGCCTCCCGCGCCCGCCCCCGCCGCCGTCACGTCGTGCACGCCCCACAGCGCCATGCCGCGATCCCGCCCGCCCGATACGCACAGCTCGCCGTTCTAAACATCACCTTATCGATGTCAAATATTTCAATGCTTGTTTGAGTGCCTAACATCTCCCGACGATAAAAAAACCGGCCGAGTGCGAGTCGGATGCCTCGGTGCATCCGACTCGCACTTCCGTTCCGTACAAAATATGCGCCACAAATGGCCGTATCTATGAAAATCCAGTTTAGCAGAGCCCTACTCCTAAGCAAAATGTTCGCGGTGCTCGATCATTTTATATTGGTTCCTGATATAGAGAGACAGACATAAAATTATACTGTTTTAGTATTTGTTGTTACAGCGCCGAGTTACAGACAGACAGACGGACAGCGAAGTCTTAGTGATAGGGTTCCGTTTTACCCTTTGGGTACTGAACCCTAAAAAAACATGTACAGTAAGGGAAACCGAAATAAGTTTGTGTCAAGAACGAAAAAGGTACATGTTTCAATTTTGCGATAGATTTTAGCGATAGTTTATACACCCGGCTCTGGGCAAGGGAAGTACACCTGACCTGATTCTGAATGAGGCGTACCAGCTACCCTTGTCTGCTCCCATCTTCAGGCATTATAAAACAAAAGTAGCCATAGCCTCCTTGTTTGTAAATCTGTAGTAAGTAATGATGACCTACCACAAACTTGATGTAAGTTATCTTTAATAAAATAAAATAAAATTATCTTGTCTAAATATAATTATTTAAATCATCATGTCAGCCGTAGGACGTCCACTGCTGGACACAGGCCTCCTCAATTGATTTCCACAAGGGCCGGATAGAGGCGACCCGCATCCAGCGAGCCCCCGCAACCCTAATCAGGTCGTCAGACCACCTTGCGGGTGGCCTTCCCACGCTGCGCTTGCCGGTACGTGGTCTCCACTCTAGAACCTTTCTGCCCCAACGGCCGTCGGTTCTTCGAACTATGTGCCCTGTCCATTGCCACTTCAGTTTGCTTACCCTGTATGCTATGTCGGTGGCCTTGGTTCGTCTACGGATCTCCTCATTCCGGATTCGATCTCGTAGAGAAATACCGAGCATAGCCCTTTCCATAGCTCGCTGAGTAACTCTGAGCTTCCTTAAGAGGCTCATAGTCAGAGACCACGTCTCGGCTCCGTTGGTCATCACCGGTAATACGCACTGGTTGCAGACTTTCGTCTTCAAGCACTGAGGTATGCTGGACGAGAAGACACTTCGCAGTTTCCCAAACGCTGCCCATCCGAGTTGGATCCGTCGATTGATCTCTTTCTCGAAGTTGGACCTGCCTAACTGGATTGTTTGTCCTAGATAGACATATTCGTCAACAACTTCGAGGACCGATTTACCAACCAATACTGGGGTGGGCGCTACATGGACATTCGACATGATCTTCGTCTTGTCCATGTTCATCTTAAGGCCCACCTGTTGGGATACTCTGCTGATATCTTCGAGCATCGTACCGAGATCCTCCAGCGTCTCTGCCATGACCACGATATCGTCGGCGAACCGAAGGTGCGTGATGTACTCGCCATTAATGCTGATGCCGAATCCTTGCCATTCCAAGAGCTTGAAGGCGTCTTCCATTGCGTTGGCGAAGAGCTTCGGAGATATTACATCTCCTTGTCTCACACCTCTCTGCAACGGGATCGCCTCCGTAATCTGGTCTTGTACTCGGATCGACATACTGGCGTTGTTGTACACACTCCTCAGCACCTCCACATACCGACAGTCAATCTGGCATCGCTGGAGCGACTGCAGTACTGCCCATGTCTCGACGGAATCAAAGGCCTTCTCATAGTCCACAAACGCTAAGCAAAGTGGCAGATTATACTCCTCGGTTTTCTGTATAACCTGCCGCAGCGTGTGTATGTGGTCTATGGTACTGAAGCCTTTTCGAAACCCGGCTTGTTCGGGAGGCTGGAATTCATCAAACCTGCTTGAGAGACGATTCGTGATGACCCTGGAAAACAACTTGTAGACATGGCTAAGAAGCGAGATGGGTCTATAATTCTTGAGCAGCGTTTTATCACCTTTCTTGAAAAATAGCACCACCACACTCCCGTTCCATGCCTCCGGCGTGATGCCCTCAAGCAATACGGTATTGAAGAGCTTCTGAAGGACCTTAAGTACCGGTGTTCCACCCGCTTTCAGAAGCTCTGAAGTGATTCCGTCATCACCCGGCGCCTTGTTGTTTTTGAGCTGTTTAAGGGCCATTCTAATCTCGTACAGGCTGATGTCCGGGATATCTTCGGTATAGTGTCGGCTAAGCTTGGCTCTCGGGTCTTTGGCCGAGTCATGAGCAGGTTTGGCAGCCGAGGTATATAACTGCCCATAGAACCTCTCTATCTCTCTCAACACCTCTGGCTTCGTCGACACTACACTGCCGTCTTCTGTCTTCAGCTTCGTCAGCTGGCTTTGCCCAATAGACAAGTCCCTTGCAAACACTTTAGAGCCCTTGTTCCGCTCTATCGTCTCTTTAATATGGTGTTCGGTTAAATCTCGATAGTTATAGGCTTATAGGTACCCACCTATGCATATGTATCTAGATACAGCGCCCGCTCGGCGGTGATGGTTACTTGCAATAAATGAATCATGGAAGATTGACCTGTTATTTTTTCTTCACACACTCCACTCGAAAATGTACCTTAACGCCTAGTACATATGGTCCAACGACCCGGATATAATTTACCGTGATCTATTTTACGGAGTGAATTTTTTGTAATTTGGAGTTAAATATGGACAAATCAGTGAAAATAAGTAAACAGTATTTCGGACTTGGATGTTTAAAAGTGAATTGAAGTGGAAAGAACGTTACATATATGTTAGATTCGGATTTACAACATAAACTTTTCAACGGTTGTTTACGAACTTAAGTGAACTGAGTGATTTAGCGTATTACAACGGACAGTGGAATAGTGCATTATATACGTGAATAGCTGCAAATATAAGCGAACGGTGAACATTAAATCCAACGTGTATGTACTTCCAAGCTCGCGCTTACCCTACGCACAACAACGTTAGTGCCGCGTTGGAACATTCTAGAATTTGGACTTTGTGATTACGTATTAGTGTTTTGGATTTTTGAACATTTTGGGATAATAGTACATAATGGAGCAAATCGAAAAACGTATATTACTACAAATGGATATCTTCGACAAAGTAGAAAAAGCGTTTAGCAATTACAAAAAATCACCGAAAGAGAGGTTAACAATTGGGTATGTGCAAGGCCGAAGTGATACTTTGGAGATTTATTGGAAGGACTTCAGGATTTCCCATGAAAAAATACTCCTATCGGTTACTAAGGAAGATAGACCGTTGTTGTCGTATTTTGCTGAGGATACCTTTGATAAGTTTGAAGAGTTATATTACTCATATAAAGGTGATTTAAAGACGGCGATACTGATTTTAACTCCTGAAAATACGAAGGTGGATCCGCCCAGACAGAACGAAGTGAGTAGACCCGGCACATCCAGTAGTGAAGTCAGGTTGCCGCGTATATCCATTCCTAGTTTTAATGGAAATTACACAGAGTGGCAATCATTTCATGATCTCTTTTTGGCGCTTATACATAACAATGCATCAATTGAGAATGTACAAAAATTACACTACCTCAAAGGTAGTTTGACGGGTGATGCAGAAGTATTATTACGGCAGTTTTCTATTACTGGAGATAATTACACCGAAGCATGGTCGATCCTGAAAAAACGATACAACAACAAAAGATATATTGCAAACAACATTTTTAAGAAGTTTTTTGGACAAAAAGCCTTATCTCTGGAATCGGCTATCGCAACGAAACAGCTGTTAGATACGACCGTCGAATGTATGAATGCACTTAAGAATCTGGGTTTACCGACCGACAAGTGGGATGCGATCGTCACGTTTGTTGTCGTGTCCAAGCTGGATGTTAGCAGTCATAAACAATGGGAAGAGGCGATTAGCGCAGATGGCACTGATGACTTACCTGCATTTGAAAGGCTGAAGTTGTTTCTGGAAACTCGGTTTCGCACGTTGGAGATGGTTGAACCTGCAAGTAAAATTTACAAGCCTGTCAAACCGAAGACTTTTCATGCAACTGCCAGCGATGTTGTTCTACAGTGCGCGTTCTGCAAAGAGAGTCATTATATATATAACTGCAAACAATTTGCCAAGCTACCCATGGAAGAAAGGTTCAACTTCGTGCGAGACAGTAGTCTGTGTTTTAACTGCCTCATACCTAATCACACAGTATTTAAATGTAAACAACGAACTACATGCCAGATCTGTAAGAGAAAACACCACTCCTTATTACATAGAGAGAAGAAACAAGTAAGTGAAAATAAACAGGCAACAACTGCAATTATAGAAGAACATATACAACCAAGACAAGAGGATACACTGACCAAGGTTACAGGTCACGTAGCAAGTGGAGAACAACCTGGTCAAAATATATTGTTAGCAACGGCACTGGTGGACGTCACATCGAGTTCAGGTCAGTCACACGTCTTCCGTGCTCTCATTGACCAGGGGTCAGAGGCGTCGTTCGTGACGGCGGGGGTCGTCGAGTTATTGGGTTTAGTAAAATCCGAAATCAGCGGCATCGTCTCTGGTGTTGGCGAAGGTAATCATGTATCTCTTAAACATGTAGTCAATTTGCAAATTAAGTCAAGATATGATTCCCATTTCTCATTAAATGTAAATGCATATGTATTAAGGTCATTGACTCGTAGGTTACCTGCAAAAGAAATTAAAGGTTATATTTGGCCTCAACTTAATGGTTTAGAGTTGGCTGACCCCACCTTCAACGTACCGGGTAGGATAGATATTCTCCTTGGCGCGGACGTCTTTGGTAAGATCATTGATTCAGGGCTGGTGAGAGGGCCGGGCAACGTAGTTGCTCAGCATTCTCACTTAGGGTGGATTTTGTCAGGAGATATTGATGTAAGCCCTTGCAGGTCAAGTAATGTCACAAGCTTCCATATTACAAGACAAGTGGAAGAAGATAACAACCTACTGAGGAAGTTTTGGGAATTAGAAACGGATCCTTACACAACCAAGAAAGTTTGGTCCAAAGATGAAGCGAAATGTGAGGAAATCTATAAGAGCACAACAAGAAGAGACATAACAGGAAGATATGAAGTACACTTACCTCTGAAACAAGACATTGAAGAGACAGTAAAGCTTTGTGGAGAAACGAAGCAACAAGCCATCAACAGGTTTAAACAGCTAGAAAAGAAGTTCCAAAGGAATGACAAACTGAAAGAAGAATACACGAAAGTCATAGATGAGTATCTAAGATTAGGTCACATGAAAAAAGCTGAAAAGGCAGATGAAAGTAAAGTTATTTACCTTGCACATCACGCCGTTGTACGAGAAGACAAGGACACGTCGAAGGTACGTATAGTTTTCGATGCCTCGGCAAATGGCTCGAATAATAGATCCTTGAATGATAGCATGCTAGTAGGCCCGACGCTACAACCTGATCTTCGCAGTCTCATTATTCGCTGGAGATGTCACAAAATCTGTGTGGTAGGCGATATAGTCAAAATGTATCGCCAAGTAAGAATGACAAACAACCATACTGATTTACAGCGAATCGTGTGGCGAAATGACGCTTCGAAAGAGTTGGAAAGTTATCAGTTACTGACAGTGACCTTTGGAACTGCGGCTGCTCCTTACCTGGCAGTACGAACTTTAATACAGTTAGCAGAAGACGAATCAGAAAAGTATCCACGTGGAGCAGCAGTAGTGAAAGATTCCTTTTATATGGATGATCTGATGACCGGCCATGAAGACTTATCTGAAATAAAAAATATTTGTGAGGAGATTAACAAGCTTTTGAAAGCAGGTGGTTTTCACATGCAAAAATGGTCAAGCAACTCCGAGGCGTTACTGAAGTTCTTACAAGATGATAATAAAAGAAAGGAAACAGTAGACAAAATGGAAATTAAATTGGATAAGGTAATAAAAATCCTGGGACTTACCTGGGACAGGAACGACGACATCTTTAAAATTACTGTTAACTTACCAGAAGTCAGGAACTCTGTAACAAAGAGATTGATATTATCGGATGTGGCTAGTCTATTTGACCCTTTTGGATGGCTAGCTCCAGTAATCATAACAGCGAAGGTTATGATACAGAAGTTGTGGCTTTGTAATCATGGATGGGATGAAGAGCTGCCTGCTGAGTTGATAGACGAGTGGATGACCTACAGAGACGAACTTAACGAGCTGCAAATGATAGAGATCCCACGCTGGATTGAGATCACATCACGATGCAAAGATATAGAACTGCACGGCTTTGCAGACGCTTCATCAGTAGCTTATTCAGCAGTAGCGTATGTCAGAGTTGTAGATCAAGATGATGTTGTCCATGTCACGATTATAGCAGCCAAGACCAAGGTAGCACCACTAAAACAATTGTCAATACCTAAGCTGGAACTTTGTGGTGCAGTCTTGCTTGCAAAGCTTTTGCACGAGCTCTCATATCTGCTGAATATACCCATGGATAAAATATACGCTTGGACAGACTCCATGGTGGTATTAGCTTGGCTTCAGTCTCAACCCAGCCGCTGGCAAGTCTTTGTCGGAAATAGAGTGTCAGAAATTATTCAGATCATTGACAACGACAGATAGCGACATGTTCAGTCTCGAGACAACCCAGCTGATCTTGCATCTAGAGGAATCAGGGCAAGAGATATGCTAGGTAATGAAATGTGGTGGACTGGACCAGAATGGCTAAAACACAACGACAGTGAGTTTACAAGAGCTCCCATACCACAAACAAATTTAGAAATGAAGAAGACGTTCCACATTAACGTAGCAGACGCACCTATTTGGGAGAGATTTTCAACCATGTCGAGATTGAAGAGAGTGTTGGCTCAGTGTCGTAGATTCTTGACTTATAAGAATAAGTCAGATAGAGAAGAATATTTAACAACGAGTGAGATTAACGAAATAGAAGTCAGATGTATAAGATACTACCAGCAGCTTATCTACGAAAATGAAGTTCACGATCTGAAAAGGTGTGGTAAGATAAAATCAAAGAGTTCGTTAATCAGTCTTACACCATACTTGGACGATCAAGATTTGTTGAGAGTTGGAGGACGTCTCAACAACGCTTCTATGCCAGAAGATTTTAAACACCCTATTATTATTCCTAGTAAGCAACATATCACAAAGCTGTTGATAAATGAAGCTCACATACGGACGCTGCACGGTGACATACAGGCTATGATGACCTACATTCGAAGTAAATATTGGATTATAAGTCTGAAATCAGCTGTAAGGCAAGTTACACGAAATTGCAGGACATGCATAAAAGAAAAGGCCAGAACTCAGCAGCAATTAATGGGTCAGTTACCGGCTCCAAGGGTTACACCTCACCGTGCGTTCCTTAACAGTGGCGTGGATTATGCCGGGCCCGTACAATTGAGGACTTCCAAGGGCAGAGGTCACAAGTCGACGAAGGGTTACATCTGCTTATTTGTCTGCATGTCTACCCGTGCGATACACTTGGAGGCTGTGACGGATTTAACGACTCAAGGTTTTATAGCAGCGTTTAGAAGGTTCGTTAGCAGAAGAGGCCGTTGTATGCATCTTTGGAGTGACCATGGCACCAATTTCGTTGGCGCCGCAAAAGAGCTAAGGGAGATGTTCCGAAAAGGTAAATCAAATGTAGCCAGTGAAATAGCGGAACTGTTAGCTAGTGACGGCACCACATGGCACTTCGTGCCACCTAAAGCTCCGAATTTCGGAGGAATCTGGGAGGCCGGCGTACGCTCGGTAAAAAGGCACTTGAACCGTATTAATGGGACTACAAAGTTGACCTATGAAGAAATGTCAACTCTCCTGGCTCAAATAGAAGCTTGTCTAAACTCGCGCCCATTATGTCACTTGGACGAGACCGTAGCTACGCTGAATCCGCTCACACCTGGACATTTTTTAATCGGGGAACCTGTAATTAATCTTTCAGGCACAAATTATGAAGAGAAAAATGTGAACTTGCTAACTAGATGGCAGTTCATACAAAACCGAATGCAAGATTTCTGGAGAAGATGGAAAGCGGAGTATCTGAACACTTTACAACAACGATATAAATGGCAGAAACCTATAAGGTCTCCATGTGTCGGAGATATCGTTATCATAAAGGAAGACGATATGCCTCCAGCAAAATGGCTTTTAGGAAAAATTAAAACCTTACATCCTGGCACTGATCAACTGGTTCGTGTTGCTACCGTGCAATGTAAGGGAGACCGTCTACTCAAAAGGCCTTTATCGAAATTAATTTTATTACCAAAACATCCCGATCAATAGCTATATGCGTGTGTATACAAAGGTGGGCGGTCAACTTTAATGGTAGTTACTTTTTTTATATTATGTTTATTAATCCAATAGGTAGTCGCGCAAACCTCAGTTCATCACATAACTAAAATATAGTCGAAAGGAATTTAGGTTACGCTATAAATCATCTTCTGTACTGAGTACCTAAATACATGTGCATCCTTACTTCTAACAGTACTTACCTAAGAGGTGTAAATCACGTATAAACAATCAAATATGAATATGTTTTACTTCGCTTATCGTAAGACGACTAACAGCATTTTATAAGAATGTAATAAACAATAAACAGAATAGATGTACCGTATAGTTTACGAAATTTAGTACTTTGTCATAGTAAGCGCCGCAACTAACGTAAAAGAATTCGCTCTGTTCAACGATGCAGATTGATATGACAAGGTTCTAAAAAAGATGACAAATTTCGAGGGCTCCGGTTCAACGAATAGTATAGTGAGTACTTAATTAAATAAGTAGTGCTAGTGTGTATTTAAAGAATTTCCCTTGTTTGACTAACATTTTATTCGCATAAACAATGTATACAGTCCATTCAGATCGAAACTCGTTAGTAAATAAGTTGTTATCTTAGCACATTAGCAGCGGATGTTTGTTTATTTATCTTTGTTACATTACAGATGTATTTAACTTTCTACGGTAAACTTAGGAAAACGTAGTTTATTATTAAATAATTTTTAGTTTTGATAACAGTTATGTAAATAGTACAATGTGAATAGATTTGATCTTTCCAATACGTACTACATTACTCTGTAATAAGGTTTAGAATGATGCGGAATGTTAGATCCGTTATACTATTCATTTAGTGAAATTAGTTGTTTACTAATATTAGCAAAGATTCTTTAAATTTAAGCACTGTTCGAAGTTTGACTAGTTATGTTGTAAGTAATTGGTAACAAGCTATTATTTGTTTGTATCTGCTTAGCAATAATATCTAAGGCCTTACATAGATAGACTTTGTTTTGCGAACTATAACGTGTAAATCGTATCTTAATAAACGGCGTGAATATAACAGTGAGTTGAAATTACCCTGTCATTTACGACTGATATCTTAAACTTATTGTACTTACTTATTTAGTCATAGCGTTTAGTTAAAAAACTGTTGTTTTTGGCGGGCGGTATGTTCGGTTAAATCTCGATAGTTATAGGCTTATAGGTACCCACCTATGCATATGTATCTAGATACAGCGCCCGCTCGGCGGTGATGGTTACTTGCAATAAATGAATCATGGAAGATTGACCTGTTATTTTTTCTTCACACACTCCACTCGAAAATGTACCTTAACGCCTAGTACATATGGTTAGTATTAAAGATACGAATATCGTGCCGCATGGACCGATGGATCCGTCTATTGAGCTGCCTGTATACTTCAGCGTCTTAAGAAGTCTGCAGCGTCATCGAGCGTCGTTCAGCCATGAGGTTGAGAGTATGGTCGGATAGTTTTTGGAGTCTATCTTTGCGGCGGGGTCTGAAGAATTTCTTCCCCACCTCGTGGACAGTTTCTACCAACCTGTTATTTATATCGTCCGCGGAAACGCAATTATCCAGGCAAGCGAAGCGATTTGTTAACTCCAGCTGAAAGTCTTCGGGGTTTTGTATGTGGGCTGTAGTTGATCGGAGCGTAGACTTCATTAGGCGAGACCTTTCTAGGCGGATGTTCATATTCAATGTGCCTCGCACCATTCGGTGATCGCTACCGGTTTTCACCCTCACTGAGACATCATTGAATATTTGTCTCTTTGTGGATAAAATGAAGTCTATCTCATTTCTCGTGGAACCGTCAGGACTCATCCAGGTCCATTTTCTGTTAGGCGGCTTTTTGAAGAAGGAATTCATCATGAAGAGTCCCTCCTTCGCCAGAAATTCGGCCAGCCTCTGGCCCCTTCGGTTCCGTTGCCCACATCCAAATTGCCCCACTTTCAGCTCGTTATCGCCTCTCTGCCCCAGCTTTGGGTTAAAGTCTCCCATAACAACAGTGAAGTGTGATTTGGAAGCCTGTATGGCTCTACTGACGTCCTCATACATGGCCTCCACCTCCTCATCCGGGTAAGTCGAGGTCGGTGCGTAGACCTGTATGACCTTCAACGAATATCTTTTAGATACTCTGAGTATCAGGTACGCAACCCTGCTCGACACACTCGAAATTGTCACAATGTTGTTAACGAGAGACTTGTGGACGAGAAACCCGACACCACCCTGGGACTGCTGGTCACCCTCCCGGTAGTACAGCAGGTTGCCGGATTTCGGGACTATCGTGTCCTCCCCCTCTCTTCGGACTTCAGATAGCCCTATGATGTCCCAGCGCATCCTACTGACCTCCTTTTCCAGCTCTGTGAACTTCTCGTCCGTCCTCAACATGCGCGTGTTGTAGGTTACCAGCGATAAACTACGTCGGTTGTCCGTTCTATCAATAGCCGAGGTCGTTTGACGGAGGAGCCCCACCCGGGGATTCTTAGCACCCCTGGCTCCAGTGCTCGGCCGACGTCCGTCCCCGCCAGCTTTGCAACTGGATCCGCCGGGCACTTGGGGCCGTCGTAAAGTTGTAATTTTCATTTGAGGGTTTGGACCGTAACCCGCCACGCTGGTCCGGTGCGGGTTGGCGGGTCGCCAGGGCCTCGTCCGTTGGTCAGCAGCGTGCACCACGAGCAGGTGAGGTTGGCTTGAGCTCCCGAGAGATGTAGGTTGGGAACCCCTTACACTATTTAAATAATTCCATTAAACGCAAGGTCATCACATGAGATAATATAAGCGATAACATACACACAGTGAAAACAATTATTGTAATGAAGAAGAACAGATGCTGCAGCTGAGAATCAGAACATCAAATGACTAATTGCAGCATTTGAAACCTTAACTTTTTTGGAGAATGCACCAGTCTTATATTGATGCACTTTGATGAATGGGAAAATCTAAATTCACTTACATCACCAGCCGACTGCCCGCCTGGTTTGATGATATAATTATTCATCTCTCTCATTTCATTAATGTTAGTTTGTAGAGTTCCGGTACTTACATTGACTAATAGCACAGTATCCACAGATGCAATGTGGACGTCCTTCACCACTATGTGCCTCCTGGTGTCCTTGACATTCTCCCACTTCCTCTTCTCGCTGGCCATCTCGGCGCACACCTCGGGCCACTCAATCTGCTCGTCCTGCCACACCTTCAGGTGAGGCAGGGGTGGATAGCAGCTTCCATTGAGCTTACTATAGACCCAATATTTCCAGATGTGGCTGTCAGCTAAAATGGTTTCAAATCTTCTGCAAACTTTTGTGAAAGTATACTTCAAAAAATCTGCATCAAGGAATGAGCAAATCTTCAAAATTATCTGTAAATGAAGAAACACAATTCGTGGAAAAGTATGCCTTTTGTTGTACGGTGCCCACAGCCTTTCATTTTAAATTTAATTTAACTTCTTTATTTAAGTTGATATACCGACTGATTATACATACATTATGTGAATTGTGAAAATATGAAATTAATAAATATATAATGAATATTATGATTTAAAATATTATGAAAAAAACATTTTCTTTTTTTAGTTTATTTTAGCTGTACATTACACATAAGTGTCTACACATCATTTAAGATGAGAGCCCTGTGAAGGGCTAGGCAGACAGCAGAGGCTTAGTAAACTAACAGACTTCTGTTAATACCCTCCTGGTATGAGGCACTAAAGATATAACAAATCATACACTACCTCTTGGTACTATAACTTATAAACAGAGATATATTTTACCTAATTAAAGTGACCATTACCGAAATAATCAAATATCTCATTGACCTCATTATAGCTGGTCTGTGACTGGCCTACTTTCAACTTGAGTTGAAAGTTCAGTAATTGCATGATATTTTTATTGGATCCTCTTATTTGCACTTTCAGTCCTAATATGACGAGGTCCCAATAACTGTCATTAAGGAAAATATTGACATTATCGCAGAACCTTTGGCCTATCTTTTTAATGAGTGTTTTGAATCAGGAATATTCCCGGACCAGTTCAAGATAGCAAAAATCCTTCCAGTGCACAAGGAAGGGTCTAAATTAGATCCAAAAAATTACCGACCCATTTCCCTTCTACCTACAGTCTCAAAGATTCTGGAAAGAGTAATGAAGGACAGGTTGATGAGGTACCTTTATCGGTATAATATATTGAGCCCACGACAGTTTGGATATCAAAAAGTAAAGGCACAAACGAAGCAATCACTACTCTGATCGGAGACATTACTCTTCATCTAAATAATAAGAAAAAAGTAGCTGGCTTGTTTCTAGATCTAAGTTCAGCATTTGATACTGTTAATCATAAAATGTTATTGGCAAAACTAGAGCACTACGGGATTAGAGGCAAAATTTTATCTCTCTTTAGTTCGTATCTAAAAAACAGAAAACAATTTGTTCAAATTAAATGGGTACAAGATAACAACGAAACTATACATAACTCTAAAATGACCAATGTAGAAAAGGGAGTCCCACAAGGTTCATATTTTTCATAATTTTTATAAATGACCTTATACCGTACATAAAAAATGCTATTTCGGATACCAAACTTATAGTTTTTGCGGATGACACAAACGCCATCATATCAGCAGAAAACTGTGAACTACTAAATGACAAAGCAAATGACGCGATGAAGGCTTTTCACTCTTGGTTCAGTGTCAACAACCTAGAGCTAAACTGCAGTAAAAGCAATACTCTGCTTTTCAAAACTACTTCTCGCAACAAGGATGTACTGCAGATTCTCTCAAACGATGTCATAATCCATCAGAAGGAAACAGTAAAATTTCTTGGTATCCATCTTGACTCGAGCCTTAATTGGAAATTTGAACTATCAGTAATAGCAAATTCTATAAGTTCTACGTGTTATGCCCTTCGAAGTCTTAGGGATAAGGCAAAGTTGTCCCAACTCAAGATGGTATATTACGCATTGGTGGAGTCTAGGTTAAGGTATAGCATAAATTCTGGGGAAACAGTTATAAATACAACATCCACACGGCTTTTGTTTCTCAAAAAAGGGCTATCAGAACCATAGCGAGAATTCCCCAAAGAACATCCTGTAAGGACTATTTTTCAAAATATGGCATCCTGACTGTTCCGTGCCTATACATCCATGTAGTACTATAAATACAACATCCACACGGCTTTTGTTTCTCAAAAAAGGGCTATCAGAACCATAGCGAGAATTCCCCAAAGAACATCCTGTAAGGACTATTTTTCAAAATATGGGATCCTGACTGTTCCGTGCCTATACATCCATGTAGTACTGACAGACTTAATCAAATACATTACAGACATAGAGACACCTGAGGAAAAGCAAGTGCGTTTAGCTATGAGGAGGAAAGATTTGCCTAACTCAATTACTACTAAACTAAAAGTAGTCAAGCACACGTCAGCTACCAGTCAGTTGTTCTTTTTAACAAGTTGCCAATCAAGTTAAAGTCATTAGTAAATTCACACATGTTTTGTAATAAGCTTAGAGATTTTTTGTTAGAGAAGTGCTTTTACTCAGTTGAAGATTACTGCCAATATAAACTTTTGCCTTGATTGGTGCCATTGTAATTAGTTTGTAGTTAGTTGTACCTTTAACTAATATTTTAGTAGCATTTATTTTATTTTGTATTGCAGATAATGTTTTTGTGAATTTTGTTACTTGATCATTGATGACATGACCTAAATTATAATAATAATAATATTTGTTAGTATTGAATGTGACATTTGAGTTTGTTTGTTTTTCTAATATCGTGTTTTTTGTGAAGTACCTATTATGTTTTCAAACACAATGTATATTGTTCTTGAAATAAATATATGATGATGATGATGAATAACAATAATCCAATTATCATGAGTTTGGTACATGCTGTCATTGCCAAGAATATTGAGACATAGAGTAAAAAAAATTACTTATTGGTGATCATCCAAACATATTTACTTAACATACTAATGGCAAAAAGTGGAAACATAGTAACCACCAACAGATTCAGTTGGCAGTAACTGTGTTTTCGCTTTTTGATGTTGAATTTATAGCTGAGCAAACAATATGTAAGGGTTTAATAAAATTCACAATAAAAAAAAAGAAAACGGAGCACAATACAGATTAAAAGAATCCAAGTGCTACCTCAACAGGCATGCTGAGCAGGCGCGGCTCGGCGGGCTCGTACACGCCACCCTCCGCGCCACACTCCAGCTCGATGTCCGCCAACTGCTCCTTCACATCTTGCAGATTATCACACATTTTTAATTTAACTATGTCAACATCAGCACTCTGTAACACAGAAAAAAAAAATGTTGACATTTTATTGATATTCACCTACTTATCACTTAAAAATATTAGTTGGAATGACTGGCGTTTAACTTTCTAGGTGAATGTCTTTTTATGGAAGTGGTTGTTTCGTCCGACCGAGTTTGACTTCGTTCGCATTCAAGGACGCATATTGCGTCTTTTTATTTTTTATCAAATCCCTAATATGCCTCTAGGAAATTACGACGAACAAAGCAAATGCAGTTTATGCAATATAATGTCATTCCATTGTATACAATAAGGACGACTGAGGAGTTCTTTTTTCACACAGCTGTTAACGGCAGTTCTCTTATTGGAGTTTCATGTGGTTTGTTATTAAAAGGATATGATGCCATATTATTTACAACGGAATTACCTCATAAATTCAGGTAATTATATTTTCTATGTATCGATTTCATAAGTAAATAAACAAAATGAAAGAAATTAAATTTAGCGTCAAATCACTGTCAGAACCACTCGAACGAAACTGTCACTGTCACCATCATATGTATGAAATCCGGGGAGCGTTCAAATATTTGCGAGTTTTCGCGCCATCTAGAATAAGAAAAAAACAGACGAGCCAGAACTTAAAAGTTAGTACGATTATATGACACTGGTAGACTGCGAAACTATACCGTGAATTAATAAATTCATAGTGAAAAAGTATAAAGCAATCCAATTAAAATGCGCCTTAAGATTTCAGACTTGTTTCAGACTTCGATGCGACGCAGGAATGACATTTGTCAGTGTCAACAAGTATGTCAAGGATCTCAGTACGTATAATGTACTCTATGATGTCAAGTCTAAAACGTATAGAATGCCGACTTGTTTTGTGAATACTTGTTAGTGCTTTTCAAGTTACAAGAAATATATATAAAAATAGAGCAAGATCTTACATTGAAAATAAAGACACGGAGTCATGTTTAAATTTCCAACGATAATATAAACAAGATTTTTTTCCTCACACTCATGTGCGCTATTTACAGCGAGTTCTTGTCGAATCTTACCAAACGAAAGTAAGTGACTTATTGTTCTTCTAAAACGTAAAGCATCTCCTAATACTGGAGCCGCAATTATCTATTTGTTTTATATTTAATTTCTCTGATAAATTAAAATGGACAATATCAGACCGGGTCCCTCCGCCGATAAAATGGATTTAGAAAAGGAACTAACTAATAAGTTTCTTAGCGGGGAAATGTCGTTTGCCGAGTATTCTAGCGAGTGGTACGAGCACGAGGATGAAGAGGAAGTGGATTCAATGAAGAATATGAACGAGGAGCCGCAGCAGTCGGTGCAGCTCGCGGAGAAGAGCCTCACCAAGCGGCGCAAGTACACGCGCCTGTCCACGGCGCTGCTGGGTCTCATGGGGGAAGCCAACCTGCGATTTGTGCGAGGTGATAAAGAAACCGCCGAAAAGATGTGCCATGAAATAATCAAACAAGTGCCCAATGCACCTGAACCCTATCAGACGCTAGCTCAGATATATGAGAATGATCCAGAAAAGTCGATGCAGTTTTCACTTTTAGCTGCCCACTTGAGCCCGTCCGATGCCAATGAATGGCTTCGTCTGGCAGCTCTATCTAAACAGAGAAATGATGTGAGGCAGGAAATGATCTGTTACACTCAAGCTATAAAAGCTGAGCCTCATAATTTGGCTACTCATTTGAAAAGGATGGAATTGCTAATTTCTCTTGAGGAACAAAAGTATCCATTGCACACACTAAGCTTGACTCGTGTCAAATGCTATCATAAGATTGCTGTGTCATTGCCCCCTAGCGAAGGAGAAACCATTATGAAGTATGCCAAGATGGCTGCAACACTGTACCATAACAACAATGAACTGGAGCATGCCCTGGAGGTGATATCAGCTGCATACAGGAAGTGTGCAGCCCTCTTCAGTATGGAGGATATTAACATATACTTAGAGCTTCTTATTTCCCAGAAGCGATATCAAACTTGCATAGAAGTGTTTGTTGCGAATGCTGGAGTGGAAATAGAAGCAGAAATACAAACCATAGAAAACTCTTGTAATATGGTTGAGGAACAAACAAATTACTTGAATTGCACTTTGCCAAATAATTTGCCAATCGACTTGAAAAGCAAGTTACTGGTATGTTTCATTCACTTGGAAGCCCCCAGCCTGGTTGAGATCTTGCTAGAAGACTTCCTAACCAATGATGTGGAGAAAGCTGGTGATTTATATATGGACATAGAGGAAGCTCTGTCTGCAGTTGGGCACCACCATTTGGCTCTCCGACTCCTGGAACCTCTGGTTCAAAACACTAGTTTCGACCTTGGAGCCGTGTGGTTGAAACATGCAGAGTGTCTGTACAATTTGGGTAGAGAAAAAGAGGCAATTGATTCTTACTACAAAGTGCTGAAACATGTGCCGCAGCATGCAGAGGCACGGAGGAAGATGTTCAGCATCCTGGAGAACAAGGGGTGCGTGGATGAAGCCCTGGACATCTTGCAGCAGGACTACAAGTATGTGGTCAGTGCCAGCCTTCTCTATGAACAATGCTGTGCTCTTAAAAAATATTCTCGAATGATCAAATATCTGGAAGTGGGAGAAGCTCTTTTGTCGAAAACATTTGTAAAATTTAGGCATGATGAAGAGTTGAAAATTGCAAGGAAAATGAGAGGAGGAGTGGACCTTATTCATGAATTCAGAACAGTGCGAGGAGAAAATCCTTACAATGAAGATGATTTACACTTTGATGAAGATGACACATTCAAATTTACTCCACAAGAGGAATGGGATTTTTTCTCAGAATTACTAAAAATAGCCAATGATCATAAGCAGTATTGTGCGATGCAGAGACTAACATTTGGGTCCCTGGTGTCTAAAAGTTTAACAACACGCCGGCTAGAGATAGAGTTCTATTGTTTGCAAGCGTGTCTGCTGAACAATGACCACCACAATGCCTTCAGCTTCATCCGGGACTTCTGCATGAAGTATCCGAGCACCAGATGCTGGAACATTCTCAATTTAGTCATAAATTCTGTAGACGAAAATACACATATGAAATTCTTGGCGAGACTCTTTCAAAAGGACCCTAACATTGTGAAGAACCTGTTCTTGGGCAACAATTTCTTGACCTCCGGGCGATACATCGTGGCACTCAAGTACTTCCTGGAGTACCACGACCAGCGGCGAGAGCCTCTGTCGGCGTTCCTCATCGGGATCACGATGTTGATAATGGCGGCGCAGAGAACGATGGACAAACACCACAATCTGATATTGCAGGGCATGTCGTACCTCGTCACGTACCAACACACGCGCAAATGTGATCAAGAGGCATATTACAACATCGGCAGAGCGTACCACATGTTGAGCATCAACAATCTGGCCATAGAGTACTACGAGAAGGCCCTGGCGAGCGCGCCGGCCGCGCGCTGCGAGCGGCACGGCGTCATGGACCTGACGCGGGAAGCGGCATACAATCTGTCTTTGCTCTACAAGGACCATGCCCCGCAAGTGGCTCGGCAGTACTTATTTAAGTATCTTGTTATATAAATAAATGGAAATAGTTATACTTATTTATTGTTTTTTTAATTCAACAAACTGTTAGGACAACGAGCGTGTTGGGGAACTGAAGATAGGTATCCCTACCTGCACCGAGAATGAGTGCATAAAAATTCGTCATCATTTAATTTTTATAATAATTTAAAGGAAGGTCTTCCCGCAGCTGGGCTCGCGCGACCAACGTACTTTGCTTATCCTTCGGAAACCTTCCACTTTTCAAGGGATCCTATATCACTGTCCGGAGTTTTCGGCCCATATTTCACATCTATGAATCTATAAATAATCACGTTTCGTGAACTACGGACATGATACCATTATTTGTAAAAATTAAATGATTGTAACGGACTACTTGGATTTCCACCAATGGAAATATTTTTGTTTTGTATGTTTGTGTATATTATAACCATCTTTTTTTCTTCAGCGTAGTCTGATAAAAAGTATCCTATAACCGTCTGGAGATACCTAGCTAACGGTGTATCAAAAATTGTTGATCTCCGTTTAGCACAGTCTTTCTCAAAGTGTTTGTAATTTCATCGACATAATATTTTAAAAGTCTTTAAAATTCAAACTTAGTGCACAACATCAATTATTTAGTTAGTTTATACTTCTATCCTTTTTGATTGTATAAATAAAAACGAAACATATTTAATACTAGTAACTTTTCGGCGGATTCGTCCGTGCATGTACCTAGATAGATAGAGATTTGATTATTTCGGGATAAAAAGTAGCCTATATCACTTTCCGGCCGGCCTTTCTTCTATGCCTATCCCAAAAATCAGGTCAATTAGTCGCTCCGTTTCGAAATTAAAAAAGAGACGCAAACAAACAAATAAAAAACACAAACACTTTTTTTTGCACTTATTATATTAGTAAAGATAAGTTGCAATGATAGTCCGCGAGCACCAGGCTAATATAGCACACTATAATTCAATTAATTTAAAGTTACAGTGGTTTTTAAGTAAAACAAAATAGGGGGCGCTGAAAAACAATTTATTTTTAAAGTGGGCAGTAGACAAAACAAGTTTGAGAACCTCTGGTTTAGCCACGACTCATACAAACATAGAAATGTACAAAAAATAAAAAATAAATATTTTGCTTTTCAGTGAACTTCAAATAGTCAGTACAGACATTTCATTTTTACAATGTTATAATAGTATAGATAAGGTTATAAGACTTATAAGTATGTAGTATTATTGTATTAAATATTCTGAGGCATAAGTTTAAAGTTCCCCACTGTTGGGTAAACATTGCTCGTCACTTCCACGGCACAGGTCAAAGTCTGGCCAAGCAATCGACCACAACGGAGCTCTGAAAACTTTAAATACGCTGACGGATGGTTTACATGGCCAAATGTATGTAGAAAACGAGACGCGAACGACGCGTATGCACAGCGTCAAGCTTCTCTGTGCTCGATCCTTTATTAATAAGTCCAAGAAAGACTCAGGATTATTTCATTCGCATACATATTTTTTAGGGTTCCGAAGCCAAAGTGGCCAAAACGGGTCTCCTTCGGAATCCCTAATGTCATTTGTCCTAAGGTATCGTTTGTCCTGACGCATTTTTTTCAGAAAACGTAATTTCTTCAGGATTTTATAAGATCATCGTATAGATTAGGTTTGTTTTAATACCATCCTGAAAAGTTTACATTTCATGAAAAACTGCGTTAGGTACATTAGGACAAACTACGTTAGGAATTCCGATACACACCCCCCCCCCCCCCCCTCCCCCCCCCTAGATCTTTTTAATTTTATTATCATCTATTAAACTAAGTAGAGCGCACACAAGACACCTATACTCCAAATTTCATCAATGTACATCTTGTAGTTTTTGAGTAGTCTAAATGCCTGTGACATACAGACGGACATACGGACGGGCGGACGCGCAAGTAGTGGCCTACACAACTCACCTATATTCCAAAATTCATTAATGTACATCTTGTAGTTTTTGAGTAAAATGCCTGTGACATACGGATGGACGGACGGACATGACGAAACCATAAGGGGACCATGCTCAGTGTAGGGTATCGCAGCCTTTCATAAAATAAATGCATTACAGATGATAAAAATATGATTATGATAAAGTGCACTAGTAAAAGAGCGCATCTCCTCGGCACTGACGTCCTTTTGCTGAGAAGCGCAGTTTTTGGCAATAGGTCAAAAACGGTATTTTCTATCATGTTTAAAACAATTTTCGTTGAAAGCAATTATTAAGCTTTATCTTTGTAATTTTTTTCATAATTTTTTCTTTGTTATTTAACTATCAAACTAAGTAGCGGCTTATACAAGACACCTAGGCCTATAAATACTTACTACAATATTTTTTTTCATCAATATAGATCATGTAGTTTCTGAGTAAAATGCTTGTGACGTACGGACGGATGGACATGACGAAACTTCCGTTTTGGCCATTTTGGCTATGGAACCCTAAAAATTAAATGTCTTTATATTGAAGATATTTTCAAAAAAAATATTATACAATGTTTGGTACACGGGTAGAAGGTTATTCGCAGATGGTTGAAGAATACATTTTAACCGACTACACTGTAGAAAAAAGGGGTTATGAGTTTTCTCCTCCGCGAACGAAGTTGCGGGCGCCCTCTAATTAATCCATACTAATATTATAAATATGAAAGTGAGTCTATCTGTCTGTCTGTTACCTCTTCACGCTTAAACCGCTGAATCGATTGGAAATAAATTTGGTATGGAGATAGTTTGAGTCTAGTGGAAGGACTTAGGCTACTTTTTATCCTGGAAAAATACCCTTATCCTCGATAAACGAAGTAAAGGCAACCGAAGTCGTGGGCAGAAGCTAGTATTGTATAATTTTTTAACAACTTGAAAAAAACTTTTTCGAAGTCCGTGTAGGAGCGAGTTGTTGATGGTCGCCTACGCACCAGTTCAAACTTGACTTAAATATTGTTCCCAAAAAAAATTAATTGAGATTTTCGAATAGGCGGATTCACACCCAGCGAGCAGCCTCGACCGAGGCACGCCGCGCGTGGCATGCGCCGTATCTCCGGCGAGGCATGCTCGGTCGGAAAACCTTACACAGCGAGGCTGCCTCGCCCGAACATTCCGTCCCATATTTGCTCAGTTTGAACAAGCGCGGCACGAACTATTTAAACGTGGCGTCCACACTGCGTGAGGCAAACGCCTGAGGCGTCTTTGAGCAAATCAACAAATCCGACACTGCTTGGTTCGGCCGCGCGCGAGGCACGTCCACACCCACAAGCGTACGGCGCATGCCGAGCGCGACGGGCCGAGCCCGAGGCTGCTCGCTTGGTTTGAACCCGCCTATTACAGTCGTACCACGAATATAAGTTACATCGGCAATCTTCGGCCACGTTGATCAGTGCTAACAAGTACCGAATGAAACCGAACGTGTGACCTTTTCAATAAAGACCTTGTTGCACTATACGTACGGTACATACGCAATGGCAGGTGAACCCTTGCTCTCTCGCTCATGGCGACTGACGCCGCACCAGACAATGGCGGGCGCCGGAGCTGCCGGCGTCGCGCGCAAAATTTTGGCCAATGAGCGTTGATGATTTTACCCGCGCAAACGGTTATTCTGGCCAGTCGGTCATTGGTTAATCTGTTTTCAAAAAATGCATTCTGCGCAGGTACATCGATGTAACTTGTAACGTGTTGTGTTTGTTGTAGGACGGGTAATAATTTTGCTCGCAGAATGTCGGCTACCGCCTCCATTGAGATGGTACCAGAAGAGGACACATCTCCTGAGATGGTACCGGCTGAGATGGATCCCGCTGAGGTGCTTCCCGCCGATGCGGTTGCCGCTGAGTCGGTGCTCCCCGAGGTGGTGCCCGCCGATGAGGTGCCGTTTGGGCACCTGTGCGACGTGCTGGAGCGCGTACATAAGATGAAAAAGGACAGACAGGAGCAGGACAACATATTAACGGGCTTTTTCGATGAGTTCAGATTGAACGTTGCACGAATCGGCGGCAAAAAGGTATATAAATAACAAACGAGAGTAAGTAGTTTCACTCAGCTTTAATTGCCCTACCTTTGTAAAATACAATTTATAGACCTTAAATTTAATATAAATCCGGCCAAAAGCATGTCGGACCATTATCAGTGTAGGGGTCCGCATCTGTTCATACAATATGCGATATGAATAAGGCCACTAGCAAAAGAGCGTATCTCCACGGCACTTACGTCCTTTTGCTGATAAGCGCAGTTTGTCGGCAATAACTCAAAGACGGTATATCCGATATGTTGACAATAATGTTTGTTGAAAGTATTTAGTAAGTTTTATCTTAATTTTGTCCATAATTTTTGGCCAACAAGGTTTTGAAAATAGAGAGGGGACAATTTATGCTACTTTCTGAGCGTATATTTCTGAAAATATTTACTAAATCAAAAACCTCAAAGTGTATTTACAAGAACTATCGAAATATGTCCCCACACGAAGATCTTTGCAAAAAAAAATTCAATGAGAATAATAAAATGAAATTTTCAGGGTAGCTACCTGATCGACAGAGCAAGTTTTTAAAAGCCTTTTAATTTTTTTAAATTCTGAATTGGCCTATCTATCAGCTTAGGACACAAAAAAAATCAAGCATCTACCGCAATAATTCACGTCACCATAAATAAAAATCTCATCGTACTCGGCGATAGGTGAAGAATTAAAAAAAAAGTCATAACTGCGAAAATACGAAAAATCGCGGAACATACATGGGGGTGATTTAGATAGCCCTCTAGGTCCTCTACCTCCCAGCTTCAGTATATCACTACTTCTTGGGACACCCTGTATAGTAAATAGACTAGTTTATAATGAGAGGGGTGTTTTCAGAATTGCACGCTATTCCCTATAATGCGGCTGCTGCTGCCAGCGCTGGACCGCTCGCGCGGCGCCTACAACCTGAAGGAGACGAAGCTGGGCAGCTTGCTCGCGAAGGTGCTCTCCCTGAGCCCGGGGTCGGAGGACGCGCGCCGGCTGACGGCCTTCCGCGCCGTCGGCAACGCGCCCGAGACCGACTTCGCGGGCGTCGCCTACTTCGTGCTCCGGAACAGGCTGCCCCCCGCCGCCGGAGACCTCACCGTCAAGGACGTTAACGACATGCTGGACAAGATCTCCGAGGCGCAGGTTGGCGAGAAGGGACGTGAGTATCGCGTATAGAGTTATGGCTACGACGACGAACGCAGTCGCTACTATATTTTGACCCTTAGACACGTATAAACTTTTCGTCTACATTGGCTTCGCCCATGGCTACGTTTATCAGTTTTGACAACCTGCTTGAAAACCAATTATGAAATAATGAACTTTTCTCCAACTTGCTCGGAAATGTTCCCATTAATGTAGTAAAAACACACCGTAAAGTCCATCGTTATATACGTTGATACGATAATCAATGTAATAAAAAGTGGTATTACTTCCCGGACAGGCCTGGGAAGTGTACCTTATTGTGCAGGTTTTTACTTTTAATTTCATCCAAGACTTTGAAAATTCACCATACAGCCAATAGTAACGTACAAAAACCGATATTTAAAAAAACTTTAATTGTTTTTTGCTTTTAGTTAACGCATGGTTAATGCCAATAATAGTAGAAAAAAAAAAACAATAATTATTGTGTCCAAATAATAATACAGTTTATTTAGTCTTAGTGATCTTTTGGGAGTGATAAATATTTTGTAGCAAAGGTATGTTTTTTTAAATGTTGTGCGTTTAGGAATTGCCGATTCAACTAAAAGTAATAATGCATATATTTATTTTAACTATTGTTGTGGGTTTTCTTTTTATTTATTTTCATTACTATATTTCATGTGGAACCAAATATACAATTCGGACCCAAAACTTTTAACTTTAATATCCTTAAAAAAAAAACAAGGCGGGAACGTGAATTTCATTTTGTCAAAGATTGTCTGCCGTGTTATTTTTACGAAAATAAGTTACATAAACATGTGTCATGTTTCCTCGCATATTTGGACAAAAGCAGTATACATGCCTCGGCAGGAATGTCATTTCGTGGATTCGTATCTATTGAAGGTACTCATCCACGAAATGACTTTTCCTGGCCTCTGCAGTAATATACTATTATTCTTTTAGTAGGCCACTTTTTCAAGTCTGACTACGGCACTTCCCCCCACAACACAATACCGCGAGCCACCCGGCTGCGTCATGTCATGTTTATTTAACTTGTACGGCAGCATGTTTGCTGTTACCGTCGTCATTTGTGCTAGGCGGCAGGATGCCACGACATCCTCGGCACCTAGCGTGTGGGGCTGGCGTGCGCGGGCGCTACGAGCAGCAATAGTGTTCCTAGTCTGCACACTATTTTGTAGTCGTGTCAGTCTGTAAAACCACCCGGCTGCCTCTAAGATACGGCAACTACGCATCATCGCTTTAACTAGTAGATTACCCCACACTATCTATTTGTATGTAAACCCATCTTGCGTTTTATCTGTCACGTCTCGTTTCGTGTTCGGAACAAAAATACTCTATTCGTATTTTGCCGGTATCTTTTGTTAAGCAACTTTTCAAACAAAACCATGACCGAGTACGCCTGGCGGTGTGTGCAGCGGCCCTGGACGAGGCGTTCAGCCTCGCGCTGCGCCGGCTGAGCGCGGAGCAGCTGAAGTGGTTCCTGCGCGTCGTGCTCAAGGAGTTGCGGCTCGGCGTGCGCGCGCCGCGCCTGCTCGCCGCCATGCACCCTGACGCGCCCGAGTACTACGACTCCTGCGGCAGCCTGCTCAAGGTTACTTTTCTTGTAATTACACATATACAAACATTTTCAAGACTCTGAACCAGTCCCTCGTGCCTCACCGGGCGCACGCTTTCCCGACTGAGCTACGGAGTCCAGTTGGCTCATCTTCAAATTGCGTCACTATTTATTACAAGATCTTTGCATTTTGCATTTTAACCGGCTCTTCTGCCGTCAGCGCCATGGTGAGCGTTTATGGAACTAAATTTTCACCCTAACGGAGCGAACTTTACGGTTGCCACATGTCAGCTAGAGATGTCGCTGTAGTGTGAACATTGATTTTTTACGAAAATTTTCGTAAAAATTCAAGGTTAGTTTTTTATTGCCCGATAGATAGCGCCGTATCGCTCGCTGAATCATTAGTATAAAAGTTCACCTTAGTAGTATAAAAAGAACTGTAGGGTGTAGGGTGTGCAATATGTATTATAGCAATCACCCTATACGTTACAAAATAATATTCATGTTTTCTTCAGGTCCTGGGTTCAAATCCCGGTAAAGGCAAATATTTGTGATGAATATAAATATTCGTTCCTGAGTCTTGGATGTTTTCTATGTATATAAGTAAATTTATCTATTAAAACGGACGGTTTCTTTGAATGAGCGTGCCTTGACCGGAGCATTGTTTGTTGAATTTAATTTAATTTAATTTGGTTGTAGTTTAAACTTGTTGCAGTTTATTTCACTTAGTCATAGTAATCACTAGAAGGCTCTGCGATGTTGTGCATTATGTGAGCGTCTCTATTTTGTATCATGTTACTACCGGTGGGAACCTGTAATTGGCTTTCTGATACTTATTCTATGCCGCAAATGTATTACTTTTAGCTGTTGGTTCTCCGAATAAATAAAATAAAATAAAATAAAATAAATAAATAAATAAAATAAAGAAATTGTCGTCTAGTACTCATAACACCAGCCTTATCTAATATAGCTAATCATGTTGTCCTGTAATATTTATTTATTTTTTGCACGGGCAATATTACGTTTTGTAATGTTAATATTTTGTATTGTATGTAGGTTTACTCGTACTTAGGGAATACCCTGATATGTAAGCTTGTGGGTCAAGTCCTGAGTTCAGCTGTCCTAAATGAGGAGCTTAGTATCCGCTGGAACAGCCCAAGTGGCGGCGCCTACCTTTAGTTGATTCTAAATTCGGCAAGTAGGTCTCAAGTGTACTTTTACATGTCTGATTTTACTATAAACAGAAAAACATTCACAATCTAGATAATGACATTATAGTGCATAACAATATTAATGCAACAGACAAATACCTGGGCACACTTTACAGGGAGATATAATATTGTTACCGGGTCCATCAGATTATAACTTAACCCACACTTACAGATATGTAAAAGGTCTCTAGGCGCCTAAAAAGTAAATAATAAAAAAACAGCCAAGAACGAGTCGGACTCGCGCACCGAGGGTTCCGTACAAAATATACGCTACAATCGGCCGTATCTATGTAATCCAGTGTTAGCAGAGCTCTACTCCTAAGCAAAATGTACGCGGTGCTCGATCATTTTATATTGGTTACTGATATAGACAGACGGACATAAAATGATACTGCTTTTAGTATTTGTTGTTATAGCGGCATCAGAAATACATCATCAGTGAAAATTTCAACTGTCTAGCTATCACGGTTCATGAGATCAATCTGCTGACAGACAGACAGACAGACAGACAGACAGACGGACAGCGAATTCTGAATAATAGGGCCCCGTTTTACACTTTGGGTACGGAACCCTAAACATAATAATTAAAGTCACAACTTTAAATTCGGACATGTAAAAAGTCTCCATGGTCACCACATAATGTAAGTGTGAAGTGTCTCCAAACGTCGAAGACAGAAATTAAAATATAAATATTACATTACATTAGAGAAGTGACAATTAAGCTAACAGACATCACAACTAAGGTACTATACATTTATTACTGATACTGATTTACGTTTGAACGGTGCACGCTAGACGTGCTCGGAGCTGGAAGCGGGACAGACGCGGCCGCTGGAGCTGGGCGTGCAGCTGTTCTGCGCGGTGAGCCCCATGCTGTCGGAGCGCCTCGACGTGACGCGCGTGGCGCGCCTGCCGCCCGCCGACTACAGCATCGAGGACAAGTTCGACGGCGAGCGCTTCCAGGTAGCTACCGACTCGAGGGAGACGCGCTCGGAGCTGGAGGCGGGACAGACGCGGCCGCTGGAGCTGGGCGTGCAGCTGTTCTGCGCGGTGAGCCCCATGCTGTCGGAGCGCCTCGACGTGACGCGCGTGGCGCGCCTGCCGCCCGCCGACTACTGCATCGAGGACAAGTTCGACGGCGAGCGCTTCCAGGTAGCTACCGACTCGAGGGAGACGCGCTCGGAGCTGGAGGCGGGACAGACGCGGCCGCTGGAGCTGGGCGTGCAGCTGTTCTGCGCGGTGAGCCCCATGCTGTCGGAGCGTCTCAACGTGACGTATTTTCGTGGAAAAAAGAAGGTCCGATTATTTTATCATTTACGATACCCTTAGCGGTGCTCACTGCGCTCCTCGCATGGCCATTTCATTCCATTATTCCTTTGGCGCTATTTTTGTCTCATGCGTATTCTGACCCTTTTTATGTCCTAGTTTATTAACATTATTTCAAGAGTCCCGTTCCTGAATCTGAGTACCCGTTCTAGTACTACCGATCAGACGGTAGAAATCGTTATAAGTATATCATCGTTTGTTTATCAAGCCGAGCCTACTACACATTACACAATAATAAAACTTCAGACTCAACAGCTAAGCTATTCCGCTAAGGAGACGGCTCGTTTCGATATAGCCATAAAAATGTGCATATTTTAGTTACACATGCGGCACGGCGTGTTCGAGTACTTCTCGCGGCGCGGGCACTCGTACGGGCGGCACTTCGGGCGTGGCTATAACGAGGGACTGCTGACGCCGCGCCTGCGCGGCTCCTTCGCGCCCGGCGTGACCAGCCTCGTGCTCGACGGCGAGATGATGGGCTGGCACGAGCAGCGCCAGGCCTTCGGCAGTAAAGGTACGTAGCGGTGCTTCCACAATTACTATACCGCTTCCAAAATGTAATAATACTTTGATTCCCTCAAACAAAGGACATTTTACGTAGTATCATTATCCTTCAAACGGAGATATCGATTTGAGGGCGCTTTAATTTATTTGACTTGACGCTCTCGAGGATACTTAAATTCGTATTCAAGAGTACCAGGTGTAAATCAATTGCGAGGTTTTTGTCATCCAATATCATAATTTGTATGCAGGCATGTCGTTCGACGTGAAAAAGATGACTCCGAACTCGTCTTATCAGCCGTGCTTCTGCACCTTCGACATCCTGCAGCACAACGGGCGCAGCCTGGCGGGCGCGGGCGGGGCGGCGCTGCGCGAGCGGCTCGCGCTGCTCGACACCCTCGTCAGCAACGTGCCCGGTGCCATCGTGCGCAGCAAGCGCCGACCCGTCTCAGACAGGTGCCTGTGCGCTACCTGCTACATAACACATCCTGCAGCACAACAGGCGCAGCCTGGCGGGCGCATGCGGGGCGGCGCTGCGCGACACCCTCGTCAGCAACGTGCCCGGTGCCATCGTGCGCAGCAAGCGCCGACCCGTCTCAGACAGGTGCCTGTGCGCTACCTGCTACATAACACATCCTGCAGCACAACAGGCGCAGCCTGGCGGGCGCTGGCGGGGCGGCGCTGCGCGACACCCTCGTCAGCAACGTGCCCGGTGCCATCGTGCGCAGCAAGCGCCGAACCGTCTCAGACAGGTGCCTGTGCGCTACCTGCTACATAACACATCCTGCAGCACAACAGGCGCAGCCTGGCGGGCGCGGGCGGGGCGGCGCTGCGCGACACCCTCGTCAGCAACGTGCCCGGTGCCATCGTGCGCAGCAAGCGCCGACCCGTCTCAGACAGGTGCCTGTGCGCTACCTGCTACATAACACATCCTGCAGCACAACAGGCGCAGCCTGGCGGGTGCGGGCGGGGCGGCGCTGCGCGACACCCTCGTCAGCAACGTGCCCGGTGCCATCGTGCGCAGCAAGCGCCGAACCGTCTCAGACAGGTGCCTGTGCGCTACCTGCTACATAACACATCCTGCAGCACAACAGGCGCAGCCTGGCGGGCGCGGGCGGGGCGGCGCTGCGCGACACCCTCGTCAGCAACGTGCCCGGTGCCATCGTGCGCAGCAAGCGCCGACCCGTCTCAGACAGGTGCCTGTGCGCTACCTGCTACATAACACATCCTGCAGCACAACAGGCGCAGCCTGGCGGGTGCGGGCGGGGCGGCGCTGCGCGACACCCTCGTCAGCAACGTGCCCGGTGCCATCGTGCGCAGCAAGCGCCGAACCGTCTCAGACAGGTGCCTGTGCGCTACCTGCTACATAACACATCCTGCAGCACAACAGGCGCAGCCTGGCGGGCGCGGGCGGGGCGGCGCTGCGCGACACCCTCGTCAGCAACGTGCCCGGTGCCATCGTGCGCAGCAAGCGCCGACCCGTCTCAGACAGGTGCCTGTGCGCTACCTGCTACATAACACATCCTGCAGCACAACAGGCGCAGCCTGGCGGGTGCGGGCGGGGCGGCGCTGCGCGACACCCTCGTCAGCAACGTGCCAGGTGCCATCGTGCGCAGTAAGCGCCGAACCGTCTCAGACAGGTGCCTGTGCGCTACCTGCTACATAACACATCCTGCAGCACAACAGGCGCAGCCTGGCGGGCGCGGGCGGGGCGGCGCTGCGCGACACCCTCGTCAGCAACGTGCCCGGTGCCATCGTGCGCAGCAAGCGCCGACCCGTCTCAGACAGGTGCCTGTGCGCTACCTGCTACATAACACATCCTGCAGCACACCAGGCGCAGCCTGGCGGGTGCGGGCGGGGCGGCGCTGCGCGACACCCTCGTCAGCAACGTGCCCGGTGCCATCGTGCGCAGCAAGCGCCGAACCGTCTCAGACAGGTGCCTGTGCGCTACCTGCTACATAACACATCCTGCAGCACAACAGGCGCAGCCGGGCGGGCGCGGGCGGGGCGGCGCTGCGCGACACCCTCGTCAGCAACGTGCCCGGTGCCATCGTGCGCAGCAAGCGCCGAACCGTCTCAGACAGGTGCCTGTGCGCTACCTGCTACATAACACATCCTGCAGCACAACAGGCGCAGCCTGGCGGGCGCGGGCGGGGCGGCGCTGCGCGACACCCTCGTCAGCAACGTGCCCGGTGCCATCGTGCGCAGCAAGTGCCGACCCGTCTCAGACAGGTGCCTGTGCGCTACCTGCTACATAACACATCCTGCAGCACAACAGGCGCAGCCTGGCGGGCGCTGGCGGGGCGGCGCTGCGCGACACCCTCGTTAGCAACGTGCCCGGTGCCATCGTGCGCAGCAAGCGCCGACCCGTCTCAGACAGGTGCCTGTGCGCTACCTGCTACATAACATATCCTGCAGCACAACAGGCGCAGCCTGGCGGGCGCGGGCGGGGCGGCGCTGCGCGAGCGGCTCGCGCTGCTCGACACCCTCGTCAGCAACGTGCCCGGTGCCATCGTGCGCAGCAAGCGCCGACCCGTCTCAGACAGGTGCCTGTGCGCTACCTGCTACATAACACATCCTGCAGCACAACAGGCGCAGCCTGGCGGGCGCGGGCGGGGCGGCGCTGCGCGACACCCTCGTCAGCAACGTGCCCGGTGCCATCGTGCGCAGCAAGCGCCGACCCGTCTCAGACAGGTGCCTGTGCGCTACCTGCTACATAACACATCCTGCAGCACAACAGGCGCAGCCTGGCGGGCGCGGGCGGGGCGGCGCTGCGCGACACCCTCGTCAGCAACGTGCCCGGTGCCATCGTGCGCAGCAAGCGCCGACCCGTCTCAGACAGGTGCCTGTGCGCTACCTGCTACATAACACATCCTGCAGCACAACAGGCGCAGCCTGGCGGGCGCATGCGGGGCGGCGCTGCGCGACACCCTCGTCAGCAACGTGCCCGGTGTCATCGTGCGCAGCAAGCGCCGACCCGTCTCAGACAGGTGCCTGTGCGCTACCTGCTACATAACACATCCTGCAGCACAACAGGCGCAGCCTGGCGGGCGCGGGCGGGGCGGCGCTGCGCGACACCCTCGTCAGCAACGTGCCCGGTGCCATCGTGCGCAGCAAGCGCCGACCCGTCTCAGACAGGTGCCTGTGCGCTACCTGCTACATAACACATCCTGCAGCACAACAGGCGCAGCCTGGCGGGCGCGGGCGGGGCGGCGCTGCGCGACACCCTCGTCAGCAACGTGCCCGGTGCCATCGTGCGCAGCAAGCGCCGAACCGTCTCAGACAGGTGCCTGTGCGCTACCTGCTACATAACACATCCTGCAGCACAACAGGCGCAGCCTGGCGGGCGCGGGCGGGGCGGCGCTGCGCGACACCCTCGTCAGCAACGTGCCCGGTGCCATCGTGCGCAGCAAGCGCCGACCCGTCTCAGACAGGTGCCTGTGCGCTACCTGCTACATAACACATCCTGCAGCACAACAGGCGCAGCCTGGCGGGCGCGGGCGGGGCGGCGCTGCGCGACACCCTCGTCAGCAACGTGCCCGGTGCCATCGTGCGCAGCAAGCGCCGAACCGTCTCAGACAGGTGCCTGTGCGCTACCTGCTACATAACACATCCTGCAGCACAACAGGCGCAGCCTGGCGGGCGCGGGCGGGGCGGCGCTGCGCGACACCCTCGTCAGCAACGTGCCCGGTGCCATCGTGCGCAGCAAGCGCCGACCCGTCTCAGACAGGTGCCTGTGCGCTACCTGCTACATAACACATCCTGCAGCACAACAGGCGCAGCCTGGCGGGCGCTGGCGGGGCGGCGCTGCGCGACACCCTCGTCAGCAACGTGCCCGGTGCCATCGTGCGCAGCAAGCGCCGACCCGTCTCAGACAGGTGCCTGTGCGCTACCTGCTACATAACATATCCTGCAGCACAACAGGCGCAGCCTGGCGGGCGCGGGCGGGGCGGCGCTGCGCGACACCCTCGTCAGCAACGTGCCCGGCGCCATCGTGCGCAGCAAGCGCCGACCCGTCTCAGACAGGTGCCTGTGCGCTACCTGCTACATAACACATCCTGCAGCACAACAGGCGCAGCCTGGCGGGCGTGGGCGGGGCGGCGCTGCGCGAGCGTCTCGCGCTGCTCGACACCCTCGTCAGCAACGTGCCCTTGCGCTACGTGCTATATAACACATCCTGCAGCACAACAGGCGCAGCCTGGCGAGCGCGGGCGGGGCGGCGCTGCAAGAGCGCCTCGCGCTGCTCGACACCCTCGTCAGCAACGTGCCCTTGCGCTACGTGCTATATAACACATCCTGCAGCACGACGGGCGCAGCCTGGCGGGCGCGGGCGGGGCGGCGCTGCGCGAGCGGCTTGCGCTGCTCGACACCCTCGTCAGCAACGTGCCCTTGCGCTACGTGCTATATAACACATCCTGCAGCAAGACGGGCGCAGCCTGGCGGGCGCGGGCGGGGCGGCGCTGCGCGAGCGGCTTGCGCTGCTCGACACCCTCGTCAGCAACGTGCCCTTGCGCTACGTGCTATATAACACATCCTGCAGCAAGACGGGCGCAGCCTGGCGGGCGCAGGCGGGGCGGCGCTGCGCGACACCCTCGTCAGCAACGTGCCCGGTGTCATCGTGCGCAGCAAGCGCCGACCCGTCTCAGACAGGTGCCTGTGCGCTACCTGCTACATAACACATCCTGCAGCACAACAGGCGCAGCCTGGCGGGCGCGGGCGGGGCGGCGCTGCGCGACACCCTCGTCAGCAACGTGCCCGGTGCCATCGTGCGCAGCAAGCGCCGACCCGTCTCAGACAGGTGCCTGTGCGCTACCTGCTACATAACACATCCTGCAGCACAACAGGCGCAGCCTGGCGGGCGCGGGCGGGGCGGCGCTGCGCGACACCCTCGTCAGCAACGTGCCCGGTGCCATCGTGCGCAGCAAGCGCCGACCCGTCTCAGACAGGTGCCTGTGCGCTACCTGCTACATAACACATCCTGCAGCACAACAGGCGCAGCCTGGCGGGCGCGGGCGGGGCGGCGCTGCGCGACACCCTCGTCAGCAACGTGCCCGGTGCCATCGTGCGCAGCAAGCGCCGACCCGTCTCAGACAGGTGCCTGTGCGCTACCTGCTACATAACACATCCTGCAGCACAACAGGCGCAGCCTGGCGGGCGCGGGCGGGGCGGCGCTGCGCGAGCGTCTCGCGCTGCTCGACACCCTCGTCAGCAACGTGCCCTTGCGCTACGTGCTATATAACACATCCTGCAGCACAACAGGCGCAGCCTGGCGAGCGCGGGCGGGGCGGCGCTGCAAGAGCGCCTCGCGCTGCTCGACACCCTCGTCAG
Source organism: Hedya salicella (assembly GCA_905404275.2). NCBI lineage: Eukaryota > Metazoa > Arthropoda > Insecta > Lepidoptera > Tortricidae > Hedya > Hedya salicella. The sequence continues at coordinate 10,446,923 of FR990099.1, forward strand.
CAACGTGCCCTTGCGCTACGTGCTATATAACACATCCTGCAGCACGACGGGCGCAGCCTGGCGGGCGCGGGCGGGGCGGCGCTGCGCGAGCGGCTTGCGCTGCTCGACACCCTCGTCAGCAACGTGCCCTTGCGCTACGTGCTATATAACACATCCTGCAGCAAGACGGGCGCAGCCTGGCGGGCGCGAGCGGCTTGCGCTGCTCGACACCCTCGTCAGCAACGTGCCCTTGCGCTACGTGCTATATAACACATCCTGCAGCAAGACGGGCGCAGCCCGGCGGGCGCGGGCGGGGCGGCGCTGCGCGAGCGGCTTGCGCTGCTCGACACCCTCGTCAGCAACGTGCCCTTGCGCTACGTGCTATATAACACATCCTGCAGCAAGACGTTCGCAGCCTGGCGGGCGCGGGCGGGGCGGCGCTGCGCGAGCGGCTTGCGCTGCTCGACACCCTCGTCAGCAACGTGCCCTTGCGCTACGTGCTATATAACACATCCTGCAGCAAGACGGGCGCAGCCTGGCGGGCGCGGGCGGGGCGGCGCTGCGCGAGTGGCTTGCACTGCTCGACACCCTCGTCAGCAACGTGCCCTTGCGCTACGTGCTATATAACACATCCTGCAGCACAACAGGCGCAGCCTGGCGAGCGCGGGCGGGGCGGCGCTGCAAGAGCGCCTCGCGCTGCTCGACACCCTCGTCAGCAACGTGCCCTTGCGCTACGTGCTATATAACACATCCTGCAGCACGACGGGCTCAGCCTGGCGGGCGCGGGCGGGGCGGCGCTGCGCGAGCGGCTTGCGCTGCTCGACACCCTCGTCAGCAACGTGCCCTTGCGCTACGTGCTATATAACACATCCTGCAGCAAGACGGGCGCAGCCTGGCGGGCGCGGGCGGGGCGGCGCTGCGCGAGCGGCTTGCGCTGCTCGACACCCTCGTCAGCAACGTGCCCTTGCGCTACGTGCTATATAACACATCCTGCAGCAAGACGGGCGCAGCCTGGCGGGCGCGGGCGGGGCGGCGCTGCGCGACACCCTCGTCAGCAACGTGCCCGGTGTCATCGTGCGCAGCAAGCGCCGACCCGTCTCAGACAGGTGCCTGTGCGCTACCTGCTACATAACACATCCTGCAGCACAACAGGCGCAGCCTGGCGGGCGCGGGCGGGGCGGCGCTGCGCGACACCCTCGTCAGCAACGTGCCCGGTGCCATCGTGCGCAGCAAGCGCCGACCCGTCTCAGACAGGTGCCTGTGCGCTACCTGCTACATAACACATCCTGCAGCACAACAGGCGCAGCCTGGCGGGCGCGGGCGGGGCGGCGCTGCGCGACACCCTCGTCAGCAACGTGCCCGGTGCCATCGTGCGCAGCAAGCGCCGACCCGTCTCAGACAGGTGCCTGTGCGCTACCTGCTACATAACACATCCTGCAGCACAACAGGCGCAGCCTGGCGGGCGCGGGCGGGGCGGCGCTGCGCGACACCCTCGTCAGCAACGTGCCCGGTGCCATCGTGCGCAGCAAGCGCCGACCCGTCTCAGACAGGTGCCTGTGCGCTACCTGCTACATAACACATCCTGCAGCACAACAGGCGCAGCCTGGCGGGCGCGGGTGGGGCGGCGCTGCGCGACACCCTCGTCAGCAACGTGCCCGGCGCCATCGTGCGCAGCAAGCGCCGACCCGTCTCAGACAGGTGCCTGTGCGGTACCTGCTACATAACACATCCTGCAGCACAACAGGCGCAGCCTGGCGGGCGTGGGCGGGGCGGCGCTGCGCGAGCGTCTCGCGCTGCTCGACACCCTCGTCAGCAACGTGCCCTTGCGCTACGTGCTATATAACACATCCTGCAGCACAACAGGCGCAGCCTGGCGAGCGCGGGCGGGGCGGCGCTGCAAGAGCGCCTCGCGCTGCTCGACACCCTCGTCAGCAACGTGCCCTTGCGCTACGTGCTATATAACACATCCTGCAGCACGACGGGCGCAGCCTGGCGGGCGCGGGCGGGGCGGCGCTGCGCGAGCGGCTTGCGCTGCTCGACACCCTCGTCAGCAACGTGCCCTTGCGCTACGTGCTATATAACACATCCTGCAGCAAGACGGGCGCAGCCTGGCGGGCGCGAGCGGCTTGCGCTGCTCGACACCCTCGTCAGCAACGTGCCCTTGCGCTACGTGCTATATAACACATCCTGCAGCAAGACGTTCGCAGCCTGGCGGGCGCGGGCGGGGCGGCGCTGCGCGAGCGGCTTGCGCTGCTCGACACCCTCGTCAGCAACGTGCCCTTGCGCTACGTGCTATATAACACATCCTGCAGCAAGACGGGCGCAGCCTGGCGGGCGCGGGCGGGGCGGCGCTGCGCGAGCGGCTTGCGCTGCTCGACACCCTCGTCAGCAACGTGCCCTTGCGCTACGTGCTATATAACACATCCTGCAGCAAGACGTTCGCAGCCTGGCGGGCGCGGGCGGGGCGGCGCTGCGCGAGCGGCTTGCGCTGCTCGACACCCTCGTCAGCAACGTGCCCTTGCGCTACGTGCTATATAACACATCCTGCAGCAAGACGTTCGCAGCCTGGCGGGCGCGGGCGGGGCGGCGCTGCGCGAGCGGCTTGCGCTGCTCGACACCCTCGTCAGCAACGTGCCCTTGCGCTACGTGCTATATAACACATCCTGCAGCAAGACGGGCGCAGCCTGGCGGGCGCGGGCGGGGCGGCGCTGCGCGACACCCTCGTCAGCAACGTGCCCGGTGTCATCGTGCGCAGCAAGCGCCGACCCGTCTCAGACAGGTGCCTGTGCGCTACCTGCTACATAACACATCCTGCAGCACAACAGGCGCAGCCTGGCGGGCGCGGGCGGGGCGGCGCTGCGCGACACCCTCGTCAGCAACGTGCCCGGTGCCATCGTGCGCAGCAAGCGCCGACCCGTCTCAGACAGGTGCCTGTGCGCTACCTGCTACATAACACATCCTGCAGCACAACAGGCGCAGCCTGGCGGGCGCGGGCGGGGCGGCGCTGCGCGACACCCTCGTCAGCAACGTGCCCGGTGCCATCGTGCGCAGCAAGCGCCGACCCGTCTCAGACAGGTGCCTGTGCGCTACCTGCTACATAACACATCCTGCAGCACAACAGGCGCAGCCTGGCGGGCGCTGGCGGGGCGGCGCTGCGCGACACCCTCGTCAGCAACGTGCCCGGTGCCATCGTGCGCAGCAAGCGCCGACCCGTCTCAGACAGGTGCCTGTGCGCTACCTGCTACATAACACATCCTGCAGCACAACAGGCGCAGCCTGGCGGGCGCGGGTGGGGCGGCGCTGCGCGACACCCTCGTCAGCAACGTGCCCGGCGCCATCGTGCGCAGCAAGCGCCGACCCGTCTCAGACAGGTGCCTGTGCGGTACCTGCTACATAACACATCCTGCAGCACAACAGGCGCAGCCTGGCGGGCGTGGGCGGGGCGGCGCTGCGCGAGCGTCTCGCGCTGCTCGACACCCTCGTCAGCAACGTGCCCTTGCGCTACGTGCTATATAACACATCCTGCAGCACAACAGGCGCAGCCTGGCGAGCGCGGGCGGGGCGGCGCTGCAAGAGCGCCTCGCGCTGCTCGACACCCTCGTCAGCAACGTGCCCTTGCGCTACGTGCTATATAACACATCCTGCAGCACGACGGGCGCAGCCTGGCGGGCGCGGGCGGGGCGGCGCTGCGCGAGCGGCTTGCGCTGCTCGACACCCTCGTCAGCAACGTGCCCTTGCGCTACGTGCTATATAACACATCCTGCAGCAAGACGGGCGCAGCCTGGCGGGCGCGAGCGGCTTGCGCTGCTCGACACCCTCGTCAGCAACGTGCCCTTGCGCTACGTGCTATATAACACATCCTGCAGCAAGACGTTCGCAGCCTGGCGGGCGCGGGCGGGGCGGCGCTGCGCGAGCGGCTTGCGCTGCTCGACACCCTCGTCAGCAACGTGCCCTTGCGCTACGTGCTATATAACACATCCTGCAGCAAGACGGGCGCAGCCTGGCGGGCGCGGGCGGGGCGGCGCTGCGCGAGCGGCTTGCGCTGCTCGACACCCTCGTCAGCAACGTGCCCTTGCGCTACGTGCTATATAACACATCCTGCAGCAAGACGTTCGCAGCCTGGCGGGCGCGGGCGGGGCGGCGCTGCGCGAGCGGCTTGCGCTGCTCGACACCCTCGTCAGCAACGTGCCCTTGCGCTACGTGCTATATAACACATCCTGCAGCAAGACGTTCGCAGCCTGGCGGGCGCGGGCGGGGCGGCGCTGCGCGAGCGGCTTGCGCTGCTCGACACCCTCGTCAGCAACGTGCCCTTGCGCTACGTGCTATATAACACATCCTGCAGCAAGACGTGCGCAGCCTGGCGGGCGCGGGCGGGGCGGCGCTGCGCGAGCGGCTTGCGCTGCTCGACACCCTCGTCAGCAACGTGCCCTTGCGCTACGTGCTATATAACACATCCTGCAGCAAGACGGGCGCAGCCTGGCGGGCGCGGGCGGGGCGGCGCTGCGCGAGTGGCTTGCGCTGCTCGACACCCTCGTCAGCAACGTGCCCTTGCGCTACGTGCTATATAACACATCCTGCAGCACGACGGGCGCAGCCTGGCGGGCGCGGGCGGGGCGGATATAAAACCTCCTGCACCACATCGCTTCCCGTTCCAAGTGTTAGTGTACATCTAGTATGGTTGATTACAGTGCCGAGATACTGGAGGCGCTGAACAAGGCCATCGAGGAGCAGCAGGAGGGCGTCGTGGTGAAGGACCTGGACTCGCGCTACCTCGCCAACCGCCGCAACGCCGGCTGGTACAAGGTCAAGCCCGAGGTGAGTGTCACGTTATCCTTGTCTCAAGCCTCTACATTCACAACAAAGGTTTTTTTTTAAATCTTTATTTATTTAAAAAGGGTTTTACATACACCCTCATCGTGGCTCTCTTACTCTAAACATTCCTTAATTTAATAATATGTTTAAGTAATTTATACAGCAGCTCAGCCTCTTCCGACTCTTTTGAGGTTGGAGCTGCGAGGATACTATTTATCCTACCGAGATCGGTGATTGCTAGAAGTTATTGACCACCCTTCAGTAATTCTATATGTCAAACGACGCAATTTCGTTAGCGTAGGAGAAAAAAATCATAACCCTCTTTTTACGGTTCCGTACCCAAAGGATAAAACGGGACCTTATTACTAAGACTTTGCTGTCCGTCTGTCTATCTGTCTGTCTCTCTGTTGTGATAGGCAAATATTTTAATCTACACGTTCGTAGATAGAATAATTAAAACAAGATAAAACACATCTCTATACGATAAGGGATTTCCTTCCATTAGCACGTAGATTAATAATATATATAGTTAAGAATTGTAGCATTAAAGAGGAGACGTGAGTAGTGTAAGGTTTAGAGATAAACCACGCCCAGAATCTTTGAAATTTTGTCTTAATTCCCATCCCGACACTACACGTACTACACTGTCACCAGGCTATATCTCATAAACCGTGAAATTTTTCTCATGAAATTTTCACAGATGATGTATTTCTGTTGCCGCTATATCAGCAAATACTAAAAACAGTATAATTTTTTGTTTGTTTGTCTATATTAGTAACCAATATAAAATGATCGAGCACTGCGTACATTTTGCTTAGGAGTAGGGCTCTGCTAACACTGAATTTTCATAGATACGGCCGTTTGTAACGTATATTTTGTACGGAAACTGGATGCGGCCTCGCACGGTTTTTAAATGCTAAATATCAAAGTAGGACATTTAACTATGTATTGTTATTCCATAGTCTGTCGCCAAGTCGCCGCCGTAAATCACGGCACGACAATAGTTTACGGCGCAGTGGATGCCAACGATCTGTTACTACTCATATAACATTTTGTTATAGTTTATTATCATCCATTTCAAATACAGATACCTATATATAAGTGTTATAACCATCGTGTTTAAACTGTCTAGCGTAGAGGTCAGCGTCATTCACGAGCGCATTTAGGGTATGAAGGTCGGTCGGTAGGGCTAGCACGAAGTTCGCAATTCGATACGAAGAAGCCATACCCTACATTTCAGGCCTACATGTTTGTATTTTACAAGCTTTTATTTAAGTTGCAATGTGTTTGTTCGGCTGGAGTCTTGCAAGTTAAATTTGACCTACTTCCCGGTTTCCAGTTGAAGTCAAATTTGGTGACAATGCAATAGTATGATACCATCAAGCTGATCTGATGATGGAGCAGGAAGCTGGTCATAAGAACTCTGTAGTAAAATAATGCAATCCTATTGAGTTTCAACTCTTTCGACTCTACTCGGTGAGTAGTTGTTATGTTCAAAGAAAAGTACAGTCGACAATAAAAGCTTGTCACAAAAATACTTTTTTTTTCAGAAACATATGTTGTGCTTTTGGGTGCCGTTCGATTTTTATACAAACCTATCATAATTTAATTTAGTATTAAAAGTGTACTATTAAAACTCATAATAAACATGATGTATAAAAACAAAATACATACTTCTGTTGGGCATAATAATTAAATAACAGAATACTGTATAATCATTAAAACATTATTCATAACTTTCATTAGGAATAATTTTATTTGTTATAACAGATTTACGCGGACGAAGTTTGCTATACTATACTAGAAGGTACTATACTATATAATTTATACACTCATTTCTAAATTTATAATCGACGTCCTGTCATAACTTCGATAGTCGATGTCTGAATGAGTGTTATCTTTCTGTTTATGTAGAACATTGTGAAGAATAGTGTGGGACTGACGTATCGTGTTGTTTGCAGTACACGGAGGGCACGATGGTGGAGCTGGACCTGGCGGTGGTGGGCGCGGAGCGCGCGGCCGACAAGCGCGCCGGGCTCGCGCGCAGCTTCCACGTGGCCTGCGCAGACACCGCCGGGCCCGGTGCGTACACGACTACTGCTGGGTGTGTGTGGGGCGCGTGGCGACGGGGCTGACGCTCGCGCAGCGCGGGCAGCTGTGCGCGCTGCTGTAGTGTACTGGCCATAACGTGCGCTCGCTGCAGGGCTGGCGCCGCACCGCTGGGTGTGTGTGGGGCGCGTGGCGACGGGGCTGACGCTCGCGCAGCGCGGGCAGCTGTGCGCGCTGCTGTAGTGTACTGGCCATAACGTGCGCTCGCTGCAGGGCTGGCGCCGCACCGCTGGGTGTGTGTGGGGCGCGTGGCGACGGGGCTGACGCTCGCGCAGCGCGGGCAGCTGTGCGCGCTGCTGTAGTGTACTGGCCATAACGTGCGCTCGCTGCAGGGCTGGCGCCGCACCGCTGGGTGTGTGTGGGGCGCGTGGCGACGGGGCTGACGCTCGCGCAGCGCGGGCAGCTGTGCGCGCTGCTGTAGTGTACTGGCCATAACGTGCGCTCGCTGCAGGGCTGGCGCCGCACCGCTGGGTGTGTGTGGGGCGCGTGGCGACGGGGCTGACGCTCGCGCAGCGCGGGCAGCTGTGCGCGCTGCTGTAGTGTACTGGCCATAACGTGCGCTCGCTGCAGGGCTGGCGCCGCACCGCTGGGTGTGTGTGGGGCGCGTGGCGACGGGGCTGACGCTCGCGCAGCGCGGGCAGCTGTGCGCGCTGCTGTAGTGTACTGGCCATAACGTGCGCTCGCTGCAGGGCTGGCGCCGCACCGCTGGGTGTGTGTGGGGCGCGTGGCGACGGGGCTGACGCTCGCGCAGCGCGGGCAGCTGTGCGCGCTGCTGTAGTGTACTGGCCATAACGTGCGCTCGCTGCAGGGCTGGCGCCGCACCGCTGGGTGTGTGTGGGGCGCGTGGCGACGGGGCTGACGCTCGCGCAGCGCGGGCAGCTGTGCGCGCTGCTGTAGTGTACTGGCCATAACGTGCGCTCGCTGCAGGGCTGGCGCCGCACCGCTGGGTGTGTGTGGGGCGCGTGGCGACGGGGCTGACGCTCGCGCAGCGCGGGCAGCTGTGCGCGCTGCTGTAGTGTACTGGCCATAACGTGCGCTCGCTGCAGGGCTGGCGCCGCACCGCTGGGTGTGTGTGGGGCGCGTGGCGACGGGGCTGACGCTCGCGCAGCGCGGGCAGCTGTGCGCGCTGCTGTAGTGTACTGGCCATAACGTGCGCTCGCTGCAGGGCTGGCGCCGCACCGCTGGGTGTGTGTGGGGCGCGTGGCGACGGGGCTGACGCTCGCGCAGCGCGGGCAGCTGTGCGCGCTGCTGTAGTGTACTGGCCATAACGTGCGCTCGCTGCAGGGCTGGCGCCGCACCGCTGGGTGTGTGTGGGGCGCGTGGCGACGGGGCTGACGCTCGCGCAGCGCGGGCAGCTGTGCGCGCTGCTGTAGTGTACTGGCCATAACGTGCGCTCGCTGCAGGGCTGGCGCCGCACCGCTGGGTGTGTGTGGGGCGCGTGGCGACGGGGCTGACGCTCGCGCAGCGCGAGCAGCTGTGCGCGCTGCTGTAGTGTACTGGCCATAACGTGCGCTCGCTGCAGGGCTGGCGCCGCACCGCTGGGTGTGTGTGGGGCGCGTGGCGACGGGGCTGACGCTCGCGCAGCGCGGGCAGCTGTGCGCGCTGCTGTAGTGTACTGGCCATAACGTGCGCTCGCTGCAGGGCTGGCGCCGCACCGCTGGGTGTGTGTGGGGCGCGTGGCGACGGGGCTGACGCTCGCGCAGCGCGGGCAGCTGTGCGCGCTGCTGTAGTGTACTGGCCATAACGTGCGCTCGCTGCAGGGCTGGCGCCGCACCGCTGGGTGTGTGTGGGGCGCGTGGCGACGGGGCTGACGCTCGCGCAGCGCGGGCAGCTGTGCGCGCTGCTGTAGTGTACTGGCCATAACGTGCGCTCGCTGCAGGGCTGGCGCCGCACCGCTGGGTGTGTGTGGGGCGCGTGGCGACGGGGCTGACGCTCGCGCAGCGCGGGCAGCTGTGCGCGCTGCTGTAGTGTACTGGCCATAACGTGCGCTCGCTGCAGGGCTGGCGCCGCACCGCTGGGTGTGTGTGGGGCGCGTGGCGACGGGGCTGACGCTCGCGCAGCGCGGGCAGCTGTGCGCGCTGCTGTAGTGTACTGGCCATAACGTGCGCTCGCTGCAGGGCTGGCGCCGCACCGCTGGGTGTGTGTGGGGCGCGTGGCGACGGGGCTGACGCTCGCGCAGCGCGGGCAGCTGTGCGCGCTGCTGTAGTGTACTGGCCATAACGTGCGCTCGCTGCAGGGCTGGCGCCGCACCGCTGGGTGTGTGTGGGGCGCGTGGCGACGGGGCTGACGCTCGCGCAGCGCGGGCAGCTGTGCGCGCTGCTGTAGTGTACTGGCCATAACGTGCGCTCGCTGCAGGGCTGGCGCCGCACCGCTGGGTGTGTGTGGGGCGCGTGGCGACGGGGCTGACGCTCGCGCAGCGCGGGCAGCTGTGCGCGCTGCTGTAGTGTACTGGCCATAACGTGCGCTCGCTGCAGGGCTGGCGCCGCACCGCTGGGTGTGTGTGGGGCGCGTGGCGACGGGGCTGACGCTCGCGCAGCGCGGGCAGCTGTGCGCGCTGCTGTAGTGTACTGGCCATAACGTGCGCTCGCTGCAGGGCTGGCGCCGCACCGCTGGGTGTGTGTGGGGCGCGTGGCGACGGGGCTGACGCTCGCGCAGCGCGGGCAGCTGTGCGCGCTGCTGTAGTGTACTGGCCATAACGTGCGCTCGCTGCAGGGCTGGCGCCGCACCGCTGGGTGTGTGTGGGGCGCGTGGCGACGGGGCTGACGCTCGCGCAGCGCGGGCAGCTGTGCGCGCTGCTGTAGTGTACTGGCCATAACGTGCGCTCGCTGCAGGGCTGGCGCCGCACCGCTGGGTGTGTGTGGGGCGCGTGGCGACGGGGCTGACGCTCGCGCAGCGCGGGCAGCTGTGCGCGCTGCTGTAGTGTACTGGCCATAACGTGCGCTCGCTGCAGGGCTGGCGCCGCACCGCTGGGTGTGTGTGGGGCGCGTGGCGACGGGGCTGACGCTCGCGCAGCGCGGGCAGCTGTGCGCGCTGCTGTAGTGTACTGGCCATAACGTGCGCTCGCTGCAGGGCTGGCGCCGCACCGCTGGGTGTGTGTGGGGCGCGTGGCGACGGGGCTGACGCTCGCGCAGCGCGGGCAGCTGTGCGCGCTGCTGTAGTGTACTGGCCATAACGTGCGCTCGCTGCAGGGCTGGCGCCGCACCGCTGGGTGTGTGTGGGGCGCGTGGCGACGGGGCTGACGCTCGCGCAGCGCGGGCAGCTGTGCGCGCTGCTGTAGTGTACTGGCCATAACGTGCGCTCGCTGCAGGGCTGGCGCCGCACCGCTGGGTGTGTGTGGGGCGCGTGGCGACGGGGCTGACGCTCGCGCAGCGCGGGCAGCTGTGCGCGCTGCTGTAGTGTACTGGCCATAACGTGCGCTCGCTGCAGGGCTGGCGCCGCACCGCTGGGTGTGTGTGGGGCGCGTGGCGACGGGGCTGACGCTCGCGCAGCGCGGGCAGCTGTGCGCGCTGCTGTAGTGTACTGGCCATAACGTGCGCTCGCTGCAGGGCTGGCGCCGCACCGCTGGGTGTGTGTGGGGCGCGTGGCGACGGGGCTGACGCTCGCGCAGCGCGGGCAGCTGTGCGCGCTGCTGTAGTGTACTGGCCATAACGTGCGCTCGCTGCAGGGCTGGCGCCGCACCGCTGGGTGTGTGTGGGGCGCGTGGCGACGGGGCTGACGCTCGCGCAGCGCGGGCAGCTGTGCGCGCTGCTGTAGTGTACTGGCCATAACGTGCGCTCGCTGCAGGGCTGGCGCCGCACCGCTGGGTGTGTGTGGGGCGCGTGGCGACGGGGCTGACGCTCGCGCAGCGCGAGCAGCTGTGCGCGCTGCTGGCGCCGCACTGGATGGCGCGCGAGCAGGCGCCGCCGCCCGCCGCGCTCGTCTTCAACAAGGAGAAGCCCGATTTCTGGGTCATGCCCGAACATTCCATTGTATTGCAGGTACGTATCCGATATCATTTACGACTTCTCGCGTTCTTCTAAACATGCTCTCCTCCACGCACTTTAGGCCGTCTTCTTGTGGGTGGACCCCCGGTTTTCTTTAAAGGCGATGAAGAGATTGCATGCGCCCCTTATTAGTTACGCTTTCGTCTACTAACTTAACTATCTAACAATGGATATGATTTACTATGCTATCCGTATATATACTATGTTAACCTCTATAGTGGAATAATAGAGATCAGTGTAATCGAGCCATCTAGGTACCGAGTTAAACTAAGGTCGGATAGATGGCGTTGTTCTCAACACTGGCATGTTCCTCGTCTCTCGAATTCCTATTGCGTGCGTGTGGCAGGTGCGAGCGACGGAACTGATCCGCAGCACGGACTTCGGCACGTCGCACACGCTGCGCTTCCCGCGCGTCACGGCCGTGCGCGCCGACAAGCCCGTCCGAGACGCCATGACGCTCAACGAGTTCAACACGTTCGTTAAGGTATGCTTTTTGAGTCAATTACCGCGTTTAAGCCACAAAACTTGCTGGGTGACTTAATTAAGGTACGAGTCTTGAAAACCTAATTTATAACAGTAATATTTATACGGTATTTTGGGTGCGAGACAATAGTAAAAGGCTAGTTCACGGCACAACTGACTTTATTTCAGGTTTACCCTACAAGTAACAATTATTATGCTACCCACATATAGTACGGATACCACACCTCCCCCTCTTACAGAAAATAAAAAACAGGATCATAATATATATCTATCCTATGTATAAATCCACAAAATGTAAATAGTTAAGGTAAACAACCCTGTGTTTGACACTGTCCCATTAGATGGCACTTACAACTCTAATGCCTAGCAATAGCGGGAAAATAACATGATGTCAGACATTGGTACGTGTACCTCACTCATTTAAAAGTAATTTACAAAATGATAAAAGCAACGGGGCTATTAAAGTTTAGTGAAAGAGAAATACATCCTGGTTGTTGCATATAATTAACTAATTAATGCCAACCCGTAATATAGCTATAAAATAGGTATGTATATAAAAAAAAAAAATTGCCACAATATAACTTAAAAACTACAGTATTCATTACAAGAAAATCAAATATAGATACTATAAATATTCCGCAACATCTGTTGCGGACATTTGTTGCCCCACAATTGTTGGATACTTATGTTAGAAGCATTAAGGTTCAAAGTCAAATAACCAATTTACAATTTTTCTTATTGTTCTGCGTGAATTTAAGTACTCAACAGTTTCAGTACTTCAATAAAAGAAACGTAAAGTGATGAAACAGTAAATAAACCCACCGAACAACTGTCTTTAATAAATAAGTAGATACTTGAGCACTATGTTCCCAATCACATCAAACTTTATATTTTCCTTTCGCAAGAACACAACTACGTATGGGGCGTTTTTTAATTAGCGCGGGATTGGGTTCAGGGTCTTGTGCAGACTCGGCAATGGCTGCAGTCTCAACGCTGGTTTTAGGCGGACTTTCACGCCCTGCTGTAGTGTACTATTCGACTTTAATCTCATTTAAGGTTATGAACTGCTTAACCCGTCGTATATACGCCGACCACTTTTTACTCGCTAAGTCAAACGGTTCAATTTTTCCAATCGGCATATTTCCGCAACTGAACACTGATTTTAAAGTTAATTAAGGTTCGAAACTCGTCGCCAGTAATATTTATACGGTATTTTGGGTGCGAGACAATAGTAAAAGGCTAGTTCACGGCACAACTGACTTTATTTCAGGTTTACCCTACAAGTAACAATTATTATGCTACCCACATATAGTACGGATACCACAATAACTTTTGTATGCAATTTTTCTACGAGTAAACTACATCTATGAGCTTTACGGAACCGGTCGTATTGTCTCCTCGCCGCAGGACAAGGGCCCGGTGGTGAAGCTGAGCACGCAGGCGGTGGAGGCGGGTGCTCTGGAGCCGGGCGCGGGGCTGCGCCGCAAGAGGCCTGCGCGCGCGCTGGTTGTGCCCGACCACTTCCGCGCGCGGCCCAGGCTGGACGACGTGGAGGTACGAGACACTACAAGCACGGCCTAATTCATATATCTTTATTTTATCATTTACATTTAAAATGGACGCCATCTTCGATTTTTTTTTTCATTTGAAATCCTAGAAAACGACTCCCAAAACGATTTCGATACTATCATCTACTATGTAGTCAAAAAATAAATGTGTGTGTTCTTCGTTGTGGTGACGGCAGGTGGTGTCGGCGGCGCTGCGCGGGCGCGAGCTGTGCGTGGTGTCGGGCGACGACGACTGCCGCAAGCCCGAGCTCGTGCGCCTGCTGCGCGCGCACGGCGCCCGCCACGTCGAGAACGTCGGTCAGTGTGTTTCTTCGTGCGGTGACGACAGGTGGTGTCGGCGGGCGAAGCCGTGCGTGGTGTCGGGTGACAAACAGAAAGCGTTCCGCCGTCTCTCCTATGATAATGTCATCGAACGGCCGACGTGATGAAATAAATATTTGACTTTTTTATAAGTTCATCAGAAAGAACGCACCTTGAACATAGACGTCATAGCGGACCGATAGTGCGTTTTCTCCAGTGTATTAATTGTACTTTTATCCAATAATCTACTCGTAATTCCACGCGTTTCCACCAGGCCGTCGAACGTTAGCGCAGTCCACACGTAACGTCTTGGCGCCCTCCTCAGGTCCCGCGACGTGGTGCGCCGTGGCGGGGCGGCGCGCGGCCCGCGTGGCGGCGCTGGTAGCGCGCGACGTGGACGTGGTGGCGGCGGCCTGGCTGCGCGCGCTGCCGCCCGCCGCCGCGCCCGTGCAGCCCGAGCCGCGCCACATGCTGCACGTGAGCCGGCGCACGCGCCTGCGGCTGTGCCGCCGCTACGACCGCTTCGGCGACGGCTACGTGGAGCCCGCCACCGAGGACCGCCTGCGGGCATGCTTCGAGCGGCTGGACGAGGTGAGCCCCTCCTCCCCCCCACCCCTGCAGCCCGAGCCGCGCCACATGCTGCACGTGAGCCGGCGCACGCGCCTGCGGCTGTGCCGCCGCTACGACCGCTTCGGCGACGGCTACGTGGAGCCCGCCACCGAGGACCGCCTGCGGGCATGCTTCGAGCGGCTGGACGAGGTGAGCCCCTCCTCCCCCCCACCCCTGCAGCCCGAGCCGCGCCACATGCTGCACGTGAGCCGGCGCACGCGCCTGCGGCTGTGCCGCCGCTACGACCGCTTCGGCGACGGCTACGTGGAGCCCGCCACCGAGGACCGCCTGCGGGCATGCTTCGAGCGGCTGGACGAGGTGAGCCCCTCCTCCCCCCCACCCCTGCAGCCCGAGCCGCGCCACATGCTGCACGTGAGCCGGCGCACGCGCCTGCGGCTGTGCCGCCGCTACGACCGCTTCGGCGACGGCTACGTGGAGCCCGCCACCGAGGACCGCCTGCGGGCATGCTTCGAGCGGCTGGACGAGGTGAGCCCCTCCTCCCCCCCACCCCTGCAGCCCGAGCCGCGCCACATGCTGCACGTGAGCCGGCGCACGCGCCTGCGGCTGTGCCGCCGCTACGACCGCTTCGGCGACGGCTACGTGGAGCCCGCCACCGAGGACCGCCTGCGGGCATGCTTCGAGCGGCTGGACGAGGTGAGCCCCTCCTCCCCCCCACCCCTGCAGCCCGAGCCGCGCCACATGCTGCACGTGAGCCGGCGCACGCGCCTGCGGCTGTGCCGCCGCTACGACCGCTTCGGCGACGGCTACGTGGAGCCCGCCACCGAGGACCGCCTGCGGGCATGCTTCGAGCGGCTGGACGAGGTGAGCCCCTCCTCCCCCCCACCCCTGCAGCCCGAGCCGCGCCACATGCTGCACGTGAGCCGGCGCACGCGCCTGCGGCTGTGCCGCCGCTACGACCGCTTCGGCGACGGCTACGTGGAGCCCGCCACCGAGGACCGCCTGCGGGCATGCTTCGAGCGGCTGGACGAGGTGAGCCCCTCCTCCCCCCCACCCCTGCAGCCCGAGCCGCGCCACATGCTGCACGTGAGCCGGCGCACGCGCCTGCGGCTGTGCCGCCGCTACGACCGCTTCGGCGACGGCTACGTGGAGCCCGCCACCGAGGACCGCCTGCGGGCATGCTTCGAGCGGCTGGACGAGGTGAGCCCCTCCTCCCGCCCACCCCTGCAGCCCGAGCCGCGCCACATGCTGCACGTGAGCCGGCGCACGCGCCTGCGGCTGTGCCGCCGCTACGACCGCTTCGGCGACGGCTACGTGGAGCCCGCCACCGAGGACCGCCTGCGGGCATGCTTCGAGCGGCTGGACGAGGTGAGCCCCTCCCCCCCCCCCACCCCTGCAGCCCGAGCCGCGCCACATGCTGCACGTGAGCCGGCGCACGCGCCTGCGGCTGTGCCGCCGCTACGACCGCTTCGGCGACGGCTACGTGGAGCCCGCCACCGAGGACCGCCTGCGGGCATGCTTCGAGCGGCTGGACGAGGTGAGCCCCTCCTCCCCCCCACCCCTGCAGCCCGAGCCGCGCCACATGCTGCACGTGAGCCGGCGCACGCGCCTGCGGCTGTGCCGCCGCTACGACCGCTTCGGCGACGGCTACGTGGAGCCCGCCACCGAGGACCGCCTGCGGGCATGCTTCGAGCGGCTGGACGAGGTGAGCCCCTCCTCCCCCCCCACCCCTGCAGCCCGAGCCGCGCCACATGCTGCACGTGAGCCGGCGCACGCGCCTGCGGCTGTGCCGCCGCTACGACCGCTTCGGCGACGGCTACGTGGAGCCCGCCACCGAGGACCGCCTGCGGGCATGCTTCGAGCGGCTGGACGAGGTGAGCCCCTCCTCCCCCCCACCCCTGCAGCCCGAGCCGCGCCACATGCTGCACGTGAGCCGGCGCACGCGCCTGCGGCTGTGCCGCCGCTACGACCGCTTCGGCGACGGCTACGTGGAGCCCGCCACCGAGGACCGCCTGCGGGCATGCTTCGAGCGGCTGGACGAGGTGAGCCCCTCCTCCCCCCCACCCCTGCAGCCCGAGCCGCGCCACATGCTGCACGTGAGCCGGCGCACGCGCCTGCGGCTGTGCCGCCGCTACGACCGCTTCGGCGACGGCTACGTGGAGCCCGCCACCGAGGACCGCCTGCGGGCATGCTTCGAGCGGCTGGACGAGGTGAGCCCCTCCTCCCCCCCACCCCTGCAGCCCGAGCCGCGCCACATGCTGCACGTGAGCCGGCGCACGCGCCTGCGGCTGTGCCGCCGCTACGACCGCTTCGGCGACGGCTACGTGGAGCCCGCCACCGAGGACCGCCTGCGGGCATGCTTCGAGCGGCTGGACGAGGTGAGCCCCTCCTCCCCCCCACCCCTGCAGCCCGAGCCGCGCCACATGCTGCACGTGAGCCGGCGCACTCGCCTGCGGCTGTGCCGCCGCTACGACCGCTTCGGCGACGGCTACGTGGAGCCCGCCACCGAGGACCGCCTGCGGGCATGCTTCGAGCGGCTGGACGAGGTGAGCCCCTCCTCCCCCCCACCCCTGCAGCCCGAGCCGCGCCACATGCTGCACGTGAGCCGGCGCACGCGCCTGCGGCTGTGCCGCCGCTACGACCGCTTCGGCGACGGCTACGTGGAGCCCGCCACCGAGGACCGCCTGCGGGCATGCTTCGAGCGGCTGGACGAGGTGAGCCCCTCCTCCCCCCCCACCCCTGCAGCCCGAGCCGCGCCACATGCTGCACGTGAGCCGGCGCACGCGCCTGCGGCTGTGCCGCCGCTACGACCGCTTCGGCGACGGCTACGTGGAGCCCGCCACCGAGGACCGCCTGCGGGCATGCTTCGAGCGGCTGGACGAGGTGAGCCCCTCCTCCCCCCCACCCCTGCAGCCCGAGCCGCGCCACATGCTGCACGTGAGCCGGCGCACGCGCCTGCGGCTGTGCCGCCGCTACGACCGCTTCGGCGACGGCTACGTGGAGCCCGCCACCGAGGACCGCCTGCGGGCATGCTTCGAGCGGCTGGACGAGGTGAGCCCCTCCTCCCCCCCACCCCTGCAGCCCGAGCCGCGCCACATGCTGCACGTGAGCCGGCGCACGCGCCTGCGGCTGTGCCGCCGCTACGACCGCTTCGGCGACGGCTACGTGGAGCCCGCCACCGAGGACCGCCTGCGGGCATGCTTCGAGCGGCTGGACGAGGTGAGCCCCTCCTCCCCCCCCCCCCCTGCCGCCCGGGCCGCGCCACATGCTGCACGTGAGCCGGCGCACGCGCCTGCGGCTGTGCCGCCGCTACGACCGCTTCGGCGACGGCTACGTGGAGCCCGCCACCGAGGACCGCCTGCGGGCATGCTTCGAGCGGCTGGACGAGGTGAGCCCCTCCTCCCCCCCCTGCAGCCCGAGCCGCGCTCCATGCTGCACGCTGCACGCCCGTGAGGGCGAGCAGCCTCGGGAAAATTAATTTGAAAATGTCACAAGTCCAATAACCGTTAAATCGATAAAAGGAAATAGTACATTTCACTCGATTTTTAGTGAGTTACACGACTCGTTATAACATTGTTGTAGACGATTTGAACGGCTCCTTTAACCTTACGCTCTACGGTGAACGTTTGCGCAGGAGCCGGCGCTGCACCTGACGCGGCGCGAGATGCTGGCGCTGGACCGGCGGCTGTTCGGCGACCAGCACCCCTTCTCCTTCCTGCGCGACACGGCGCTGTACTTCCCCACAGGTACCATTGTCATTGAGTACACTATACTACATTGTGTACCAAGAGTGGCAAGAAGGGAATAGGGTACATGCATGAAAATTTTTATCGCTTTTCTTAACTAAATATCAAAATACCGTAAAAACTATTTCAAAAAGTGAAATTGAAATTAAAATCGGCCAAGCAATACGCATGATATAGGCATTTTAAACTACTAATTAGACCGAGAAGTCCGATATGCATTGTTACGTCATAGTGCACTCCGGCCATATAAACTCCATATTAAATTCTGTTTTGCTAGCAAGAGATAGAATGAAATGTTCGTTGGTTTATATCTTGGTTATTTTTATAGTTATTCGAATATTTTTTTGTCTTCTGTTTGTTAAAGCAAAAAGTTTTTATTAAATAAATTATATTAATAAATTTATACATATTCCCTATTACGAATGAGAGTCTATTAGAAGCTCGACGCCAAAGGTGGACTTTTAATGACTCGAGTTTGTAATCCCCTTACTGCCCGTGATACATACAATGTTTTTAGGTTTTCATCACAATTACGAGGAAATAAAAAAAAATATGCAAAAAATATAGTTTGAAAAAAAAACAGTCAAACAAATTAATGAAACTCCTTTTTAGCGAGTGCCATAATACACTTCAGTATTTTTATACAATTATAGAGTTGTCTGTACATTAAAAATATTTAAAAAAAGTGATATGGACCATTTGAAGGTCACTGAATCGATAAAAATATTGTTTGTATGTTTGTATTTATCACGTCAAACGGCTAAACAAATTTCAAATATTTTTAACCGATTCGTAAAAAGCAGGTGGTTCTCAATTCGGTTGTACTTTTTTTGGTACTCGGGTAGCTGGGCAGCTACGGATGGTTATATGATATTTTTTATCCGATAACGCTGTAGCAAAAAAGAGGGTTATGATTTTTTCCTCCTCCACGAACAAAGTTGCCCCTTCTAGTAAGTAATAAGTACACATGAAATTACCGCAGTTAAAGCATAATAAATACCGAATCCTAAAGAATATAAATTTACTATGATTATGTCGTAATTAAGTATTTTAAGCGCGCCGTATGGGCAATTTTGATTAAAAATTATACTCTTAGTATCCTTAGAATGTATTATTGATGCGTTTTAGTTCAGTATAACAGTATCCCTTGTTTCAGCTCGGTGCGCGCGCGCTATCGCGGCGCGCATGCGCGGCGCTCAGATCGTGGCGCTGGACGACCCCGCGCTCTCGCACCAGGTCCGTAACCAGCCGCGGCAGATGTACGGGCTTGGCCGCCCCGAGTCATGTCGTAGCCGCCCCTTTTTCAGCTCCTCTTATTTTATTTTATTTATTTATTGTAGGAGAACCAACAGCTAAAGGTGCGTCCACACTTGTATCATTTGCTCGTATCCGATCACTGTGCCGTGGCATGACTGCGTATCACGCTGCTTGGACGCTCACTGTCGACGCAACGATCATGCTTTGCTTGTCCGATCTAAATGTGTGATACGCGTAGCAACATGGATTTCGAGCGATCGGATCGGCGCAACGTCCAAACGCATGATCGTGACACGCGATCAGGCCACTGGACGAAGATCTGATCGGGCAAATGATACAAATGTGGACGCACCTTGATACAGTACAAATATAAACTTAAATAGAAGTATAGAGCCAATTACAGGAACTCACGTATAGATATTGAACATGAAACAGTTAAGTGAAAAGGCGCATAACGACGCGCACACTCAGCAAGTATATATAAAAACTATGAACATTTAAGCTAAGATTTAAGAGCCTTATTAGTTTATTAGACAAACAAACTCAATACCTAATACACAATAACAATATTATATAGTCACATCGAAATATATTCAGCCGCCCCTAATATCTGGCCGCCGTGGGCCCGGGCCTACTTGGGCCTCAGGGCAAATCCGCTACTGACGCTAGCGGCAGTACTAAGCACGCCGGCGCGTTCATACTTAGTCCGTCGCCGCACTTATGGATGCAGATTTTTTTCGTACGCTGCGTGCATAGACCCTAAGACTCGACTGTTGTCCGCGCGAGGGGACGTGCGCTTTGAGATCATTGGTTTGTTGAGCGCGTGCTTTTGACGGGGATAGACGTATTTTAGGGTTGACTCAGTTCATAAAAAAAATGGGTGGACCCAGTATCTCCGTCTTCTGTCGCGTCGTTTCTGCCGTCGATACAGAATCACCGTTAAAACTGTTTCTACAAATGTAGTACTAAATTTGAACCACCGCGACCGCGGCAATGCGCGTTCAACGCCTAACAAGTGCGCACCACGTGAACACTATACAAAAAAATTACGCGCATTGAGCGCTCGTCATCTAAACGTAGGGTACGTTTAGAGGAGTTAGAGCCTGTCCAGACGGAGCGAAATGCGCGCCTGGGCACCTACGCGCTTCAATTTTTTTGCATCCAGATGCCGCGTTTTACTAATAATCAGTAGATTCCATATCCCATATGGCTACTCTCTTTTAAACTTCTTCACTTCGATTAAAAGTTCGGTGTCAAAGTGTCGCGCTCCATATCAAACAAAATACGTCCACTCGCCACGGTCACGCGCATACTACTGAACGTTACAATGGCGCCAGGCGCGTCGCAAGAGTTTTACGCGCGAGTATGGAAGCGCGAGAGAGCATCCGGACGTACGTTGCTCTAGTACCTCGGGAACGCGCGATTGCTCTCGCGCGCAAACCGCTCCGTCTGGACAGCCACCTAGTGTTAGAGTTTGGAACAATGTGCGGCTCGTGTGCGCAGGTGCTGCCGGCGGCGGCGCCGCGCGCCGACGTGGAGCGCGCGCGCCGCGGGCCGCGCGGGCTCGTGGTGGCCGAGGCCTGGCTCGACGCCTGCCTGCTGCACCGCCAGTACCTCTCCGAGAAGCCCTACCTGCTCTAGAGCCTCGCAGCCTTCACGGCCTCCGACCCGCGGTCGCGGGGTAAGCGAACAACGGAGGGAAAATTCTAAACTTAGTACTGAATGTAGTCATTATAAATTATCTTATACGAATGTTATCTTAAAGGCGCAATTTTGCTATGCCTTGTTAATTTTAACGGCCGGTTACGCCTTTCAAAATCGACTTAAGACATTGACACGCGTAATCGGCCATTGGCAACTAACAAAGCGTAATGAAATTGAGCACTAGTCTTAAGTTTGTGTCGAACGGTTTGGGTGTTATTGTCTTGCTGATCGTGCCTCGTGTCAAATGACACTGGCGCAATTTTTTAGCCCAAACCCTAAAGGCCCGGCCGCGACGACGCGCGACGGGTGGCGCGGCAATTCCTAATACATTGCGTGTGATGCCAACTGCTGTGCGGTGAGCGTCTCGACCGCACAATTCGATCGCGCGTTTTCGTGGCCGAACCGTAAGTAAATTTGCGTATTGTTGTATGTATATGCATACTTGCTTATATAATCGTATACCGGCACCGCGTGAGAAGGTACGGGCTCGTGTTGCCGCCACCGGGAGCGGTGACGAGGCTCGGGAGAAAAAGAGAGATCCTTCCACAGATTTGTACCTATCGATGGACGGACCGACCGATTCACATCCTGTCAAGGCAGAACGCCACGTGTGCTACGTCATAGTCCGTTGCAGCGTTTTTGTATGCAATCGTATATACATGTAATTTACTTGTGTTTAAATATATTGTGTGATAAATTCCGATCTCGTTATTTTCTTTCGTAAAATATAAATCCTGTCTATAATTGGGAACGTTAAGTTTCCCGAACGTGTTCATATTATATTTTTCACTTCTCCTGCTCAAAAAGTAGGTCATATTAGCTACGCGAAGCGAGACTAAAATAGTACATTTAGCCCCTAGGGTTTAAAAGAAAGCCATATAATCCCATACAAATTTCTATGAAACTGAAAAAAAAACTTGCGGCCAGCTACATACTACTTACGAATAATTAAAAACAAACAAACCAACCTCATCAGATAGGCCAAAATTTTTGATCGTATTGCAGCCCTTCACATGAAAAAGTAAAAATTGTCTATGGCCATTATTAGTTTAAAATATATATATATAAGCTGTCAATTTAACTATAAAAAATTGCTCAAACTGTTCTTTTTATTTTACATGAAATATACAATTTTAGTGTTAAGTCTTTTTTATTTTCTCGCAGTCGAAGTGAAAAGCAGAGTGTTTAACAAGTGGCTAAAAGCCATTATGACACTCAGACATATTTGTTCTCGCTCACTTCGTGAGCTCGTCCAAATAATCACTTCGTGTCTTAATGGCTTATTTTAGCCCCTTGTCAAACAATCTACTATTTCACTTCTCCTGCTCAAAAAGTAGGTCATATTAGCTTCGCGAAGCGAGACTGAAATAGTACATTTAGCCCCTAGGGTTTAAAAGAAAGCCATATAATCCCATACAAATTTCTATGAAACTGAAAAAAAAACTTGCGGCCAGCTACATACTACTGACGAATAATTAAAAACAAACAAACCAACCTCATCAGATTGGCCAAAATTTCTGATCGTATTGCAGCCCTTCACATGAAAAAGTAAAAATTGTCTATGGCCATTATTAGTTTAAAATATATATATATAAGCTGTCAATTTAACTATAAAAAATTGCTCAAACTGTTCTTTTTATTTTACATGAAATATACAATTTTAGTGTTAAGTCTTTTTTATTTTCTCGCAGTCGAAGTGAAAAGCAGAGTGTTTAACAAGTGGCTAAAAGCCATTATGACACTCAGACATATTTGTTCTCGCTCACTTCGTGAGCTCGTCCAAATAATCACTTCGTGTCTTAATGGCTTATTTTAGCCCCTTGTCAAACAATCTACTATTTCACTTCTCCTGCTCAAAAAGTAGGTCATATTAGCTTCGCGAAGCGAGACTGAAATAGTACATTTAGCCCCTAGGGTTTAAAAGAAAGCCATATAATCCCATACAAATTTTTATGAAACTGAAAAAAAAACTTGCGGCCAGCTACATACTACTGACGAATAATTAAAAACAAACAAACCAACCTCATCAGATTGGCCAAAATTTCTGATCGTATTGCAGCCCTTCACATTAAAAAGTAAAAATTGTCTATGGCCATTATTAGTTTTAAAAATATATATAAGCTGTCAATTTAACTATAAAAAATTGCTCTAACTGTACTTTTTATTATTTTCTTCTGTTTCCGCGATTATTACTCATTGAAATAAAACAATTTAACGGATTATATCGCGTATATTATCTCATTTTAGTTCCCGACGTTTCGGAAGCTTTCCAGCTTTCCATGGTCACGGGAGGACTCATGCATGCATGGTCACGGGAGGACTCATGCATGCATGGTCCTCCCGTGACCATGGAAAGCTGGAAAGCTTCCGAAACGTCGGGAACTAAAATGAGATAATATACGCGATATAATCCGTTAAATTGTTTTATTTCAATGTACTTTTTATTTTTCATGAAATGTACAATTTTAGTGTTAAGTCTTTTTTTATTTTCTCGCAGTCCAAGTGAAAAGCAGTGTTTAACACGTGGCTAAAAGCCATTATGACACTCAGACACCTGTCACCTCGCTTACTTCGTGAGCTCGTCCGAATAATCACTTTATGTCATAATGGCTTATTTCAGCCCCTTGTCAAACAATCTACTATTACCCGATTCGCGTACTGTTATGTGAACTCAGAATATACCGATGATTTATTTTTGTCATATTCATTTTAAGGGTTCCGTACCCAAAGGGTAAAACAGGACCCTATTACTAAGACTCCGCTGTCCGTCCGTCCGTCTGTCTGTCTGTTTGTCTGTCTGTCACCAGACTGCCTCATGAACCGTGATAGCTAGACAGTTAATATTTCCAAAGATGATGTGTATAAACGTATATACGTATGTCATAGTACCCTCGGTGCGCGAGGCCGACTCGCACTTGGCGGGTTTTTATTTTTTGTAGCCATATCAGAAAAGCGTACCTACTTAAACCACTTTTTTTATTTTTTTTTATTTAACGAACTAGTAGGTATATTCATACTAATATTATAAATGCGAAAGTGTGTCTGTCTGTCTGTTACCTCTTCACGCCTAAACCGCTGAACCGATTTGGATGAAATTTGGTATGGAGATAGTTTGAGTGTCGGGGAAGGACATAGGCTACTTTTTATCCCGGAAAAATACCCTTATCCGCGATAAACGAATTTAAGGCGGACGAAGTCGCGGGCAGAAGCTAGTAACTTATAATTCACTATTTACATTAATAGAAGCTAATGGTCGAGACAAGCGTTTAATGACATAGTGTGCAGTAACAGCACAAATAGACCGGGGCCTGTGCTAGGGCTAGTTACGTATTGTGTGACAGATTTCTCAGAGAGCGATCGGTGTTTTAGAGAGACAAATGTGTGGCCAAATTAGATATATTTTAACTTACTTTAACTAAGCTTAGCTAATCAATATGGCATAACTTTCATTAGCATCCACATAGTTCCCTCACATATAGAGGTTATTAGACGCCCAAAAAATGAATGATCTCTAATAATTAAACGATTGCAACGGGCGAGTTTTTGACTAGTTTGCATAACGATTTAATTGTTGGGCCAACAAAGCCGCCGTCCCTTCTCTCACTGTGGGAGCGTTGTGCGGAGTGCTGAAAGTCGATACGCCGCCTCGCCAAGCGTCAACGCCAGACGCGATCGGCCACGAAATTAACGTATCCAACGAACAAGATCGTTTTGTTTTCATTTTGCTACCAAGTGCTACTGTATAACGTAATCCTTTATTGAGTATTCGATGTTTGGTATTACAGATTTATTAGTCCTTCTTTCATTACCAGTATTAGCAGGTGCTAACACTATGATTAGATTAGATATATTTCTCTTTAAAAATTACACAATATCTATGTCCTAGAATATAGAATGAATTCAAAAAAATATTGTTAGTAACATACTAAATATTATAGTAATATAAACAAAAACACAGAATAAAAAATAATATGTCATGGTCGAAAAATATTCATTACATACAAACTAGATTAACCTAATCAACACAATGTCATAAAAGCGAAATAAAAAATAAAAATAATTCCATAATCATCTATACTATTATAAAGTTGTAAAAATTAAATGTCTGTACATTGAAGATATTTTCAAAAAAAATGATTGTTATGGACTATTTGGAGTTCACTAAATCGAAAACATTTTTTTTTTTGGATTTTATGTATGTTTGTATGTGTCGTTGTGGCTTCATCACACAAAATCGGCTAAACGGATTTCAACTATTTTTGGTACACGGGTAGCTGGGTATCTCCAGATGGTTATAGGATACTTTTACCTGACTACGCTGAAGAAAAAACGAAGGGTTATGACTTTTTCTCCTCCGCGAACGAAGTTGCGGGCGCCTTCTAGTAATAATATAAGATACCTGCAAGAGAAGGTACAGTTAATACAAAATAATAATTGTTATGTCAACACAAATTTAATACAATGTCAATACAATTTATTACAATGTCAGGAATTTAATACAATGACAATACAATTTATTACAATGTCAGGAATTTAATACAATGACAATACAATTTATTTAAATGTCAGGAATTTAATACAATGTCAATACAATTTATTACAATGTCAGGAATTTAATACAATGTCAATACAATTTATTACAATGTAAGGAATTTAATACAATGTCAATACAATTTATTACAATGTCAGGAATTTAATACAATGTCAATACAATTTATTACAATGTCAGGAATTTAATACAATGTCATAAAAATTAAAATAAAATGATAAATATAAATTTTAAATTCAGAACAAAATAATCATGTTATTAACTGATCGTAATCTTAATACTTCATTTTTTGTCTTCAAAAAGGAGGGGTTCTCAAGTTGGCTGCACCTACATTTTTATATCGTACTAGCTTCTGCCCGCGACTTCGTCCGCCTTTAATTCGTTTATCTCGGATAAGGGTATTTTTCCGGGATAAAGTAGCCTATGTCCTTCCCCGGGACTCTAGCTATCTTCATACCAATTTCATCCAAATCGGTTCACCGATTTAAGCGTGAAGAGGTAACAGACAGACACACTTTCGCATTTATAATATTAGTATGGATTGTTTATCTTATGTTTTTAGGGTTCTGTAGCCAAAATGGCAAAAAACGGAACTCTTATATCTAGTTTCGTCATGTCCGTCCGTCCGTATGTCACAGACATTTTACTCAAAAAGTACAAGATGTATATTAATGAAATTTGGAGTATAGGTGTCTTCTATAAGCCGCTACTAATAAGTTTGATAGTTAAATAACAAAAAAAAAATTCTAGGGGGCACTCCGTACATGTACCGAAACTGAATAAAAAAAACAACTTGTTGCACTCCGGGAGTGCCGGCAGAAGTGAAACTGTTACAAAGTTTAACAGTTTTTCGATCAGGTCACGTGTCCGTCTTACGAATTTTCAATCTGTCGGTCACGTGACCTGTCGCGAGTTTAGCATTTTTCCTCATTACAAAAAGTGCACAGCGCCGCTAAAGAAATTTTCACTTCAATAATCAGCTAATATCAATGTGTGGCTCGTATTACGACAACTATTTAAAAATATTTTGAGGTTTCTATAAGTATTTTTATTTATTTAGTGATTATTTTCAGAAATAATCCCTCCGAAAGTAACATAAATTGTGTCCTCCTCTTCTATTTTCTAATCCTTATGTCAAAAATATGATAAAAATTACAAACATAAAGCTTGATTGATAAATACTTTCAATTAAAGTTATTGGCCAAAAACTGCGCTTCTCAGCAAAAGGAAGTAAGTACCGCGAGAATACGCTCTTTTGGTCGTGCACTTTTTTATATCATCTTTTTTTCATCTGTAGTGTATTTTTAGGGTTCCGCACCCAAAGGGTAGAACGGGACCCTATTACTAAAGACTTCGCTGTCTGTCTGTCACCAGGCTTTTTCTAATGAACCGTGAATTTTCACAGATGTATTTCTGATGCCGCTATAACAACAAATACTAAAAACAGTATAATTGTATGTCTGTCTGTCTATATCAGTAACCAATAAGTATAAAATGATAGAACACCGCGTACATTTTGCTTAAGAGTAGGGATCTGCTAACACTGGTTTTTCATAGATACGGCCATGTGTAGCGTATATTTTGTACGGAACCCTCGGTGCGCGAGTCCGACTCGCACTTGGCCGGTTTTTGGTATAAATGGCTACGGAACCTTACACTGAGCATGGTCCGACATGCTCTTGGCCGGTTTTACAGTATATCGTACAATTGGATGAAAGTTTTGAGTGTGCATATTTTCCCCGTGAATAGGCCTGTATGAAGTCGGTTGTATATGTTTTTAATGCAGTGGTAATTGATAACTAATGCGTGTGTACAAGAGAAGTCTGATTGTTCAATAAACAAGAAGCTCGCAGATACCGCGTTGCAGGCTGGGGCAGCAATAACGCGCCTCGCCGCAACCTCGTCGCGGGCTGCAACGCACCGCCGATTACGTGCCAACGATATAATAACTCTTTTCACTTCTCCTGCTCAAAAAGTACGCCATATTAGCTTCGCGAAGCGATACTAAAATAGTACATTTAGCCCCTAAGGTTTAAAAGAAAGCCATATAATCCCATACAAATTACTATGACACTGAAAAAAAAACTTGCGGCCAGCTACATACTCTTTACGAATAATTAAAAACAAACAAATCAACCTGATCAGATAGGCCACACTTTCTGATAGAATTCCTCAAACTGTACTTTAAGTTTTTCATGAAATATACCATTTTAATGTTAAGTATTTTTTATTTTCTAGCAGTCAAAGTGAAAAGCAGAGTGTTTAAGACGTGGCTAATAGTATTTTATGCAACTGTTGTATAATAGGGGTCAAAGAAGACGAGTGGCGTGGTTTGCGATGCGAGCCTTGGCGAGCATCGCAAGTAAAGACGCCACGAGTGTTTTTTGACACAATTATAGAACGTTGCATACAATAGTTTTTCTACGACTAAGGGGTCGTTCACTAATTACGTAAGGACAATAGCGAGTATCGCAAAGAAAGACGCCACGAGCGTTTTTTGCCCGAATTATACAACGTTGTATATAGTCTTTGGTTTTTAAACTGAGCGAATCGGCCACTGTATTCTTTAAGCCGATTTAGATTTTACACAAAATCTATATACAATAGTTTTTCTACAACTAAGGGGCCATTCATTAATTACGACAGATTTTTCGAACCCCTTCCCCCCCAGGGATCCCTACGTAATTAATTAATGACCCCTAAGCACTTTTTAATAAAACACAAAAAGTCTAAATATTTATATTTGCGCCGAAATTTTTCTAGCAGTAAATTGTTTGATACTTCTTGCCTCACGACATAAATTTCTTCGGTAGTAAGTACAATTAGGCTCGTTTTTCTACATTTTTCTCAAATAAATAAATAAATAAACAACCAACAACTTCAAGATGAATAAAATTTAGCGCCACGAAGGAAATTAAAAAGCGAGCTGTCAATCAATATATATGGCCTTGATCTATTGGCCTTCTAGTATAGTAGTCTGTGCTATGGCTTACTTATTTTTTAAATTCGCGTATACTTACTTGCCAGTGATGAAAACATGTTATGATTTGAAAAAAAATAGGCGATAAAATATGTGTACGTAAATTGTAAAAAATGTTTTTTTTTTAAGTTGGCAGCAATGCATTTATGTACAATATTATTTTTTTAATTTAAAACTGTATGCATTCGGCGTTTAGTTAAGTTGGTAATATAAATAATTTCATATAACATTAGTTTAAGACTCACTGAATATAAATTATTAGATTGAAATTTTGTACTCGTGGCACCAAGGAATACGTTAATAGCGACATTGTGACACGCTTAGCAATGCTTTTTTGGGAAATAGACTATAGAGTTTTGCAAGTCTTAAGTAACTTATGTCTTTATATTAGAGTTGGTAACCATTTAAATGACAGAAAGAAGTACAGGAGTAGAAAAAAGCCATTATGACACTCAGACATATTTGTCCTCGCCCAAAAATTTGGAGTTCCTAGCTTCAATATTAGCTGAGATCCGGTCACTTGTTCCACTAAAAGCTGAATATCTTGGAGACGAGTGCTCCGATTTTCATCAAACAAAGCTAAGATCACTCGGGATAAAATTATCTATGACACAAAAAAAACCGCACTCAAATCGGTACATCCATATGGGCGCTACGATGCCACAGACAGATACACAGAGTCACAGACACGTTAAACTTATAACACCCCTCTTTTTTTGTCGGAGGTTAAAAAGAAAATAATACGTCCAAGGAGAGGTAAACAACAGGCGACCTTATCGCTAAACGGCGATCTCATCCAGACAAATTTAAGGTAAGGGGCCATCCATAAATTACGTCACACGTTAAGGGAAGAAGGGTTCGTTCTCAAAATGTGACATTGTGTGTGAGGGGACATGGGTCCTAAATTTCGTGACATCACATATCAAAATATAATATTTCTTGCTACTTGCCATGGCTTTTTAGGTCATCGACTGTATGAGCGATCGCCTATATCACCCAAGAATATTAGTATTAGATATAGATCTCGGTATTAAATCACAAAATTTGAACTACGTAGTACTTTGTGTTGTGGTGTCAATGAATAACATAAAAATATGACCAACTCTATATGCAAGATTGTAAGGTTTAAATTGTTTTGTCGGCGAATTTACACTTGCTGTACAGTCAGCAGCAGATATATCTTATCTACACGGGCCGAGGGTTCACAAAGACACACGCTTCAAGCGTCATAAAGTTATTGACAGCTAAATCAGCATTTTTAGGGTTCCGTACCAAAAATGGTAAAAAAGAAGCCCTTATGACGACTTTGTCTGTCTGTCCGACTATTAGAGCGCCATATCTCAAAAACTACTTATGCTATCTATTTGAAATTGGGAATATTTATAAACATGGTCAGCCCACATGTATTGCAAAGGAAACATTATAAAATATATTTTTATATTCTAAAAAAACGATGTATATGAGGGGGGGCAAAATTCAAAGTCTAGCTCCTAGGTCAAGGTATCATATGAAAGGGCTTGATATGTACATTTTTGAATATTTTTTTTATTGTGAGTAGATTTTGTTTTATTAATGAAAATGTGATAAAAAACACCGTCCCCTTTATCTCTGAAGTTTATCAAGCGAAAAATCTGGAATTATGTAATTTAATGCTTTATTGTAATAAAATACTTTTATTTAATATGAATATTACACGAAAATTATAACCATATATCTATCTGTCTTACTTTTTTTTTAATCACCAAAAAATATTTTTAATAACCCGGTTTGATTAAGTTTGCCCCTCATTCGTATGTGACGCCATAGATACCAGAGGCAAACTTAACTCAAGCGGCAAGTTAAGTTGGAATAAGTGAAAGTTTGTACGGAACCCTAGGTGCGCGAGTCAGACTCGCACTTATCGGTTTTATTATGTGAGCTTTCACTGTGTCTAAAATATCTCAATAGTTCAAGTTTTTATTAATACTTACATACTAGATATAAAAACTAATTAAAATAAATAAATCGTATAAACGAATGCGAAACGAACTAAAAACAAAATAAACAAACGCAAAATAAAAATTAAACCTGAAAAGAAAATAAAAAGCTGTTATTATATTAAGTGTATGGTTCTACTGAGATTTGAACCCGTGGTAACGTCTCTACTTTTGCTTTGAAAAGCTAGAGTCTGGCTAATGAAAGACTACGAGACTGGAATCAACCGCGAAATTTAAAAAAACATTTTTCAATTTCACGGTTAATTCCAGTCTCATCTTTCATTAGCCAGACTGAGCGAATGATAAGTTTCTGTCAAAAATTTAATTTTTGTGACATGTTTTTATCGCTGACTGTACTTTTCGTTGAACATCCATCAACAACTCACCGAGACGATTCTAAAGTGTACAAACTCAGCTGGATTGGATTTACTTATTACAGTGTTCCTATGACCACCTTCGTGTTCCATCATCAGAACAGCAGTAGTGCATTTTTTTGTACAAATGGCTGCGGAACCCTACATTGAGCATGGTCCGACATGCTCTTGGCGGGTTTTTTTTTATGAATATAATAAGTACTTGCGCCCAAGATGGCCCCGTTCTTAAGATGGTCCAATTTCTTCTTGTGCTTTAGTTCAACTTCCATGGCTTCGATATAAAGTTGCAGTTTTATCTATGGTACTAACCGAACATGGGTGCGAAATTAAAACTCATTCGAACTTTAAAAAATAATTGATAGTGGGCCATCTTAAGAACCGCGCCATCTTGGGCGCATGTACCTTAGTATAAATAGATATGATTTAGGTTGTGGTAACAAAATATTAGATGATATTAGTTAGAGTCCCGGCCGCCCCCCGACCCCGGGCGCGAGCGCCGGTCAACGGAGAGATAATTGGCAATCGCCGCGGAGATTGCGTATCGTTTACCGCGCGTATTGTTTCTGCTGCGGACAGAGTTTCACTATCCGACGACAATACCACTTTTAACCGACTCCTAAGAAAGGAGGTGGTTCTCAATTCGCTTCTTTTTTCTCAGATCTCCGTCATTTATAAACCGATTCAGATATTTTTATGTTTGAGAGGTGTATCCAGATTAGTCCCATTTAATTTTAGTGAAGATCTGTGCGCCTACCATGAGTTCGGCACGAGCGAGTATCGAGTGCTCCATGCCGGTCCATCTCTATCGCACTATAAGCGCGTACGAAAGAGATGCACTGACTCTCGATACGAGATAATCGCTAGCGCCGATCGTAAACTCAGCTCATGGTAGCACACTGATTATGGGATCCATGAGAAATTGAAGGAACTCCTCAAATATTGTAGGCATACATATAGAGAAACATACATAATAAGCTTTTGCATTCAGAAAGTGTAAATTGGTGAAGTGGAACTGATAAAGAAGACCATCACAGAAGGTCACTGGAACTCGTCAACGATAAGTGATTTACGGGTGGCGACGAGATATATCTTGATTAGAATAGCTAACAGTGGCGTGGCATCCATATAAGTTGATTCCCACCGGGTTGCCCAAAGAAGGGCTTTTAACCACGTTTTTCTGTAAATGAATACCTACCCTTTCGGCTTCCGTTGTAATTTTCCTGACGCCACGCCGCAGCTAAAACTAAGTACCTGGTCGCAAATTAAAATGGTCTTGATGAGAATGGTAACTACCATCGAATCGATTTGATGATGAAGCCGGAAGGTACGCACCGGATCTGTTTAATAAAATAATATATCCTAGCCGTGGTTGGGCTTGTTCGAATCGTCATGAGATATACTTTTAAGTTACGATTAACTAAATAGTGTGAAATAAATTAACTTTTTAGCAAAAAATTAAACCGACTCCAAAAAGAAAACACTAAAAAGTAATCTAAAGAATGTCTAAAATATTGGAAATTTTCGATTTTAGTAAGTTTTGACACGATGGCACCGACTTCATAATAACATTAATTGTAACTGTAGATCTATTATTATTAGACAACGGTTACTTGTAAGTAAATTATGCAGTTATTTTTCTACTTTTTAACCGACTTCCAAAAAAGGAGGAGGTTATATGTTCGACGGTTTGTATTTTTTTTATGTATGTTCACCGATTACTCCGCTAATTGTGAACCAATTTTAAAAATTCTTTTTTTATTTTAAAGGATATACTTCTGAGGTGGTCTCACTGCCACCAAGTTGGGATGTGATGGGATCCCAGTGAAATCGAGGGCAATCCTCAAATTGTATAGGCACTTATAACGTTTTTCATATATTTTCTTAAGCTATTTAAGTATTTTCATATGGTAGTCATCATCTCATCATGCTGAGCTGATGACGGAAGGTACAACTCCTTAATGGTTAAGAGTTAGAGGATAATTCTTAAAAAAGTCATCTATTATAGGTAGATACGATAAGTCTGTTCTTTATAGTGTGTCTCTGAGGTAGTCTCCTTATCACTAAGTCAGGATCTGATGACGGAATACCAGGGAAATCGAGAAAAACCTTCAAATATTAGAGGCACTAAAAATGTTTTGTATATATTTTTCAAAGTTATTCAGTTGTTTTCGTCTGGTTGTCATCATCAGGCAAACAAACTGAGCTGATGATGGAAGGTACAAATGAATATGAATATTTCAAAGACTCGAGATGCGTGCAAAGTACCTCCTAAATCTTCCCATTCTGGGCTCTAAAAAACACTATTATATGACTACTAAGATCCATCATTAAAAATCAAAAAATAAAAAATAAATAAATTAAAAAAGAACCGACTTCAAAATAAACTAAAAAGCCATAAATAATCTTTTATGTACGGTACGGATCACATTTGAATCACCTTTTGAAGTCGGTACCAAACCTAAAGTAAATAAAGTTCTTTATTCAACAAAAATACGAATTACTATGACTAAATATATATGTAGGTAGATAATAACTAAAGGCTCGCCGCCACGGTTCTTAATAGTAATAAATGAATGGTTTGGCACCGACTTCAAAAGGTGATTCAAATGTGATCCGTACCGTACATAAACTATTATTTATGGCTTTTTAGTTTATTTTGAAGTCGGCTCTTTATTATTATTATTATTATTTTTTAGCTTTTTCTTTTGGAATCGGTTTTATGGGTACACGGGTAGCTGGGCATCCACAGATGGTTATGGGATACTTTTTATCCGACTACGCTGAAGTAACAAAACAAAACCAATTATTGTAAAACTGTGCCCGCAACTTCGTTCGCGGAGAAGAAGTCATTACCCCTATTTTTTTCTGCGTAGTCGGGTAAAATGTATCCTATAGCCATCTGTGAATAAATACCCAGCTACCTGTAACAAAAATAGTTGAAATCCGTTTAGCCGATTTGGCGTGATGAAGCCACAACGACACATACAAACATACAAGAGATCTAAAAAAATATATTTCGATTAAGTGACTCAACAATCCTTTTTTTGAAAATATTTTCAATGTACAGACATTTCATTTTTACAACTTTATTTTATAAAAGTATAGATGTACCGAAAATAATTTCATGTAAAATGTTGCCAAGACAAGACCATATGGATCGCACTGTCAAAAAGTTATCAGATCTCATGTAGTTCCTGTCTTCTGACTGTACAAGCCGCAACTTCACAAACTCTACACATTAGTCAAAACATGTCGTAGCTTGGACGTTTTGCTACCGTCACATGCCAGTTCAAAAGTTATCATATCTCATGTAGAGTCAGGCTTCTAACTCTACACGCCCTAAATCTACAAGCCCTTACTTCAAACTCTACACATTAGTCAAAACATGTACCTTGGCCGTTTCGTTACCGTCACATGCCAGTTAAAAAGTTATCAAATCTTATGTAGAGCCAGGCTTCTAACTCTCCACGCCCTAACTTCACTAACTCTATACCTTAGTCAAAACATGTGACGTGGCCGTTTCGCTACCGTTACTTGCCAGTTAAAAAGTTATGAGATCTCATGTAGAGTCAGGCCTCTAACTCTTCACGCCCTAACTTCACTAATTCTACACCTTCGTCAAAACATGTGGCGTGGCCGTTTCGCTACCGTCTCATGCCAGTTAAAAAGTTATCAGATCTCATGTAGAGCCAGGCTTCTAACTCTACAAGCCCACAAACACTACTCCTTTAGTCAAAACATGTGGCGTGGTCGTTTCGCTACCTACGCGCCTACGTGGGCGTAAGTACCTAAGGTGAAAAATGTATTCCTCTTTTCATGTCGAGGTTCCTCAAATAATAGATGCCCAGTGGTAGGGGCGTATTTTGAAATTTGGCGCCCTGGGCCAATAAGTTTCGCCGCCCCAGGAGTTAGGGAAAAAACCGGCCAAGTGCGAGTTGGACTCGCGCACGGAGGGTTATTACGCCGCCCCTGGCTGTTTGCCGCCCCGGGCCATGGCCCCCTTGGCCCTAGGGTAAATACGCCCCTGCCCAGTGGGCAGCGGTATTGACATCCCTGGCCGTCGCGTCTGACAGGTCCAGTTCCGAACAGGAATACGGGCACGCCGGAATTTTGCTTAGGAGTAGGGCTCTGTTAGTACTGGATTTTCATAGATACGGCCGTTTGTAGCGTTTATTTTGTACGGAACCCTCGGTGCGCGAGTCCGACTCGCAGTTGGCCGGTTTTTTACCTTTTTGGTACGGAACCCTAGTAACAAATAGATTGCTTCTGAAAATTACTCTCTTAAGAGGGTATTACTGAAGTGAAAAATTCTAAACGTAAATTAAGATTTATTAGAATATTTAATGTATACTATTATAAAGTTGTAGAAATAAAATGTCTGATACATTAAAGATATTTTCAAAAAACCGGCCAAGTGCGAGTCGGATTCGCGCACCGAGAGTTCCGTACACATTTTCACTTACCCTAACTTTATTATGATTACTAAAATACTCTTGATCGCGACTTTGCCACATAGGTATGTGGCCGAGTTTCGCTACTGACAGAAATCAAAGTGACAGTTACTACTCACTAAAATCATCCTTTCTTGGAAAAAATATCGTTACCATTTTATTAAAAGGGATAATTTTCATTGAGAAGCGAAATGAAAAAAAAAAATATGTACCTATAAAACTCGACTAATCTTAACTTAATACGTACATTTTGTTTTTTTTTGCTATATTTGACTTTGTTCATATAACCTGTTTTAGGGTTCCGTACCAAAAAGGTAAAAAAGGAACCCTTATGGTGCGACTCTGTCTGTCTGTCTGTCTGTCCGATTGTTAGAGCGCCATATCTCAAAAACTACTTATGCTATCTATTTAAAATTTGGAATATTTATAAACATGGTCAGCCCACATGTAATGCAAAGGAAACACTATAAAATATATTTTTATTTTCTAAAAAAAACGACGTATATGAGGGGGGGCAAAAATAAAGAGTCTAGTCACTAGGTCAAATAGGGTATCATATAAAAGGGCTTGAAATTTTATCTCCTAAGTTTACCAAACGAAAAATCTGGAATTTTCTGAAATTTTGTAATTTAATAGGAATATTACACGCAAATTATAACCACACATTTTATTTATTTATTTAATCTTTATTGCACAAAAGAAAACTTATTGTACAAAAGGCGAACTTAATGCCATAAGGCATTCTCTACCAGTCAACCTCAGGGCAAAGCAGAAAAATTGTGGGCGGTGCTGAGGCTTGTGTAATTACAAAAACACATATTTATATATTTTAAATACATGATTAACAAAAAATATATAATACATACACTGATATATATAAAGTTAATAAATATAATATATAGCGGTGAAACGAATTAAGCAGATAAACTAAGTCTTCGGTTCTGCCAGCAAAAAAGTTGCTCACAGACTTTTTGAATGAAAATAAAAACTTGCTCTATCTATCAGGTAGCTACCCTGACTGCATAGTACTGCAGTCAGGGTAGCTACCTGATATATAGAGCAAGTTTTTAAAAGCCAAACGGTATTTTTTTTATGTGATTTTATCTTTTTAAAGCCCCTTGAAGTTGTGAACATATTGGGTAATTTTATCATTCTTGGCATTTAATTTATTTTTATTCCATTCTAAGATCTAACGATAGTAAATGTTACTATACTGAATAGGCCTATCTATCAGCTTAGCACACAAGAAAAATCAAGCATCTACCGCAATAATTCACGTCACCATAAATAAAAATCTCATCGTACTCGGCGATAGGAAAAATTAAAAAAAAGTCATAACTCCGAAAATACGAAAAATCGCGGAATCATGGGGGTGATTTAGATAGCCCTCTAGGTCCTCTACCTCCCAGCTTCAGTATATCACTACTTCTTGGGACACCCTGTATATACCAGAGGCAAACTTAACTCAAGCGGCAAGTTAAGTCGGAATAAGTGAAAGTTTGTACGGAACCCTCGGTGGGCGAGTCAGACTCGCACTTGAGCGGTTTTTTTTACTCTCAGTGGCCTCAGGAATGCGTGGTAAAATAGCGTTTGATAACAAGATTCACAGGAAGTCAACTGTTCCAACTACTTGAACACGAATGAATCCATGATACAATAGGGTAAAGTAATTTAATTATTTGTAACTACCTATCATTATTTACCATTATCTTTTTACTTTCCTGTTTACCGCAGGTTTCTCAACTTTCTTTTTTTTTCATAGTTATAACAATGTCACAAAAATGTGTTATGTTATAATTTGAAATTATTTTCTAATAATGTATCAAGGCACGGGACAATCACACCGAAGGTTGCGCGCGGCTCCGCCCCCCGGCTCGGCCAATGGCGCGCGGGGCGGTGCCTCGCGCGTTTAAACTTGAGCCCCGCTTTACAGCCGTCAATCCGCGGCACTTCAGCACGAACATGACTTGTGTGTTGTTTTCAGTGTTTTAGAATCGGTGATTTATTAGAAAAGAATCGGTGGTTTATTAGAAATGCAGAGTGAGAGTGAAGAGGGCAGAAAGGCGCTGCGGACGCCGAAGTGTGCGCGGTGCCGCAACCACGGCGTGATCTCGTGCCTGAAGGGGCACAAGCGGCTGTGCCGCTGGCGCGACTGCCGCTGCCCCGGCTGCCTGCTGGTGCTGGAGCGGCAGCGGGTGATGGCCGCGCAGGTACAGCCCACAGTGTGACCACCACGGCGTAATCTCGTGCCTGAAGGGGCACAAGCGGCTGTGCCGGTGGCGCGACTACCGCTGCCCCGGCATGGATAAACGCGGCTGAGGAATATAATGGGGCAGTGTAGTTTATAATTGTACCTAATTGTAGTTTAGTTATTTACTAACTTCGTTCATACCAAGTGCAGGTAATAAACCAAAATTGGGTGGGGGATAAATAGTATAGCATTTTTATTTTTTTTCTGATTTTGGTAACTTATACTCTTATTACCTTACTAGAAGACGCCCGCGACTTCGTTCGCGGAGGAGACAAAGTCATCACCCTCTTTTTTACGACAGTGTAGTCAAATAAAAAGTATCCTATAACCATCTGAAGATACCCAGCTACCCGTGTACCAAAAATAGTTGAAATCCGTTTAGCCGATTTAGCGTGATGAAGCCACAACGACACATACAAACATAAAAAAAAACAAAAAGTGATATTTTTCCATTCAGTGTCCTCTAAATAGTCCGTTACAATAGTTTTTTTGAAAATATCTTCAATGTACCTACAGCCATTTTATTTTTATAACTTTAAAATAGTATAGATTGCCGTATGCAGTCCTACCTACCTACCTCTTTGGTAATGATAACTGACGTTAATTAAGTTTAGGTAGTAAGTATAAATTTTCTTTACTTTGTTTTTTTTTTACTGCCAGTCGAATCACTACAGGCTGATCATATGCAGCGTAGGAGTTGCTAGTTCCTACTTATTTATAACCACCTTCTATCCCCATCATCAATCGGTTTCGAAAATGGTTTGCAAATTTTGGATACGAAAATTGAAAGTTAAATAAAAGCCTGTAAAACAAGAACGTTGGTACTACGGAAGCCCTATATAATATGGATCTGTCATCGCGTTTTCGATTAAAATAAAAAAAAACGCGAGTCGAACTCGCGCACCGAGGGTTCCGTACAAATTTTCACTTACCCTAACTTTATTACCCGGTACCGGTTGAGTTAAGTTTGCACGTGTTATGTATCGCATTGCATACAAATGAGGTGCAAACTTAACGCAACCGGGTCGTTCTAATAGATTTTTTGGAAAATGAAAAAAAAAGGTTAGTTAGAGACATGGCTATAATTTTTGTGTAATATTTATGTTTATTTATACAAATAGTGAAAATTTCAAAATTTAGTAAACCTCGGACAAAAGGGGGAGGGGGGGGTCACATTTTCCCGAATAAAACCAAATCTAATCACAATAAAAAATTAAAACAATTGTTCGAAAATGTGCAGGGCAAGCCCTTTCGTATGATACCTAGATAGCTAGACTTTTTATTTTTGCCCTCCCCTCAATTTTGTTTTTTCTTAGAAATACTAAAATATTTTTAAATATTTTCTTTGCAGGCTGTGCATGTGGGCTGACCATGTTTATATATATTCCAAATTTCAAATAGATAGCGTATGTAGTTTTTGAGAGTGCTCTAATAGTCGGACAGACAGACAGACAGAGTTGCACCATAAGGGTTCCTTTTGTACCTTTTTGGTATGGAACCCTAAAAAGGTCTGTAGTTATAATGTGGGCAAAATTTACGAGTAGATTTATTATAGATATTATAGTCTGCCCTTTGAAGCATTGTGTTTGTGCTTAGGTACCCAAATAGTAAACTCCCGAGTTATAAAAAGCATTATTTTCGGTGATAAAATTCAATGATTGATAACTTCAGTCTTTCTTCATCTTCGTGAAGAAAATAAAAGCTACAGGTGCTTCACTTTTACCCCTTGGGTACGGAACCCTAACAGTAGGAAAAAAATTACAAGAATAAGAAATATTATTTTAACATTATCGAATAAACCGTTTTTTTTTCCTATTCTGTTGTTCCGTACCCAAAGGGTAAAACGGGACCCTATTACTAAGACTTCGCTGTCCGTTTGTCTGTCTGTCACCAGCCTTTATCTCATGAGCCGTGATGGCAAGACATTTGAAATTTTCATATGATGTATTTCTGTTGCCGCTATAACAACAAATACTAAAAACTGTATAATTTTATGTCTGTCTGTCTATATCAGTAACCTATATAAAATTATCGAGCACCGCGTAGATAGGTGGGCTCTGCTAACACTGGATTTTCATAGATACCGCCGTATGTAGCGTATATTTTATATGGAACCTCGGGGCGCGAGTCCGACTCACATTTTGCCGTTTTTGAGTTATTGCCAAAAAACTGCGCATCTCAGTAAAAGGACATAAGTAATTACAACAAAGATATGCTCTTTCAATGGTGCACTTTTTCACATCGTATTCTTTTTATCTGTAGTAACAGTTGCGGAACCCTACACTGCATGGTCCGACATGCTCGGACATGCTCTTGCCCGGTTTTTTAGACTGTAAAAAACGTCGTTTAAGATCTGTCGGAGCCCTCGTGAAGTTGGCTTTAGGCCCGTGTTTCACTTCGACGGTGCTGATCTGCTGGCGTGTGCGCAGGTTGCGCTGCGGCGGCAGCAGGGCGCGGGAGGCTCCGCGTCGCCGCGCGGCGAGGCGGCGGCGCTGGCGGCCCGCAAGCGCGCATACCGCGCGCGCCTGCGCACCATGCAGCTGTCCCGCGCGCTGCCCGTGCCCGCCTCGCACTACGGTGAGTTCTTTATTCATTCTCCAGTTCACTATACTACTCGGCCGCGATCAGAATGGGCGTAGCGCAACGTGCGAATGCCCCAACAAGATGGACCGATGATCTGGTGAACATCGCGGGAAACCCTCGGACGGCCTGTCCAAACAGAATGACAGCTTCTCCGTTGGATATATCGTATCGCGTGCACATTCGACGACCGGTTTAGCTTAGTGGGTAGTAACGATGCCTGCGAAGCTGAGGTCCTGGGTTCAAATCCCGGTAAGGGCAAATATTTGTGTGATGAACATAAATATTTGTACCTGAGGCTTGGATGTTTTCTATGTATATAAGTAATATGTCTATTAAATATATCGTCGTCTAGTACCCATAACACAAGCCTTATTGAGCTTACCATGGGACTAGTTCGATTTGTGTAAAATTGACCCGTATTTTTTTTATTATTATTTATACTGTCATTGGCACCTACGTATGAACTACCAACAAATCGTAAATGACCATTCCCAACTAGATTACAAAAAACCCCTCTCATCAACGAAATAAGATCACTAATTTTAAATAAATGAAAGCTACTATGCACTTGGCGCGGTGTCACCCGCGCACCACTCTGGGCGCTGTTATTGTAGTAAGCGAGCCGCCACTGTCGAGTGTCTTGCCTGAAACGCTCCATGCGAATTAGCTGAACAAATATTTACCTTGGAACATCGAGAGCGAGTTAAAATTGTATATTTTGAAAGGCAAGCTTCCCGGTAAGGCCCGGTAGGGAATGTCTTACTGAAATGGACACCGGTACAAAATATTAACACCTGTTGTTATTTTTAAAACAGTGAACGCGCATCGAAACACTGCGAGACTGCGGTAAATCCTCGGACTTTCGAGATTATCTCCGGTCAAGCGTCCTACATCTTGTAGCAATCGCATGAAAGATGAACATTTAAGATTAATCTAAATCTGTTGCTAAAAGTACCTATACGAAATTGAATTATACGAGTTTTATGTCGGCGGCGGCGACCCGTCCGTGTGCAACAGGCCCCGAAGTATTAGACAAATGTTCAAACGTTTTATTATATACTAAAAGTTACTTGTGTAGAGGATGTAAAAAGATACTCTTCAACAATTAAAAATAGAGTGCCGTCGCTCAATAAAAACTTGAACGAGGCGTGAAATGTCCCCGCTTCATTACAGAACAAAAGCTGTCAACCAACACTCGGTAACATTTCACTGTCTATTAGAAAAAACCTGAAATCTCTTTCAACTATTTTTATGGGCTTTAAAAAAGTGTGAAGATTGTTTTACAAGTGAGCGCGGAGGCGGCCCTTTGTGCCGGGTCGGGTTCCGCGCTGTAAACATGTCGGCGTTGACGGCGGCCCGCGGGTGCCAAAACATTATTTTTGAATGAGTAATTTGTTTCAATATCTCCGACGGCCGGGATCATAACATATGGTAGCGGATATTATCTTGCTCGTAACAACCAAGTTAGGGTCGCGTGACATTAACGACTTCCGTCTCAATTTGTGTCGTGGAACTGATTGATCTTCTTGGTACAAAATATTGTCGGAATATATGTAAGTAGGTATCTAATAAATAAACAGCATTGCGGTGTTGGATCGTTTCGCAGTAACGCATCCGTATGACACTTCACGTCCGTCTTTTAAAAAGCCGTGTAAAGGACCTAGAAACAGACCATAGGCATATTGTTTAAAATAAAAAACCGGCCAAGTGCGAGTCTGACTCGCGCACCGAGGATTCCGTACACGGACCATAGGCATATTGTTTAAAAATAAAAAACCGGCCAAGTGCGAGTCTGACTCGCGCACCGAGGGTTCCGTACAAACTTTCACTTATTCCGACTTAACTTGCCGCTTGAGTTAAGTTTGCCTCTGGTATCTATGGCGTCACATACAAATGAGGGGCAAACTTAACCAAACCGGTTATTCAAAAATGATTTTTGATGATTAAAAAAAAGTAAGATAGACAGATATATGGTTATAATTTTCGTGTAATATTCATATTAAATTACATAATTCCAGAAAATGACAGATTTTTCGCTTGGTAAACTTCGGAGATAAAGGGGGGAATGGTATTTTTTTCCACATTTTCCTTAATATAACGTAATTCAAGCACAATAAAAAATGTACAGATCAAGCCCTTTCATATGATAACCTACTTGACCTAGTGACTAGACTTAAAATTTTTGTCCTCATATCGGTCGTTTTTTTTAGTTCGCGGAGAACAAGTCATAACCCCTTTTTTTCTTTAGCATAGTCGGGTAAAAAGTATCCTTAACCATCTGGAGATACCCAGCTACCCGTGTACCTACCATGCAAAAAATTTAGCGTGATGAAGCCACAAAGACACATAAAAACATTTTTTCAACTTTATAATAGTATACCAGCTTTTGCCCTTGACTTCGTCCGCCTTAAATTCGTTTATCGCGGATAAGAGTATTTCTCTAGGATAAATAGTAGCCTTACAGGCGGCAGTAGGAACGGACCTCTCCCTGTCATGCGTAGTTGACGCTATGCTCGACAGCGAGGAGGTATGGAATGCGATGGCCTCATTTTGTGACGAAGTATTGTCACTAAAGGAGGCCGCGGAGCGGGTACGCGAGAACGACCCTCTTGCAAATCCGCTGCGCCGGCGACGGTTAGGAGTCAGAGCCCGGCATTATGCGCATCTGCTGCCCCCGCCGTAGTGGACCCTAGCAGGGAGTCGGGGGACTTCCTGCATACAAGTCCACAGAACTGGGGCACCTGTCGCCCGCATAGTCGCCGCTCATTGGGAGGCGGCCGCCGGAGCGTACGTGGTCGAATGCGATCCTACGACGCTCCAAGTAAATGCAGAGTTGGCATCCGTTGGTGGTTTTAGACGGTAGTCCAATGCATTGGCCTTGGTTAGTCCGTCATACCCGCTTTAGTCCCCCGGCTTATATATAAATAATATAAAAAAACAAAAAAAGGA
Organism: Hedya salicella; assembly: GCA_905404275.2. NCBI lineage: Eukaryota > Metazoa > Arthropoda > Insecta > Lepidoptera > Tortricidae > Hedya > Hedya salicella. The sequence goes on from FR990099.1 coordinate 10,489,544, forward strand.
TAAATAGTAGCCTATGTCCTTCCCCTCGACTCAAACTAGCTCCGTGACTTTCATCCCAATCGGTTCAGCGGTTTAAGCGTGAAGAGGTAATTTATTAATTAATAGGTTTGCCAACAGATACAACACAGAATAAAATTAGGTACAACTAACACAGACAGACAGACAGAAACACTTTCACATTTATAATATTAGTATGTATAGATGTTTCCTTTGCAATACATGTGGGCTGACCATTTTTATAAATATTCCAAATTTCAAATAGATTGCATATAAGTAGTTTTTGAGATACGGAATTCTAATAGTCGGACGGACAGAAAGACAGACGAAAATTTAAAAATTAAGCGGTTAAGGAATAGTCTAGTTCGCTACTGCAGCGATCTCGCAATAACTAAGATTTCTGACATTCTCTTTTCATTAACAACTTTAGTTTTTTAAAGAAATAACCAATTATTCAAGAAAAGATTTATAAAATGAACATGCTAGGCATAAGTTCCGTAACCGATTTATGGACTCTTATATACGAAAGGTCATAAATTGATAATTACAGCCGTAAAAAGGTGGTAACGCTGCGGCAAATACCTTATTTTCATACTAAAGTGGGGGACATCGATGACCATTGCGTTACCTGCTTTATAATTATAAACGGTGACCAAAAAAATATAATTAATTAAACATGACAGTTTAACAATGCTATATTTTCGACTAGCTTCTGCCCGCGACTTCGTCCGCCTTTAATTCATTTATCGTGGATATGGGTATTTTTCCGGGATAAAAAGTAGCCTATGTCCTTCCCCTGAACTCAAACTATCTCCATACCACATTTCATTCCAATCGGTTCAGCGGTTTAAGCGTGAAGAGATAACAGACAGACAGACAGACATACTTTCACATTTATAATATTAGTATGGATTAATACGCCACAAAACAATCTGACTCACTTTTTGCACAATATGCTTTTTACGTAAAGATGCGAAAAAATAATATAATGGCCCAACTGTAAGCAGTCGCGACCGTCGCGGTCGGCGTCGCCAGTGGTGAGGAGTGGAGCCCGTCTCTCGCGCCCTGGGGAGCAGATTAGGTTGACCTTTTGACCACCAAGCAGCGAAGTAATACGACGTGATCCAGACGCAGCAATGCTATGACACAGCAAGAAAATAAAAATACCTATACTTATTTCAGAACGAGTTATATTGATATTAACCGTATACCGTACCAAATATATTAACATATAATCCGAGTTTTTGAACCATGAACTTTGGTCGGCATATGTCGACGTTGGCGTCAGTGGGACCAGGGGCGGATCGTGAATTTGTGGGGCCCTGGGCTAATACTGCTAATTAAGTAGGCCTCAGTCCCCACCTAATTGATTGAACTAATCGATTGTTTGTTTTTTTAGTTCTTGTTTTTAGTCATTGTCTTCAATGGGGGCTGGGGGCCCTTTATATCCTGGGTCCCTGGGCTGCAGCCCAAATAGCCTTAGTACTCACACCCTCAGTTTATAATTACATTTTGAATAAGCGAAGTTACGACACCATCTATTTTTAGCCTTATAAAATTAAAATTGGCTCACATACTTTGCAATTTTAAATTAGTAGGGTAGGTAAGTGGGCATTTGATTTAAAAAAAGATGGTGTAACTTCGCATATTCAAAATGTGATTAGGAAAGAATTTCCATATTTTTTTTTGATACCATACGTATGCGTATATATTAAGAGTAGTTATCGCAATATCATGGTGGTTCTTCTGGGGCGATGCTTCCTAGCAGGACCACCTTGCAATCAAATTTACGGCGTAACAATTGACATAGATTTTTTTTATATTGGTACTAGAATTATATAGATTTTATATAAAAAAAATCCTATATGTTTAAATTCATCAAAGCCGAGGTGGTTCTGCTGGGGAGCATGACGTCAACTAACTCAGGACTCTACGATCGACTTTTCTCTGAAGCACTAGATTCTTTACAGATCCGATTTATTGTTGCCCGCAATATTTCAATGTCAAAATCACTATCGGCCGAAATTTAATCGATGGCTCAATATTGTGGATATATACCGCTGACTAGCGGCAAAGCGCTGAAGTATATAGTAGCCTAGTATGCAAAGTATCCTTAGACGTATTATAGATGTCGCCACCTAAATGACTATTGTTACAATTTGCTAATATTTTGGTTGTGCCATATGTGGAACTGTATGCTATGCAGGGTTAAGTTAGATTGAATCGTTTAAATAAAACAATTTAAATGAGTAATAATCGCGGAAACCGAACTAGACTACTGGTAAGGTCTAATCAGATTAAAGGGCGGCTGAGGAATGCAAATGATAATTGTTAATACAGATACCTAATGTTAGATGAACTTAATTTTTAGATAACCACCATGTGTTGCTCCAATATAAGAGAACAATCAATCAATCACGTACAGTAAATCACAGAATTCAAAGTTGTATGAAATGTCCAACATGGAATTGGACTACCTTACCTTAGCTAACCATGGCTGGTTAGCGTTTAGTTGTATTTTTTGACCATAATAGGTAGGGAAATAGCGAGGCAACGAAAACTAATTCACAGCTCACCAATTTCAAAGACTGGTTCTAAAAAATACCCCCAACAACCGAGACCGAGAGGTTCAGTCGCTTACAGCTCTGACATGAATGACCTTCGATCCGTAGGTCTGCGCTTTTCCGTTTAGGAGATGTCTCATCGTGCTGACAGCGACTATTTTTACCAATATATTGTTTGAGTTTATCTTCACGAGCTACTGAAACCAAGATGAACGCTATCAAACTTTTGTATTTTTAATAACTTTTCTTAAAAATACACGCAGATAAGGCTTGCGCAGCGAATTAAGTATTTTCATAATGAACAATTACGCATAGGTTTTGAGACTGTCAAAGGTGTATTGACAGATCAGATACGAAAAATCTTTATTTTTTTAGGCCACTATCTATAAAAATCCATAAAAATGTGTTCTAATTCCGAATGCAAGAAAGTGTTAAATAGAAACTGAACCATCATATAAAGCATGTCTCAAAAGTTATTTTGGCCATTCCAGGGACTAGATACAGAACAAAAACCAAGAAAAACTGGCCAAGTGCGAGTCGGACTCACGCACCGAGGGTTCCGTACAAACTTTATCTTAACCTGACTTAACTGGCCGGTTAAGTTGGCACCTGGTATCTATAGCGTTGCATACAAATGAGGTGCCAACTTAACGCGACCGGATAGTTCATAACTGATTTTTTAAAATAAAAATTATATATATTTATTTTATTCCGTTTTTAGTATTTGTTGTTATGGCGGCAACAGAAATACATAATCTGTGAAAATTTCAACTGTCTACCTATCCACGGTTCATGAGATACAGCCTGGTGACATTCATTTTCGCTTGGAGGCCCTCAACGTGAAGTACTCGTATTCTGTCGGCAGACGTCCTAGGCGGCGACGCGGCGTGGAGCGAGCGCGTGCGGCGGCGGCGCGCCTTCGCCGACGTCGAGCTGTCGCGCGGCGCGCTGGCTCCGCCCCCGCCCGCGCCGCCGGCCCCGCACGCCCCGCCCCCGCTGTGGTGCCGCCACCTGCTGGCGGCGCTGCTGTCGAGCTGCGCGCCGCCGCCGTCGCGGCCCAAGATCTCCTTCTCCATCGACTCCATCATCGGCGTGCAGTGACCGACCGAGCACGACGGCCGGCAGACGATCTTAGGGGTCGGTTCGTGCGGCATAAAGATAGGAAACCGCATCAGTGTATCTCCCTTTATGTTTGACAGTCGATAATCATCGGCTCCGCGTGAATGACTATAAAAATGTTAACGAAGTTACCGAGGTCCTATAATTTCTGACGGTGCGTGTGATTCTAGTTGAGCTCTAAACCGCGCGCGTGCCGACACGGCCGGCACCCAACTCGACCTCGCGTGGGCTGTTGCATCGAACACACGTACTTTAACACACTCCCTGACAAAATATGTCGATGAAAATGAAAAGTGAAAGACATAAAAATAAAACGCGGGCAGTGTTTGTAAAGTGAAAATTGGCAAAAAAAGTAACAGGCCGAGTTCCTATAGGAACACTACGTTTGGTAATAAGTACCACAAATTGCAAACTGATGCCTCGAAAACGAAACCATAATTGACAACGTATAGTTGAATCATCGAGAGCGTGGAATTGCATATGTAGTAGTATTGTTTGTTTACAGGCATTCTATATTTGAATTTTCTATTTTCTTGTACTATCAGCATACAAAGAGGTTGTTATATATATATATATATATATATCGAAGAACTAAAAACAAAAAATAATGTCAGTGTGAAATTGACAATATTATTTACGTTGTGCGTATATTTTTACATCTGATTTGATTGTATTCTCAATTAATTATTGTGTCCGCCCGTACGACTACGAATAATTTCTATATTTAAAAAAAATATGGCTGTAAGTAATTTTGGTCCTATTGAGAGTCAAAGTAAGCAAATCATTTTCAACTGTTATAAATATTTTGAAAATGAACTGACGAAAAATTTAAACTTGCCTTACACCGCTGCCCAGTTAGTTGAAAAAGCTACAGGTGTTTGTCTCTCTACTGTTTATAACATTGTGACTGAGAGCAACAGCGAAAAATTCGCAACAACAAAGAAATTCACCTCCCCGAAGAATAAAAAGTTGCGTCCTTGTCCGTCATCAGCAGTAGACGATTTTGATCAGGAAGTCATCCGGAGAACTATATACAATTTTCATCTGTCCCATAAGCAATTTCCAACCTTAAAGGGACTCCACTCTGTGTTAAAATCCGATATAGATTACAAATTTGGCATTTGCACCTTACGAAAACAAATACAAAAATTAGGATTTAAATGGAAAAAGACCGAGGACAACCGAAAAATATTAATGGAAAAACACAACATACGACTGCTAAGAATAAATTACCTTATCAAAATTGCGGAATATCGATCTCAAGATAGACCACTAGTTTATACTGATGAAACCTACATCCACACTTCACATGTGTCCGGAGAAGCTTGGACCGATGGAACAGAATTTGGTGTAAAAAAACAAATCAGTACAGGCCAGCGGTTAATAATAGTGCACGCAGGAGGAAAAGATGGTTTTATTCCCAACGCTTTGTTAATGTTTAAGGCAAACCAAAAAACGGGAGATTACCATGACCAGATGAACTTTGTCAACTACGAAAAATGGTTAAAAGAAAAATTAATACCGAACCTCAAACCGAATAGCGTACTTATCGTATCGTAGATAATGCGTCCTATCACAACAAACTTTTGAATCGTGCTCCAACGTCAAATTCTAATAAACAAGAAATGATGGATTGGTTGACAGAACACAACATTTCGTATAACCGGTTGATGTACAAAACCAGTTTGTATGAATTAATTAAACAAAATAAAGAGCGGTTTCGCGAGTACCACATAGATGCAATTTTAAAAGAACATGGCCACTCCGTATTATGATTGCCACCGTATCACCCGACATTCAATCCGATCGAAAATATTTGGTCCATGGTAAAAGGATATGTAGCAAAAAGAAACATTTCATTAAACATGCAAGGCATTATGAGTTTAGCAACTGAACGAATGAATACCATCACTGCTGAGGACTGGGAAAATATTTGTCACCACGTCGAAAGTGAAGAAAATAAATATCGATGTCAGGAAGGAGAAATGGATCAAATAACAGACAATTTTATTATCAATAATTGTGACAGCTCAGATGAAGAACATGATAGCGAATAAAAGAAAAAAACAGAGGACTACTACTTATTCCACTTCTTGGGTATGTCATTTTATTAAGTTAAGAGAAAATTATTCTCCTTTTGTTGCAAACGGTACAACCACTACAAATGCAATTCCATCTTCTCGATAATTCAACTATTATTGATATTTGTATGGTTTTAAAGGTTGACATCTGTCCTGTACAAAAACTGCCTATGTCTGTGTGGAGATCGATCAGTCGGAGTCTCAGGCGTTGGTCACTGGTTCAAGGCTATACATAGCGTCCTATTGTGAATAGTGTTTGCATATGACATTCTGTATTATTAGGATGCTCCTATTAGATGAGGCAGAAGACAAGACGAAACGATTACTCACTGCTCGCTAACAACTAAAGACGCCGCACACAGCGTCCGTGGTAGTCAACCGGAGACATTCCTGGCGCATTTCCATACAAAGCATTCTGAGACCGCGTAAGACTGACCCCACAGACGCCGTGAGCCGGAGATCACTACTGGGATAATAGAATATTGGAAATAAACAATACCGTGTAAACTTATGAAAGCATGAGCAGTTACAATATTATTATAAATTTGAACATCTCCAATTAAAGAACCTGGATATCCTAATTCAGCTCGAATTCGTTATATTTTGAACACTGGCATTTAGTTGTTTTTCAAATGTTGTTTTTTACAATAACTGTTAACATTGTATTAAGATAATGATTATTAAATAAAAATCCGAATACTTTTTCGAACAATGAGTGCTTTATTTAACGAATTTTATGGTAAAATATGTCTGTCTATATTGAGGTCATTGCATTACAACCAGAACTTAAAGTAAACTGCACTGTTACTGACACAGAAATGACAGAGACACGATAAAGCGAGTACAGAGCAAGGCGCGCTAGCTTCCACTGCCTACTTCGGCTACGACATCATCTAAGTAAATACTAGTCTGTACTCGCTTCATTCACAAACAAGATGCAAAACAAGTTATTCTAACTTGCTATACAATTGCCAAAATTTTACAAATATTGCAAAACACGTTTTACTACAGAGAAACGATAGTACTGACTGATTTAATACTTTAGAAATAGTGTTATTATTATTGTACTACACCAATACCATACGGCTGATCTATAAACAGTATATTGCAATGATTTATATAATATGTGGTCGAGGAATGTAATTTGAACTACTTTAGTTCCACAAGGAACCGGTCCAAAGTACATTCCGCGGTACACAATGTTTCTTGTGAAATGTTACATTATTAAATTAAGATGATATAAAATAAATATATGAAATAATAAAAATATTCGAAAATGGCCGAGTAGAACAATGCAAGTATATACGATACATACGGAGAACCATCGCGTCGCCGAAACACAGCCATCGGCTCTGCGCGCCCTCTGGCGACAGTCGCCCGCGACCACGGCCCCGCCCGCTCCACACGAGGGAGGCTTGGTGACAGACGAAAATGTACCCAACCTTGTATACCCCGTCGATAGCGAGCGAATGGACTGCAATCTGTCGGCAACGGGTTTTGAGCGTACGACTACTGGACAAAGAACTCGCTCGATTTGAAGCAAATTAAATATGTTCACAGTGGAATAGCAACGATATCGATGATGAATGAATTTCGACAAGACGATTATTGCTTTCAATAAATAACGTTATAAAATACACAAATTACATATACAATACGTTACATACATATGATAGAATGCACAACGTAATATGTAAGTATATGCGTCGCAAACAACTTATAAAATATATCTATCGACAATGCATCACAAACGTACGTCCGACACGCACACGCCCGCCGGAGGTCTCACGTCCACACACACACGCACACGACCACTTTACCAACTATTATCACGGTTTCTTTTTAGAAAATAATAAAAACAAACGACTACAATAAAGTTCTCGTTCATAAATTCTACTAACCTTAAAAATAAATTACGAGGTCACCCGTAACGATCGTAGAAATGTATTCCGCTTAAAAATAATCAAGTTCCTCGAATTTGTCTGTGAGGCGGTTACCTACCGGGAATTTGCGCTCCCGCGGGGACCGAGACTCCGGGACTAGAGGACGGGATAGGAACGGGCGGGACCGGGCCGCCGAGCCCTGAGCCGGACACTTGTCTGTGAGGCGACTACCTACCGGGAATTTGCGCTCCCGCGGGGACCGAGACTACGGGACTAGAGGATGGGATAGGAACGGGCGAGACCAGGCCGCAGAGCCCTGAGCCGGACACGAGACACTTGTCTGTGAGGCGACTACCTATCGGAAATTTGCGCTCCCGTGGGGACCGAGACTAGAGGATGGGATAGGAACGGGCGGGACCGGGCCGCAGAGCCCTGTGCCGGACACGAGACACTTGTCTGTGAGGCGACTACCTGTCGGGAATTTGCGCTCCCGTGGGGACCGAGACTCCGGAACTAGAGGATGGGATAGGAACGGGCGGGACCGGGCCGCAGAGCCCTGCGCCGGACACGAGACACTTGTCTGTGAGGCGGCTACCTACCGGGAATTTGCGCTCCCGCGGGGACCGAGACTCCGGGACTAGAGGACGGGATAGGAACGGGCGGGACCGGGCCGCAGAGCCCTGCGCCGGACACGAGACACTGACCCCACACCGACACCTAACATCCACGGCTTGCGACGCCGAATCTCCACGCTATTCCTTCGGAATGTTACATGTTGCACCCCCGGCGAACCCACCACAGCTTTGCGCGAACACCGGGACACCCACCCGACTTCATCATTCATCACTATCAAATATCAGATCCCCGATACGTCTGAAAACGAAAACTAATGGATAATAACGAGCGTTTTAAAGTCAGACTTTTCAGCTTTTATAAAACAAAAATAACAATTTTACTCGCATATAATAATAATAATATACATCGTAATATGTATTTACATATACATAATATTTTTCATTTCATATACACATAAATAGTAATTTATATGACGCCGCCGTCGCCCGCGCCGGGCTGTCGGTGGGAGGCGGCGCGGGCGCCGACGGCGGATCCGTTAAAACAATATACAACGTAAAAATACTATTTGGTATATTATATAGCAGAAATCTAGCAGTCATATACTCTATCGAAGCCGTACATCATATCTACATCGACACAGACATATAATCGTACACAAATATTAGTCAAAATAAACCAGTCACAAATCACAGTCGACATAAATTCTCGATTTCACTAAGTCTCGTAATTTATAATTTATGTATTAAAATGGCAAATTTTAACACATCGATTCGACGCTACCGCACGACGTCGAACTCTTCATCGAAAACGGACAAACTCTATCGATTAAAAAAATAATATTTATGAAAATTAGAATACTCCGTTAACCGCCCGTTAATCTCGATCGACTCGACTGTGACGTTGCCGTTTTTCGTGTCAGTATAAACGATGGAACGGAACGGAACGGAACGCAAGCGCGATCAGTCTCGACGGCAGGCGGCCCCGGGCGACTCGCTCGCGTCCTGCCCGAGCCGGCCGTCGCCCGCGCCCGCCGACACGGTTAACCATACAAGAGTCATCATTCGAACTACAGGCTACGCACTACGACTAATCATGCAATATTCCTCGCGGCTCGCCGCCGGCCGCGTCCCGGCCGGCGGGGCTGCACCGGCCCGGCGCGCGCCCCGCCTCGCACGCCCGCGGCGCGCCGTCCCTACGCTCGGGGGCCGAGGGCCGCCCGCAATGTCGTCCCGACCCGCTGTGACATTGGTTCCCCTGCAACAGAGGGCGAGCGTGAGCGTGCGCGTGCGCGAGCGAGCCCGCCGCCGGGCCTCGTTCGTGAAGCTCGGCGCGGCCCGCTCGCTTTTTCTGCGTTACGGCGGTTGGGCCATTTTATAGAAGTGTTTTATTTATTTATTTGGAAATTTGTTGTTTTTCCTACTCGTAATCATGAAACTCGCTTTTGACCTTGATAGAAACAAAAAAACGTGTCTTCTTTGACATTTCTAATGCGTTACTTTCTTTTATAGGATTTTCAACATGTTCTATTGAAGCAACGGAACGAAAAATACAAAAAAATATATAACAAGATTGGGACACTTTTCTGTCCTATCAGGACTGTACTCATTGTTCTGGATAGAAAAAAACACTGTTTTTATAAAATGGCCCGATTGTGAGATCGGCCGCGTCCTCGGAGACTTCGCACTCGCCGCGGCGGTATCGTCTCGGCTCGTCTCGTTAGTTTTTCGTCGGACGCCGATCGTGTCCGAAGATAAAGGCGACTAGTCAGCCAACAAAAATAGCAAATATAAACGGAAACACGAAGGAAAGGAAAGACGGACCGAAATGACCTCGCGCCGAACAAAAATGTAATAATCTATATAATGAGCGATGGGCTTCGAAAATATATATAGGAACACTCACTATGGGCTCTCGAACAAGCCTATATGCCGCACATGGCGGACAGCCGCGCGCTCAGTTGCACGGGGAACTGGTCGGCGAAGCGGCGCCAGTATATAATGTAGGAACACTCAACATGGGCTCTCGAACAAGCCTATATACCGCACATGGCGGACAGCCGCGCGTTCAGCTGCACGGGGAACTGGTCGGCGAAGCGGCGCCAATATATAATGTAGGAACACTCAACATGGGCTCTCGAACAAGCCTATATAACGCACATGGCGGACAGCCGCGCGTTCAGCTGCACGGGGAACTGGTCGGCGAAGCGGCGCCAGTATATAATGTAGGAACACTCACCATGGGCTCTCGAACAAGCCTATATACCGCACATGGCGGACAGCCGCGCGTTCAGCTGCACGGGGAACTGGTCGGCGAAGCGGCGCCAGTATATAATGTAGGAACACTCACCATGGGCTCTCGAACAAGCCTATATACCGCACATGGCGGACAGCCGCGCGTTCAGCTGCACGGGGAACTGGTCGGCGAAGCGGCGCCAGTATATAATGTAGGAACACTCACCATGGGCTCTCGAACAAGCCTATATACCGCACATGGCGGACAGCCGCGCGTTCAGCTGCACGGGGAACTGGTCGGCGAAGCGGCGCCAGTATATAATGTAGGAACACTCACCATGGGCTCTCGAACAAGCCTATATACCGCACATGGCGGACAGCCGCGCGCTCAGTTGCACGGGGAACTGGTCGGCGAAGCGGCGCCAGTATATAATGTAGGAACACTCACCATGGGCTCTCGAACAAGCCTATATACCGCACATGGCGGACAGCCGCGCGTTCAGCTGCACGGGGAACTGGTCGGCGAAGCGGCGCCAGTATATAATGTAGGAACACTCACCATGGGCTCTCGAACAAGCCTATATACCGCACATGGCGGACAGCCGCGCGTTCAGCTGCACGGGGAACTGGTCGGCGAAGCGGCGCCAGTTCTCGTCGCCCACCTAAAACGCGTTCAATAATAAATGAGCGAGTAGCAAATTATTTAAGGATATCACTTTAAAACAGTGATGATAAGAAACACTTTACGCGATAATTAAGCTATGAATTGTATTTTTAAAGGCTTTCAAATCCTACAACTATACTTGTTGACCTTACAAGCTTTGCGTGGAATGAGTTCAATTGATTATAGTTTGCTGTTCCGCGAACTAGTATCTTTGTTAGATGTGACAATAAATTGTGCTCACATGCGCATATTTTCATGCAGTTTCCATAAAAAAATACGCATGCAAATACAACAAACCAACACCAAACAGTATAATCCTCGACACGTGTTTCGCCTCTCTACGAGGCATCATCAGGAGATGCAGGAGATGTTGACGGTCCGGCGTCCACCCGAGAAATGAGTTGAGACCGTTTTGGACAACGGCACGACAAGATCTAGTATGGAATTCCGCAAAGTAACGCCTGAATCTATCAATTATAGAATGAGTTCTTCCGGACGCTTTTCTGCCGAATTTTAATTGAAATAGAGAATCGGACAGAAATCAGAAATAAAATAGAATGTACTTAGTAAGATAGAATGTTCATAAAATTGCACGATTATATTTTGTAAAATAATTAGAATTTATATTTACAAATCAATAAATAAAATATTAAAAAGTATTAACAATCTGTTGCTTATGTCAAACCGATCACAGTGCGTGGCGTCATCTGTGCAATCTTAGTGATGCGCGACTTGAACCATTTGACTATTCGAATACTACTATATGTTACTAATTGTATACTAAAAACATTTTTTCTAGAGCGAATCCACTAAGCTTTGTACCCGATGAACAATACCCATCATCTGCATTGTTAACTGTGGCCACAACTGCCACTTCGAAATGTAAGGCGTTGTAAGTGAAAATGATTTTTACATTAAATTAGTCTTTAAGTCAAACGAAAAAAGGTTTACTCTTAAACAAAAAGAACACAGATGTTGGTCACTTCATCGTCATCCAGCATTGACACGAACTTCACTGCTCTTTCACTTATGAAGTTAATATAAGGTGGCCTGCTAGTGTCGATTTACCCTACATTGCAAATATTTTCAAATAAATAAATGATACGGACTATTTGAAGGACACTGAATCGAAAAATATTTATTTTTATTTTTTGTGTGTGTCGTGGCTTCTTCACGCCAAATCGGCTAAACGGATATAAACTATTTTTGGCACACAGGTAGCTTAGCTAGGTATCCACAGATGGTTATAGGATACTTTTTAGCCGACTACTCTGAAGAAAAAAAGAGGGGTAAATGACTTTTTCTCCTCTGCGAACGAAGTTACGGGCGCCTTCTAGTAGGTAATATTTTTTAAGTCGAAATGTATGATTTCTATGTAACAGAATGATGGATATATTTGAGAGAAAAAAGTTGGGGACAACAACTAAGAGATTATTATGTCTTTTTAAATGTGTAATTCTATTTATACATATTTCAATTTCGGAATTTTAAATTTCATTGCTTATTAAGTTTACAAAATTTTACACAAGGTGGAGGGAGCCCAAGAAATCTTACATAAGGGGGGTCAAAAATTGCCGTAATCGTCCTTACGTAAAATGAATGGCCCCTTCTTCAAAGTTGCACGTCACTGGGTAACCAAAGTATAAAAACTATTCTATATATGCTTCTGCCCGCGACTTCGTCCGCCTTAAATTTGTTTATCGCGGATAAGGGTATTTTTCCGGGATAAAAAGTTGCCAATGTGCCCCGGGACTCAAACTATCTCCATACCAAATTTCATCCAAATCGGTTTAGCGGTTTAAGCGTGAATAGGTAACAGACAGACACACTTTCGCATTTATAATATTCGTATGGATACAGACATTTAATTTTCCCCTCACTAGCTCGGAAAGCCGTCTTTTATCCTTTAAGACAAGTGGGTAAAATGCATTTTATCCACTAGTGGAGAAAGTAATTTGACCTTGGAGCGTGTTTACGTAGCTTTTGACAGATAACAAAACGTAAATCGCTCATAATAATGGTTCGTTCGATATTAATTATCATGAAATAAATGCTTTAAGAATTTAATAAATTTGAAGAAGACTGAAGACCTGTGGGGCCTTTCCGTTAAAGTGTTACATTCAATAATAGAGGCGATTGCACCATATTTGGCTGATATATTCAACAAATGTATTGACACTGGAGTATTTCCTAATTTGATGAAGCACAGCAAGATCATTCCTTTATTTAAATCAGGAACGAAAACAGACCCCACAAATTATAGACCAATATCAATACTACCCGCATTGAGTAAAGTTTTTGAGAAACTTATTCTCAATCAACTTACATCTCATTTTAATGGATATAACCTACTTCATAGCAGTCAATTTGGATTTACCAAAGGTCGCTCCACTGCTGATGCTGGGGTAGTGCTAGTTAAACACATCTTTGATGCCTGGGAAAACGCTCAAGATGCTATTGGGATTTTTTGTGACCTATCAAAGGCATTTGATTGCGTTGATCATAATAATTTAATGCATAAGTTGGAACACTACGGAATAAAGAACGGTGCACTTGACCTCGTCTCATCATATCTTTCAGACAGAACGCAACGCGTAGTCATCAACGGGATGCAATCAACTGGGTCATCTGTTGCTATGGGGGTACCCCAGGGCTCAATTCTAGGCCCCTTTCTGTTTCTAGTGTATATCAATGATCTACCAAACCTTGTGCAAGATAAACATGATATCGTGTTATTCGCAGATGATACTTCTCTTCTTTTTAAAGTGAAAAGAAGAGAGAATAACTTCGTTACTATAAACGATGCGCTGTCTACTATTGTACATTGGTTTACTGCAAATAACTTACTTTTAAATGCCAAGAAAACCAAGTGCATCAAATTCACATTACCGAATGTGAAACAAGTAGATTGTGCCAAGGTGACATTGAAAGGCGATGTGCTAGAATTTGAAGACAAAACAGTATTCCTGGGTGTTACTTTGGACTCTAAACTGCAATGGAATGCGCATATAGCCACTCTTGCAGGTAAACTAAGCTCCGCAGCCTATGCAGTGAGGCGAATCAGACAGTTAACAAACGTCGAGACGGCAAAGCTCGTGTACTTCAGTTATTTTAAGTGTAATGTCATATGTAATTCTGTTGTGGGGCAAGGCGGCGGACATACAAACCATCTTCGTACTACAAAAACGGGCAGTACGCTCAATCTATGCACTGGGAGCTCGTGCATCACTGAGAGAAAAATTCAGGGAAACCAATATTCTCACCGTAGCATCTCAGTACATTCTCGAGAATATTATGTATGTTCGGAAAAATCAACATGATTTCAAACACAACAGTGACATTCAACACTACAATACAAGAAATAAGAACAAGCTTGCCATGCCTGCTCATCGTCTCCGCAAGGTCGGAACTTCGTTCGTGGGGAACTGTGTACGCTTCTATAACAAAATACCTACCGATGTAGTGAATTTACCTTCCAGCAAATTTAAGTCCCACATAAAACGTCACCTACTAAACAAGGCGTATTATACTGTAAATGACTTTTTAGACGATAAAGATGTCTTTAAGCCAGTAGTTTAGTCTTGTGTATGTAAAGTAAGCATTATTTTAAGAGGTAATAATAGTTCGCATTTAATGTAACATGAGAGCACATTTGTTGTTTCTCACCGGGCAATACTATTAGTGTTTAATGCCCGGCAGTGTGAGCATGTCATGCTCGCTTAAAGGTCTTTGCTTACGGTGGCGTCGTTGATCGGGTCGCAACCTTCCCTAAAATATGGTTGAGGGAGGCGATGGCTGAGATATGCGTCATGCTCGTGAACGGGTGCCGTTTGTGGGGTCCGGTCTGTTCATGCTAGCAAGGGCCAAATTAATTGTATACCTAGTAACTGCCTACCAGTGTTTAATGAACTGATGACGTGAGAGACTTCATCCTGTACTCGATTGAAGTTATTCTTTTTTTATTTGATTTAGAGACTGTATACATCTCTAAGAGTTTTGTTTTATTTATAGAGGTATATCCTTAAACATTTCTGAGGATTTTAATTAACTAATTTTATCTTTTTGCATGTTATGACGCCTAGAGACCATATACATCTCTAAAAAATTTAGATTTAATAATAATTATGTTGAATGTATTATTCAGTTTGACCCCTAAGAGACCTTAAACATCTCAGTAGAATTCAGTCAAATTATTATATTTAATTTTATCGCATGTCGTGACGTCTAGAGACCTTATACATCTCTAAAAAAATATTAACATTGATCTGGAGAATTTGTACATCTCCTCTGCGTGTATCAATTATAAATTAGTTATAACACAATTGTAAAAGTTTTAAGTATAATTAAGACAATATTGTAATAGTTAATTGGTACACGCATATTAATTGTTTTATATACTCTGACATTTAGAATTTTATTCTAGACACATTCTAGATTTACTAATTATTTTAATTTTTAAAATGATGATTTTATCAATAATAAGTAAGTATTATACTTAAGTTAAATGATCTGATTAGGTTTTTCTGGGTTTCCCTAATCCTTGCAACAAATGTTGGATCATATTGTATGTTTCCCAGCAAAGACTTCTCTCATTGTAACTGACAATTCGAAAGTGCTTGTATCTAAGCCTACTTGAATAAAGGATATTTTGATTTGATTTGATTTGATTGAATAAAAACCTACTGTTGACGGCACGCGTTCTGAGGTGACCGTTTGCATGGCATATTTAAACATTCAAACATATAATTGGGACATAGTTGTGAGTTAACTTTAGCTTTATTTACAGATAATAATATTTTTACGGGGATAAGTATGAATCATAATTAACTAAAGCACTGTCTGAAAGCTGTCCGGTCCCCATTTTAAAAATTATGTGAATACGCATAATCAAACGATTAATGAGTCTAGGCTAATTTGATAACGAGAAAATGACAATAGATTTGTCCGCTATAAATAGTTTTTAATAGAAGCTTTTATTGTTTACTGTGCCTTATTTCACTTATTTGTAATTACTAATTAGATTTAAGAGTTGATAAATCTTAGGTTTTACTAAACAATTTTAAGATTGGTCGGTGTTTGGGTCTGTTCTACACTCACGGCAACTCAAGTGCAGATCAGGGAATATGGCGACAAACCTGATTCTTGAACCCGTGGAGGATCTTGGTAAACATCTCCTTCAGGTCGTCCTTGGGGTTGGACCAGGACGCAACGGCGTCGCAGAAGAACATGAAGTCCGGCACCACGCCGCCCGGGTTGACCTGGATCATCTGGCAGATGCCCCGGAAGGCCGAGTCCTTCTCGTCGTTGTCGCGGATGTTGCGCAGGCTGGAGCACCTGCGCCGCCAGACGGTCAGCCGGGCCGGGGCGGCGCCCGGGCCTGGCTGACATTCCGACCGGCCTACGCCGGGATGCGTGGAGGCGGTCGAAATATCAACTGATTCTCTAATAGGGTGTGGCGGAACTCAATAAAGCGATCAACTCTAAGAACGGCGGTACTAAGGTAATGCTGTTATTTCAGTGAAGTATCTTAATGAGAGTGAATTGCACACAAAATATATCTCGATGAGACTGGCTCGAGAGCTCCACCCTGAAAGACGGCCGGCCGTCCTCGACGCGGCTAGGGCCGGAACAATTACTTCGGTAGGCCACCTACCTCCTCCGGAGCGGTCTGCGACCGGTTCGTCTTTCAGCTTGGAGTGATAGAATATTTAAATAAACTTTAGCAGTTAAATATTTTAGAAAGCGGATGGTGTTCAACACATACGGTACGGCACGGAAAATAATGCAAACGAATGGCACTCGGGCTTAGAGCTCGACAAACACCATCCACGATCGAAATAATATGGGATTAATAACTTATTCGATATTAAACGTAATCGTAATAATAATATAAAGTAATAATAAAAAAAATACTACAGACCACTGGCGTACAAATTGATGTAATACGGGTGCGACGTCGTGTGGGCACACATAACCTAGCCGACCGATAGTAATCGCTAACGGCACGATCACGAGTCACGACACGACATACCGAGAACAAAACCAAGAAAACAAATCAACAAACCATCCAAAACATACTTAAATTACATAATCAATCAACGGCAACCAATCGGTGTTACAAATACAAAAAATGTGAAACTATGCTGTACTAGGTAGTCTAGTCTAGTCTAGTCGGTCGAAGGCCTATGTGCTTTGGTCGGAAGCTCCGGCCTCGGTCCGGCCCGCGGCGGCCGGCAGCGCGGCCCGCCGCGGGACGACCTCTGCTGGTCATTACTCCGAGTCTTTGTTCGACTAGCCAATATTTCCATAGCTTTTATGCTTTAGTGTTAAAATCTCAAATGCCAACAATATATAACTATTTGGTTAATATGATATAATATGTATATGTGATATACGGTCCAAATAAAAGTGGGTAAATTGGCAACATAAGGTTTAGTAACGGTCAGGGAGCGTCCGGTCGGCGGCGGCCGCCGACGCGCAAGCGAACATTCTCAAGAGGCGGCGGAGACGCCCACACACGAGAAGGAAGATGATCTTGTGAACGTTATGGGAACTCAATATGAAGCGGTGACGGAAATATACACTCAGAATATTCACAGCATAGCAACTGCCACCATATAATATTTCAAACTGCAAAATATACTATCGTGAAATATCACATTATTGCAGGATATTAGTAAGTACAGAGTTAATCGTAAGTAAATCGGTACAGTGAGCGAGAATAATAAAACATCACTGACCTGTGTTCTCCAATAGCGTTTTCGGTGTGTTAGGCCTATTGATTATATCTACTAAGTGGTTCAGCACGAGCGGGATATATTTCGACGTCTCCTGACCTGCAACAGTTCAACACGACATGAAACCCTGAACCGTCGAGGGGAACCGGTAGAGCCGGAGGGAGATAGAGGTCGGGGTCTCACCGAGTTTGATGCTGATCTCGCCGATGGCCCAGGTGGCGTTGTTGCACACGGAGATGAGCTCGGGGTTGAGGTTCATGCCGAGGATGGGCAGGAACTCGGGGATGTAGGGGTGCACGTGCTGGAAGCACGCCTTCGTCAGGTCGCCCAGCAGCGCGAACGACGACTGTCGCACCTGCACACACACGCACCGTCAGAACGCGCTCCCCGCACCCGAACCCGCACCCCGCCCACACCCGACAAATGGTTAGTAACACCCGACAAATGATTAGTAAACTAAACAACGATAATGAGTTAAATACCTCGGAAACCAAGTTAAACCAATGAACCCGATCTTTAGTACTTTAAGGTGCTATAAGAAAAAGTAAATATGGTAATGATCAAATCTCATGCTGATGGTAATGCGATAAGAAATAATTGTAAACTCGAAAGGTCTTGCATTACCTGGGGACTAGACCCTACGCTCAACGTCCGAGACAAATGAAAAGCATAAGTTACATACAAGATATACCTCGGGCATCGGGTCCTGCATGCACTGGTACAGCAGCTGCATGAGGTTGGAGTTGAGCACGAGGTGGTCGATGTGGCCGTCCAGCCCCTCCGCCAGCCCGCTCAGCAGGTCCAGCGCCACGATCATGAAGTCCTTGTCTGGGGCCTCGAACTGCTCGGGGCTCTGACTGTTAGCCTGGAAACCGTGAATATCACGAGATGACTAGAGTGCGACTCTGTCGATACACCACTAAACGTTTACGAGTAGAAAGGTAACTTACGATGTTCTGATTCAACGTCTGTTCTATTAGAGACACGCATCTCCTGAAAACTGGTTCACAGTATGGCAAGAACCCCGATTGCAAGGCGGTAGCTACGGATGACAAACACTGAAATAAAACGTCAGATTAAAAAGCTGCATACATGGTGAAGGAACGCAAGTTTCAATGCCCGATTCCCAGTGCCACGGTCCACAGTCACGAGGCGGGTCTGTACTGATTCGCATCATTGGGCGATTGCCGCAAAAGGGTAAATCAACTTTTTTTATACCTCGTCGCCATGGTTACGTCTCATTAGTTACTCTTTAGAACTACGATTTCAAACGATATACATTAAATAATAGTTACTTGTTATGCAAGGCTGCAAAGTTGTTATTTGGCGCGAGTGCTGCAATTGAAAGCCGAGCAAGCGAAAGAATCTAAAATTGATCACGAGCGAAGCGAGTCAAGGCACGAGAAGCCAAATAATTTTTCAGCCGTGCGAAACACACAACTTCTCACCTCACTCAAGCGAGAAAATGTGTGATGTAATAAAATAATGAAAAAATTAATAAAAAAAAACGGACCAAGCCGATAATACGAGGTCAGGATAGCATTCCCGTTCAAAGCTGTTTTTTTTTTCAAAAAATTTACTTTAAATAATATAATAAGAAAGTTGGAATTTATATTTTTTTATTTTTATTTGTATGTTTTGTTATGAGTGTGTTTCGTACACTAGTTTTAAATGAAAAAATAATCGGTTTGTTATAATTTCATAGTTTTCCTTACATTTCACATTTTCCTCGCTGTAATTATTTGGCTACTCGTGCCTTAAAAGCCTCGTTACGCTCAGGAAACTCGCTCCGCTCATGGCTCAATTTTAGATTCCTTCGATTATACTCTGCTTTCAAATCAAGCACTCGCGCCAAATAACAACTTTGTAGCCTTGCATAACAAATAAATATTGTTTAATTAATGTAGGTCCATTTTTCAAGGGCGGAGATGGGCGCCAGCATATTGATACGTCTAGATTAGTAGCATTTTGTTAATTAACTCTGTCACTATTTTATCCTGAGTTACAGGACCGTATAACAAAAAGTTGACCTACCCGTTGATTACCTCGGAACGAATCATACAAAAGTGACCGATGGCCATGTCACCGGGAGCCGACAGAGGCACACGACATACCTCCAGCAAGGGGAACAGGTCCTTGTCCTCATCCTTGAGCACGTTCCACTTGTTGATGAGCGGCGGCATGAGCAGGTTGATGTACTCGGGCTTATTGAGGTGGTGGCCCACCGAGTCGGCCAGCGTGCCGATAGCGTCGTACAGGATGAGCAGGTTCTTGTGCTGGTACTTGCCGAAGGCGTACACCAGCGTCTGCAGGATGTAGCCCAGGTAAGGCACCAGCTCCGTGCACGCCTCCTCCTCCAGCGTCGCGAACGCCGAGCACGCCGCCTCCTGCACGCGCTTGTTGTTGTCCAGCACTCTCTTCAGCAGCTGCAATGCGAGCGGGACGAGTTAGCGCAAGTGGACAAACAGTGAAACAAACGCAAATGGACAAACGGAACAGCGTCCAGCACGTGACGGCGCGCCAGGTACGGCTCCAGGTCATCATCGGCAGCCGTCTGCCCAGCGCCAGGATGGTTGACACTCACCTCCGTCATGACGGGGCGCAGGTAGAGGTCGTGCGACTGCGACACGACCCAGTGCGAGTAGCGCGACAGCGTCCAGCACGTGATGGCGCGCACCAGCGCCTTGCGCTCCGATAGGCAGCACACCAGGTACGGCACCAGGTCGGGCAGGTGTGGCAACATGCCGCCCATGCAGCCGTCCGCCACCGCGCCCAGCGCCAGGATGCCGCTCTCCTGCGGACGCGTCACGTCAATAAACTATGTGATAACTTTTTTCTGTGATATGATATAGAACGACCTGTCAATAATAGAAATTTTAGTGAAAAAACTACTTCAATCTCATAAAAACTCCCCAACATCAACAATGTTAGAATCATATTTTTGGACCACAAAAAAAAGCACTTCATACTAATGCATGTAACATGTTAGAATATTGCATGGGGAAGTTATAGTACATTGTGCACTAAGGGCGGTAAGAAAGGGATTACTAACCATAGTATAATAGTTATTATTATTTTAATGACTCGAGTTTGTAATCCCCTTACTGTCCATGATACATACAATGTTTTTCATCACATTTGGAGGAAATAAAATATATAGTCGACGACGTACGAGTGGGCTATATATTTGAAAACTAAACTGATAACTCACTTGGGAGTTATATAAATCCATAACTCTCGTGGGAGGTAAATCGGCTATAGCTGCTCTATATACGCCTGCGTGTAATTACACCCTTTACGAGCAAGTGTGATGAAAATTAAACAAAAAAATAAAACCGACTCGAAAAAACTAAAAAGTAAAAAATAACGCCATAATTCAGTTTCTTCAAATTACTTACAAGTAACCGTTTGTATACTCAATCTATACAGTACCTTCCGGCTCCATCATCAAATCAATTCGATGGTACCATTCTCATCAGGAACATTTAAAATTGTGACTATGAAGTTGCTTAGCTAAATTAATCAAGATATTTTGTCGCCACCCGTAAATCATTTATCATTGAGGAGTTCCGATGGCATTCTGTGGTCTTCTGCATCAGTTCCACTTAACCAATTTACACTTTCTGAATGCAAATGCTTATTATGTTTCTTATAATACTAGAATCGCTATATGTATGCCTACAATATTTGAGGAGTTCCTTCAATTCCTGATGGATTCCATCATCAGATCTTCACCAAAATTAAATGGGACCAACTAGAAAGTACCTTCTATAAAACCAAAAAAAAATTTTGAAATCGGTCAAATAGTCTTTGAGTAATCGGTGAACATCCATTACAAAAAAAAACATTCCGTTGAATTGAGAACCTCCTCCTTTTTTTGGAAGTCGGTTAAAAAACATAGAACCCACTCGTACCTCATTTCAAAATAAGGAGGTTTGAAATCAGCTAAGGCGTATTATTCACACACAATTTATGCATATTTCGGAGCGATTAATTCCGAAAATATCCACTAAATCATTTTTTTTTGCAACATTAAAATGATTGTCAAGATCTGATGATGGGATCCCAGGGAAATCGAGAGAAACCCTCAAATATTATAGGCACTAACAATGTTTTGTATATATTTTTCTAAAGTTATTCAGTTATTTTCGTCTGCTTCTCATCATTTAATGATGCTGAGCTGATGATGTAAGGTACAAGTCCTTATTAACGGTCAATAGTTGCGAGATAATTCTTTAAATATTATGGGTAACTTGAGACTGTTACTCATATTCTTTTTTAACCAGCAAGCTACTGGACTTAACCATTTTGACCTAGCCAATTCTTATAATTTTGATTTTTATTTACAATCAAATCCTCCTCAATCTTCCCATTCTGGGCTCTAAAAAATACTTTATATCAATAAAATCCATCACTAAACGGCAAAAAAAAAAGGACCGACTTCAAAATAAACTAAAAAGCCAAAAATAATATTTTAAGTACGGTACGGATCACATTTGAATCACCATTTGAATTCGGTGCCAAACCTGAAGTAAAGTTCTGTATTCAACAAAAATACGAATTACTATAACTAAATAATTATATATAGGTAGGTACTAACTAAAGGCTCGCCGCCGCGGTTTTTGTAAGTGAATGGCACCGACTTCAAAAGGTGATTCAAATGTGATCCGTACCGCACATAAAAGATTATTTTTGGCTTTTTAGTTTATTTTGAACTCGGTTTTTTTTATTTCATTTTTTTTTATGTGTCGTTGTGGCTTCGTCACGACAAAACGGTTAAATGGATTTTAACTATTTTTGGTACACGGCTTTTTTTTCCACTGACGAAGCTGTTTTTACTTTATTTTGTACAAGAAGGTGCCCACCTTCTAGTACAGAATAAAGTAAATAATTTAATAAGTGGCGGGACTCACCTTGATGACCCAGTCCTCGTGGAACAGCGTCTCCTTGAGGATGGGGAAGAGCACGGGCAGCAGGTCCTGCGCGAACACGTTGGCGAGCACGTCGAGCGCCGCGGCGCTGCACTTGCGCAGGTTCCAGTCCGACAGCGAGCCGTCGTCGGCATCCGCGCCGCCCTCGTCCTCGTCCTCAGACTCCGTGCCGGCCGCCATGTTGCTGTCGCCTGCGCCCGCTGCGACACACACATCTACACCCACGGCTCCACACAGAGCGAACAGCGCATGCCTCGCGAGGATGCCGCACGCGGCAAGCCCGAGCCAACTCGTTCGCCATTCTGACAGACAAAACAATATGGCGACACACACACTAACCTGTTGTCGTCCTGATAAAGATTTTTCAAAAAGTAAAACACTAAATCGAAAATATCGGTACCGTTTGAGAGTACAATTTACACTTTTTTTTTAATAAGTTAATAACATCCAGCAACAATGTCACCGGGAATCCGTTCCGAGTGAGTGTCGCGCCATTTTGTTTTATCTGTCATTTATTTGACCTCGGCAAAACGTACGTTAATGTGCGGCAAACTGTTGTATGAGGGCGACGCACGACCGGTCGTTATGGAAATCCTTGGGGGAGGCATTCTTCCTGCAAGCAGTGGCCGTCCTTGGGCTGATATGATGATGATGATGAAAACGTTGTCCACAGTGCGCGCAGCAAACGACCGAGGCACCAGTGGACTCGGGCGAGGCATTAACACTCAGACTGAGCAGATTTCCTCGCAAGGTGGCTTGCTCTGTGTGGACGCAGCTGTCGACGATTATGGCTTCGGAAACAATATCTACGTGTTTCTGCAACTATAAAAACTGACGCATTAAGCACCATCGTTTACGGGTGGGTACGTCTATGTACTCCTCAGAGCTGGACAGCTTGTGAAACGATCCAATTACGCATTAGAGAAGCAGACTACTTTCCTTTTCTGTCTACACCGTGTAACATAAAATATTGTTTCCGTAAACATGTACCTTATGTTCAGAAAGTGTAAGGTTGCGGATCCATTGAAGCGGAGCTGTACAAAATTAACCAATCACATTCCGCAGATTCTAATATGCACGTGATGGTTTCAACAACGACGCATCCTGATTTGTTCATTTCGCACAGCTTCGCATCAATGGATTTGCAGCCTTAAAGTGTGGAACATGGCGAATAGAAAGGTAAGAACAATCTCTGTATATCCAAAGTGTCCGCCAAAAGGAGGAGAACTAAAATTGGTGGCGTGACTTTGACTTTTTTCCTATATGAGATTGCCCTCCTTACCAGGGGCGTAGCTACCTCCGTATCAATGATACGGGCTCCCCGCCGTAGGGAATATAGAGGGAAAATAGATAGGCGACGGTTCATTTGGGCCCCTCAACAAATTTTGATACAGGACACGTCCAATGCACGCTATGCCACTGCTCCAGTATGACAGTGCGTACCGTTGTGTTTGACGGTGTGCGAGCGCGGCTTGTGGAAGCGCGGGCGGATGTCGGAGTCGCGGTCGGGCTCGGCGTCGTCGGCGTCGTCGTCGCGGTCGCCGCGCAGCAGGATGACGTCCATCTCCGAGTAGCGCATGCCCCGCACCAACACCGGCAGCAGCGCGCCCAGCCGCCCCCCCAGCACCTGCGCACCACCACACCTCACTCATACCAGACGTGACGCTACCCGGCGGCATACGATAATCGTTACTTGGACATAGTTAACACTTTCGCAACTTTTTGCAAAATTTTTAAGAATACGACGGGCAGTAGGTGGACGCTCAGGGCTGTGCCAAGTAACTGTCGTATACGTTAGTAAAATTAAAGATTTTTTATTTTTTAATCGCATTCGGTGAAGTAAAAACACACTGCATGTTTATTTAAAAATCAACTGTACCTTCTTTTCGACGACATAATAATCAGAATTATTAAACCTTTCTGTTAGTGTCAGCCCTGTGGTTGCGAAAATGCAATGTGTGCCCGCCAGGCGGGCTTTTTGGCGTGGCGTGTAGGTTTATAGCTACTGCCCGCCTGGCGGGGTTAGCCGGCATCTGAGCAAACATTACGAGTGCCTACCAGGCGGGTTCTTGGTTGCGAAAGTGTCAAGGGAAAAGGAGCCCACCCACAAGATGCCGTCATCCAAATTTCAATAATTAAATATTACGAGTCAATTTTTACACAAATCGAACTAGTCCCATGGTAAGCTGAATAAGGCTTGTGTTAAGAGTACTAGACGACGATATATTTACTAGGTCTCCTTCGGAATCCCTAATGTCGTTTGTCCTAATGTATCGTTTGTCATAACGCATTTTTTACAGAAACCGTAAATTTTTCAGGATTTTTTAAAAGATCATTGTATAGGTTAGGTTTGTTTTATAAGAATCCTGAAAAGTTAACAGCATCGTAAAAAATGGCTTAAGACAAACGATACATTAGAAGAGATGATGTTAGGGATTCCGAACAGCTAAGACTCAGGAACAAATATTTAGGGTCATCAAAAAATATTTGCCCTTACCAGGATTTGAACCCAGCACCTCTAGCACAACTGTGATACGCGACTCTTTGTCGCGCGACAAAGATTGTCTGTCTTTTTCCTTTCAATACAATGCGAGAAAGACGGGTGATGCTATATGGCGCGACAAGCGTAGTCGCGGAGAGTTGTGCTAGACCGATAGGACCTTCAGCTTCGCAGGCAACGTTACTCCTGCTGAGCTAAACCGGTCGTCGGATTTTGTCTAGAAATTGACTTATTTGACATCTTTGGCTCAGTTGGTTGCACAATGGCGTACGAAGATGGCGGTCCCGAGTTTGCATTCCGGCTGGGGCATGAGTTTGTGTGATGAGCATAAATGTTGGTCTGGGATGTCCTGGGTCTGTGTCTTGGATGTTTTCTATGTATTTAAATATTATACCCAGTACAAATATGCTTAGTTAGGGACTAGATTGATTAGTGCAAGATTGTCCCTGATATTTAATTATTCATTACTTTGTGTATAAAAAGAGACTTCAGGAACCAAACACCTCATTAGTAATGAAAACGACCAAATAAAAATCGACCCTGTTTCAAGTTTACATTGTTTTTTTTTTGAGGTAACACGGTTAATACTAGTTAATTTAAAATGGTGACTTGCTTTAACATCCAACTGCTTATCTTGACGATATCATAACTTTTGTTATCTCTATACATTATCCTTTATGTTACATAGTTTAACATACATATTAAGTCCATGTACTTGATGATAAATATCAAGAAAAAACAAATCAATACGCCCACAATAATAATAATAACTACTACTCCTAAGACTAAATAGATATACATTTTTTGTTAAATTAAATGGGGACAGTTATTTGAGTTTTGCAATAACCAAATGTTAAAGAGAGAACAGACCAAGGGAAGATTATTCAACTGATTTCTACTGAATTGGAGCCTGCCTGTGCTCACCACTTATTTGAAATGTAAGTTTTACATTATTTTCTTTTGTGAATATCCATTGATCAGTATTACAAAACAACATTGTTCAAAGACTACTTTTAATACATTCTTTACACACACTCTCTACTGTTTCAAAGCTATTGTATGAAAATGCCTTACTTTTAATTTGTCCAGCAGTATGGAAAAACCTGATTGGAAAATGACATGCATACAATGTTGTATTGTAAAGAGCTTACCTCTTTGCAGACACTCTGTTCGGCAAGAGAGAGCCAGAACTCGCAGGCCTCCAAAGCCACACCCTCCTCCGCGTCTTGTGTGCGCACAAGCATGTACTGGGGACAAAACAATGCATTGTTGTTTATCTGTCTACAGGTAGTCTATGTATATCCAAACATGTTACAAAAAGTTGTAACTAGACAAACAGATTGTAACAATTTCAGCCAAACCAAATGTTTAATAGAATATTATGATACAAAGGTTTCTTGTAAAAACCAGTTACCATACATACAGCTCTCTAGTAGGTGATTGTTTAGACAAAGTACATTGTAGTACCAAATACCCATAGTATGTAGTAGTTATACACTGCTAAGGAAATATAAGGATACAGTGCAGGTCATGGCTGACCTATAATAATGACAGCGATACTCACCTCAATAATATTAGGCAGATGCGGCACAAGTCTGTCTAGCCGTACCTCCAGAAGCAACACCAGTGCATGGCAGACATTTTTCCGGACATCAGGATCTTCATCTGCTGCTAAATGGAATAAATTCTGAAACAAAATATCTTTTAGTTTAAGCAGGTAGTGTAGAAGATATAACTTTGTATTACATTTTACATCACATAATGATATGAGCCATTTACACAAGATTAATAAGAAATCCGTATATCATAAGTTTAGAGCAAATTTTCATAGTAAATAATAACCTGCATTACTTTCTACTGAATACTATAGACACAATACAACTTTGGGCATTGACAAAAAGGATAAGTGGTACTGACCTCAATAAATGAGTCTATGTGGGCCATGAGAGCCTGCGTCCGGCCCATGATGAAATAGTTTACACAGGCAATAGCATGGCATCTGATTTTGGGAGAAGAATGTCTGAAGAACTGTAGGAATTTTGGTATTAGAACATTTAGTGGCCTGTTTAATGCATCACTGTCGAGGAGCTCTGCAGTGTCTTCACAAATTTTTTGTAGAGCCCCAAAAGCTCCCTGTAGAAAAAAAACCACAAATAAGACACAAACATCAATGTAATACAATATCTTCAATGTAACTTTGATTTTGATGATTCTTACCTCGCAAACATTGTAGTCCTGTGAATCAAGCATGTTACAGAGCGCAGGCAGGAGCTCCGGCCATGAGGTGAGCTCACCCTTGCTCGCGATGGTGGTGATGATGATACCCACAGTCGCACGGATCAGTGGGGACGGGTCTCCCACCGCAGACAAGCATTCTCGTTTGATAAACTCAGCTACCTCAGGGAAGAAGTTGTTGTAATGGGCCTTTACATTGTTTTTCAAAATCAAACCACTCAGTGACCTTGTGGGTTCCTCTTCTGTGACTAATTTGGTTAAAACGAATATCAGGTAGTTGTTGAAATCGGGATACTTGTTCAATTCTTCCAATTTCTGAGACAACGAGGGTCAAGAAAATTATTGTACAAATCGAATGCTGTCAATGACTGTCATGTCGGAAAAATCGATTTATGATGAAGCGTTGAGACGCCTTCGATATAATCACACACCAAGTTACTTAACATATGGCAAATCATTATATTGTTGCGAAAAAATACCTGTGAAACACGATAAATAATGAATAAAGCGGTTACAGATACAAAAAATACGCACGCCGTTGAGAGCATCGACATGGTACTGTTGAAAAGGATACTTGTTGAACAGCTCTCTGTGTAGCTGTGTCGGGTGATTGTGACTCCTTGAGAAGTGTTAATATTTGCCTTAATCCCTCTTGTTCAGGTTTCCACTCCATTTTCATAATAATTCCACAAATTGGTTTTATTTCACTCGGTCCCGTAAAGATCAACCATGCCAAAAATTTGACGACTTGCCAGATATAAAAATTGATTATCGATTTTGTTTGTGACGACGCATATATTTTTTTAAATACTGTTCAAAGACAAAATCATATTTATGAAAATCAAAAATCTGCAATGCATTTCTTTAAAATTTTGTCTTAACAATTGAATTTGATAAAACTCTTTGGAAGTCATTTTTTATTTATATTTAGACTCAAACATTTCTTTTACCCAAAAAACAGGGTCAACGTTGTATTGTACGCAGTAACTAGAATAAAATTTTAGGTCAAGATCATTGCCGCATCAATTTAATAAACGTTGGAAAAAATGATATTTTAAAAAGCCTTGTCTTAGTGATAGAAAACTGTTTAAATATTTGTCCTCTTATGTAATCCCTTGGTATCATAGAAAAAATAATAATGCCAAATGCATAGAATCAAAGTAACGTTATACGAAGCGTTTATTGTATGACAGTCAGTTTGTGACAGTGACAGTGACAGAACTTTATTATTATCCTTTGCACTTGAGCTTCACGTGTAAAAGCTCCTAGGGCTCCTAACTAGAGTATTAGTGTCCTGTGTGCAAGAGTAATCAAATTTCAAAATGCCTAAGATTAAAGCTGAAAAGAAAACAAGGGTTCACAATGAGATCGCTAAACAAGGTGAGCAGTTAATTCTTGTCATTTGCCAAATAAGTTCTAGCTATACATATTCACAAAACTATCTTTTAGGTTACAATTATGTTGTTCACATTAATTAATGTTTTTCACTTTTATAATAGTTTACCTGAAGAAATAATAATTATTCAGTAGAACATCTTTAAAACTGAATTAAATAGCTACCTTCTAGAAAAATGTTTCTATAGTGTAAGATAATTTCTCAAGACGTGTATGATTAGGTAATTATTATTGTTGTAATTTAAATATGAAATTTTTATCATTTCAAATTTTACTAATTTAAATTAAATATTTGCATGCCTACATAAATCAATACAAAATACCATTATGAAACTTTTATGACACCTGTATGAAACTGTATTCTTGACCAATATATATATTTTTTTAATTTGATTCTTTATATACATAGTTATTTTCAAAGCAACATATCAAGCCATTTTAATTTAAAATTTGCAGGTATCCAGTTCAACAAAGACTTCGGTCAGCATATCCTAAAGAATCCACTCATTATAACATCCATGTTAGATAAGTCTGGCTTACGGCCCACTGATGTAGCCCTTGAAATAGGTCCTGGTACTGGCAACATGACAGTAAAGCTGCTGGACAGAGTGAAGAAAGTTGTAGCCTGTGAAATAGATACTAGGTAAGCTTGATTTGTTTTTCTACCCATGGTATGTTTTCTAGATGGTTACAGAAATGTCCTAATAATATGTACAATTCATAAAGTCCATTAAAATCCATCTCAAGACCTCAATTAACTATGGTTATTCACTTTTCAGGGTTCCATACCTAAAAAGTACCAAGAGAACCCTATTACTATGTGTCTAGGGTCTGTCTGATAGGTAGACACTTGAAATTCTTTAGAATGTGTATAACAGTGGCAACTAGCACAACAAATAAAGAATAATATTTTCTTCTGTTTCCGCGATTATTACTCATTGAAATAAAACAATTTAACGGATTATATCGCGTATATTATCTCATTTCCTGGTCCTCCCGTGACCATGGAAAGCTGGAAAGCTTCCGAAACGTCGGGAACTAAAATGAGATAATATACGCGATATAATCCGTTAAATTGTTTTATTTCAATAAATAAAGAATAAATTAAATTAATGGGTAGGGAGACCTTTGTAATAATAATAATAATGTTTTTTTTTGTATTTTTTGAGTCCTAATTTTTAGGGTTCCATACCCAAAGGGTAAAACGGGACCCTATTACTAAAACGCCACTGTCCGTCTGCCTGTCTGTCTGTCCGTCTGTCGCCAGGCATCTCATGAACCGTGATAGGTAGACACTTGAAATTTTCACAAATGATGTATTTCTGTTGCTGCTATAACAAATACTAAAAAAAGTATAAGTTTATGTCGGTTGGTCTATGTCAATGACCATTATAATATGACCAAACAGCGCATACATTTTGCTTAGGAGTAGGGCTCTGCTGACACAGGATACTCATAGATATGGACGTTTGTAGCATAATTGTGTATGGAACCCTCGGTGCGCGAGTCTAACTCGCATTTGGCTGGTTTTTACTTCTTCATGCACATAAAATAAGTCTTTAACAGATTTTACAGTATGTCTAACTTGCATTATTTCCAGACTGGTGGCAGAATTGCAAAAGCGTGTCCAAGGTACACCTTATCAAGCAAAATTACACATAATTGTAGGAGATGTACTCAAGACAGAACTACCATTTTTTGACATATGCGTGGCCAACATCCCATACCAGATAAGCTCTCCTCTGGTGTTCAAGCTGCTACTACACCGACCTTTCTTTCGGTGCGCAGTACTCATGTTTCAACAGGAGTTTGCACAGAGATTGGTTGCCAAGCCGGGGGATAAACTGTACTGCAGGCTGTCTATAAACACACAGCTGCTGGCCCGTGTTGATATGCTCATGAAGGTATGGTTTTCAAATGTTTTTTTGGATTCCGTAGCTAAAATGGCAAAAACAGAAACCTTATATAGTTTCGTCAAGTCCATTGGTCCGTATGACACAGGCATTTTACTCTAAAACTATGTGACTGAACTATGAAATTTGGAGTATAGGTGTCTTGTGTAAGCCACTATTTAGTTTGATAGTTAAACAATAAAAAAAAATCTAGGGGTTTGTACATGAATCCGAAACGGAAAAGAAGTTTTCTTAGCAAATATTAATGTATGGCACATATTTCGACAGTTCCATTAAAATCATTTCAAGGTTCCTAAAAAGAAAAAATATTTAGTAAATATTTTCGGAAATGATCGCTGCAAAAGTAGCATAAATTGTGTCCCTCTTTTTTCTACTTTCTGTCCAAAAATATGTAAAAAATTATAAAGATAAAGCTTAATAAATACTTTTTGAGTTATTGCCGAAAAATTTTTCATATCGTATTTTTTTCATCTGTAGTGCATTTTTCGTAGGAACGACTGCGGAACCCTACACTTTGTCAGTTATGCTCTCGTCCGGTTTTTAGTATGAACAGCTGCGGAAGCCTTCACTAAGCAATTGAGCATGGTCCGATATGTACTTGGCCCTATTTTTGAAAATTAAAAGCATCCTTTTTACATCAAATAGTACATTTATTACTCATTGACTGAGACTTCATCCTGTACTCGATTGAAGTTATTCATTTTTTATTTGATTTAGAGACTGTATACATTTCTAAGAGTTTTGTTTTATTTATAGAGGTATATCCTTAAACATTTCTGAGGATTTTAATTAACTAATTTTATCTTTTTGCATGTTATGACGCCTAGAGACCATATACATCTCTAAGAAATTTAGATTTAAGAATAATTATGTTTAATGTATTATATCACTTTGACCCCTAAGAGACCTACATCTCAGTAGAATTCAGTCAAATTATTATATTTAATTTTATCGCATGTCGTGACGCCTAGAGACCTTCTACATCTCTGAAAAAAAAATAGTTTATATTTTATATTAACATTGATCTGGAGAATTTGTACATCTCCTCCGCGTGTATCAATTATAAATTAGTTATAACACAATTGTAAAAGTTTTATGTATAATTAAGACAATATTGTAATAGTTAATTGGTACACGCATATTAATTGTTTTATATACTCTGACATCTAGAATTTTATTCTAGACACATTCTAGATTTACTAATTATTTTAATTTTTAAAATGATGATTTTATCAATAATAAGTAAGTATTTATACTTAAGTTAAATGATCTGATTAGGTTTTTCTGGGTTTCCCTAATCCTTGCAACAAATGTTGGATCATATTGTATGTTTCCCAGCAAAGACTTCTCTCATTGTAACTGACAATTCGAAAATGCTTGTATCTAAGCCTACTTGAATAAAGGATATTTTGATTTGATTGAAATAATTATGGTCACGGGTGGACTGAGTCCACGGAAAGCAGAAAAGCTTCCGAAACGTCGGGAACTAAAATGAGAGAGTATACGCGATATTATCCGTTAAATTGTTTTATTTCAATAAGTACAGTTATGTTTAACATTTGTTTTAGGTTGGAAAAAATAACTTCAGGCCTCCTCCTAAAGTGGAGTCCAGTGTCGTACGGATAGAGCCTAGGAACCCCCCTCCTCCCATCAACTTTGTCGAGTGGGATGGCCTGACGAGGATAGCATTTGTCAGGAAAAACAAAACACTGTCGGCAGTCTTCAAACATGGCACCACCATGGCTGTGATGGATAAAAATTATAGAGTGCATTGCTCTTTGCATAATAAGGTATATTTAGAACTAGCTTCTGCCCGCGATGTTGTCCGCCTTAAGTCCGTTTATAGCGGATAAGGGTATTTTTCCGAGATGAAAAGTAGCCTATGTCCTTGCTTTAATTTCATCCAAATCGGTTCAGCGGTTTAAGCGTGAAGAGGTAACGGACAGACAAACACACTTTCGCATTTATAATATTAAGAATTTATTTGTAAATTGTACAGCTTTTACAAAAATTTCATCAAATTTAACCTTTTGGCCGCTATCATATTTGAATTTTGAATTCACGCGCCATGCAATAATTAATGTGACGATTTACGACACGCGTTGCTGGCGTGGTAGGCAAGACAGCACACCACACCTTAAGGTGTTCTTGGCGTTCAAAGGGTTAACAAGTTTTCACACTGCTAGTAATGGTCAGTGGCCCTTTTATCACTATTGAGATAGAAAGAAAGATGAGACTGGAATCAACCGCGAAATTTAAAATTGTAGCTGCGGTGTGCCTGTATGAGCTATAAACAAATTTTAATGCTTTTCTCATTAACGAATAACTTAATAATTAATGACAAAAGCTATGCTACATTTTTAAATTTCGCGATTAATTCCAGTCTCATCTTTCATTAGCCACACTCTAAATGGGGATTGATTGAGGGCATTTAACTAAAGGTAATCCATAATCCATACTAATATTATAAATGCGAAAGTGTGTCCGTCTGTCTGTTACCTCTTCACGCTTAAACCGCTGTACCGATTTGGATGAAATTTGGTATGGAGATAGTTTGAGTCCCGGGGAAGGACATAGGCTACATTTTATCCCGGAAAAATACGCTTATCCGCGATAAACGAATTTAAGGCGGACGAAGTCGCGGGCACAAGCTAGTAATATTATAAATGCGAAAGTGTGTCTGTCTGTCTGTTACCTCTTCACGCTTAAACCGCTGAACTGATTTGGATGAAATTTGGTATGTAGATAGTTTGTGTCCCGGGAAAGGACATAGGTTACTTTTTATCCAGAAAATATGCCCTTATCCGCGAAAAACGAATTTAAGGCGGACGAAGTCGCGGGCAGAAGCTAGTCTTTTATAAATCCATTGCCAGGGTCATCATCATGGAAGTCCAAGGAATGTTGGCAACTAAAATTAAATCATTTTACCTTTACAGGAAATCCCAGAGGACTTTGACATAAAACAAAAAGTACAGGAAATCCTAACAAACGCCAGTGCTGACCAAATGCGCGCCAGAACCATGGATGTTGACGATTTCATGAAGCTTCTTCATGCTTTCAATTCAGAAGGAATACATTTTGCTTGAAAACTGGAGTGTGATTATTTTGCCTTCATTCCTGTTAACACTTTCACTCCCACAACTTTTGTAGTGCTACACTTTTCTCTACGTATGGGGAAACGCATGGTATTGGTTACGCGTCTACGAGCAGAGCGCCCGCTAGGCGGGTTTCTGGCAGTGAATGTGTTAATAAAAGTAGGAGACACACTTCAGCATTAATAATATTAGGGGTAAAACCAATAAATTTAATTTCTTAACTTAAACCATTATCAATATTTATATAACTTTATTCCACACAGAAAGTTCTACCAGTTAACTCTAGACTAGCTAGGCCAGTCAAACCTAACCATTCCTGTAAAATCTGAGAAATATAAAGACAAATCTGATTTAACTACAACTTTATTAAGATAGAGATATTATAATGAACTTGCACCAATCTCTATCAATATGAAGTGAATGACCATTAGTTCCTATTGCCATTTTAAATGGCTGCCTTCTTGAAGCCCCTTTCGGCATAGTCCGCCGGCTCCTGCTTGTCAGATTTGAATGGGAACCCAGGCTGTCCAGGCAAGACCATAGGTTTGGTTCTTAGCACCCTCCAACCTCCTTTCTTGGTCCAGTCCTAAAGAATATTCACAGCATTTTAGTTACATACATAAATTTTACTGTTTATATTAGACTATGGATGAAATGGCAACAGGTTTCGGGAATAAAATACAACATGCAAAAGCCCCTTTGATTGAAGGGCAAAATTTACAAGACCATTGTATGACCTTGTCATGTATGGATCATAATGTTGGGCTACAAAGGTGACAGATGAAAGGAGATTGCATGTTACTGGAGATGAGAAGATGAGAAGGGAGTGGTGTGACGAAAATGGATTGGATAAGGAATGAGTATATAAGAGGAAGCCAGAAAGTAGAACCAGTGTGTGATAAGCTCATAGCAAATCTCCTATGGTGGTATGGATATGTTAGGAGGAGGGATGAAAGTCATATGACAAGGAGGGTATTAGGTATGCATTTGGAGGGATGTAAGAGGAGTAGACCAAGGAAAAGGTGGATGGATTGCATGAGAGATGACATGAATAGGAAGGACAGGTGATAAAGAGGTATGGAAAAAAAAACATGCAGCATCGATACCAAGTAAATGGGATTAGGGAAAGCGAATGATGATTACACTAATCTTGGGTGCCTATTTCACAAACATGATGACCAGCAGTTACAGCCTGTATGAAACCACGGTTGTATGTATGGACTTCATAGTTTAGCATTTATCATCATCACATTCGCAAAATGGACTAGCTTCATCCTTGCCAGAACTTACATTTCCACAGTATTTGAAGTAGTAGTGAGTTGACAGGATTCCTAGTGCAATTAGTCCCAGTTTCCCTGTAATGTATCTGTAACTGGCAGCTCGATCAGCACCCTGAAAGCATCAGAAAATAGTTAATCAGTTTGTTGTTATTAGCATTTGTTTTGATGATCAGTTTGGCTCAGCAGCAGGAGTAACATTGCCTGCGGAGTCTAAGGTTGTTCCTAAGTCTTAGATGTTTTCTATATGTATAAGTAAATATATTGCTGTCTAGTACCCTTATGGGACTGGTGCCCAGTTCCTTTCACAAGCCTTATTGAGCTTACCATAGTAGTTGATTTGTGTAATATTATAGTGTAATATTTATTTATTTGCCTGTTGGTTACTTTACAAGCTTGTATTTTTCTTTTTGAGCGCCAAGCAGCGAAGTACTACCATGTGACCCAGATGCCACAGCAAGAAAAAAAAAATGTGATTGCAGAACAACATATTGATATTATATTCAGTTTTTGAACCACAAAAGCTTTTTGGTTCATATGCTGCTCAGTATATGCCGACCAAATTTCATGTCTGGGTCACGTCATATTACCCCACTGCTCGGCGTTCAACAGGTTAACATGCAATCTATGTATGGGTCAAATCTTGCAAGTTAAATTTGACCCAGTTTTCTGACTGAGCTAAAATTAGGCATACTTATGTAAGTTCGGTGACAATGCAATATTATGATACCATTGAGCTGATCTGATGATGGAACCGGAATGGGGCCATAGGAACTAACAAAATAACGCAATCCTACCGATCTTTAGAATCGTCTCGATGAGTAAATGACGGATGTTCCGAGAAAAGTACAGTCAGTACAATATACGGTTGTCTCAAAAATGTAATTTTTGACAGGAACTTATTTGTTATGTAACCTCACCAGCATTCCGCTGAGGCCAGCAAAAATCTTATCTAAGGGTGCACGGTAGAATCTGCGAATGGGATTGATGCGCTCTCTCCAGTATTCTTCGACGTGCACGGGCTCGTTGGATGACAAAATTTGGTCTTTAAGCCACTGTTTACGCCAAGCCCTTTCGGCATCGGTCATTCCCAAACATCTTTCTCGTTCAGAAACCAGGCGACCAGCAATGGACATAGGCTTCACGCCTGCCGTTTGTGACATCTTTATAGATTTGTGCAACTCACGATCCTAGGTTACTTTCTGATAAGTAATCAAGAATAATAGATATCCTGTCCGAAATAGTTAAATAAAAATGTGACAGTTTATTGACGTTTGGCAAGAGTACGTTCAGAAACAATATAGTACCATATTGTTTCGAATAGCGCAATTTTTGCCTATACTTCATTGAATGTACGAGCATGAGTAGTATTTAGCAAGTATTGTACGTTTTACGTATGAAATCGGATAATACCTAACTATGAACGATTCGGAATTTTGAATCTCTTCATATCGAACTGTGGTTCCATGCACAAGCAATGTTGCAATATTATGGTATCTGAATGCGCCTCAATGTTTCGTTTTGTTTCATTAATTTTTGTGTTAGTAATTAGTATCATTCGGTGTATTGTGAAGTCACGAATCAAAATTTTGTAAAAATTTACGGGGTTCTCAGTGTGGTCATAAACAGACACACAGTTCTCCATACCTATTCTATACCCGTACACGTGCATAAAAATAAGAATCAGAATATGTTCCGATTTACGAAAGGTTGTTGAAGATACCGATACCTATGGTACATATTTAAGGACATAATTTGCTACTGAAGAGTATTATGTAAAGTAATAAAAAGAAAAAACTTATTTTAATAATATACAGCGACAAAATGCCTTTATTCTTTGTCTATAACGTATGAGTATTGTATGAAGTATGAGTTATATAAATCCGTTTCAGCAAATGCCGATAACATTCCAAACGTAGAAATAGGAATCCTATTCTCGCACTCCGCGGCACTGCCAAATGCCAAAGTTTCAATTTCCTATGTGATAGTGTACTAAATTAGCGAGATAGGTATCGGGACTGCGATTTAATTTAAGGGACTGTGTTTGCTTATTGTTTTTAAAAGGAATTGAACAAGCAATAAATATGCCTAAATATTATAAAGTGGAAATCAACAAGACAGAATGGATTGTACCAGAGCGATATCAAATGCTTACACCAGTAGGATCCGGTGCCTACGGTCAAGTTTGGTACGTATTTGTTTAGAATAAGTGTCAGGCACTATGCCAGTAAGTATTTATAATCAGAGAGAGCAGTGATCATTAAGTAAGAATTAGGGGAACTATGATATTAGGATGCAAATCAGTGCAATGCCCCTGCGTGGGCGGAACGGGTTTAGTTGTTTGTATTTCATATATTTATGTTTGCCTGTTGATGCCGTGCATGCCTACGAGTGCCCAGTTCCTTTCACTGCCTTAATATTTTGGCATTATCCACAAGTTTACTGCCCACATTTTATAATGCATTTCCAGGCAACAAGAAGAATATTTAATCAGATGTCTTAAAATAAAGCTGACTGATTCAAACCACACCACATACTTATAAGATTCTAATGATTATAAATAATACTCTGTGTTTCCTACATGCTATATTTCTTATGTAAATTGTACTTATTTTAATTTATTGATTTGTTGATTCATTTGTAACATTTGCTTTCTTAGAGATTACACCCAACAAGTACATTCCAGGTCTTCTAACGTGAAACAAACAGTCAAATACCAGCATACACCAGAGTCCCTGTGTCGATACATACCATATGACATGCTATATAATGTATAATTGGTTGTAGCTCGGCCATAGACACCTTACACAACATGAAGGTGGCCATCAAGAAGCTGGCGAGGCCGTTCCAGTCTGCCGTGCATGCCAAGAGGACCTACCGGGAGCTGCGCATGTTAAAGCACATGAACCATGAGAATGTCATTGGTAAGAAAAAATCTGTTACATAAGTACCAAGCTGTACTGAAACAAAACATAATATCAAGAACCTCCAAACATTTTTTTGAGTTGTCATTATATTAGTACAATTTATTAATTTGATCCTCAATTAGGATTAATATCATTTAACAACATAAAAAAATATATATTTTCTAAAGTTTCAAGACTATTAAAACTGCCATAGTTCATATGTATAAAACCAAACACATTCGTATTGAGCTCCATACAAGTTATTTTGGTTTTAGACATGAACAGCAGAAAAAATTCAGTGTCTTTTGATTGTAAGTAATTGTAGTGATATGGAGCTCCATTCAAGTTAGTTTGGTTTTAGACATAGGACAGCAGAAACATTTCAGTATGTTTTCATTGTAATAGGGATGTTGCCTAATGTTAAGATTTGTTAAAATTATACAAGATCCTGATAAAACAAGCAAAATAAGGAAGTATGTTAAAATTTTAAGTACAATGCATATTCTGTAGCTTTTTTTTCCATAAACAAGTTTTGACATAGCTGCAGCGCAAAGTTCTTTATTTTCCCATACAAGATACTAACCGTGTGACATCACTAAGCTAGTATGCTTCAGTGTGAAGTGTTTTTTGGGAGAGTCCAAAAATGCGATTTTAACATTGTTAAACAACAATCAGGGAGTTTTTATTAGATTGAAGTAGTTTTGTTACCAATATTTTTGTTATTGGGAGGTCCTTCTATAATAAACCATAGAAAATGTTTAATAGCCTATTGTAGTGATAGATGAGAAGAAGATAAAGTAATATTGGAAAGTATGCCTATCCAATTTTTCGTGTTCCATTTGTGATGCTACAGTTTGATGTATGATATGTACAAGTGTTTTGTAAGAATTTGCTTGTGCTACATAGGCTTGCTGGATGTATTCAGCCCCGAGAAAACCCTGGAGGAATTCCAGCAGGTCTACCTGGTGACCCACCTAATGGGAGCGGACTTGAACAACATTGTGCGCACACAGAAGCTGTCCGACGACCATGTTCAGTTCCTGGTCTACCAGATACTCCGCGGCCTGAAGTATATCCATTCTGCGGGAATTATTCATAGGGTAAAACATTTCAAATATATTTAACTAATATTAGCTTTAAAAATGTAGACAGCATTTCAAGAGTTTACTTACTTGTCTCGTAAGAACTGTGTGTTGTTTGTGAAATTAAGAAAATTATAACCTATTGTCCAGTGTTACAGTTCAGGTTTGCATGAGGATATTGGTAGGGATGGCAACTTGATTATTGCCGAACACGGAACAAAACTTAAAAACCCCTGAATATTTTACCCCCTGTTAGATTTAATTCAGTTTTGTAGGGTTCCGTTCCCAAAGGGTTTACCCTATTACTAAGATTCCGCTGTCCGTCTGTGTCTGTCTGACTGTCTCATGAACCGTCATTGACCGTGATGCTACAATTGAATATTTTGTACGGAACCCGTGGAACTTGGGCGGATTTTACCTGGACACTTTAATTCCCCCCCAGATGCTCTGCAAACTAGGACAAATCTTAATTCTAACTGCCGTATGTTTCCACAAAGAGAAATACTTTATTTTTTCTACAGCCCATTAAAAATAGTTTACATTATACCATACATAGTTCGTCATTTATAACTAACTCTACCCTGCACTGGCGTTGGCTTATTGTTGCTACTCAAACTTGTTTTTATTACTCTCTATTTTTCTTATTACTGTTACTTTATTTCGAATAAAAGTTCTAATATCCTTAATGTCTTAATCACTTTGCTTAGTTGGTGTAGAAGAAGTAAGAACATAAAACCAACAAACTCACTTTTAAATTATTAAAATTGTTGCTTATAGTAGTAAAAACTATAAAGGATAATTGTATTTTTTGACAAGGACCTGAAACCATCAAACATTGCTGTCAACGAAGATTGTGAGCTGAAAATCCTAGATTTTGGTCTGGCGAGGCCCACCGAAACTGAAATGACGGGCTACGTGGCCACAAGGCAAGTTTCTTCATGACTCCTAACTATTACTGAAATTATTTCTTATTATTTGAAGCACAGCACGTGTCAAGAAGAATGTATTTTGTGTGAGTTTTGTGAATTTGTGTAATTAATAACACTTAAGCTATAGGTATTTTATTTTACTACCAAACTATACGAGTTCTTGTACTCGAAATAAATGTTTTTTCATTTCATTTCATTTACTACATGTACAAGTAGAGATCATGCCCATTTACGATTATGCTACCATTTTTAGGGTTCCGTAGCCAAAATGGCAATAACGTAACCCTTATAGTTTCGTGATATCCGTCCGTATGTCACAGGCATTTTACTCAAAACTACTTGATGTATATTAATGAAATTTGGAGTATAGGTGTCTTGTATAAGCCGCTACTTTGTTTGATAGTTAAATAACAAAAAAAAATATTACAGGACCCTCCCCTTGAAATATTATATACTCAATACTTGAAACAGAAACTGGAAAAAGAAAATCAACCAATATCAATGTGTGGCACATATTTCGACAGGAGGAAATTGAGGTTTCTAAATTTTTTATTTATTTAGTGAATATTCTCGAAAATAATCGCCTCGCAAAGTAGCATAAATTGTGTCCCTCTATTTTCTAAACCTTATGTCCAAAATATGAAAAAATTACAAAGATACAATTTAATAAATACTTTCAACGAAAATTATTTTCAATATAATCGGATATACCGCTTTTAAACGACTTCCAAAAAAGGAGGAGGTTCTATATTCGACTGTTTGTATTTTTTTTATGTATGTTCACCAATTACTCCGCCAATTGTGGACCGATTTTATACACATAACGCATTTATGTACGAAAACACGAAAATAAAGCCAAGGTCAACTAAATACAATATCAATTACTTTAAAATTTAGGTAGTGAAAAAAATTCAAAAATATATACGTGGGGTTACGTGTAGTGGGAAGGGGGGGAGGTCAGCTAGAACCTCGCGTGATTTCTGGATGAACCCTTATTTTCGAAAAACTGCGCTTCTCAGCATAAGGACGCTCTTTTGCTAGTGACCTCTTTCATATCGTATTTTTTTCATCTTTAGTACATTATTTTGTATGAACGGCTACGGAACCCTACACTCAACATGGTCCGACTTGCTCTTGGCCGGTTTTAACCCATAGCAGAAAGAATCTGGGTCGATTATTGTTTGAGCCAGATACCGAATTTTGAGAGTTATCTCTTGTTATCGTTATTTTTATCTTTAAAGTAATTGAACCTAAATTGCACTTCCCATCAGTGGTAAGTGGTGAGGCGTCAACTTATCTGTGGGTAAGCAGGAAAATGGATGGATTACTTTGTTTTTAAGAAATTGGTATGAACTAAGGACCATTAAAGTTATAGTTATTTATTTCATAAAAAACAATGTACATTGTGTTTGAAATAATACATACATTTTAAAAAAGACCTTAATTAAGTAAACTATGTGGTAAGTTACAAGAATTAAACATTATATACAAGTCAACCAAAATTATTAAGATCGCAAGGAGATATTCTGGCAAAAACTAGATGACGCCATAAAAATAAACATTTAACTATATTATAATTGAATAAAGAAACATAATATAGTAACAATTAGTTCGCAAACAGCTAATAATAAATAAATCGTGACATTTAATAACTGTGTCACGCTTCCAAAGTTGAATAATTGTAAAAAATAATTCTTATACATAGATGGCGTTGTTTATCGGAGAACGGCTTTTGTATGGAGATGATCAGTCCTCTTGTTTTAATGGTCCTTGGTAGGAACTAAGTTGTATAGATGCCTCGGTGCCTATTTGAATGTTAGTTTACAAGGTAGTGTCTCATCGCAGATGGTACCGCGCCCCGGAGATCATGCTGAACTGGATGCACTACAACCAGACGGTGGACATCTGGTCGGTGGGCTGCATCATGGCTGAGCTGCTCACCGGCCGGACCCTGTTCCCCGGCACCGACCGTATCCTTTCACAGCTACGTTTAGTTATAGTGCTGTTAACATTGACCTTTTTAATGTAAGTAGATGCACATTCTCCGCAAAAATTGTTCAATCAAAAATTTACGTGATGAATATGACTTTCATACTATGAAGTGAAGGTTTTAAATACGAAGTCTTTATCGTCCTTATAATTTGTTATTTTCTAAATTATGAGTAAAAATAGACGTAATTTTGTTTATTAGACTTTGAACGTCACATATTTTGTTGAGGAATGTGCTTGTGGATGCATTATAAGAGATCAATGCCTAGATGGTCTTCAGTGTCTTTGGTTCTGGAGCTTGCCGTATTTTCTTTTGCAGCATTGGATGTACACGATAAACATTTCGAAACTTTCGTACCCACAGACTGCGCGGAGATAATTCATTATACCGCAACATAATACCCAGTAGTTATTCACTGTCCGTCCTAGAATAGACTTGACTTATTTACTGCATGTTCAATTCTACCATTGACATCGTGACGAGTGTCCCCTTGAGCATCACTCTTAAACATTGTATTGTGTATTCAGCGTAGCATGTAGCGAACGACCGTCTCCGGCCTTAACCTTATGGGGAACAGATATCCATCAGTTAAACTTGATCATGGAAGTGCTTGGAACGCCCGCTCAGGAGTTCATGCAGAAAATATCCTCTGAGTCTGTAAGTAGCCTAACGGGTTCTAACTTCACTGTGCATAAGTCATGCATATATATACTGTAAATAGCCTGCCCGTGCCTGCTTAGGAGTCTGTTATCATCTTCGGGGGATTTTGGAGTAGGTATTTATTTATGTAATATTGTTGCAAAATATGACGATGGGACTTGAAATATTCACATAAAGAAATGCTATCAAAAGTCGGTTCGCCATTCCATTGCGGCATTTGTCGACGACGAATGGTACATGTTTGAGCAAGGATGTAACCCGGTAAAGGGCGACCATCGATAGCGGCACACGCTGCCCAGAATATCACCGCTCCGGGGGAAGTGCGGGGTGTGGGGAGTTGGGAGCGAGTGATTTCGTGCGCAGCGGGGCCAGTGTGCCGCTATGGAGGGTCGCCCTAATAATGTGATATATAAAGAGGAAGATCCGTTCCGCACGCCAGGAATAAGTGCACGTCTGCCGTGGTTTGAATGTTATTTTGTGAGAGGATAGCATTTTGTGTACTGTATTATCATTGGCCTCGGCCTCGTAACAGCTTCTCATTAACCGCTTGGTTGTTTGTCCGTCTGCTTGTGTACGTTTGGTGCTTGTAACCTTAACCTCCGTGCGTTCAGATATTGACCATCTCACAAGGATATTGTTTTTGTGCGGGAAACCCGATCAAGAGACCATTGACAAAATTATAAGCGAAGAGGTAAGGCACTAACTGGGCAATAAATAATGCTAGCTTCTTTTTATACTTTTAATATTTATAGCAAACGTAACGCTTTGCAACCGAAGACGGACGATGCTACCTGTTAAACTACAGTGAAATTATATTTAATAAACAAAATCATTGTCCTAAACAAACTCATTGTTTGTAATGGTGAACTAGAAATAACCAGCTTACAATTATTGAAATAAAACAATTTAACGGATTATATCGCGTATATTATCTCATTTTAGTTCCCGACGTTTCGGAAGCTTTCCAGCTTTCCATGGTCACGGGAGGACCATGTACCGCATTGTCCTCCCTCATGTTTCCATGGTCCTCCCGTGACCATGGAAAGCTGGAAAGCTTCCGAAACGTCGGGAACTAAAATGAGATAATATACGCGATATAATCCGTTAAATTGTTTTATTTCAATGAGTAATAATCGCGGAAACAGAAGAAAATATTACAGCTTACAATTAATTTACTAAAAACATTAAAAACAAGGTGTCTAAGGT
The DNA here is from genome assembly GCA_905404275.2 of Hedya salicella. Lineage (NCBI taxonomy): Eukaryota > Metazoa > Arthropoda > Insecta > Lepidoptera > Tortricidae > Hedya > Hedya salicella. The sequence continues at coordinate 10,533,515 of FR990099.1, forward strand.
CAATCATATCAGAGATTTTTTGTATCCAAGGTGGTAGCCGGCAGTCAAGTAAACCTGTGTTGAATATTATGTTGTGGTGGTTTTCTTAAACATGCAATGAATTATTGACGTTGTGTTACTTATAATAGGCCTCGAAGTCTCACGTTTCGGGAGCGGCGAAACGAGAGACGCATAATGAAATTTCATACAAAATTGAAGGCCTGGCCGGCAAAGCGACCTTCTTTTGTTTCAATATCAATCTGGGATACGTCTTCATGGAGTTCAGCCATTAAAAAGACACCCATAAGGGTTATGAGATTCTGCCACTATTCATGTAGTCCACATAAGGGGATGAGTTGGGAATGTGGATGAGTAGAAAATTTTGTCGAGTTGGGCATTTGAACGAGGTAGGAAATGGACAATTTGAGATTTACCAATCTCAATGTGGACGAGTTGAGAATGGGGACGAGCTGGAAATTTTAGGCGACTTGAATATTGTGGACGAGTTGGTAATGGTAATCTGCACGGGATAAGAAGTGGATCATTTGGGATTGGTATGTGGACAAATTGGGAATGTAGACTAGTTAAAAAATAGTGGACGAAATAGGAATTTGAATGAGATAGGAAGTGGACAATTTGGTATTGGTATGTGGACGAGTTGCGAATGTGGATGGACGAGTTGGATATTGTGGACAATTTGGGATTGGTATGTGGACGAGTTGGGAATGGCGACAAATTATATATTATCGACAAGATAGGAAATTGACAATTTGGTATTGATATGTGGATGAGTTGGATATTGTGGATGAGTTGTATATTGTGGACGAGTTGGAAATGTGGAGGAGATAGGAAGTTGACAATTTGGTATTGGTATGTGGACGAGTTCAAAATCACAGCGATACTTTTATTTTTATTTGAAAAAAAAAAAATATTTTAAAAACAATTGTTTGTGAAAAAATTAACAATTTTAGTTATATGATTCGATGTATTGATTTTTTATTTATTGCGTGTTTGAGAAAAGCACTATACATACCTCGGCGTGAGTTTGCCAGCCTCGTATACCTATCCTCTATACTTGCTTGGCTGGCAATCCCTATTTTCCCGTCCTCTGCCGTAATGAAATATTCAATGTCAAATATGCGTTTTGATCTTATTGGAAATGCGGTACTCGTCTTATCAATGTTACTTCTTATTCCAATGACCGGATGGTTTTGTTAAGAATAATGATTTTATTTATTTAGTTTCTAGATGCGCCGTTAAAATATTTTCAATTAAAATTGAACGAATTAAACTAATAGCATTAATACGATTATGGCAGTCCAAATCAGAGTATTTTGCACGTGTACAGCTGTGTAAACCACAACAAGTGTGAGTCACGCGCGCCGTCCTGTGTGCCCTCGCTGCGCATCGACGATGTTTTGTGTTGGTTCATGATGCTTGTGGATATCGATGCCAAGTATGTCACATGAACGCGGCTATCTGTTTCATTAACGTCAAGTAGTTTACAATTAATAACTATTAACTGTTTTGTTTGCACTGAAATTACCGTGGCTTGCAAATGCTACGAATGCGAACGGGTCATAAGCATACAACGCAGAAAAGGCGACACCGAGCAGGCATTTCAGAAATAATAACAAAAGAAAACCAATTATTGTCAAATTGATGACGCGTCATACGTTTACACAACACGTAAATGATCATCATGAATGAAGAATTTACTATTGTCGTCTTTCATTTCAATACTTAGTACTGGCGTGCCCGCTCGGCGCCTCCTTTTGTGCGATTTATGTTCATAAGGTTTTAGACCAGTTCCACATTTAAGTCGTACTACGAGATATCTTACGGAATATATTTTACAATCTTTTATAACTTGCAATGTAACTATGTATGTTCGGGTGAAATATTGCAGGTTAAATTTGACCTACTTCCCGGTTTCCAATTGAGCTAAAATTTGGCAACAGCAAGGTGGTCATAGGAACTCTGTAATAAATTAATTCCATCCTACCGAGTTCGGACTCTATAGAATCGTCTCGGAGAGTAGTTGATGGATGTTCAAAGAAAAGTACAGTTGGCAATAAAAGCTTGTCACTTAAATGATATTTTTGAACGAAACTTTTTGAAAATATCTTTATTGTTTTTTATTTATGGCATAATGTAATTTATGCGACTTATGAGTTGATCGCAACATTATGTGACAACAGCCGCTAAATAGAAGCTATGTTGTGGACATAGGGCCAACATTGTGTAGCGAGGCAACGACGCCGGACACGCGGCAAACCTTTGTCAATATTTGCTGTTTGCGGACGACCGCGGACGCCCCGACACAGACTTTTTTTAACAAGCTTTTATTTAACTTGCAATGTATATTTGTTCGGGTGGAATCTTGCAAGTTAAATTTGACCTACTGCCCGGTTTCCGATTGAGATACATTTTGGCATATTCATATAAGTATTATATTTATACAATGCAATAGTATGATACTATCGAGCTCGAGTGGTCACAGGAATTCTGTAATGAAATAATGCAATCCCACCGAGTTTTGGCCCTTTAGGATCTTAGCGGTCAGTAGTTGATGGATGTTCAAAGAAAAGTACAGTCGGCGATAAAAGCTTGTCACAAAAATGTTTTTTAATTTTTATAGAAACTTATTTACTTTAAATGTAGGGAAGCCTCGTGGTAAAAAATGGCGAGGCCGAACTGTACTTAATATTCAGATCGTGTTCAATTCGAATTATTGTGTTCGAGGAATTAGCTATTGGAAAAACTTTCACCTGGCGACAAGACTGCTATTAGGTATTAGACACGCATGCCAGCGCATGCGCCCATGAAAGTCTGGTAGCGGACGACTCGCTTACATGGAGACAAGCTGGGCTAAGATGGTAGATAGATACTCTTTCTGTTAAGTAAGTGACAGAGACGGATGCTTACTCGAACATCATAGCTACATCTTTTTGCGACGTATGTATGTGTGCTGCATGTAGTTCTGCGTCATTTTATTTGTTTTCGTTCGAGACTGTTAAATTTTCTTAAATCTTTATACCCTCGCAGCGTCCATCAACTAAAACAAAACAAATGCAATTTTGTTCTCTTTGAAGAATAAATAATGTAATGTAAAGTTTTTTTAATAACAATAGTGCTTACTATTTTGTGGTTTTCGAGATCGCTCTTGGGGGATAAAACCGCCTATTGTCTACCGTATCTTATGTAAGGGCTTAATGTGCTGTTTCTCTTGTTGGTGTGCAATAAAGAATTGTTGTCTTGTATTGTTGAAAGCGTCGCGAGGTTATGTGGGTAGTATCCTCATAATACCCACATATCCTCATCTGTTGGAATAGTCCTCAGTTGTAGAATAACGTATGGGTTTCATGTTTAGGCGCGCAACTACATCCAGTCGCTGCCGGCGCTGGCGCGGCGCGACTTTCGCGAGGTGTTCCGCGGCGCCAACCCGCTCGCCATCAACCTGCTACAGCTGATGCTGGAGCTGGACAGCGACAAGTGAGTACAGCGTCATCGCCACTACATCCATGTCCAGCCGGGCTGGACAAAACGTCTAACGTAAGCGTCACGGCATGCCAACTGGCCCAATCCCGGGTTTCTGACCTGATCGTTCTTATACCAGAGCCAAAATCAACTGAACGTTAGTCATAAACGTTATTTCTTTATTTCTTTATAAATGTACAAGAACAAAGTAATTTTACAGTACAATCACAAGTCATTACAAGTTTCTTAATATTATGTCGGCCTCCTCACTCGTGCTTTCGAAGAAAGAGCAAGGGCAAGCTAGTGGTGCGACGACAGGCCGAGCCAACCCGGATGCGTGTGCGTGGCGTGCTCGTAGAAGCGCTCGTGGCGTGCGCGTTGTAAAGTACGAATCCTCATAAGAGATGATACACAGCTGCGTACGCAAACGTTACGCAAGCGGTGTGTCATCTCTTATGAGCAGTGGTGTGCATTCCATATAGGCAAATAGGCACTGCCTACCCTAGCATAAATGACTCCAACACATGTATTTCTCATCTCTGTAATAATACTATAATATTTCTTAAAACAAAACCTATTTGCCACCTTCCATTACGGAACGCGCTGCGATTTAAATTTGCGCGCGAACCCAGCTAAGCGAGCCTGAACGGCAAGTCAGGCAGGAAAGTCCAGCGCCTAACCCACAGCACACACGCTCAGAATGCGCTTGTCTAATATCGTCCGTGAACTATGTACGAATTTGCTCAGCACACACTTATACGCAAGTCACACGCACAGAAGGCTTAAAATCCGGCCGCCGGACCTGTCAGTGTTGCCAATTTAGCAGATTTTATGCTAAATTTGCTATACTTTTAAGTTGTCTAGCACATTGTTAGTCGTTTAGTATATTTTTTAACATACATTAAAAAAATATTAAAATAAAGTAAAATCATTAACATGATTTTACTTTATTTCACATTTTTATTGTTAATTTGAAACGTATCCGGGACGTTTATAAATAATTGGCGATGAAAACGAAAATGGAGTTTTCATGATCGGTCTCAGATCATGAAAATTCCATTTTTGGTTTTGATTCATTTTTCGTTTTTGTTGTCGCGAAGTTATTCCATTTTATAATACCTCATCTACATCATTTCATTTAAAAATTCAATCGAATAAAACGCTTTCAGTCTAAATTTGCTTGATACAAATAAATTGTAAAAATTAAATGACTTTTTATTTGACATAGAAAACTGTTAGCATAATTTTCGGCATTAGTAAATAGCATTTAGCATAATTGTATCAAAATTCGGCAGTAGTTTAGCAGATTTTATATTCGCCTTGTTGGCAACACTGGCGAAAGTATCGCGACCAATCCCGTGCATTGCTTTCATGCGGCGAATTAAAATAGGTCCCTCTTTTACTGTAATTTGTACGCGTAATGTAGGGCGTTCTAATTTGTCAAGGTTTTTTGTTTACTAAATTTTGATTTGATTTTGCTATTCTGGTGCCATAAAAGGATTCTTTATTGCGACACTTGCAAGCTGTGATAAAATTTAAATTTCTTGTATTACTTAGTTTACTTTTGCCGTGACATAGTGTTTATTGTAGTAGCTAACGCTTAAATATGTGTTTTGGGTATGATCGGTATTTTGATTTAGTGTGTTTGTGGAAGTTAACTTTCGTCGAATTTAGCAAGTTAGCGTTCGATGATAGAGTAATGGTAGTTAATAAAGGTAGGTATGTTGCAGTTAACTCAAACTCAGAGCAATATTACCTACTCGTAAATTTCACGTAAAGTATTACGAAAGTGTTAGCTGGTTGAATACACACTTTACTGTCCGTCCATTTTTTTCGGGAAGTCTCCAAATGTTAGGAATGATACAGACAGGCTTTGTCGAATTCTGCCTACCCTAAGTAAAAACCCTATGCACGCCACTGCTTATGAGGATCCGTTATGTGTCTCGGCCTTTAATGTTTATGACTGTGACTTCAGTGAATTTTGGCCCTACAATAGCGAACCTCCTCCCCGGCCGCTTTATTTCTAAAATCTATTCTGCAAATATTGAATTTTGTGAAACTTTGGAAAACACGACTTTTATAGAGAAGATACGCCGCTCTTCAGGCATTGACTAAAATAATGTGAAAATGTTCACAGGATAATTTATACTGAGCTGATTAAAAAGGAGATTTTTCATATCAATATTATATTATTCCAAACATCTATACTATTATAAAGTTGTAAAAGATATTTAAAAAAAAGTAATACAGTACTATTTAACACGTTCACAGTCCAGTGCCCCATACATGGGTCACGAGGAAATATCTTCACAAGTCCGTGCCCCACACATGGGTCACTGTAGACCGTGACCGTGACCCATACGTCGAGCATAGACGTACGAGGAAATCGAAAAAAATTGTATGGGGACAATGAACGTGTTAAAGGTTACGATAATCGATTTTTTTTTTTGTATTTTTGGTATACTTATAGAATGTATGCGTCGTTGTGGCTTCAACACCAAAAATTGTTGTAATCTGTTTAGTCTTTTTGGCGAGATGGCGACACATACAAACATGCAAAAAGTAAATAATATATATTTCTTAGGTTTCAGTGACCTTTAAAGAGTCCGTAACACTTATTTTTTTGATGAGCATTTTTTTGATCTTCAATATACAGACATATCATTTGTACAACTTTATTATTATATAGATAAATAGAATTCAAAACAAAATCTTGGGATAGTGGGTAGTGGATAGAGAAGTCGCGGGCGAAAGCAGTTATTACATAGGTACACATTGAGTGTTTGAGCGAGTCGTGACATTCGTGACGCGCGTTGCTCGACTATTTCCACTTATCGACTCACACGCATCTCATGTGCCAACGAAAGTAATTGGCGCGCCCATGCATGATATCACGAGACAGTTTCTGACACCAATAAAAAACTAATTGTAACCGCCAAATATTCTATGTTATATAATGTTTTTGTAATGTTGGAAAGCTTTTAGGAAAGCGTGACGATAATCGCGTTCGAGTGAGTCAAATCTGATGTTTTACATCTATACTATTATAGTTGTAAAAATGAAATGTCTGCAGTCTGCACATTGAAGATATAAAAAAAAAACTTATCTAAGGGACTATTTGGATGGAGGTCACTGAAGCGAATAATATTTTTTTTTTTGATTTTTTGTATGATACAAACATACAAAAATTAAAAAAAAAAATATCGTTGTGGCTTCTTCACGCCAAATCGGCTAAACGGGTTTCATCGTTTTTGGTACACGGGTTGGTATAGGATACTTTTTATCCGACTACGCTGAATAGGGAACGAGGGGTTATGACTTTTTCTCCGATGTTTCGGAAGCTTTTCAGCTTTCCATGGTCACGGGTTGAAAGCTGAAAAGCTTCCGAAACGTCGGGAACTCAAATGAGATAATATACGCGATATAATCCGTTAAATTGTTTTATTTAAATGAGTAATAATCGCGGAAACAGAAGAAAATATTAAATATTCACTCGTTTTAAAAAAAATGGTCTGTAAGGTCGGTTTACGGACGATTATTTTACGTGATAACGTCTTTGTGTGCTGCCGCTGTCTCAGATGCGTCACAAGCCGAACGCATAGGCTGATCGTGCCTCTATCGCTCATTCCGCGCCCTCGCTTGCACGCTTGGCTCAGGCGGAACGTGACAGCGGAACGTGACAATGAGTCATGCTTTTTCGTCTGTGCAGCCGGCGTTCGTCGATTTATAAGACGTTATTACGTCAAAAGTTTTCTATACTACTGTGCATGGACATTGTGCAGAGGCGATGCTAAGTGGGTGGTTGTCTGGCAGGCGCATCACGGCCGAGCAGGCGCTGGCGCACAAGTACCTGGAGCAGTACGCGGACCCCAGCGACGAGCCCGTGTCGGCGCCCTACGACCAGAGCTTCGAAGACATGGACCTGCCCGTCGACAAGTGGAAAGGTACTTGGTGCTCACATCATGGCCGCTTTTTGTCTACATAGCATATTCATCGTGAGAAATAGTATTTTTCTCAAACATGCAATGAAATATTGACGTTGTGTTCCTTACAATAGACCCCGAAGTCTCACATTTCGGGTGCGGCGCGACGAGGGACACTTGATAATTTCACACGAAATTGCGGGCCATGGCCTGCAAAGCGACTTTCTTTTGTTTCAATTCGCTCCGAGCGCCGCCGCGCTGAGGTACGCAACTTAAAAGAACGAATACCTACAAACAGTTTTTGTTCTTACTAAAATCGATGACATAACCATGTCCTAAGAAGACGTTTTCGTACGTCTTATAGTTTCAGACTTTCCCATACTGACCAATCTAAATGTCCCAACCTGTATAAAAATATGTATTTTATTTCATTGCATGTTTGAGAAAACCACTATACAAGCCTCGGCGCGACCAGGGATTGTCGGCCTCGTTTCTCTAGATGGCCTTATTAACACTCGACCATTTATAACTACTCGGCCGGCATTCTCCTATTTCGCAGCTTCTGCTATGTGCTATTATTATGCAATCGTTATATAATGTCATGCTTTTTAAGTCGAGTACTGCTGAGTGGCCTAATAAAGTTATAAGACTTGAAAAGCTAATTATATAACTACTGTATACAATATTTTTTCTGTGAGTACCCCATAAACTACAATAAATAAAACAGCTAAAAAAGTAATCGCAAAAACACTCCTTTTTTGATTCATTATAGTTTTGCACGGAGATGTATAATATGTCATTATAGTTCAGTGGCATATAATATAAACTATAAAGTATATAGAGTGGTGATCCAATCTAAAATCATTTTAGTATGATACGTGGAGCTCTTGTTCACAGATTACTTACTTTTATAAATACAATAATGTCTCCCTTCAGCAAAATACCCGGTTTACAATATTTAAGGTACTTTTACGTCGCACACCCTATTATGCAATCGGTCATAGTGACGTTTATTTGGTACAGCTCTAGTTTCAACAATTGACGTTTTTTGGTTAAATAATGATGCAAATAGAAATTTAAACACACATCTATACTACTATAAACTTGTAAAAATAAAACGTCTGTATACATTGAAGATATTTTCAAAAAAATGATTGTAACGGACTATTTGTAGGTCACTGAATGGAAATATGTATTTTTTGGATTTTTTATATGTTTATATTGTCGTTGCGGCTTCATCACGCCAAATCGGCTTAACGGTTATAGGATATTTTTTACCCGACTACGCTGAAGAATAAGGGTTATGATTTTTTTCTCCACCGCGGACGAAGTTTGCGGGCACCTTCTAGTCAGCCATATGATTAGAAACAGCTCTTAATATACCATCATTTGATGATTGATGAACTACAAACTGCCATACATTGGAATACTTGCATGCCAAAATCGACCCTGCTCTAATATGCGAATCGCAATAATTCCATTTAGATAACTTATCTTAACAATGCTAAAACCCGTTTAACCTTCATCGTTTGGATAATCAATACGCGGTGCAATTAGCAGCGAGCGACCGCTCGCTGGGTCCACATGAATTGTTAAAAATGTAGGTCAAGTTAGAGGCTGAAGTTACAAAGAGAAAAAATAATAATAATATGGAAGCGTATTAAGCTTGACGACACGTTTGACTCAGTTGGTGGCACAACGGCCTACGAGCGTCGCAGGCCGGTCCCTGGATCGAATACCGGCCAGGGCAAATGTTTGTGTATCATTACACAATCTTTTGCCTTGGCACGAATGTTTGTTCCTTGGATATTTTCTATGTATTTACGTGTTATAATTTATCTATATGTTATATATATTGTGGCCTAGTACCCATAGTACAAGCTTTGCTTAGTTTGGGGCTAGATTGATTTGTATAAGATTGTCCCTGATCAATCTTCTCATACTAGATACGCTCTTTTGCTGGTGCACTTTTTTACATCGTTATTTTTTTGTAGTAACGGCTGTGGAACTCTACACTGAGCATGGTCCGACATAAAATATCTTCGGTGTACAAACATTTCATTTTTAGAAATTTACTAGAAGGTGCCCGCAACTTCGCGGCAGAGAAAAAAGTCATAACCCTTTTTTACTTCAGTGTAGTCGGTTAAAAAGTATCCTATAACCAACTGAAATGCCCAGCTACCCGTGTACCAAAAATAGTTCAAATCCGTTTAACCGATTTGGCGTAATGAAGCCACAACGACACATACCAACATAGAAAAAAAAAAATTACAGTGACCTCTGTAATGGACTATTCCATTACAATATTTTTTTTTGAAAATATCTTCATTGTACAGAGATTTCAAAGTCAGTCAAATCATTTTATTCAAAATAGATTCGTACAGAATACTTTTTGAAGGTCAATAACATATTAGGGTTCTAAACATTTTACAAAAGACAATTTTAAGTATTTGCAGTCAAGCAATTGGATACCGCGTCTGACCAGACGTGTTGGTCAGATAAATATTCATCTAATGTATAGTAGGATTTATTTTTCAAAGTTTGCTTTACCATGGCCTTAAATCTATTTTCGTTCATATTTACAATGTGCTCTGGTAATTTATTATAATAGCGTGTACAGACTCCCACAAAAGACTTTTGAATCTTACTTAATCTAGTATTTATTCCTATCAACTTATGTTAATATCTTGTATTCACATTATGTATGTCACATCTGCGAAACATTTTAATATTTTTCCTTACGTACATAATATTTTCGTATATATACTGGCTAGGGACGGACATTATATTAACATTTTTAAATATTTCTCGTAGGGAGTCACAACTTCTTAAACCATATATTGCACGTATTGCTCGTTTCTGTAAGACAAAGACTGAGTCAACATCTGCATCTCTGCCCCATAACAACAGTCCATAGCACATGACACTGTGAAAGTAGCTAAAGTAGACAAGTCTTGCAGTGGCTTCATTAGTCAATGACCTTATCTTTTTCACAGCATATACTGCCGAACTCAGTCTTTTTGCAAGTTTACATTTTTACAAGTTTATAATAGTGTAGATTATTGTAGATTCTATGTGTTTGTCGCGATGTTATTGCCGCGTCGCTGTGGACGCGTGCCGCGGAATAAATTACACGGGCAGTCATCGAGGCTCACAGTTTAACTGCATTTGAATAAGATGGTAAACGAGATAAGTAACCAAAAAAATGTTGCAAAAATGTATCTCTTCTTTGCGAATGGCTTTATAGCGTGTAACAAGGTGCATTACGACTCGTTGCTTACAAACTGTGTGGCTATGCGCAGCTTTTTAAAATTATTTTTCTGTCTTACTTCGTCCGCCTTAAATTCGTTTATCGCGGATAAGGGTATTTTTCCGGGATTAAAAGTAGCCTATGTCCTTCCCCGGGACTCAAAACTATCTCCATACCAAATTTCATCCAAATCGGTTCAGCGGTTTAAGCGTGAAGAGGTAACAGACAGACAGACAGACATACTTTCGCATTTATAATATTAGTATGGATTCCTCACTCGAACCCACGCTCGAGATTCATTCAATTCTGAGCTTCGGACCTGCGGGGTTATTGCCTAACGAAATTTTGACAATTGGTATCCAAATCAACTGTCACAGCCCCTACAAAATCATGACACTTGATTCTGATTGCAAGCGTCAAACGCGTTAGGCAATACGGGGGCTGATCGGATGTCGGTCTAAGTCATCTTAACTTGCATATAAACAATATTTTAAAATCTTTAAGCCTCAAGCATAAGTCCATTATTCCTGATTCTAGTGCTTTGCGTGAGTGACTCTGTTCCTGAGTGATTTAACCTATAAACTTTATTTGAATCTAAAACCATACTGTTGGTCGGTCGCTGACAACTCATCTTAATTTATAGTACTAGGCACGGTAATGTGCCTTTCTTTTCCTTTAATAAATCCTATACTTTAATAAATATCCTGTCCCTGGTCTCGTGCTCCTTTCTTCCGGCTCCCGCGACAAGCGTAGTCATTCCTATGGTAGCTTTATTGTTACGTGATGCAGTTTAACTATTACCAAAGACCATTGAAACAAGAGGACTGTCAATCTTAATACTTCGATTCGTTCCGCGACCGAAAGGAGATATTCAGGCAAAAGATAGATGGCGCTTTAAAAGTAAACATTTAACGATGTTATTTAATGCATAGTTGTAATAATGAAATTTCTGTACATTGAAGACATTAAAAAAATATTGTAACATACTATTAGGAGTTCACTGAAACGAAAAAATAAATAAATATATTTTTTGTATATTTGCATTGTGTCGTTGTGGCTTCATCACGCGAAATCGGCTAACTAGACGGATTTCTACTATTTTTGATAAACGGGTAGCTGGATATCCACAGATGGTTCTGGGATACTTTTTACTCCACTACGCTGATAAAAAAAGAGGGTTATGATTTTTTTCCTCCGCACACGAAGTTGCGGGTCACCTTCTAGTCTTTATCAAAATTGAGACTGAGAGCGCGTTGTATGTTTTCAGATCTTGTCTGGAAAGAGGTGGTGGAGTTCAAGCCACACCCGCAGCATATGAACACCGTGGTGGAGGTTGCGCCTTCGTAAGCCCGCACCCCGCACCCCGCTCGCCAGACGCGCCGTCGATTAACCTCACATCTTGGTTCGATCGATATCACTATTTATGAGGAGATAAATACCATTTTTTTCACCGATGGACTAAATTTGGGTCCGTAACAAAGATTTATATGAATAACAGATGGAAAGAAGCGGACGGATTACACTTATCCTAACTAGGATACGTCGGAGTGAGACGCCTTAACTCTCATTTTATGATGCAAAATTCAGCAAAGTACGAGCGGGACATTTAAGCCATAGGCTGTCAAGTCACGGTGGGGAATACACCCCTAGGGGGCGCGTCGACAGCGGCCAGCGGCTGGTTATTGTGATGTGTTGTGCGAGCGTTTCTGTGCGTCCTAGTAGCCTTCGGCTGTTTACCGTGACACCACTATAGTACGCAAAGGAACGTTCCGGTGAGGCCATAAATCATTAGGCCAGCCCGGTCCCTTTTACTACCTGCTTGTAGGGATGCGTGTCGCATCCTTCGCAAATTATCGATGATAGGCTATATGATGGTAGGCTATATAATGATGTTTTAACCGCGCAGCATTTTTTAATATACATATGTGGGACTCATTATTAGAAAATGCCACGATAACATTTTTCTGACGACTGTTTAGAAATTAATAATGACCTATGATATGCCATGCTATGATAATCAGTTATCTATTAAGTACTCATTAAAAAATAGATAAATACTACGGGGCAATTTTACATAAATCGAACTAGGCACATGGTATGCTCAATAAGGCTTGTGTTATGGGTACTAGCCGACAATATATTTAATACATATATTTATTTATATAGATACAAAACATCCAAGACTCAGGAACAAATATTTATGCTCATCACACAAATATTTGCCCTTACCGGGATTTGAACCCAGGACCTTCAGCTTCGAAGGTATTGTTACTTCCGCTGAGTCAAATCGGTCGTCAGTCACTCATTTATTAGGTCACATCACATAATCAGGTCATAAAATAATTACACTAATTCCAAAATAAAATTTAGACCGAAAATATTAACAAATACAGCAATCGGTGCTATAACAAATGCAGACATATAATACTGTTTGATCGAGCAAGCGTAATTCATCGATAAGCAATATCGACGTTAGCCGCATCCTTGTTGACAGCTCGGCTTTATTACCCTATCGGAACGTTACTTTGACCCGTACTTTAGTATAGTTGCGACTCTAGTATCGTCTAGGGTGAGCAGTGTTAGAACCTTGCTTATAAGATCCTCTCGAGGGTGGCACAGAAACGTTCTCTCGGAGCGTAAGACAGCGTCTGTCTTTATGTATATTGTATATAGATATAGGCATTATTATGAATAATGGATTTTAGAAGGATACCCGTGTAGGGGATGGGTATGATATATTTTTAAAAATGCACTTGTTGTGTGAGGAGACTCCGTCCGTATTGCTATGGGACGGATCGCGATAGCGAAAATAAAATGAATGAAGTAAGTCTCTTAAAAAACGTCTCATAATTTCTGTTGAGGAGACACTCAAACTATAGATGTCTGCAGTGGCTTGCGCAGGGTTTTTGGCCAAGGTAGGCAGTTTTTCTGTGCCTATATAGAGCTATAATCATTCAGGGCAGTTTCTCTGTGTCTATAGAGCCATGGTCGTTCAGGGTAGGCAGTGCCTTTGTGCCTATATGGACTGCACGCCACTGCATGTCTGGTGTTATTGCATAACAAGTGTTCCTCTTGTGCGACGAGTGTGGACCATAGAAAAACTGTACTACCGATTTCAGTTCTGATATATTAAATTATTGCCATCCCTCCTCTGGTAATACGGACGGACTTATTTTTATATAAGGTATACAAATCGTGTCTACAGCCACCATTACGTTGCTCAACAGATGTAGTAAGTACAGTATGAACAGAGACTTAATACTTGCCTTTAGTTCGTGGCCTACACTTATTGCTCACTCTTTCAATCAATCGTGTGTTTTCAATAAGCTTTTAAATTTTTTACTCACATTTTTGCGGCTGCTATTAATGCTGTAACAAGATTATAAATAGATCAAATGTAAATCAATAATAACACCCTATTTATAGATAATAAGTCCGGGCGTTTTTACGCATTTGACAATAAATCAGTGTATACAATATTTCAACCCTTAGTTATTTTAAATACTTTTGATCTGGACTTATGCAGGGTTATTTACGGATTTACCATACACGTCCTACGTGTAGCAAGTCTATATATACCTAACGGCAAATTAATGTATTTTCATAACTATTCAGAATTTGCTTAAATTTCAATTATATAAAGGAAAAATATCAGTCATATCTCAAAAGTACCAATAAGCATAAACAACGGAGATACGATGGCTCTGACGAAATACGCTAATCAATTCAGATCGCTATTTATCGCAAATGTTATCAAAACAAATACGTACAAGTAACGTAATAATATGAATTCTAAAATAATAATAAATTGTTGGCTAGTCTAAGTGCTTAGATAGTTCTTGTTTTCCGTGATCGATGGCTTACACACAGCACCAGATCAGGTTCGGACGCACTTGCGTGTCGATTCAGACATTTAAGTGAACATACATCTTCTATACCTACAAAAAGTAAGACAAAAAACTCAGATTTGTTAATCAAATAACGAAATAAACATAATTATTAATTTATTTATGACGTGTACCCTGGTCACGGCACCAATGCCCTCTGTAAATCTGGTACACGCAATGTGGTCAGGTGAAATTGTTTTCTTTATACTTTTTTTTATGTAATAGGTTTAGATATTGTAAAATAAGCGTGATTTACAGTATTCAGTCGTTATTTGTTATTTTACAGTACACAAAGTCTCATAGCAGCCGCACAGGAACATATTTTTGAAGCCGTCATTACCCTTGACTTTTAAGATAAATTTCTCGGGGGCGGATTGGGTGCTGTGAGTAGGCACCCTTAGCTATTAGATGCAAAGCGCAAGCTATTAGGTATAGTGATAACGTATAACGTGTAGGGTAAGTGCTTCTGTAGCGACGCAATAGCGTGTGAACAGGGTTTCGGTGTTGGCTGCATATGGCCGTACGATACGAGCAAAGCAATACCTAGTTAGATGTAGTTAAGGCTTACAAACATCGATCTCTTATAAACTTATACAGCTAGTTAGACGATCTACTAACGTTATCGCACGGCATTTGTAATAACATACAGACAAATAACTGACAGTAAATTAGAAAAAGAAAATTTGTGAATTGTTTCAAAATAATCGATGAAATAACTTATGTATATTTTTGATTTTTAATTATCTACTTAAATACCATTTTACAATTTTTTTAAAGTATCAGTTATCTTGAAAGATTTTCGGGACGTTCAAAGTATAATTTGTGTGTATGTGATATGAGAGATCGGTGCGACAGGCTGTGCGGAACCGTCCAGGCGGGACGTGGCGAGTTGTTTTCATTAGGGTAAGCCCTTCACTTGAGTTTTAGAAGCTGTGACTTGCGAGGTAACATATAAGGAGTGATGCGAGCTGCCTGCAGTCTTTTCAACCGTGTTTAGTTGGAAGAACGAATGCTTTGTTTTCAGATAAACGCAAGCATTGATAATTGCTTCGGAATAAATTGCTCTACATAAGACCTAAACTATAGGTTCAGAGCCAACATTTCCATCCTCACAAATCCGTACTTTATTTATTGAAAAATGTTGATGAAAACTTGGCCTAAATCATTTGGATGTTGCGTCATACACGAAAGAATGCACTCAGACGCCATATTAGCGACGGACATATAAAGTTGAACATACACATTTTATTTACAAACAGCAGCACATTTAACTGACCATCTGTAGGTCTTATGCCAATATTGCCAATGTGAATAAGGTCTATCAATCGTCACTTAACATCTCGAGCGCTTAGGTACGGATCCGTCCAAAGCATTTAAACCTTATGTTAACATGTCAGTGAGCTTCAATTTAACATTTTTGACATTGCATACGAGGGGTTAAGTGTGTGGCTGATGTGAATGTTCCATATCACTCTGCGCTCCGTGACAATATTCCAGTGGCTCTGAGCTTTGGTGCAAATGTTGTCCTTTGTATCCAGCCCCAACGAGGCGCTGTGAAAACATTAAGTCGAAGTTAAACCTTTTAATGAGTGCACGCGCAGGTCGATATTGGGCTGATCGCGCGCTAATAGTTCCAGCCGTTAACTTTTCTCGGAAGCAAGTCACAATGCGCTGCTTACTGGAAGTGTTAGTCTGCCTTCAAGTATTATAAGAACTTAGGTTACTGACGGACAGGGGCCGAAGTCATTATTGCTACACCGGTACGAATACGTCACAGTTGCCGGCGATCTACGGCTGCTCCCGTAGCGACGCAGAACTATACTTGCGTTTTGACTATGCGGCTGCGTATACCGCCGGTGACGATGAAGAAGGTGGTAAATTTTATATTTCAATTACTTGTCGCAATAAAATGAAAACTAAATCTGAACTTTTATCGTTCTTTCTTAGATCTGTTCCTTTTTTTTTGACGATTCGGAAACAGGATTTGTTATCTTTTGACATACACTCCCGCTCATAAGTATTTGGGCGCTCGTTACTTTTTTCTACACTACTGTATACAAAAACTATCTACTTTCAGAATTATACTGCCAATTCGGAGTCACAGTGCCGTTTGCATTTTTTTTTATTTAGCTGACTCATTGAGATTCAAAATTGTATCCATGATATCCTTGTGAATTTTTAACCGGCTGACAAGCGTTAAAAATCCATAAACTTGTTTCATAAAATTGTTACATTTTGTATCAAACAGCAAATAAGTTTTTGTTATCACCGCAATAAGAAAACTGGAAATTTAAAAATGATAATAAATAAAAAATACCGGCCAAGAGCATGTCGGACCATGCTCAGTGTAGGGTTCCGCAGCCATTCATAAAAAAAATGCACTGCAGATGAAAAAATACGATATTAAAAAGGGAACTAGCAAAAGAACGTATCTCCACGGCTTTTACTGAGAAGCGCAGTTTTTCAGCAATAACTCAAAAATCGGATCCTGTTGAACATCATTATCGTTGAAACTATTCTGCGATTATTTTCGAAAATATTCACTGTTTTTTTTACAAACCTTAAAAAGCTTGCTATAATATTTATGAACGGTAGTATATGAATTAATTGAACGATGTCTAATATGACTTTGTCCCGGATACCAGTTTTCTACTAGTTGGAATATGAAGGTTACTTTTAAAGAACTGTTAAAGTTAAAATGTTGTTACCATAAAATACCGGGTTCGGTCTCTAAAAACGGGATTAAACAATGATAATAGTTTCGCCATACTGTTAGTGATAAATCAGGTCTAGTTTAAGGAATTTCCCTTAAGCGCCCTAATAATTTTATTAACGACTTTACTTAATTTTAATAATTAGTTGTTGATTTGTAAGAGTTTAATGAAGTGAATACAATACAATTATACCTCATACTTTGTGTTTTATTGCGTCCTACGTCTCAGCGTAAATAACATATGGCGCTCTAATAGTCGGACAGACAGACAGAGTCGCACCATAAGGGTTCCTTTTTGGTACGGAACCCTAAAAATAGACCGATATTGGCTGGATAAAAAATAGTCTTTATATCGTTTAAAATCGTCGTTTTGAAGAGTGACTCAAGAGACATGGTTTCCATGGCAACTTGGTACAAAAGATAGTTAATTTACCCCTTTAAACGATTCTTGTAATAGGTACACTTATATTTGCAAGCGTCATAGTAATATGACAATGACAACGAGCACCCCACGCGGCGTGTGGCGAAACAGGGAACTACAGAACGGCAAGCCAGCCGCCCGCGCTCCGGGTCTCGTGACAATATCATCGTTTTCATGTGTTTCCTCAAACTAATTGTTTGTTAACGAACTTTAAGTAATTAAAACTGTGTTAATGAATGGTGGACTAAAATTCTTTATTACATTCTGTAAATAACTTATGGATTGCTCTAGAGTTCCCATTGGATTAATACCTTGCCCTAAAGTTGGAAATGATTTGAATTGTTGATATTTTGTGGCTTACAGTTGAAAATGTAATAATTTCATACCTGAGACATAAATAATCTAATCTCTGCGCGCCTTCATTGCTGTATGAAAGTATCATCGATATATCATGATATCGTTTATCTACACCTATATAGTAAATGCTCTGTAGGTATCGACCAGATTTTCAAGGGGTCATATTAGCTTCGCGAAGCGAGACTAAAATAGTACATTTAGCCCCTAGGGTTTAAGAGAAAGCCATATAATCCCATACATTTTTTTATGAAACCGAAAAATAGAACTTGCGGCCAGCTACATACTACTTACGAATAATTAAAAACAAACAAACCAACTTCATCAGATTGGCCAAAATTTCTGATCGTATTGCAGCCCTTCACATTAAAAAGTAAAAAATGTCTATGGCCATTATTAGTTTAAAAAATATATATAAGCTGTCAATTTAACTATAAAGAATTGCTCAAACTGTACTTTTTATTTTTCATGAAATATACAATTTTAGTGTTAAGTCTTTTTTATTTTCTCGCAGTCGAAGTGAAAAGCAGAGTGTTTAACACGTGGCTAAAAGCCATTATAACACTCAGACATATTTGTCCTCGCTCACGAAAATGGCTTATTTTAGCCCCTTGTCAAACAATCTACTATTGATACCGCACGGTGCGCGACCATTTTGGTTCCAAGGTTTGTGGATGAATACCCTGCCGATGGCGAGCGGTGCGATAATGATATGCGAGATAACCCGGCGTGCACAAAACAATTTTCAGAAACATCAATAATCATTCTTTAAATTTGTGCGCAAGCCACACAATATTTGGTATTTTATGAAAATCGGCACGTTCCCGGTCACCCCTACATGCATTACAGTATGCATAGGGCCGTCATGATATCTTACTTAACATGGTGCCTGGCTCAATAGTTGCACATGAAAATAATATAATATATGGATGTAGATAAACTAATGCATGCAACTGTACCTACATAATTAGCCCTTAAAACACTTACTGGATTGAATTACACTTACATAATTGAACTAGTGCTTATTAATCACATCTTTTCTAAACGCCCCCGCAAACAGTTTTTATATACCAAAAATAATTTTAATACATCCATCGTGAAATCGTGACACTTAAAATAAACACTCAATTTCGAGATTTTTTTTTGTCTCAACAAAGTAACATTTTTACGTATGAAATTTAAATAAAAAAATTATTAAGATTTTTATTTTCAATAAAAAACGACCAATATGAGGGGGAGGGGGGCAAAAATTCTTAGTCTTTCTACTAGGTCAAGTGGGGTATCATATGATATTTCGAAAAACGGTTTTTTTCGTTGCCGGTAATATTACAATGGTATGGAAACAGATCTAAAAGGTGCCTGTAGTGAAAGTTGGATAACGGGGAAAATCTACCTATTGAGCACTTGAAATTGGATATAGCGGGAAACGGGCTCCTAATATAATAAGTATTATAGGAATTGGATATACAGAAAAACATGCATAGGAAGTTGGATATTGCTGGAAATGGACTTTAGGTGTTGAATATCGTGGAAAACGGATTCTTTCATTTGGAAATTGTAAGAAACGGATCTTTTGCGTCAAAACTAATACATTTTAGTTATTATACTTTACTATACGAAACAATAAAATCTATTTTTGAAAGAAGAATCAAATTCGCATATTTATAGTGAAACTCCATTGATATAACTTTATTATTGACAGACTTGAGTGAGCGAGGCAGATAATTAAAACTATATATGTCTTTCTCTATTTTACATTTATTATTATTTGTATAATTTTCAATCCTGATGAATATAACTAAACCTCTTAAAGATAAGTATGCAGTTACCGAATAATCTAATTAAATACCCGTATCACAAACGTTAAAATAAATACAGAATCAACTGAAGGCAGTCAGTCTTGGGCGAGACTGTAAAGATCCATTAAACTTGGCATCGTACGAGAGACACGACACTAGGTATATTGTGATAGCAGTCAGGAAGTATATGTAAATACTAAAGGTTGGCGGTCTGTGGGTGTACAGTAGAAAAAAAAAACACATAATATACATATTTTAATTTACTTACAATTAACCTTTTTCAAGTCGATTTGTACAATATATACAATTAATGTATACTTATCATACAGGCTGTATTTTTTATATAACCAAACTTGGCACATACCTTTGTGGTCATTTATTAGACACTAATTTTGAAAAAAAAAAGATATATGGTAGGTAATATTTTCAAAAATATTCATAAACTCATTACAGTATGGTCACCAAGCCGCGTGATGTGACGGTAGTTTGCGGGAATAACGGTCCCTCTTGCTAACCTAACTCGAAATCATCGTGAGTTTTACATATCCAGGATGGTGCGCCACCACGTTACGCCGCCATCGTTCGTGCTTATTTGGCAACTTGGTGCTTAACTGGTTATATGCCAATCGCAGGTCCAATTCTTTGGCAACCCCGACCACAAGACCCTACCCCCTTGTGGCTTTTTGTGAAGAGACACAAAGTCGAAGCGCACTGGTCTAGCGCGCATGCTCAGTGCGTTCTGACAAAGAATTAAGATATTTTTTGAGAAATCTTTGCAGTGTCATCTATCTATACATATAATAAAGCTGAAGAGGGTCGAAAGTCTGTACATGGAAGATATTCGAAAAAAAATTGGCCGGGGATACTTAAAATCGATAACAGAACACGTTCCAACAGTTTTTAGAATTTTTGTCTGTTTATTTGTGCGCGCATTACGTGAAAACGGCTGAACAGATTTTGATGCAAACTTTACTAATAGGTCGAAAGAATCCTCGGCCAGGTTATAGGCTATAAAAATTCAACCCTTGAAAGGAGGGGTAGCCACTACATTTGATGGAGTTAAGTTTGCACCTGAATCTTATCGCGCTACTTAGGAAGGAGGTGCAAACTTCTCTCAAACATGTGTTACGAGCCCACGAGTATCGAGTACCTTGCTAAACTAACAGGTGGCGCTAAAATTAATACCTTTTTGCCAAATCCTTGCTCATATTATAAATGCGAAAGTGTGTCTGTCTGTCTGTCTGTCCGTCTGTTACCTCTTCACGCTTAACTTGGTATGGAGATAGTTTTGAGTCCCGGGTTTGAGGCTACTTTTATCCTGGAAAAATACCCTTGTCCGCGATAAACGAATTTAAGGCGGACGAAGTCGCGGGCAGAAGTATTACAATATATTAGTACCTTACTGCGTGACATGAAAAGAAAAAACACGTGTTTCATAATTTTCTTCAAAGTTTAAACGAACAAATCTACGATTTGAACGAAAAACTAAACTATCCTTAAGTTCAGTTAATGATATAAAATACACCCTGTATATATTCGGAAATCGGAATATTATACTTGTATATATTGCACTTTTACATTGACGTCACATTAACAACAAACTATTTTCAATAGTTATGGGTGGTTCCACGGCCGTTTCAACCGCTGCCAATCCCTTAGTCATAAATATTAAAAGAATGAGCTTTGCCAAGCTCCAGAATTTTATACATCGATATACTGTAATAACTGTTGTCATAATTATACGAAATTTACGCATATTATGGCCCACTTCTTTAATACTTAGGACTGGGGACTGACAACGGTTAAAACGCCCGTGGAATCGCCCTTATACAGATCATATCTGAAGTTAAACGCCAATCTAAACTGATTGAGCTATGTACGTAGTTTGCGACCGGCACAACGTACTATGGCAGGTGGCCGGCTGGCTCGATCCTGAACGATTTGTCTGCAGCCCAGTCACTAACTTAGAAATGTCACTACATCGGTAAGTGTCAACAATAAATTGATTCAGTCAACAGCGCTAAATAATGTAGATGGGCATT
The DNA here is from genome assembly GCA_905404275.2 of Hedya salicella. Taxonomy (NCBI): domain Eukaryota; kingdom Metazoa; phylum Arthropoda; class Insecta; order Lepidoptera; family Tortricidae; genus Hedya; species Hedya salicella. The sequence continues at coordinate 10,555,363 of FR990099.1, forward strand.
TCTCCGAGCGTTTCAACCGCTCTGACTATTAGAGCGCCATATCTCAAAAACTACTTATGATATCTATTTGAAATTTGGAATATTCATAAACATGGTCAGCCCACATGTATTGCAAAGGAAACATATTTTTATTTTCTTAAAAAACGACGTACATGGGGGGGGGGGGGGGAGCAAAATTTCAGTCTAGCTCCTAGGTCAAGTAAGGTTGAAATGCTCGGAGAAATGCCCAGATAATATAATTAATATTTTAAATAATTTATTATCAGGCAATACCATATCTAATAAACTAATACACATATCGGTACATACAAAACATATAACTAGATCACATTTTTATAACAGCGATTTGTTTCAACTCCTAAACTGTTGTTGAACTTTGTAGAATCCAACGGCTCGACCGATTCCTAGGAGATAAGAGGTACTTTACAGGTGATCGTTGTAGATTCAATTCCCACAGCTACAATCCTACCTGGTACTCATGCAGTATCTCGTTATACTTTAAGTTTAAACCGCTGTGTCGCTCGAGGTTACCTAGTGTCGTCAAATCTCGCAATAATACACATTAAATTGCACATAGGCGGTGAAATGACTATGTCTCTGATCGCAGGTATTTGGTGTGCGTCTAATTTATCGACAAACGTTTGTTTTATTTCATTGAATTTTCATTTCAACGAAGACTTTTCCCCCTGAAAATTGTACTTTCACAATTTTTGACAAGATCATCATGTAGAAGCCGTGAGATAAGGTTTATTTTATAACTAGAAGGTGTCCGCAAACTTCGTCCGCAAAGGACACAAGATCATGACCCTCTTTTTTTCTTCAGCGTAGTCGGGTAAAAAGTAGGTACGCCTTAAGCATCTGGAGATACATTGGTACCCATGTACCAAAAATAGTTTAAACCCGTTTAGCCGATTTGGCGTTATAAAGCCACAACGACACATACAAAAAATAAAAAATAAATTTATCTCCATTCAGTGACGTCCAAATAGTCAGTTACAATATATATATTTTTTAAATATCTTCAATGTACAGACAGTTCATTTTTACAACTTATAATAGTATAGATAATTCCACATTATAAACGCTGTCTGGGAAAAAATATTTTTTGAATAATTGTTGATGAAATAAGCATAATCGATGAAACATTTTTCGATAAGGTATAACCATTTGTTGCACGCATCGATGGCGATGGATATTCGATTTGAGATTTTTCTTTCTTCGTTAATTTAGTACAAATTTAAAACAAAAAGTACTTTAAACTAAAGGTTCCAATTTCAAAGACGCCTGCTATTATTTACGGAGTCGTGCAGCACACGTGACACGCCTACGGCCTAGGGCGAAGTTAAATTATTAACATGGTTCCAAGGGAAAAGCAGCTTCGTGGTATTCAAAACAAGTATAATTTGGTACAGAGCGGTAAACCAATCCGGATCAGTTCAGCTAACGTATAAACCATTAGCTACTTTACAGATGGAATGTGTACATCATTCTCGACGCCTCATTTAAATTTCATATTTAAAAAAAAACGAATACGCAAAGCTAGTACAGAATAACTTTTATCATTTCTTTACACGATTTTTACAATCGGCGTATTCGACGTAAAAAACACTTCGTCGCTTTTTCTTTGGAACCTTCAAACGTGAAGGAGATAATATATGACAAAATAAGCGCTCGTTACTAATATACCGCATTCCCAAAATGCCACATCTTGCAAAATATCGGATTATCAATATAACACATTCTTAGCTTACTACATTCCCGGTACACCAAGTTGTAAAATTGAAAGATACTCATGGAACTAAATCGTTTTAAGAATGTCCTATACTGAAAATTTGGTATATTGGTACCTTAATATGATATTTTGCAAAATCTGGTATTTCGGGAACGCGGTATATTAGCAACCGGAGAAAGTAAGTTTAGGGCGCCGATCGCGACTCGTCTCAAAGTGGTCCTCCCCCTCAGGCGCGGACGTCGCCCGACCGGCGCGGGAGTCGCATCGGGAGCCACGCGAACGAAAATACTCGCGTAGCGATCGAAATAGTCTTCGGGCCGTCGTAAAATTATAACAATTCATAAAAATAATATTTACATAATCTTTTTCGTCACATTCACGCCGACACCAAGCATATATGTCGTCCTCGTCTCGTTCACGCCGACACTAAGTATATAGGTATCACAATGGTCGCGGACGGCCCGCGGGCGCGGTGCGTCTCAGAGCTCGGGCGCGCGCTGCACGGACAGGTTGAGCGGCAGGTCGTCCTCCGGGTCGGAGCCCGACGACGCGCGCCGCGCCGCGAAGCAAGAGTCCGCCTTGCGCAGCAGCTCGCGCGCCGCGCGCCGCGCCTCGCCCGCCGGCGCGCCGCCCTCGCCGTTGTACGCCAGCACGTTCGAGCGCGGGTTCAGGATCGCGCTGCTCAGCACGCTCAGCAGGTTGGACGTGCCGCTCGAGCCCTCGTCGCTCGACGGCTTCGGCATGACCGTGACGACGCTGCGCAGGCGCCGCGCCTCGCGCCCGGCGCGCCGGCTCGAGCTCGGGCCCGGCTCCGGCGAGGCCGCGGCGGCGCGCGACTTGCCGCCGCGTCGTCGCGCCTTGCGCCGCGAGCGCCGCCGCCGCGGGGCCGCCGGCGCCGACGACGACGACGACGACGACGACGACGACGACGACGACGAGGAGGACGACGGCGACGGCGCGGGCGACGAGCGCGCGGGGCTGCGCGAGGCGCCCGGCGACGACGAGCGGCGGCGCTTGCGCCTCGGGCGCGGCTCGGGCGTGGGCGGGCGGTAGCTGCTGTCGTCGCTGTCGCTGGACGGCGCGCGAAGCCGCGTGAGGCTGAGCTTGACGAGGCGCTCGCGCGCGGGCTCGGGCGCCGGCGCGGGCGCGGGCTCGGGCTCCTGCACGACGACGTCGCTGTCGGAGCCGACGAGGTCGACCACCTCGGGCGTGCGGTCGGCGGGCGGCCGGATGTAGCCGACGACGACGACCTCCTCGTCGTCGTCGGTGCCGGAGCGCGACAGGGTCTCGATGGGCACGACGCGCTCGGGGGCGGGCCGCGAGGGCCCCGGCGGGGGCTCGGCGGGCCCCGACGAGGACACGACGACGATGTCGGAGTCGACGCTGTCCGAGTCGCTGCTGGAGATGATCTCGTCGACGACGGTGGAGACGCGCGCGTCGGTGGTGTATTGCACCTGGCGGTCGTAGCCGGCCATGTCGTAGGGCGTGGACGCGAAGCAGTAGAGCTCGTGCAGGAAGTGCTCGGTGCGCTCGCCGAAGTAGCGGCGCACGGCCTCGGTGAACTCGGCCGAGTTGATGTGGTGGCGCTGCAGCAGCTCCAGGATACGCGCCATCACGTACGAGATGTGCCCCACGTTCTCGTTCAGCAGGTAGTGCAGCTCGCGGTTCAGCCACGGCACCAGCCGGTGCATCTGCGAGTCGTTGCGTCTGGAACGTTCCGGTTGCCGATTAGTTTGCCACCAATGCGACTATAAAATACTTCGACTACCATTATCCCAATATGGGGCATCCACATTAGGGGGCATCCACATATTACGTCACTGCCATAATGGCGGGGGGAAGGTACACCAAAAGGTACATATGTACTAAAAAGATCGAAAAAAATCTTAACAAAAGGGGGAGAGGTCCAAAAAGTCTAATTTTAGCGTGATGTAGTATGTGGATGACCCCATATATATATAAGTATATTCAAAAAATAACTATAACTAATCGTTTGTTGCATGGCATATTATTTAAATCCTAATTAACATTTTCCAACTACGACTATATCCAACTTATGAAACATCTACTTCCGGATATCTTTATTCATACAAAGTACACAACATATGTACATAAAAAAACCGGCCAGGAGCATGTCGGACCATGCTCATTGAGGGTTCCGCAGCCTTTATACAAAAATACCATATAAAAAAGTGCACGTGTCCTTTTGTTGAGAATCTCAGTTTTTCGGCAATAACACAAAAAAAAAACGACCAGGAGCATGTCGGACCCAGTGTTGGCTGAATGTTAGAGTGATTGGACACTAAAGAATAATGATTGAATATTGAGTTGTGACTAAATCATTGATGATGGTTAGTGTTTGGTGTGATTGAAACTAATTCTCCGTTCGTGTTCAATCATCATTTAGTGTTTCAAAAGTATTAAAAACTAAATTAACCTTTAGTATATATTAAACCTGTGATTGATATAATGATTAAATGGCCACATTAAACTTTTTGTTTTACAAATATCATGATAATAATCACAATTTTTGCAATTTATTAGTGGATCACTCCACTAGCGTTATTATTATAAACAAAGATCAGAAACAAATGAAAAATTTTTTCGACGATACTGGACTTGAACCAGTGCCTTGAGCCAGACCGGGGCAGCACGCTCTACCATCTGAGCTAATCGTCCACACCAGCAGTCGACGAATTTTGTCATCTGTTCTTGCTTATGGATCTCTGTATGGTGCATCCGACTCTTTAGCCGTTAGCGCCGCCTAGTGCAGAACTATGAAGTTACTTTCACCCCGAGCAGATACCTTTACAGGTACCATTGCTCGGCGAGAGGTGGCGCTATTATCAAGACTGTACTTTTTGTTTTACAAATATCATGATAATAATCACAATTTTTGCAATTTATTAGTGGATCACTCCACTAGCGTTATTATTATAAACAAAGATCAGAAACAAATGAAAAATTTTTTCGACGATACTGGACTTGAACCAGTGCCTTGAGCCAGACCGGGGCAGCACGCTCTACCATCTGAGCTAATCGTCCACACCAGCAGTCGAGCGAGTTCGAGGGTGAAAGTAACTTCATAGTTCTGCACTAGGCGGCGCTAACGGCTAAAGAGTCGGATGCACCATACAGAGATCCATAAGCAAGAACAGATGACAAAATTCGTCGACTGCTGGTGTGGACGATTAGCTCAGATGGTAGAGCGTGCTGCCCCGGTCTGGCTCAAGGCACTGGTTCAAGTCCAGTATCGTCGAAAAAAAAATTCATTTGTTTCTGATCTTTGTTTATAATGGCCACATTAAAGTTAAGCGTGATATTTAATTTCCTCAAGGACTAATTAAGTGGATCTGATGGTTCGACACCTTATTAACTCCCGCGTCCATGTTTGAGAACTTCTATTCTGGATGGATCTGGTAATGGACCCTGGGGGTACCTACTGGAACTCAGGATGGGATCAACAAAGATGAATATATTTTTTAGCTTAATGGACTTAAAATGAGGAGCATTTAGATGGGCTACCACCAAATGGTCCTGACGATGGACCTTGGGGGTACCTACTGGAACTCAGGATTGGATTAACATAGACGAGTGTTTTTTTAGCTTAATGGACTTGGACTGAGGAGCATTTATAAAGGGTACCACCAAATGGTCCCGATGATGACCCTGGGGGTACCTACTGGAACCCAGGATACGCTCTATTCCTGGTGCACTTTTTCTGTAGTGCATCGTTTTGTAGGAGGCCGCGGAATCCTAAACATTGGGGTCGGCACGTCGGTCACCTGTAGAACTCGGGCGAGCAGTCGCGGTAGCGGCCCGTGAAGTCGGGCAGCGGGCGCGCCCACAGGTTGTGGCGGTACACGGTGCGGCGGAAGGCGGCGGGCGAGCGGCGGCGCATGCGCGGGGGCGGCGCGGGGGGCAGCACGCCCGCCATCATGGGGTAGTGCAGCAGCAGGTGCTGGATGGCCAGCGAGTCGCGCCGCGGCAGCGTCAGCGTCGTCCTGCGGCACGACGTCACCCGTCTCATAAATAACTACAAGGCGCCCGCAACTTCCTTCGCTCAGGACTAAAACTTATAACCAATCTTTATTTCTGCAGCGTAGTCGGGTAAAAGGTATCCCATAACCATCTATGGATACCCTGCTACCCGTGTACCAAAAATAGTTAAAATCCGTTTAGCCGATTTAGCGTGATGAAGTCACAACGACACATACAAACATTTCATTTTTACAACTTTATAATAGTTTAGATTATACAACTCCGCACAGAACTATAATGAACATAATAAGATAATTAGCTGTTTACGCCTCGTACCTTAATTAGGCCGAATTAAGGTATGGGACTTAAAAAGCTAATTAAGGTGCGTCCACATTTGTATCATTTACCCGATCAGATCTTCGTTCCGTGGCATGATCACGTGTCACGATCACGCGTTTGGACGTTGCGCCGATCCGATCACTCGAAATCCATGTTGCTACGCGTATCACACACTTAGATTGGACAAGTAAAGCATGATCGGCGCGCCGACAGTGAGCGTCCAAGCAGCGTGATACGCAGTCATGCCACGCCACGGTGATCGGATACGAGCAAATGATACAAGTGTGGACGCACCTTTATATATAACTATTGTATACAATACTTTTTCTACGAGTAAACCATAAACTATAGTAAATGAAACATACATAAAATATATTGCAAAACACTGAATTTTTTTTTAAATATATTATTGTTATGTACAGAGTTGTATAATATAGGTATTTATAGTTCAGTGACATATAATATAAACCATACAGTATAGAGTGATGGTCCAATCTTAAAAGTATGCTTTTTTAGTATGATTTGCGGAGTTCTTATTCACAAATTATAGTTTACGAGTAGAAAAAAGTTTTATCAATGGACACATACATTTTTGGGAGGGGTCTGTCATGACCGCAGACATAATGTACCTGTATCGGAAGCGGCGCGTGGCGTTGCTGAGGTCGACGGCGGGGTCGGGGCTGGCGGGCGCGTGCCGCTGCTCCACCATGTACTCCTCGTACTGGTGGTTGGAGCGCACATTGTGGATGATGGACTTGAAGTTCTGCTTGCACAGCGGGCACTCCGCCTTCACCTGCACGAGACATACGAAATCAGTCCACCTATCACTCACTAATGGAATTGGAATCAAGGCGACATTGGCTGCGTGCCGCCCCATCGTTGAACCTCGGATTCCATGCGAGCTGACCCCGTCCAAACCGTCAAGTGCGGCAAATAAGCTTTTTGAAACAATTGACATTTCTAATTTCCAAGTGATATTATAATTTTCGACACCGATTTTGTGAATTAATTATTAAGGAACCTTTAAATATATTTTTATAAAAGATTGTGTCTCAAATGGGACGGGTAAATCTGAGCACCAAGACCATTCTGAATGCAATTGCTGAAAAGTATGATTGCCCAATACTAATGTATTGCAATGGGCAAATCTAACCGATGGCTCGCACTTTTGTAGATTAGTTTTCTTATTGATTATTTTCCTTTATCTATTAATTTCATAATATTAAGTTTCAAAACTGATTATTTTATTTTATGGCGGTTTATTTTATTATTATTTGTGTTAGTAATTTTATTTAAATTGACATTATTCAAAAATTAATTATTTATTGCCAGATCTTTTGATATAATTGTCATTTTTGTTTTAATTTAATTACTTGCTACTGAAAAATACTAACAAATTAATATTAAGTTTTCACTAACCATCTATGGATCAATGACGGGTCTCGTTTGGAATCCCATGTCGTTAGTCCTAAATGTATCATTTGTCATAACGCATTATTTTCAGAAACTGTAAATGTTCAAGACTTTTTAAAAGATCATCGTATAGGTTAGGTTAGGCAGGTTTGTTTCATTAACCCCCGACAAAAAAGAGGGGTGTTATAAGTTTAACGTGTCTGTGTATCTGTCTGTGGCATCGTAGCGCCCATACGGATGAACCGATTTGAGTGCATTTTTTTATTGTCATAGATAATTTGATCCTGAGTGTTCTTAGCTTTGTTTGATGAAAATCGGAGCACTCGTCTCCAAGATATTCAGGTTTCGGATCTCAGCCAATATTGAAGGTAGGTACTCGAAATTTTGTTTTTATGTTCATTTGTGTCAGGGTGTTTTTTTAATTTTTTATTTTGTATTATAACAATCTTGAAAAGTTTACGGTTTTGCAAAAAAATTATACATTAGGACAAATGACGTTAGGGATTCCGAAATAGATCCATCTGTGACATACAAATTAAAAGTTTATTATTATTATTATTTTCATTACACTTGCTCGTAAAGGGTGTTATTACACACAGACGTATAAAGCAGCTATACTCGATTTAACTCCTGCTGGTGTTATGGATTTTCATAACAGCCGAGGGAGTTAATAGCTTAGTTTTAAAATTTAGAACCGACTTATATGCCATTTCAGACTAAAGAGGTCTAAAATCAGTCAAGGTTTATTTCTTCCTTAATTGGCTACATACTAATTTTACTGCAAGTATATAAAACTTACATGGTGCATTTAACTGCATTAGGTACATTTATATATATTTTTTTTCAGTTTTGCATTTATTTTATTAAATTTCATTTTGAAAATCGGTACAATCTGACAGTTGGCCTGTCAAGATGAAAACTAAACGCAGTTCTTATCCGTGGAAAACTTTATTTCAAAAAGTTGACAACCTCTTTTAGCAATCCTTTTGGGATTTATCTTATTAATTATTTTAATTTTTAAAATGTTAATTTTATCAATAATAAGTAAGTATTATTACTTAAGTCAAATGATCTGATTAGGTTTTAGTGGGTTTTCCCTAATCCTTGCAACAAATGTTGGATCATATTGTATGTTTCCCAGCAAAGACTTCTCTCATTGTAACTGACAATTCGAAAGTGCTTGTATCTAAGCCTACTTGAATAAAGGATATTTTGATTTTGAGCAAGTGCCATTAATTTGTTTGACTGTAGATTTCAAATTATATTTTATTGTCAATTTTTTTTAATGAAAATATTGTGTGCATCTCGGGCAGTAACGGGATTACAAACTCGTTAGCAATGTCCTTCTTACCGCCCTTGGTGCACAATGTACAGTCAGCATTATAATATTAGTGGTAACCAAATATATCGTAACTCAAAGTGACCAAATATATCGTAACAGACTCCTACTGCTATGCAAATAAAGATCTGTTCCGATATATTTGGCTACTTTTTGATGCTGACTGTACTTTTGTTTTGAAGTTACTTAATCCAGAAGTATGAAGGAAGCATTCAAATCCTCTAAATGATGTCACTAGGTGGATATAACAGTCACAGCGCACAAGAATTGCAGTGCAATTTATATATTAAATACATAATAGTAGAGATGCTTCTGTATGATTTTCTACTCCATTTGTCACATACGCTCTTTTAGAATGAGGAACATTTGAAATTTATTTTTGTGCAAGATAGCACATTCTTTTTATATATGTGTATGTTTTATCTATGTTTTTATACCGTTTTTGTGTGTAGTTTTTGACTGACATCATTGAAGAACATTTTAGTTTTCCATCAAAAACCAGTGCTTTTAATATGTAGTGCTCACATTTTGGTCCTTCGAACCGGATTTGAACCAGTGACGTATGGATATTGTAAAGCACGACCAGGAAAATAAAAAACTTCGCCATAATGCGGAATACTATTGAAACTAATTTCTTCAACTGGCAATAGTAACTTTACAGAAGTAATTAAAGCCATCTGTCAATTGCTGTCAAAGTGAGGTCTGCGTGGTCTATTTCTGGGATATTATGAGTTATTTGTGCGTTAAAATGCCGGAAACTATTAAGTCACTTAAGAAAAGTGATTTACAATATGACGAAGTATGTGTCGGATAGAAAGTCTGAAGGATTAGACTCTATTCCTCTAAACAACATTTCCAACCTAGATGTCAACATAACTAGTAGGTACATCATACTTAGTATTGCCATAATTATTGCTAATTTACCGCCCCCAGAGCAGGTATTTTATTTTTCTGGTAAGGTTTTAGTGCCCACAATTCATCTCATTGTTAATTTTTAATGACCCGTTAGGAACTATAACGATTTAAAGTTGGTTAGCAAGTCGTTCTCACTAAATTTTCAATTAATTGTTAATATATCTGGTCAAGCTTCTCAATTACCCCCACGATAAAGATTGCGAAATTTTCTGGCTTATAATTTTAACTAAAAAGTATGGAATAAGAAAAATAATAAACAAAAAAAACAAAAAAACCGGACTGCGTAAAAAACTAAAAAGAAAAGAACAAGTCCAGTACCCTTGAATATAATGGAAATATTTCATGATTCATGATTGATACTCACATAAAACAAATAATAAATTGCAATGTGGAACATAGCGATTTTAAATAGTCCGAACGCATTGTTGGGAAGATTTGCGTCAATCTAGATTTCTTATGGGTCCCGACTGTTTAAAATCTTAAAATTGCTATGTCCCACATTAGAATTTATCATTTGTTTAATGTGAGTATCATTCATGAATCATGAAACATTTCCATTATAACTTAGCAAATTTCTAGGGTATTGGACTTGTTTTTCTCTTTTTAGATTTTTTATGCAGCCGGGTTTTTTTTAAATTATTTTTTTTATGAGTTGGTTAAAAAGTATAATTTTATGTCTGTCAGTAAGTAACCAATATAAAATGATCGAACACCGAGTACATTTTGCTTAGGAGTAAGGATTTGCATAACACAGGATGGGTATCCCCAGATGGTTATAGGATACTTTTTACCCAACTACATTGATGAAAAAAAAAGGGGTTATGTTATAACTATTTTGCTGCGGGCACCTTCTAGTTTAATAAGTTATCAAATTATTATATACTAGAAGGTGGTTGCAAGAAAAAAGCCATAACCTTCTATTTTATTGAACTTATTGCCGATATTGTTAGCATGGCAGAATAAAGGCACACACATCACAAATTAACACCACCAGGATTTCTTTATAGTAACTAATAAAAAAAGTTTAATTATTTCCTTTCCTGACAGGGGGGTGAAAGTAGACCCCCCTGCACCCTGCTGCCAGCACCCATGACATCACATATCGACGGTGTAGTACCATGAACTCCTAATTCCTATATAATTGAATGTTACTTAGGAGTTCATGTTACTTTGCCGTCAATATGCAAATTTAATATTAAAGTGATTTAGCTACATAGATATGAGGTAGGCCTTGCATGAGCATGAGTCACAAAAATAAATATGAAGTATATTTAACAGAAAAAAAAAAACAATTGCAAGCAGTGTGGTGACACAATTATGCTGTTTTTTTGTTCGGGCCCAATGAAGGTCATCCCTGAGTTGCATAATTAAAAGCAACAGTGATTTGTATAAATCTACATTTGGTTATGATGAATTTGTACATGTTTCTTTCTTCCTGATAACAATGATAACCTTCATTGAGCCAGGCCAGTATAACTGCAGATAAACATTTACATATGTAATTTAAATTAAAAGCAGAAAGTATTTAATAAATTAAACAAGGAAAATAAAAACATGGTTTTTCATTCCAGTATATGCAGAAGTCAAGAATGTATATGGGATGGGATGACAATAAAATTGTCACTGAGACTTTGCTGGGCATCCATGCATAATTGTTTAACAGACTCATCTGTTCTTTCAAGCTCATTATTAAGCATTATGCAAAAGTTGCATATCACCTATAATTAATCGGCTTTGGCCGCCTATATTGTGCTGAACTATATATAGCATTGTTTGCTTTTGTAAGTAAAGTAAGTTTTTAATTTCATGTTTTTTTTTTCATTTATAATCTTCAATTATTTAACAGCCTAGCTTCCCTAGAGCTTCTAGGCTAGTAACATTAGTTTATTGTATTTTAGCAAGAAATATTGAACCACCTTACAAATGCCAGAAAACTATATAGCAAAGCACAGGTTTACTATTAACTGCATTAGAGCAGCATGGACACTTAGCAGGGCAAGCAGCTACTCCTGGATTTCATATGCTAAGTGCAAGGCAAATCAACCATGTTAACTTAAGGAATGTCTAAATTGCCTCCTGGCAAGCCAAGTACACTCATGAGGGTGAAGATGTCAAAACAAGAAGACAAGCATCTATGGAGTCTAGACTCCTTTAGACATTCATTTGGCAATGCACTAAAATAATAGGTGTTCAACTTGGCAGAATGCATAGACACAGAACTAGTACCAGCTCAATACAATCTTGTAATATTAAATTATATACTAATTATAACTTGAGCTCCGGACTCTGGTAAGCTGGTTCTTTGGTTACTATTATGAGATATGCACATAAGTAGTGTATCCCTAACAGCAGAAAAAATATTATAAAATAAAAATCAATATCACAAGCATACACATGTTGAAATCAATCACTGTGCTCACCTTGCTCCATGTGAGTAGACATTTAAAGCAGAACTGATGCAGGCAGGAGTCGGTGAAGCACTTGTTGCGGCAGGTGCCTAGGCAGATGGCGCAGTTGGGCGGCGGCGAGCCCCGGCCGCTGTCGTGCGACGGTGTGCTGTCCTCACTCTTCACGCTGCTGGGGTTCGCGCTCGACCCGTCCGCCTGCGCGGGCGGCGACAGCGTCTCCATGGTGGCGGACCTGACCACTCACACTGAAATCAGGGTCGCATGTTAATAACACTGGCAGTGGCACTTCAGATTCAGACTGTACGATTAACGCTAAACATTTTTACGACGTTATATTTGCATTCTTGTGGCTTTACCACAAGAAATTTCCCAACGACGTATGTTAATAATAATAAATACCTACCACCGAAACGAGATCCGTGTAGATTGGAAGATGACACGGACAATTTAGTTAGTCTATCTGTGAAACAGTTTATCTACAGATCGGTCCACATGGCTACATGGTAAAAGAGGAATAGTTTTCGCACGATGAAAGACTACATTGTCAATGTGCGTCTGCGTAATCTTGGTTGACAGGCTTCTGAAAAGGGAAGAGAGGATGCGACAAACTCGGTGGTTTTGAACGTTAATTTTGTCGTGCAGACTTCTTTCCACTTTAAACTTAAAAACGTAATACACTACTGTATGTTTTAAAATAATATATACACTAAACGGGTGAGGACGATAGGGGAGGCAATGCAACTTGCGAGAATTAAAATAAGAATTACAATAAAAACACAAAGCATAGACTAGCACTAGCTAGAAACCACAGAGTATAAACATTCAGCAACCATCCAATCCATACCACGCTGAAAAAGAAAAGTGAAAACATGTTTAATCGATGGTAATGCTTTTGCTTAGCCTCGAGTACAAAAAATATAAAGAATGTAACTTGTCTGCTACAATATTTAATAGTAATTTCCTTAATTGCTTTGTAATATTTTAAATAATATGCCATATTAATACGACATATAAGTAACATAGCAACACTTCTGTGTATGTTCAGTCATATACCTTGCCACATTAGTCGGAGTAAAGTGATGTTAACATGTTTGAAGTAATAATAAATTAAATTGCGTAAAACATCTATAAGTACCTAATAAAATTGATGTGTTGTGTACCTTTCTTTTACCTTCAGTGCCAGTACCATTTGCGTAGTTTAACCATTACTATTTAAGGAGCAATATCCAAACGCCTCCCAAAGCTGTCAATGTCAAAATATAATTAAAAATCGTCTTCTTGTGTATGGTTGGTGGTGTTATCTAATAACCGAGATATGGGTGTATTAAAAAAGGTATTTCTGTTTGTTACCTTTTAATTTGATCCAGTTGCATTATTTGGCGACATAAATTTGCATACAATTTATCCTACTGTCTGTTTCAGTCCACTGGCCTCATGGGCCTGGCTGTTGCGCAGAATCCTCACCACACTCTCGGAGCGCTGTATGGCAAAATCTTAAGAACTCTGAAGAGAATGCCAGAGTCGTCAGTATACCGCAAATACACCGAGCAGATAGTTCGAGAGCGGGCAGCTGTACTAACTCAGGTTTGTTTTGAATAGTCCCATTTGCAACTTCAGGTTCTCACCTCCTAAACGATAATATATGTATGTGCCAGTGTAAATAACTGGATACTTAAATATGAGTCTCATGACAAACTTATTTGTGGTCATCACACCTTACTAGGAATCAAACCTGGCTCTAGAAGCTTCACATTTAAATTGTAAACAAATGTTGCCATAACTTACTTGTTTGACTGACTGCTCTGATACTTCCAAAGGTTAACTGCTTCAATCAATTCTTTATTTTCAGACAAAGGATGTTTATGAAATTGAGAAGAAAATCAACTGTGGTCAAGCTGAGGAACTCATTATCCAGGCAGAAAATGAACTGAATTTAGCCAGAAAAATGTTGAACTGGAAACCTTGGGAGGAGCTGGCTTTCAAGGCCCCCAAGGGACAATGGGACTGGCCCCCTACAAAGCAATAAACTTAGAACAACTAACATAAACATAAATTAGTTCTGGTGTTTAGTACTAGATTACTTATTAAACTTGGTATAATATACATACAGTTTTATTTCTTTCGTGCAAAAAAAACGTCATTTCTTAGTAACACATTTTATTTTCTCAATAAATTCATGTAAGGGCTTAAACAAAATACAATTAACATGTAATTCCTAAGTCTAATATCATTTCGCTGTAAATGCATTTCACGACTCACACAATGTTCAATTAAGTACATGTCATAAACTGCTCCTTCCCGGTTGGTCAAAGACGAGGGTCGACGCAACGCTAGTCTGTACTATGATCCTGTCCAACTTGTCTCCTTTTCATATTCTACTAGTCTTTGGTGAGCCACTCTAGAGTACAAAATGTCTGTAGTAAGGTAGTAAAAAATGTCTTAGCTGTGTATACTATACCTCAGTCATTTGTTTATATCTATGTGACAGTCAGCTGGAATGCAAATGTGTAATGAAAGGTAGAATTAGGACAAGCTCTGATATAGCATGTTACAGTAGGTATTTACTATTTGGCACAGCAGTATAGTATATATCACAAGAGATGCATGTGAGTTAATAGATTACATTGAAGTAGTCAAACTCTGGATAGCTGTATCAGTATGTATGAAGCCTTATAAAACATTTATCCATATGTCTGTTTAAGATAAAGCTGCTCATCTCATGCTAAAATAATTATGTGGCGTGGATTAATAAGTGTGAAACTATTAATATGAGTATCATCAAAAAGTGTAGTAGAGATTTGACTGTTATTTAATTTCTTAAAAATCCTTACATAGATCAATTTATCTACCTAACAAAAATGTGTCATGAACTTGAGAGCTGTGAGCAATTGGTCTCACACTTAAAAGTAGAAATCATTCAATTGACCAATAACAAGATAGACAATTTGTAACTAAGTAATACATTTTCAAATACATGTTCTTTTCTCTCAACAGTAATAGACACAATAAATTCATAATACATGATGTAAGAAAAGTCAGTTTATAAATGGCAGCATTTGAGAAGTGTCCCTGGTAACTCACTAGTGGACAAAAGTCGATGTCACAATTGCACATTGACATTGTCACAGAACTACATTAATGAACAACTACTGAATTCATTACTGAGTAAAAAAATATTTTCATAAATATTTAAACCTAAATCTTATGTAGTTATTAAACAATAAATAACAATATATAATCACTTATATTATAATACTTGTCACCAACTACACAAAATACCAAATAAGAGTGGATTTGAGCCTTGTATGATTATGTGGATGTCACACCCTTCCGGGCTACTAGCAGGTTGAGCACAGGGTGTTTCTTGATGTAGCTGACAGCCTTTTTGTGTGTCACCATCGTGAAGTCGTAGCCATTACACTGTAGTATCTTGTCATGCATTCTTAAACCCGACTTTGCAGCTGGACTTCCTTCATGAACTTCGGTAACATAAATCCCCTGAAAAAGTTAGTTATAAGTAGTAAAAAGCATAAACGATAAATTTATTTTTTATCTGATATTTTAAACACTGAAAAAAAAAGACCATTATATCCAAGGTATGTCCAACAATCAATTAGCAGCATATAAGTTTCAAACTTTGGGTCAATCAATTTATTCCTGTACCTCATTGAATGGTTATGTATTTTATTACTCTTTAACTACAAACATTTCATCTAGCCAATACAGGTCCATTTTTCAAGGGCCCATCCTAGATGGACCCTTGAAAAATGGACCTGTATTGGCTTGAAAAAAAAAACAAAATTGTTTTTTTTTTCAAATTTATTGAAAAAACCTGGCACCATTGTTTTTTTTCTAAATAAGGTTTTTTTTTCAGATGAACAAATAATACGATAATAACGGTTTTTCGTGATTTATTTATATAAGTAACTTAAAACTAAGTACATTAAAGTAAGTATGTCTATGTTATGTAACTAAAACTAAGCTATTCTCAGTAAATTAAAAAAAAACAACTAAATATTCACTACAACTAGAACTATCAGCAGCACTAATTCGGTCAGTATCAGAAATTCTGTTTCTTCTTGTCTCGTCTATTATATTGTCCATAACTGTTTCTTTTTCTGGTTCCTCTTGTATTGCAGGCAAAAGATTTTGAGATCACAATTTTAAATTCTGAACTACCACTATAGATTTCATTAATGTTAGTTTTATAAAACCAGAAATTATTATTTTTAATTAAATTACATTAATGGTTAACAGTCTAAAACAACCATATAAATGTATTAAATTTTAAGATTTCGTACTTTTGAAAAAAAAAAAAATTCCAAAAATGTTTTTTTTTTATGCAACCCTAGATTATTAGAATTTTTCTAAGTAACACTATTGTCTCCCTCCTGAGATAACAAGAAAAAGTTGATCCACCCCTTTACACCTTTAATATTTCATAGATCGTGTAGTTTCACAAGCAACAGTTAACTTATGAGGGGTAGCAGGAGGAGCTACTCACATTGTCGGTGTACCCCTGAGGACTTTTGCGGTAGTCTTGGTCGATGCCGCCACCAATTTTAAACCCACATTTCATAACTTCTCTGCCTTCTGGATCCACTCCAGCTTCTTTTTGTAGAGTTATTGGTATCTACAACAAGAAATAATTCGTGACTTCACCTCGTTTTATAAAATAGAGCAAAACAAGTGGGAGTGGTCCCAAAACTTACACTTAGACACTCCATGGCCGTGCCGGCTTGGTGCTGAAATGCCATTTTCGCCATGGCTGCAGTTTTTTATTACTTTGTTCTTGGGTAAAAAATTAAAAGTTTTAATTACACAGTTTAATGGAAATTTTATAGCACAATAACAACGACGTCCTTCGTAGCCACACAAACTAACCATAAACTGTAGAGTAAAGGAGACATGAAGATTACAGACTACGTTAGCATCATTATGAAAAGGGTTTTGTCAAAACGGTGTAATAATCAATTCTACCACTACAAGGAAACAAATAATCAGATGTATTTTTCTTCCTGAAATAATAATCTAAAAAGCGATATTGATATGTCTATATCTACTGACATTGACAGCCTAAATTCTGTTCAGCAGTGCCACTGTCAGACCAGAAATGTCAAATTACTATATTCCGTATAATTCTTATCATATTTTGCAACAATAATAATCATTTAAGTTTGTCTGGATTTAAATAGTAAGATAATCATTTATGGAAATTTCTGAATAAAATATTAATTTGTATTTCTAAAAGAAACTTGTTCTTAATTTTGTCTAATAGATATTTACGTAGTACTATTGTGATTTAAGCATGTCCAACAAATGTACGCAATGTACATTAATTTCATAGTTTTTAATGACTTCAGATGTCTGGCGGGGAGTACCGTCGAGTGTGGCGCATAGCCTTCACTAATTTCCTGAAGTCTTTGAGACCGCGTCAAATAAATGGGAACTCTATAGGTAAACAACCATTGATCTATATATAGATACAGAATACGAATCCTAGAGTGTGGTAAAGTTGGTAGCTTGAGATAATGTTTTTCTTTTCAAGGTTTCTGTAAATATAATCAGAACTCGCCTTATCTAACTCATTTCACTGATACTGGAAATTCGACTTTCATTACCTATTTTAAATAAATATCTGCGAGATAGCTGAAGTCATTGTAACTTTTTCCTAGTAACCAGGGCCAGGGTTGTGTCATGTTCCTCTATTTGATGATAATAACTTAAATAATACTTGTTTACCTTGACATGGCAATGCTATGGTGAGTATCATGTTAGTGTCAAGGAAATACCTTTTATAAAGTGGCTATTTTACTTTTATTTCAGGGAAGGATTACATTGGCAATAGTTATTACGAGATACCCGCAAATCCCAGTGTGGGCAAAAGGAAAGCAACTCGGTGGTATGACCCTCCTAAAGGACAGGACTTTCAAAACCCCATCCCGGCAGAGTGGGAGGCTTGGCTCAGGATGAGACGGTACTGTAAAAAAATTACTAAATTGAAACTTTATAATTTTTGTTTTTCTTTTTATCTTAGTATGCGCCTTTGTGGCTGCATCA
Source organism: Hedya salicella (assembly GCA_905404275.2). Classification (NCBI taxonomy): domain Eukaryota; kingdom Metazoa; phylum Arthropoda; class Insecta; order Lepidoptera; family Tortricidae; genus Hedya; species Hedya salicella. Next base: position 10,573,550 of record FR990099.1, read on the forward strand.
CATTTAAAAGTATTATCTTCATACAAAATAACACTCTTTTTTTCGTTCTCTTTATTCAATTATAAGATTTTCGTACATTTTATTACAATTGTAGAACTTGAATCATATGTTTCCAAAGATATTTGTCCTCTCCTAAATACAGTTTTAAAACTTTCCAGAAATAGTGTGTGTTTTAGAACATTTATAAATACCGGTTCCGAGCCCTGCTTCTAGTATTCTATAATTATTATTAATTTTTAGAATCATGTGTGTTCCAATTGCTCACAACTATTAGCTAAATTGTAAAAATGTGTTCCAATTTTTCTTTTGTTTTACGCTATACTGGGACTACCCCAAAAAGTCAGTCTCCTGACTTCTGGATGTGCCCCACTTTGTCTTCATTTAACATAATGCAGTCACATACAAAGGTTTAATCTTCTTAATTTAAAAGTTTTTGAATTTGTGCTTTGTGAGTGGACAGAGTTGACAGTCAGCCAAAATAAACAGTAAAAACATTTTGTGATAATGGTTTTCTGTTTCATCCACAGAGTAGATGCACCAACTGAAGAGGAAGTCGCCCATAATGTAGCCGTAGCACAATTAAAGAAAGAAAATGCGGCGAAAATCGAAGCCAAGAGGCTGGCGGAGGGTGGGTCCCTGCCTACCATGCCGCAGCGGGGCGCCGAGACCTTCCCGCGCTATCCCGAGTTCCACACAGGACACCCTGACGACCACCCCGATAAGAAGAAGCACTAAGAGAGGGATCAGCTGTAAAAAAGGAGCTTCACGCCTCTACCTACTGGCAGCAGGTAGAGGAGTGAAGCTTCTCCAAAACCTATGCTAAGCTAAAAATCTAGGAGTGCTTGTATACCCGATCTTTATCCTAATCCTAAATAACTTGAACAAAAGTTTAATATTGACACGAAAAATAGCACTTGCAAACAGTTTCGACTGTAGTTTTATATTTTTGGCGGGTTTGTGACAGCAGCGCAGTAGCGCCATCTTTATTCCTAATTATTAACTGCTTCGAAAGCGTTACATTCGGATCGGGTTCGGCACATAACCACTCCACCATTATATTTTTATTTTAGATTGCGTTAGTGATCAATGCTGCAAAGCAGGTATTGTAGTACTCATTACCTCGTCTCAATGGTTATACTTAAACAAGGTGATTTTGTATTACAAAATGTGGCTTTGAGCACACACAGTTCGATTTCTTGTTTGGTATTGTAATTAACTTATTGTAAAGTTAGTTTCGTGCTGTTACAGCTGTAAATAGGATTAGATAGATTGAAATTATTTGTTAGTAAATTGTTTCTTTTAATTGTAGAATGTGTATTATTTTTATATAGCGACTAGAAGGTGCCCGCAACTTTGTCAGCGGCGGAGAAAAAAATGTATAAACATCTTTTTTCTTTAGCGTAGTGGGATAAAAAGTATCATATCTGTTGATACCCGGCTAACCGCGTACCAAAAATAGTTTAAATCCGTTTAGCCGTTTTGGCGTGATGAAGCCACAACTAGACATATAAACGTACAAAAAATTAAAAAATCAACGGGTTGCACTCCAGGAGTGCCAGCAGAAGTGAAAACTTGAATACTAACGCGACAGGTCACGTGTCCGTCTTACGAATTTCCAATCTGTCGGTCACGTGACCTATCGCGAGTTTAAAAAAAAATCCCCGAAACAAAAAGTGCACAGCTCCGCTAAAGAAGTATTCACTTCAAAAATAAATATTGTTCGTTTGAGTAACCTTTCTGAAAATATCTTCATGACTTTTAATTTTTACAAGCTTTTATTTAGTTTCACCTGTCCCGTTGTCTGTCTGTCGGTCTGTAATCAAATCTTGCAAGTTAAATTTGATCAACTTCCCGGTTTCCAATTGAGCTAAAATTTTGCGTATGTTCGGTGACAATGAAATAATGATCTTTATTCTGTAAGTAGGCCACAAGGGCACTTTTACAAGTCTGACTCTACGGTGTTTCCCAAGAGGAGACCACTGTTCAGAAGAAAGCCGGAACAAACTCAACAGTCAGTATTTTTTTTCGAAATACTTAACTCTTATATCTATTACAATATTACTTACTTTACTTAGCCTATCCTAAATATATGTGTTAAGTCTCAATGCGTAGTTCTCCAAGAAAATATATAAAAAGTTATAAAAGTAAAAATATAGTATTTTATGCAATCGTTATATAATGTATGCTTTTTCAGTCGAGTACCGCGTTTAGGCCACGAAGCTTGCTGAGTGGCCTAAGTAAGGTACGAGATTTAAAAAGCGAATTATATAACTATTGTATACAATACTTTTTCTACGAGTAGGTATCATCATCATCATCATCATCATCATCATCATCATCATCATCATCGTCATCATCATCATCATCATCATCATTGTTATCGTCATCATCATCACCATCACGATCACCATCACCATCACCATCATCATCATCATCACCACCATCACCATCATCATCACCATCATCGTACCTCAATTATCTTCGACTCATTCATTCGACATATTCATAAGCCAAAGTGTTGGCTTATGAATATATCAGTTCAGTTGGAAGTGCCATAGAGTATCCGACATTGAAAAGTATGCTACTCTATGAAGTTCTTATTGAGGGATTAAAGTCAACGAGTAGAAAAAATAAATAATAAAAGATAAAAAAACAAAATATTGAAATAAAACAATTTAACGGATTATATCGTGTATATTAACTCATTTTCAGCTTTCCATGGTCACGGGTGGACCACTCTTTCAATGAGTAATATTCGCGGAAACAGAAGAAAAAAAAAACAAAATATGATTTTATTTATTTAAAACAACTTAAGTACGTTTGATATTAACACCTTATAAGAACCGTGTCCCGGTAAAAGTAAATTATTTGGTTTCTGATTTGGGCACTGCATTTTTGTCTGTTAAATAGTCCTCTACCCTATAAAACGCCTTTGCAATTAGAGACTTTTTTAAGTACTTTTTGAGCTCTGGAAAAGGTAATTTTAACGCATCATCTGGTAACTTATTATAAAAATGTATACATTGGCCTACGAATGATTTGGCTACTTTACGAACGCGGAACTTTCTAATGGCGATTTTGTTTTTATTTCTACTATTAAAATTGTGGATATCTGAATTCTTAGTAAAAGAGTCTAAGTTCCTAATAACATGAATAATACTAAGCTTATCTTAAGGAGTCACGGAAATTCAGGTTATATGCAGAACGAATCGCTCTTTTTTGTAGCACAAATATAGTCTGTATGTCAGCTGCTTTGCCCCAAACCAGAATACCGTATGACATGACACTATGAAAATAACTATGATAAACTAAGCGAGCAGTATCAACATTGGTGAATTGTATAATTTTTCTAATAGCGTAAGCTGCTGAACTTAGTTTACCTGCAAGTTCCTACTGGTACATGGAGACTCCATTGCAAGTTCTTATCCAATGTTATAGGTACCTAAGAATAATGAACGAATAAATGAATAATATTTATTTCAGACTTAGTAGGTACACAGTTTAAATTGGTTAGTAAACATATTGCCCTGTGTACCATTTGTAAACATTCACCATCCACTGCTCTAACATTAGGTAAAGCAAATCTAACACATTTCGTTTTCTTAGCATTCAATAGCAGATTATTAATAATAAACCAGTCAAGTACTATTAATTTCGGCTTAGTCTGTTGCTTTCCGATCAACTTTGAAAATTAATGATGTATCATCAAATAGTACCATGTCACGAAGATTATCAGTAAGGATTATGGTAAGTCATTTATATAAACCAAAAAATACAAACAGTCGAACATAGAACCTCCTCCTTTGTTGGAAGTCGGTTAAAAATAGAAATGGACCTAAGATAGAACCCTGTGGCACTCCTAGCTTAACTGCAGCTCCATTGGATTGGGTTGTGTAATAGTATGATATCATCGAACTGATCTGATGATGGAGCAGGAAGTTGGTGATAGGAACTCTGTAATAAAATAATGCAATCCTACCGAGTTTGGGCTTTTTAGAATCGTCTCAGTGAGTAGTTGATGGATGTTCAAGAACGGTTCTCTATCGGTTCAAGGCGATATCTCCTATATATATATATATATATATATATAGGATATCTCCTATATATATATATATATATATATATATAGGAGATATCGCCTCGCAGTCTGTGCACGATCCAAAGTTTGGCGACTGACATTCCTCTCGTCTTAAACGGTCCTTGATTGGGACCCAGTTTTGTAGTAACTACGGCTGTATTTTTAACCGACTCCCAAAAAAGGAGGAGGTTCTCAATTCGTGGGGACCTTTTTTATATTTTTTATAACAATAGTTTAGTTGTTATTTGGCGCGAGTGTTTGAATTGAAAGCCGAGTAAGCGAAGTAATCTAAAATTAATAGTCTAATTTTAGTAATCTAAAATAGATTCCTGAAGCTTTCAAGGCACGAGTAGCCAAATAATTGTGCAGCCTCGCGAAACACACAACTTTCACTTCAGCAAGGAAAATATGAGATGTAGGAAAGCTATGAAAATAACAAAACGGTTATTTTTCATTTAAGAAATAGTGATAATGAACCTACGAAACACACTCATAACAAAATATACAAATAAACATATAAAAAAAAAATTCGAACTTAAAACGACTTTTCCACGCTAGAGGATAAAACAAACTTTTCCACGCAGATTTGGCGTAAATGGCACTTTGCCGAGCAAGTGAGGTGAAAATATAATTTGGCCTCCTCAAGTAAAAACGAATACTCCTGCTGTTATTGAAACAGCAAGCAAAAGAACTTCGGTCTCAGTGTTTCTATACTTACAGGTATTGCCTGTAGTCAAGAACCATTAAAACAAACTTGCTTTAATCGTCCTTGCCTGTTGCAGGAATACAATCCAGAATTAATATCTGCCACAACAAAGCGCGCATAAATATCTGACACGGCTATATTTCTAGCGCCGTTCGGACGTCTTAGATATTTTCGCCCGCTTTGTTATGGCAAATATTGATGCTGGTAACTGTACAATCAGCTTCGACAATGGCTCCACAATTTAGTAGGGACTGTAACATAAAAATCCCACCAAAACATTTTCATGTAAAACAAGACCAGAGTAGCATTGTCATAAAGTTATCTTTATATCAGATCTCATGTGGCTCTACAGGCACTTGTAACTCTATAGGCATTGGTCCCACAAAGGGCGAGGAAGCGATTAGCTACTGGCGATTTTCTCGCTCTAGAAAAGAACAAAAGATATAGATCCTGTATTAGTAAAAGAGATATATTAATAGTTAATCGCTGGCTGTTCACACTGCCGGCGACAACTCTCTCTTTACTAGTTTGTGGCAGAGATAAGATAGAACTAGCTCAGTGGTACTCGCTCAGCGATGCTAGCTTGCCGGTTAGAACTCACGCCGCGAGACCAACCGGCGGTGATTTTACAGAGTTACCGAGCGAGTGGTGCGAGTAATAGCCCGTCGCACACGAACACTCGCTTATAGCCGAGCGACAAAACTAGTGGAGCTACACCTCGCTTCTGGCTGCTCGCCAACTCGTTTCTAGTGTCTTGCTTTAATCGCTTCTCGCTCATTGTCGGCGGTGGGACCAGTGCCATACGCTCTAACTCTACAATCCCATTCACTGTTATTACATATATATTACCTTTCTGTTATACCATAGGTCTTGTAGTAACGAAACGGCCAAGTCATATATATAAGTATTTTGTTTACTCCGAAGTTAGTATGACGACGTCTCTTTCTCTCTCAAGTTAATTTATATTTGAGTGAGCGAGACCGAAGGATACGAACTTCTAATGTCAAAATTCGATTTAACCGCTCCGCTCTGTCTTTTGCAGCTTGTCGTTATCGAAATCGGCTCTTTAAAGCTGACATTGAACCAATTTTGAAACTGATTTAGGGTTTACTTCCGAGATATTACTTGAAAGGTACCAAATTGGTGAAGAATATATGTTAGGGCTGTTGCCAAAGACATCTATAAAGATTGCTGTTCATTTTATTTGAGTAAAAAAATGATAAATGCTTACTTATCTTACCCCAAGTGTTTCGTAAAGTAAAACAAAACGAAGTGAAAGAGTAGGTACCCAAGTATTAATAACGCGGCCCTAGGTCGCGTGATAACCGCCCGAAGAGCTATTTCGGTTCATAGACACGTCACGGCGATGTTTCCAAGCGAACCATCATAAACAAAAAAATAATCACATTTGTTCTATGCAAATAACTGGAGATGATAATGAAATTGCAGTCTTAAGAATCGCGAGATCGTCTGACGTAACAAATGTTATCAAGACAATCACTTAGCGTGTTTTTCCTACGATCGGAGACGTTAGTTTAGTTAATTTGTCGATCAGTTGGTGGCTAATTTTGGACTCGACCACACATCTCGGCCGTTCCGCGCGATTCTGAACTTAACCGATTAAAACTAAAGGTCAGGATAACCTCGATACATTAACATTCACTACTTTGCATTCGTCACTACTTTGAAAAACTCGCATCCCATTTTATTAAAAGAAAAACGTAGTATCTCTATATGACGCTAGTATGTCATTACTGTTTTTTTTTTCAAGCTGGTTCCACATATAAGCTTTTTTCAGAGTAGTCACGATTTATATCATGGCTTAAGTACATTTTATCGGGCGCTTGTTTTCATTCATGGATGATGTGGCCTATTTCATCATGCTGTATGCTCTGGAGTACCTACTTATATCTACTTGTTAGTTGTTATCTGGTTGACTCTAGGATTTAATTTGGTATTTGAGTAGACGTAAAAAATAATTGCACTGTGTTGTACCATGCCATCTACGGCTATTACTGGACTAAACAAGTATGTAACATTAATGCCATGTTGAGCCATAGGTAGATAGATACCTATACCTAATAATTAGGATCTAACTCCTGTTTAACTTCCAATGAAGCTTACGTAGAGAATTTTCTTTTGAAACCGTTCTTATGTACCTAAAGTCGACATCAAAACTCATCGCTTTAATACCACACAAAATTGCAGATAGCAAAGCGTTCTTTCATTTTCGTACTAAAATCGAAGCTAAGGTGATTTTTACAAGCTTTTATTTAACTTGCAATGTAGGTATGTTTGTTCGGGTGGAAGCTTGCAAGTTAAATTTGACCTACTTTTCGGTTTCCGATTGGGCTAATATTTGGCATACTTATGTAAGTTAGGTGACAATGCAATATTATGATACGATCGCGCTGATCGGAAGGTGGTCATAGAGGAACTCTGTAGTAAAATAATGCAATCCTATCGAGTTTGGGCTCTTTAGAATCGTCTTGGTGAGTTGTTGATGGATGTTCAAAAAAAGAACAGTGATAAATATAAATAAATAAATATTACGGGACAATTTTACACAAATCGAACTAACCCCATGGTAAGCTCAATAAGGCTTGTGTTATGGGTACTAGACGACGATATATTTAATAGATATATTACTTATATACATAGAAAACATCCAAGACTCAGGAACAATATTTATGCTCATCACACAAATATTTGCCCTTACCGGGATTTGAACCCAGGACCTCAGCTTCGCAGGCAACGTTACTCCCACTGAGCCAAACCGGTCGTCAAAGATAAGCTTGTCACAAAAATGTTTTATTGTCAGAAACTCATTTTAAATATCTTCAATGTCATTTTTACAACTTTATAATAGTATAGAATAGGCAAGCCGAGCCGACGGATATTAAGTTCTATTGGCCTTAAAAATTGGTATCTTGTCACTTTTAATTTCATGAATTGAAAAGTAAGTAAATACATATTGTTGGTAGTAACCAACAATATAGCATTTTATTATAGTAATGCTTAACTATTTAATGGTGACGTAAGTAGAGTTTTAAATACAGGTTAGACGGGATTTGAAGTAGGTACCAACTTATTTATAAATAAGTACATACGTATTAATAATTTTAGCCCATAATGGTTTACGAAACTGTAACATTGTTATAGTTTTGACTGAAAACATTAGGTGAATAAGTACCTATCTAGTAGCTTTTTACACAATTTTTATTACTTAGTTACGTTTAGATGTTGTGGCTGATGGCCAGTGCGATTACTTTATCTGTTGTTCTGCTCGCATATTATTTTGTTTCTTGTCGTAGTTAACGCACCGGTCTTTTTCGTACTCGCTCTAACACAATACGACAGAAAGGGATGGGTGCGGAGCCTTATCTATGCCCATAAATGTGACCAATAAAAAAGGTGTAGTCCACTCATCCATCTTAACTCATTACTTATAATGGGGCATACAGTGCATGAGAAATCCGAAGGGAATAAAATAATATGATGAATTATCTAATCTACGGGCCGATTTCGAGAACATTTAATTTACACGAGAGTGGCTACTCCAGTATAACGTTACTCTAACAATTTACTCGATGGTTAACTTCAATTTCGCTTCACCATGCTAATCTATGTATAACTTACCCTCGCATAGTTGCTTGGTAACGTTGAACGAATGCATTGAATGAAATCGTAATGCACCCAAGTAAGATAGACAGTTTGTCCATTGCCAGCAATGGAGCTGTGTATTTTTTTAATTTGTTCGGGTAATACATTTAATGGGAAAAAGTATGGAATTCACTTGACACTGACAATAATCATTTTCGTGTAACAGTTTACTCAGCCGAAATTGGAGGTGTAAGATTTTTCTCTAGTTTAGAGATTTTGTCTTTAGGTTAATTATTCGTGAAACGTAAAATTTATACTCACGAGTAATTTATGATTTATTATTGGAATAAGACTTATCTACGTTGCATTGATTTAAACTTACACGATCTTCACTCATTATCACAAACATAAATCAAATATTTATACGCGATTAAGCCCTGTTTTGTTATACTGCGTTGGTTAAATCGACCCACAACACACAATTAGATACTTAATTGTATTTTATAGAACTTAAAGAGTCCCCGGCAAGCTCGGTTCTCCATACAAACGTAGTTACGCTCTCATTTTAAAACGACTAGCTGATTTGCTCTGAAACTTTGTACTTAGAATAAGTTACGGTATATCCAGGTCTGTACTGTAATTAGTGTAGCTTCAGATACCATAGTAAAAAAATACAGCGAATAATGTATGTTTTTCATACAACACTTGTTTGGCTGTATTTCGTTTGTTTTATAACCTGGAGCCATATAAACTAATTAAAGACCTAAATATACCTCAGTCATTGAATATGCAAAGTTTCGTTACAATCCAACACGTAGTTTTAATATGAGAACGAAACTCCTTTGTATAGGAAGGTGAAATTCGGCCGAGCTTGCCGGGGACTATTAATTAAACTTTTCTATCACTTTTGAGAACATTTTTTCATGTATTTCTATTTGACTAATGTACACTATAGTCGCGTGAGATGTGAGTTAAGACTGTTGAGAGTAAATAAAGGCCTACCACACGTGAATCGCCCTTGTAAATGGTTGCCATTGACAGTTAGTCTACTTAAGTGGCAGTGGGCAGGGCACATCGTAAAACTGATATCCTTCGGGACAGAAAGATTCTCGAGCCGCGTACACGACGACGCAGTGTGGGAAGGCTCCCAACCAGAAGTTACACGATAGACCTTTTAATTAGTTGTTCATTGAACAGGCGAGGCGGGGTGACCTCTCACCTATGGCCTCACTCTTGTGTAGTAACCGTGAAACACCCGGTGCTGGCATACTAAAACCGGCACGGTATGGTATGGTACTGGTCTCGGTAGTGCTACGGTACATAGTTGACACCTTGACTGTGATTTTATGTATGCATGACCATTTAAGGTTAGGTGCAAAAAACCGGCCAAGTGCGAGTCGGACTCGTGCATAAAGGATTCCGCACGGCTGTATTAAAAAAAACTTTTACTTAACCCATCTTAAGTAGCCGGTTAAGTTTAGTTTGCCCCTGGTATCTATGGCGTCGGATACAAATGAGGTGCAAACTTAACGCAACCGAAATTCAGACATGATTTTTGAAGTGTCTTTTCGTGTATTTTCTTGAATAACTTTAAAACAATTTATTTTAAAATTATAAAATATATTTGAGATTCTCAAAATGAGATTTAATTTGATATGTCACACGATGTAGTTTGCAAAACTTTTTTTTAATATTTTCCAATGTACCCCCAAAAGTTAAACATTCATTTAATTAATATTTTCTTCTGTTTCCGCGATTATTACTCATTGAAATAAAACAATTTAACTTATTATTCATTTATTTACGATACACGGCCGTCTTTGGGTCACCGATTTACACATGTGAGCCAAATTTCAACTCAATCGGTCCAATAGTTTCGGAACAAACTGGGTGTGACAAACGGACGGAGAGACACAAAAGTGATCCTATAAGGGTTCCGTTTTTTCCTTTTGATGATATGACGTAACATTAATCAGGCGTCACCATGTGTCAAGGTGGCATACAGTGGTTGCCGTGTCGATCGGCGATAGACCACGTGATTTTAGCGTCTTCCATGGCAGCTGCGTATTTTTCTCTACTTAATACAAAAAATCCGCCCTTACTTATTAATAGCACTTAGCCTTAAAGCCTTTTGTTTCCGTCTAAAGTATTTGCTGATGCGCTCACGGTAGATTAGAATTTAGGACCCTGGAAATGAAAGCACTTACGAGGGCGCTGTCGTCGCGGTTGGTGCGCGGCTCGGAGGACCTACGCGCCGGCGCATACCTCGCTCAAAGAGTTGCTGGTGTGATCCCAAGAGGTGGCGTCGCCAGCGTTGGAACCATGTCGCAGGCGGAGTCGGTGAAGGGGGTATTCCTTTTTCTAATCCTCATATTATATACATCGTATTTTATTTAGCTTAGGACGATTTTTACACACCTAGTTTATATCAGTAAAGTAGTATGCACCGTGACCGTTAATAACCCGAAAGATTTAAACCACATATTTTTGACGACTGTACGAGTAAATAATGTTATGTCAACATGGGTCTAATTATATGTCTTAATTAAATTACTATTTCAGTACGAATTAAATCTTATTAATTGCCCGCTTCTTTGTGAACAAGCCTTTAGGTGGGAATCTCAAGTTGAGGAACAGAGAGCGAGCATGACACTTCACGAATCGCTCTGAAATCATACGTTGAAAGGCGAATGGCGTGACTTGTATTCCATGAATGACAAGAAGTGTCAAGTTATGTCTAGCACGATGTTTGTGTTGAAATTATTTTTTATTTATTGGCACCACAAAATACCACAAATACTTATGTATCCAAACTTTATTAGGTGCTAGGACATTAAAGTGCTCTTACATTATTATTGAAACTTTGTGTCTTAGGTATCTTTTTTTTTACTAACAATCACAACCATACATTGTTAGGCATGATAATATTCGAAGGAAATCATACTACTTATTTTTTTACATCCTACTTACCTCTTACCTCATACAGGAAAGGGACTTTGTTGTAACAGCGATCATGCTAACCTGTACCTACAGTAAAATAAACAACAACATGAAACAGTTACGCATTTTTATTACGAGTAATTTAATGAATTAGATTTTCAAAATGTGTACCGCCATTTTCAGCACAAATATTCAATCTTGAATGGATTTCATGATTCAAGTTAACATAATTGTGTTATAGATTTCTTCTGAAACCGTTTGAATTCTTATTAACAACTCTTCTCTGGAGTTCACAGGTGTTGAGTAAACCTTATCTTTCAGAGTTCCCCATAGAAAGAAATCTAGCAGAGTTAAATCCGGTGACCGGGCAAGCCATGCTAAAACTTCACTCCCACGGCCGATCCATCTCTCGGGGTATTGTTGGTTCAGCCAATTACGAACATCCAAGCTAAGGTGTGCCGGGCATCCGTCGTGCTGGAACCACATAGTTCGTGGGGTTTCCAAATCGACATCTTCTAGCAGGTCGTTTATTTCATTATTTAGAAATAATAAATAGTTGTGAGAATTCAGTCTATTTGGAAATATGACGGGACCTATTATTTTATTCCGAATAACGCCAGCCCACAAGTTTACGGAAAATTTGTGCTGGTATAAATTTTCGCTTTTCGCATGGGGATTTTCTTCTAACCACATGTGCTGATTATGGGAATTAAAAACTCCCTCTCTCGTGAACAACGATTCATCTGTCCATAATATCTTATTTAGAAATCCAGGATCATTCACTAATTTCTGATTCATCCTTTGGCAAAAGGCAACTCTAGCTAGCCCGTCATTGTTAATTAATCCGTGTACTTTCCTGTGGTGAAAAGGATGCAGGCCGTACCTTTTCCATACCCTTAATACGAGCTTATATTTAACATTGACCATTCTTGCTACAGCTCTTGATGACAAAGTTGGGTCTTCTGTTATGATGTTCATTATTCTGTTTTCTGCTTGTTCATCTAGATTTATAGCCCTTTCTCTGTGAACTTTTCCAAGCCCTTTTTCGCGAAACTGTCGATGGACATCCGCAAAAGTCGAATGGTGAGGTATACGACGGTTTGGGTATCGTCTTCGGTATTCGGCGACTGCATGGAGCGAGTTCCCATCACAAAATCCGTACACAAAGTGGATATCTGCTAAATGAGCCGAAGGATAATGCGGCATAGCGAATATTATTTATTACAGTCAATAAAATGTTCAATGTTGTTTTATCTTACGTGACAATTAGTTATCATTTGTAATGTGTCATTTTAGTGACAATCAATTTCAAACTAGCCAGTTATAAGAAGAACCACTCTCGCGACTTAGAACAGAACAAACCTAATTATCTCCATTCTTAGTGATAACAAAAAAGCTACTTGAGATTGAAGTGTGTAAGATAAGATATTATAAATATTCGCATTAATACACTACACTGTATTTTAGTTGCATGTTTATATCCTTTTATCTCGTGATGAAAATATTTTCGGTAGTAAAAACTTTTTGTGGATAGATACCAAACTTCTTTATGAAACTGGCTAACAAACATACAGTTAGTGCATCTACGTGTAAAAGAAGTAGGTGGCTACGTCATGCTCACGCCCTTAAGGTGTGTTACACTGGAGATTTTTTAACTTTTGATTTGTTGTAAATAATTAATATCTCCTTAATTATGAGTTTTTGGACTATATGTTACATAACTTTATATACTCTAATTAGGCTCTAGTATCGTTAGCTTAAATCTTTCGGGTTATTAACGGTCACGGTGTATATCTATATGTATACACATTACTTTACTAGAAGGCGCCCGCAACTTCGTTCGCGGAGGAGAAAAAGTCATAACGCCTCTTTTTTCCTTCAGCGTAGTCGGGTAAAAAGTATCCTATAACCATCTGGAAATACCCAGCTACCCGTGTACCAAAAATTATTGGTATCAGTTTAGCCGATTTTGCGTGATGAAGCCACAACGATATATACAAACATACATAAAATCCGAAAAAAATATTTTTCGTTTTAGTGACCTCCAAATAGTCCGTAACAATAAATTTTTAACCGACTTCCAAAAAAGGAGGAGGTTATATGTTCGACAGTTTGTATTTTTTTTTTTATATTTTTTTTTATGTATGTTCACTGATTACTCCGCCAATTGTGAACCGATTTTAAAAAATCTTTTTTTATTTGAAAGGATATACTCCCGAGGTGGTCCCATTGCTATCAAGTTGGGATCTAATGATGGGATCCCAGGGAAATTGAGGGCAATCCTCAAATTTTATAGGCACTCATAACTTTTTTCATATATTTTCTTAAGCTATTTAAGTATTTGCATATAGTAGTCATCATCTCATCATGCTCAGCTGATGACGGAAAGTACAACTCCTTAAAAGTTAAGAGTTAGAGGATAATTCTTAAAAAAAACATCTATTATAGGTAGATACGTTAAAACTGTTAGTCATATTCTTGTTAGTGTGTCCCTGATGTAGTCTCCTTATCACCAAGTCAGGATTAGATGATGGAATTATTACCAGGGAAGTCGAGAGAAACTCTCAAATATTATAGGCACTCACAATGTTTTGTATATATTTTTCTAAAGTTATCAGTTGTTTTTCCTCTGGTTGTCATCATTTCATGCTGAGCTGATGATGGAAGGTACAATGAACTAACCAACTTTTACATTTCTTACTTCCAAAGACTCGAGATGCGTGCAAAGTGCCTCCTCAATCTTCCCATTGTGGGCTCAAAAAATACTTTATATCACTACTAAAAACCATCACTAAAAAGTATATTTTTTTTTAAATAAAAAAGGGAACGTCTTCAAAATAAACTAAAAAGCCATAAATAATATTTTATGTACGGTACGGATCACATTTGAATCACCTTTTGAAGTAGGTGCCAAACCATTCATTACTATTAAGAACCGCGTCGGCGAGCCTTTAGTTATTATCTACCTACATATATAATTAGTCATAGTAATTCGTATTTTTGTTGAATAAAGAACTTTATTTACTTCAGGTTTGGCACCGACTTCAAAAGGTGATTCAAATGTGATCCGTACCGTACATAAAAGATTATTTATGGCTTTTTAGTTTATTTTGAAGTCGGTTCTTTTTTTACTTAAAACTTTTATTTGAAAATATTTTCAATGTACAGACATTTCATTTTTACAACTTTATAATAGTGCAAAACATACCGAGAGAGAGAGCTAATCTTGGAGCTTACTAAAGGAGTGTTTGCGCAACATGTGCTTGAAGCTTAAGGCGAAGGGGTGGGCAAATCACTGAAATCGCGGTGTTTTAGTGCATTTTTTTTGATATTGTATGTAGCATGTAGAGATCTGAAAAGTAACTATTCAGGACACATATATACTTAATTATGAGTTGATAGCGTAAGTTCGTTCCTATCTGATGTAACTAGGCCTAGAAACTATATTTAAGAAGCAGATTTTTAAAAATCTTCTACATCTTTTTTTCCGCCTGTGACCAAATTCTACATTACCAAATTTTGCACATGTACTTTAAAAACCTTGGTCTACTAGCTGATAGGAAAAAACTTAGTCTAATTTGTGTAATACGGAGTTTAGACCCAATATCAACTTTCGCCAACGACATTTCTACGAAGTCAACGTACTAAATATTTGATCAGCGTAAAAGCGTAGGCGCTTTAGCAGTGAAAGCAACGTTGCGTGCTCGCGCTATGCCACGGCGGCGCGGCGTGCGCTTACGCTGTTGCCAGCTCACTTCCATCTATCCATAGCGATAATGTTTTTGAATTCATTCCGCAACGGCCAGTTTATTCAAACACAATTTTGGTTATTAAAAAAAAGTGACAGAGATAGATAATATGGTTATAATATTCGTGTAATATTCATATTACACTACATAATTCCAGAAAATTTTATATATTTGGCTTGGTAAACTTCGGAGATAAAGGGGAGAATGGTATTTTTTCCACATTTTCCTTAATAAAACGAAATTTAAGCACAATGAAAATATTTAAAAAAAAACCTTAAATGTGCAGATCAAGTCTTTTAAATGATACTCTATTTGACCTAGTGGCTAGAGTTTTAATTTTGGCCCCCTTCATTGGACGATTTTTAGAAAATAAAAATATACTTTACAATGTATCCTTTGCAATACATGTTCATAAACATTCCCAATTTTAAACAGATAGCATAATTAGCTTTTGAGATATGGCGCTCTAATAGTCAGACAGAGAGACAGATTCGCACCATAAGGGTTCCCTTTTACCTTTTTGGTACGGAACCCTAAAAACTATCGCCAACTATGCCTGACTTACCCTATTTATGTACTTAGGTTTCAGCTGAGCATTAGTACCACCCATTAATCCATCGAATGTACAATAAAATTTTACAAACTTGTTACTGTACGAGTAGGTACCTAAGAGTATGTCCGTTTGTCCATTCATCTTTACTATTATAAAGTTGTAAAAATTAAATGTCTGTATATTGAAGATACTTTTAAAACAATGATTGAACATACTATTTGGAGATCACTGAATTGTTTTTTTTTTGTATATTTGTACGTATGTGTCGTTTAAGTCAGTTCACCACGCCAAATCGGCTTAACGAGTTTCCATTATTTTTGTAGACAGGTAGCTGGGTATATCCAGATGGATATAGGATACAATTTACCCGCCTACTCTGAAGAAACAAGAGGGGTTATGACTTTTTCTCCTCCACGAACGAAGTTGCGGGCACCTTCTAGTAAGTCATAAGATAGTAATGGGAGATGTTTGTATTATTTTGAATCAGTTTAATTGACAGGCGGCGTTGTTTGTGAATGGAAACGTTAACATCTCGTATCAATAATTGATTATTCAATTTATTAGTTCAACGCCTCTGTTTGTCTGCGTTTAATTGAATATTTGCTCACTTAACTGTTCTAATCTGTAAGAATTGCGTCTATAAAAGACGATTCGTGGGCAAACTATCTTCAGTTTTGCGACACACGACACAGGCATCAGTAAGTTTTGAATAGTAATTTATTCCATTTTAACTGATGTTTTGTTAATTAATTTACTTGGTAGTTTCTTACAAAAACTCTTTGCAAATAAAACTGAAATTCAAGTTACATTTTTCATTGCGCAAGCAGCTAATTTCACCATCACGAAATTTAATAGAAACAAAATTACTTTCTGTCAAATATGTTATTTTTGTGACAAGCTTTTATTGCCAACCTTTTGCCAACTGTTCATAAATTGTTCTTTCACTAGAACGTGTGGTACATCAGGTTTTACAGATAAATGTTAAAGTAGCTTCCCATAATACATTCAGCCAAATGTGCTTAGGCACGTGAAAATTACAATGGCATAATATTGTCTTAAGGTGATAATTATAATTTTATTTAAATACATGCATAAAATTTTAATGGTTTCAGTTTATTTTTATTTAATTTTAATTTTACGATATATCTATATTAAAGTGTTTTAAATTCTACAATGTTTCTTTAAGGTCGTCCATCTTGGACGGGACGGGCGACATGAGTGTGAGATGTCAGTGTGGATCAATTCTTTATTTTAATATTTTTGTTATAAAACCGTACCATGGCTATTTAAAACCTTGACGCTAGCAAAATTGTCCTAATGGACAGAAGCTATAAAACTCAATAACAGAACTGAATGTTTCTTTAAACATTCGTCAACTACCCAACGAGGCGATTCTAAAAAGCACAAACTCGTATTGCGTTATTTTATTACAGAGTTTCTTATGACCACTATCCGGCTCAATCATCAGATGGTATCATAATTGTCACCGAACTATTAGCAGCGAAATTTTAACTTAACAGAAAACTAAGGGAGTGGGGTCGAATTTGAGTCGGGTGGTGGGTGAAACTAAAAAAGTGTGTGAAATTAGCAAGGGTAAAATTACATTTTAATAAATTATGATATAATAAAACTACATTAAAAAGTATATTCATGAATAAATAATATCTTTACCGAATGAGTTACAAGTGTCGCTCTCTTTACTGTCGGGTCACAGTCAACATAATTGATAAGCTCCACTAGTACCAGTACAATCCACTAACGCGACTGGTAGAATCGGTTTCTTCCAGTAAGGTTAGCTCGTGAATGTGTTATCGGGTGATATCGTTTGTTGACGGTCCTTAAATGAGGAGACTTATCGGCTATTTATAGCGTGTGGGTGGATGCTGATAGTCACTCTGTCGCAGGTCAACATGGCTCAGCTGTCTTCGAAGGAGATCTTCGCGTTGGAGGATAAGCATGGCTGCCGGAATTACGCCCCCGTGCCCGTGGCGCTCTCCCGCGGTGAAGGTATGAATTGACAAGTGCGATTATTTATAATGATAAGGATATATACTGGGTGTCCGTAAAGCCAACGCCAAAATCAAGAGGGGTGATAGAACAGCTCAAAAGCTATGGATTTGATCCTCACGTATGCTCTAGGATTTTTAGTAGTTTCCGAGATATTCACAATTTTAGCAGCAATTTTGGGATTTTTCCTTAATAACCGTGTTACTGATAGTAGTTAAGTTTAAGTGTTTTTTTTCCGTCAGTATCCTACATCATTTGAATTATAACGAACCACTAAAGTTTAAAAACATGTGCCAGTTTTTAACGTAAGATTTTTTGAGTAATCACGTAAAGTTTGATTTTCCATAGTAACGTTTTTCGGGTTTGGATTTATGCGAAGTATGGAAAATCAAACTTTGCATGATTACTCGAAAAAATCATACGAAAAATAAACTAACTTCACACGTTCCTACCTTGTAACTATCGCAAAATTAAGAACTTTGTTTTGCAATATATTAAAACTTGCGTTTATCGCAACGATTTCACAACAAAAGTTATTAGTATACCTAAATTTCATGGGTTATTCAATGGTACTATTAGTTATTAATATTTTCCTACTTTAAATTGGGTTGAGAAATGGACTTTCTCACCCCACTTTAAAGGCTCATGAAACAAGCTAAACGTAAGGTACCTATAAACTCAATTTTATTTAGGTTTTCGATCCAATTCGCATCTAATTTGATTATTATTTGAGTACAGTCAACATCCCAATTGCGAAATAAGGCAGTTTGGGAAAAAATATTACAGGAAGTGAAAGTGCCAGCCATATCGAACGGGAATAGCGGAAACGACACGATTATTTAAAAAATGATATGATCGTTTGTCTATGATGCCTTGTGGGAGCAGTAAAAATAGATATTTGATAATATTTAGTACTATTAGGCATTATTTAAGACGACGAATAGGAAATTTTAGTGTCAGAGATCTTAACATTTCTCAGCCATTATAAACATATGAAAGTGATATTTCATTATCCGATTCTTCATTCCATTGACTTCATTTTCACAGTTTCAAAAACACGATTCTTTAACTTTTATAACAGAGAAAACAATATCAAAGAAAACTCTTCATAAACAGATTCTCATTTTACAGGCTAATCAGACCAATATCAAAATTTTCTAAGAAAGGTAGGTACTTGCGGGTATTAAGGCCTAGCTAAGGGAGAATGTTAATAAAATGTAAAATAGCATATGTAATCAACATATTTATATTTAAGACAATCTTTAATTTCAATTAGTATACGATCAACGTGAAAAATGGCATTAATTCCGGTAAGAAAACATACAGTGACAGGTTTTTTAAAACACTACTAATAGGCCTTATTATAATATGGTGGTATAAAAAGGGCCAAGATCTTAACGTACTTAAATAATTAAAACAAACTTGTTGTCGAGATCAATAATCTTTTAATTATAATAAATGCATGTATATTCTTCTATAGAGCTGTAATATGGGTCATTGTACGGATATTTAGTACAAAATGACATCATAATATTCCTCTATCTTAACTAGCAATCTAATTAATATGCATACAGATAATCAGTCTCAAACTTTAACTATCATAGAAAATAACAAAAAATAGCAATTATTGATATCAAAAAAATGAAAATTTAGTTTTTTTTTGGATTCGCCCTATAGGCCTTATTTTATTGTAGGCCATATTATACTATAGGTAGAATAAGAAGGCTTACTACGTTTATATCATAAAAATAAAACAATTACACTTCATTTGGTAAGTTAAGCGTGCTTCTTTGAACTGTTCCAACTGTAGACACTAGGGCACCTTCTGACCACAATGCTCGTTTGGGAGGCATCGTGAATGAAAACTGAAAATATAACAAATAAGTTATTAATTATGTACACTAAGTTAGTAGTATAACTTAAAATACCGAAATACATTATAAAAACAAACAAAATCTGATATCCGAAGTAGGAGGATAATAAGGCCCAAAAGAAATCCCAAGCCATAGAGGGCAATAAGGCCTATAGGTCATTTTTGTAGGCCTTATTTGCCACTAACTACGTGTATAAATAAAAAGAAATATAAAACATTGTAGTCACGATACGCTATTGAAACCTATATCACATTACAAACGTTAATTAGGCAGAAAAACTAAGTGGAAATTGTCATTATTAATGTAATATTACAAGAAATACTCACGTTGGTTTCGGCCCGATTTTTGTATCACGTGCTGGGCGCCAACTTGCCGAAATGTATGGAACAACACTGGCGGCGAGGAGCAGGGCATCGAGCCAGTTCGAATGTGTAGTTCCTTGTTTGTCCGCTTAGCGTCAGTAACGCGTGGCCTTAAGCGCGAGCGCCCTTATTTAATACGATTTTGGTTACTTAGGCCTTATTAGCCGACAGGCCTTATTACCCGCAGGTACCTTACATTAGTCTAAATACTCACTTTCGTTTGTCAGTTGGATGTTTTAAAATTATTTGTAGTTTTTAATTATAAAACGAAAAAAGCCGTTTTATCATTTACGGCCTTAATATTTTTAACCGACTTCCAAAAAAAGGAGGAGGTTCTCAATTCGACGGAATGTTTTTTTTTTTTTTTTTATTATTCACACCGATTACTGAAAGACTATTTGACCGATTTCAACAAATTTTTTTTGGTTTTATAGAAGGTACTTTCTAGTTGGTCCCATTTAATTTTGGTGAAGATCTGATGATGGAATCTATGAGGAATTGAAGGAACTCCTCAAATATTGTAGGCATACATATAGCGATTTTGGTATTATAAGAAACATAATAAGCATTTGCATTCAGAAAGTGTACATTGGTGAAGTGAAACTGATGCAGAAGACCACAGAATGCCATCGGAACTCCTCAATGATAAATGATTTACGGGTGGCGACAAAATATCTTGATTAATTTAGCTAAGCAACTTCATAGTCATAAATTGAAATGTTCCTGATGAGAATGGTACCCTCGAATTGATTTGATGATGGAGCCGGAAGGTAGGCACCAGATCTATGCAATAAAATAATGTTTCCTAGCCGTGTTTGGGCTTGTTCGAATCGTCACGAGATACACTTTTAAGTAACGATTAACTAAAATGTGTAAAATAAATAAACTTTTAAACAAAAAAAAAACCGACAAAAAACTAAAAAGTAAAAAATAAGGCCATAATTCAGTTTCCTCAAATTACTTACAAGTAACCGTTTGTATACTCAATCTATACATTATATACAAATAATGTTATTTTGGACTCGGTGCCATCGTGTCACAACTTACTAAAATCGTCAATTTTCAATATTTTATACATTCTTTATGTGGCACCGACGCCAAAATAAGATTAATTGTATATACTGTATAGATTGAGTATACAAACGGTTACTTGTAAGTAATTTGAGAAAACTGTATTATGGCGTTATTTTTTACTTATTAGTTTTTTTTGGAGAGGTTGTTTTTTTTGTTTAAAAGTTTATTTGGTATAAGCTAGCACTGGCGCGTATTGTATGCAATGAGTCCCCCCTCAGTCCGCTGCAGACCAAGCAGAGAACGGGGCGCAAACCATGTGTTTGTGCAAACAAAATTGATTGTGTGAAATTTTAAAGCGCTTTTTAATTATTGATATATAAAGTATATTGATTCAAAAATCCTTGAAGGAATCGTATTCCATAGTAATGAATAAATAAATAATAATAAATAAATATTACGGGGCAATTTTTTCACAAATCGAACTAATCTCACACCTACCTACTTATATACATAAAAAAACATCCATGCATCAGGAACTCATATTTGTGCTCATCACACAATATTTGCCCTTAGCGGGATTCGAACTCACGACCTTCATCTTCGCAGGCAACGTTACTCCGTGAGCTAAACCGTTAGTAATGTCGTTTAGAAAAAGTTACGCAAATTGAGAGGCAAAAAAAATTCCGATGCGCCGTGACATGTATTTTTTCCACAAGCTGGTAAATAGGGCACTCGAAAAATTACAATAATGTAAATGAATTGACAGGTAAAATTATATTTTATCAATGTTTGAATTGAATTGAATGTCAACAACCTATGGATCGTCTTCCCGTCCGCTTTTTGTTACATAAAAGATCCAGATGACTATCATGGCAACTAACAGGTTTTCCGGCGTTTTTTGAGCAGACATGTTGCACGTGAACGAACGGGGGCTAATCTCCAAGTGCTTTCCGTTATCAGAATGTTTACCCATAATATAAGTATTGACAGTCATCAACCGAGATTAGGCGCAGACGCAGAACAATTAAAGCTGTCTTTGTTTGTCTGAGATAATACTTGCTCGTGCTAATCATATAATTATTGGGTCAATGTTAGTTCTTATTACTTCCCTAATTTTCGGAAAGCTATAGGTACAATTTTTTGGGGATAGAGACTAAGCTAAGCGCCAGCTAGGTTAGTTTTATTGCCTATTACAATATGCCACATATTCCAGGTGTGTTCGTGTGGGACGTGGAGGGCAAGAGGTACTACGACTTCCTTAGTGCATACTCGGCGGTGAACCAGGGGCACTGCCACCCGCGCATCATCGGGGCGCTGAACAAGCAGGCAGCATCGCTCACGCTGGTGTCCAGGTCAGTACCGCGACTTACTGCGCGCGTGTAACGCTAGTATTTTTACTCCTCTGGAGTCATATCATCAGATTATCACTCACTCGACCGCGCTGCTCCGTCTACACTAAGTCGGCGCTGGCAGTATGCGCCTTTTGTTTATCTTCTTATCTTTTTAATGATCTATATTTCGGTGTCTTTGAGGTGTCCAATAAAGATACTTTATGTTGGACATTCGTTTTCAGTTAATGCTCTTTAAATAAAAGTTCTCATAGGTATGCATTTTAATAAATTTAAAAAAATCACTATCAAGGTTCCACTGACAAGAAACGATTCAATAAGATTGACTTGTGAAACTTGCTCTGAGAATAACAAGTTGCTGAATGTTCAAATCATTTTTGTTATATGCCTAATGTCAACGGTGTATTATTCTCTTTTCCAAAACACTTCGTGTTTAACATTAAAACTGCATTTGGCAGGGCGTTCTACTCCGATAAGCTGGGAGAGTACGAAAAGTACATGACGGGGCTTCTGGGATACGACCGGCTGCTCCCCATGAACACGGGTGTGGAGGGCGGCGAGAGCGCCTGCAAGATCGCCCGCAAGTGGGGATACGACGTCAAGAAGATCCCGCCTAAGCAGGCCAAGGTATGTCCGCCATGTTCCATTTTTCCGGCTGGCTGTTTGTCTCTAAAACCAAAAAGTCTGTAATGGCAAAGGCATATTATAGGGCAGAGGACTATTTAACAGACAAAAATGCGTGCCCCAAAACAGAAACGAAATAATTTACTTTTACCGGGACATGGTTCTTATAAGGTGGCATATCATACATAAGTAAGTTGTTTTAAATAAAAAATCAGATTCTGCTTTTTATCTTCTATTACTTTTCTACTTGTATAAGTTGTGATATGTTTTCTTGGAGAACTACGGATTGAGTTTATACTTAAAACATATATTTGGGATAGGCTGAGTACACATATTGTAATAGATATAAGAGTTAGTTAGAAAAAAAAACTGACTGTTGGGTTTGTTTCGGCTTTCTTCTCAACAGTGGTCTCCTCTTGGGAAATACCGTAGAGTCAGATTTGTAAAAGTGCCCTTGCGGCCTACTTACAGAATAAAGATCATTATTTCATTAACCCAGGGCCGGATTTACCCTCAGTACCACCTTGGGGCACTGTGAAAAATGGCGCCCAATTTTAGATGTTTAAAAAAAATTGCTGTCCCAAATCCTTTATTTAGCCGCCTCTAAAAATTTGCCGCGCACTAGTCCCTAATGCTAGCGTAAATCCTGGGCTGCATGGGCCGACTAGCTCTCGCCTAGGTTTTAAATAGGCAAATGCTCAACTCGTTGTTCTATTTTAACCTTCAATTTCAACTTAACATTGAGGTCAAAACGGCACTTAGTGGTGTTTTATATTACGACCACGACTGAGTAAATATTTCATAATTTTTAGGTATTCTCAAAGTAAAAGTTTTAATTTTGTTACTTTGCACTACACCCAATCGTTTTCGTACAAAAGACAGCTGATGTGCATTTAGGTACTGTTCGAGGCGGGACGTGTTCATTGATTAACGTTACGACTTTCAAGAATTAACATGCCACAGTCCATTAACATAGAAAGCTGTGACATTTCGAACCGGGCGCGCCTGTGCCCTTTTCCAAAATTGTTCGTCACTCCGCGGCCTGCATGCGAAGCTATTACGTCATCAAAATTATTAGTTCAGCCTGATAACACAAATCGCCAATAATTTTGTTATGTAAATGCGACGAAGAGGCAAAATGTATGTAGGTATGTATGTTTGTTTAACACTTTATTCTACACTAGCGATTGCCCGCGACTTCGTCCTCGTGGAGATACCTACATTTATTAGCCTATGTGTTATTCTGATGACTAAACAATATTACTGAAAAGTTTCGTTGCGATCTGATCAGTACTTTTAGCGTTCCGTAGCTAAATTCGCAAAAACGGAACCCTTATAGATTCGTCATGTCTGTCTGTCTGTCTGTCCGTCCGTATGTCACAGGTATTTTACTCAAAAAGTATAAGATGTACATTGATGGAACTTAGAGCATAGGTGTCGTGTGTAAACCGCTACTTAGTTTGATAGTTAAATAAAAAAAATCTAGAGGGGGCACTCCATACATGTAATCGAAAACGAAAAAAACATTTTTCAGCAAATATCAACGTGTGGCACATCATTCGACAGTTCTTCTAAAAACATTTTGAGGTTTCTATTTAATTTTTGATTTAGTGAATATTCTTCGAAATATTCGCTACGAAAGTAGCAAAAATTGTGTCTCCCCCCTCTATTTTCTAAACGGTTCGTTCCAAACATATAAAAAAAATTACAAATATAAAGCTCAATAAATACTTCCAACGAAAATTGTTTTGAACATGATCGTACATATCGTTTTTAAGTTATTGCCAAAAAACTGCGCTTCTCAGCAAAAGGACTGAAGTGCCGAGGAGATACGCTCTTTTGTTAGTGTTTTTTTTCATATCGTATTTTTTGTTATCTGTAGTGCATTTTTTTGTATAAACGGCTGCGGAACCCTTCATGGGCGAGTCCGACTCGCACTTGGCCGCTTTTTTTAAATTAAAAGGAACGTACATACATACATCGACATAAACTTTCACGTTACAAATACAATCAAAGGCACACCATACTAAATACAAAGGCGAACTTATCCCTGTAAGGGTTCCCGTTAAAAATGTACAGAATAACGAATATCTGTGAGTATGCAGAATGTTTTATTGGTTGTAGGTATGCGCATAATTTTCAGCATTTTAAGTATAAGCGTTTTGAGAGTTTCTTGTAAATTCAACCACTTCCCAAGCAGCAACTGAAGTACCAATCCCATCCATGAAGTGTATATACTTAAGAAATCTGACAGACACATGCCTTGTTACGAGTATCTCCTGTGTTATAACTCGCTGTCTCCTGTTGAGCATTTATTTGCACCTTTCACCGACCTTTCTCCAGATAATCTTCGCGGAGGGCAACTTTGTTTAAGAAATCTGACAGACACAAATGGGTGGAGCGCGGCTGTATGGAGATTTTTTATTTTTACATATGCTGAATGGGCCAGTGCGGAAAAGATGCTCCGTCAATCACCTTTTATAGGTATAAAAATATTTAAAAAATAAAATTAGTTTTGGTACTGCCGCAAGTCAATCAAACATTACGCGTAATTGTTCTACCTACCCGATTGCGTTAAGTTTGCACCTGATCCGTATGACGTTGCATACAAATGAGGTGCAAACTTAACTCAACCGGGTAATTACTACCTTCAATTTATTTAACCATACATTTAATTTTATTTAGAGAAATTTACACTTTTATCTTATAATTTGTTTAGTTACGATAAAATTGACATTGATTAGTAGTGTACCGGGTTGATTAAACACTGGTTTGAAATAGGGACAGTAGTTAAAGTGTATAAATCGGTTATTCGTTATTATTGTGATAGACATGGCATTGTTGCGTAGTGATTTTAAATGTCCAATATTCGGTAATGGGAGAGATTTGCCATCAAATGTATTGCCGACTTATGAAGACGTAATGATGTTATCTTTGGATAAGTCGAAAAAAAGTGAACCAGTTTCCAATCTAGTTAGTGATTCAAGCTTAGAAGTGGCGGAAAAAGTGATAAAACAATGGGAGTTAGCTTCAATTCCAACAATTGGTGTTCGTGCTGTAGTTAAGAGAATTGTTACCGTCTTCAAAAAGTGTTTCACATGTGATCCGTACTGTACATAAAATATTATTTTTGGCTTTTTAGTTTATTTTGAAGTCGGTTCTTTTTTTATTTTTTATTTTTGTTTTGCTTTTTAGTGATGGATTTTAGTGATGTAAAGTATTTTTAGAGCTCAAAATGGGAAGATTGACGAGGCCCTATTGTAAATAAATAAGACCGATTGTAGATAAGACTATTGTAAATAAAATCTAAATTATAAGAATTGGCTAGTTCAAAATGGTTAAGTCCAGTAGCTTGCTGGTTAAAAAGAATACGACTAACAGTCTCAACTGACCCATAATATTTAAAGAATTATCTCGCAACTCAAATTGGCGTAGAATCTCGAGTGATGTTGAGACGGAATATTTCCGTCTCTGATGGACTAGTGAATGGAGCTATGGGCATATAAAAAAAAAATGGCCGGTCCTATGACGAGATCAGCTGGAGGACGGGGAGCTCCCGGAAGCTGTGTACGTAAAAACACGAACGTAAAAATTTGAAGATGAAACTGTTGGTCTTAGGTTAAAAGATAGTGACGGTTGCATACCCATACCTCCATCATGTACTACGTTTCAAGTGACAAGGGGACACGGAGATGTGGAGCCTCGTATGTTACCTTTAATATTAAGTTGGGCTGTTGCTGTTCATAAACTACAAGGTACCACCCTCGAGAAAGCTGTGATAGACCCTGATAAAAATAAATTCGCTAAAGGGCAAATATATGTTGCACTAAGCCGTGACAAAACTTTGGAAGGCATAGCGTTGTTAGATTTGGACGCCAACAAATTATTAAATCGACCACATGATGAGAGATCGTTAACGGAAATAACAAGACTACGAAATCTGCCTTCTGACGATTGAAGCCACACATAATACACGACTTTTATGACTTCTACGACTATTATACGGCACTTACAGGCATATTGCATTCTAATGTCAATTGCTCACGACCTTTAGCTGAACGTTGCTATTTCAGA
Source organism: Hedya salicella (assembly GCA_905404275.2). Taxonomy (NCBI): domain Eukaryota; kingdom Metazoa; phylum Arthropoda; class Insecta; order Lepidoptera; family Tortricidae; genus Hedya; species Hedya salicella. The sequence continues at coordinate 10,600,483 of FR990099.1, forward strand.
ATCAGGGCCGTTAACCGTTGAGGAGTTCTCTGGTTCTCCACTTTGCTACCCTGATCTTAACCAATTTCTGCCTCTAAGCAAAATATGATAAATAATTATATTGCGATTAGTGATTTAAATAACATTGGTTGAGCCCTAATTAGTGACTGGGTTTTCTTCACCAAATGATGATTTTCTAGTGTAAATACTTGTTCTACTTTAATAAACACCAAAATTGCCATAGATGTGCCCATAACATTTGAGAATTCCTTCGATCCTCATCGATCTCATCATCAGATGTTCACCAAAATTTTATGGGATCAACTTGGAGATTCCTACTCTTAGCCGAAAAAATAATTTTCTAAATTGACTTGTGATCCGCGAATTAAATAACACTGGTAGAGCCCTCAGTGGTAACTGATGACTTGTGTCTTCATCATCGGTTTCTCTTCACTAAATGGTGATTTTCAAATGTAAATGCTTAAACTACTGTAATAAATACCGAAATTGCCATAGATGTTCTCATAATATTCGAGAAATTCCTTCGATTCCTTATGGATCCCGGCATCAGATCTTCACAAAAATTTTATGGGACTAATTTGGATATACCTACTCAAGAATAAAAAAATATCTTTCCAAATCGTCGTGTAAATGACGGAGTTCTGAAGTCACAAACATAAAAAAATAAATAAAAAAAATACAACCGAATTGAGAACCCCTCCTTTTTTGAAGGTTAAAAAAGAGGTAAAAGTCCCTTTAAAAGACCGGGATTTCTTAAATGATCAGATAACTTGCAGAAAAATGTATATTGGGGGCGTCGACTTTAAAACAGGCAATAAACGTATGGAAAGCCTGAATAGAAAGAGAAAAAAGGAAGAATTTTATGAAAAACGGTCCCAGGAAGAGCTTCAGGAAGCTACAAAGGTATTTTTTTATTTAAATTAATTGACATTTTTATTACAATGATTCTTAGTTAATAGTAATGGAACTGTTTATCATAATAAATCTTTAGTCAATAGTAATTGACATGTTAATTGACAATAAGTACATTTAATTTTAATTTAATATCATTTTGTCATGTTTTGTTAGCAATATATAATATAATATAACATTTCTACGCCAATACTGGCCGAATATGTCGCACTAAGATACTTGATACCAACCAAATGTACCATATTCTTGGAAATAAAATGATTTGATTTGATTTGATTTGACAACTACTCAAAGGGAACGCTCAGTTAAAGCATTCAATCGATCTTCATACAGTGAAAATACGCAATCGCAATTAACGACTGTAAAAAATTGTGACTCGCAGCAACCATGTTTCAATCTTTCTACTGTTTCAAAAGTATTAGACCGGTTCGGTATATCAGACCGAGTTGGTGCTGCAATCGTGTCTGCTACGCTCCAAGATGTCGGGATAATTTCGGAGGAAAATGTATCAAGTGCAGTAGATAGGAGCAGAATTCGCCGAGCTCGTGAAAAACAAAGAACTGAAATAAAACAGGAGTTACATACCGACGAGATGGCTGACTACTGCCAACAGAGTCTTAAGATTGTATGTTAGCTCAGCAACACCCTCTGCTAATTTGCAGATTCTTGCAAACTTTATCTTAAAAGTATATTCTCCTATGTGGTTTACTATTAAAACTCAACCACTTTGCATTTACGGTGCCAAACATTAGCACCAAACGATTTTGCTTTCTCGTTATACATATGAGTGATTCATTAAAAAAAAAAGTTGACCCTGTTATTCAGAGAAATGGTTATTTTGGTCATCGTGAAAATATCTTAATATCGCTGCTTGCAGACAAAGCAAGATCTGTAAGGATTTCAGCATTGAAAAAGATACTGGACCTAAGGAAAAAAGAAACCGGATCGTCCAGTCTCATTCGACAATTTGTTTTACCGAAATTTAACTTTCAGGCTACATCTTACACTGAATTGATCGACTGGGATGCTGTTTTACCTGAGCCACCTCTATTGAAACATATATAGACAGATATTATTTCTGAATGCATTGCAAATCCAGATGCAACAAATTCCAGGATGGAGGAAAGGTGCGTGAAAATTGTTAGTGAAGCTGCTGCTGCGGTATGTGGTTCAAAAAGAAGAGATAGTTTCATCAAAACGAGGCTGCAATCACGAAAAATAATGCCTGTTTTTAATACTAAAAAGGAGTACAAATTTGCATAAAATACCGAAAACTTTGTCATGTTAGCGGGGGACATATATAGTTTCCGATACTACAAATACAAAATTTATGTGGTCTGTTTTATACTTCTCTGTTAATATTATAATAAAAGTCACAATTTGGACATGTCTAAGCTCTTTTATTGACTTTATCCCATACAAACAAACGCTACTTAATATTATCTTTTATGAAAACTTCAATGTCTTTGTGGCAGTACAAAACTTTAAAATATCAAAACCGCCTTTAATATTTTTTATTCAGTAAATTATGGAGCATCGTTTCGCATACGGTCCATTTCGAAATTCGAAAAAAGAAAATATTTCGCTCCACCCTAAGACACATGCCTTGTTAAGAGTATCTCCTGTGTTATGCATTATTGTCTCCTGTTAAACATTTATTTGCACCTTTCACCGATCTTTCTCCAGATAAGCTTCGCCGACGGGAACTTTGTTTAACAAATCTGACAGACACATGCCTTATTGTCACGAGTATCTCCTGTGTTATGCCTTGTTGTCACCTGTTGAAAAATATTTGCACTTTTCACCGATGTTTCTCCAGATAATCTTCGCGGAGGGCAACTTCTGGGGCCGCACACTGTCGGCGGTGTCGGCGTCGTCCGACCCCTCCTGCTACGAGGGCTTCGGCCCATACATGCCGGGCTTCGAGCTCGTGCCCTACAATGACATCCCCGCTCTGGAGGTAAGCTATCGAGGAATACTTACTTAATATGAAGATACGATTCTTGCCATCTGAAAGTGAACAAACGTGGAATAAATTGTAGCCGGCAGTATTTCCGGATTGATGTGACCTTCAAGCTTTCTAGAAAAGAGTGTATTCCCACCCGAAAGGCCGGCAACACACTTGTGACTTCTCTGGTGTCTATGGCAAAGGTGATCGTTACCATCAGGCGATCCTTCTGCTCGTTTGCCCCATATAAAAAAATATGGCTCTTAACGTCAGATTTTATGAAAGGATTGTGGATAACTTGCCCGTGCCATTTATTACTAAACAACTATAAAACAAACAAACCTCACCCTCGGCGCCTCTATGCCAACAATTAAATTTATAATAAATGTTAACGGAGTAATATAGAACCGATAAGTTCACATATTGTCGCCTAAAGTCCCAATTTAAAAATATACTAATATTCTGAACGCATCTAATAGCAAAACCAAGTACTACAAGAAAAACCGTTTAAGTTTAAAAAGCGAAATAAAATTCTCGCAACACCCGACCGCCACATTGTTAAGGTTAAGTTTCTTGTAACTGCTCCTGTACAATTTTATCCAATTGAGTTAAAAGGTTTGCGGCTTTAGCCGACGATATAGATAGATACCTAATGAAGAACCCTATTAATGATAATATATTACCAATAAACTTACAGAAAGCGCTGCAAGACCCGAACGTCGCAGCGTTCATGGTGGAGCCGATCCAGGGTGAAGCCGGAGTGGTGATCCCCGACGATGGGTACCTGCGGCGCGTGCGCGAGCTCTGCACCAAGTACAATGTTCTGTGGATCGCTGATGAGGTGCAGACCGGCCTGGGTGAGCAGCTTTTAGTTTAGATCCGTACCAATGTATAAAAGGGCTACCAGACGGTGAGGAATTTTGGCTAATCTGACCAGGTGTGGAGTGTAACCGCTCGTTACTCGAGCGCTTTAATTGGTTTCAAGGCCAAGTCTTCGACCGATGAACTTGGTGACGTGTGGAAGGGGTATAATGCGGGCAAGCGCGGCCCGCTTCCGAAGGAAGCCTTCATGTTGATCGATGTTGAGTTATATATATATATACATTATATATATTTATATATATAAGGAAATGTTATAATAAATAGTATCGATTTTGTTAGCCGAATCGAATAATCTACTGCCATCTGCATCTACTATTGTCGCTTTGTTAGCAGCTGTCATCCTTCCATCTCGCCTAGATTCAGCCAGATTGTGTTGCTGTAGAGACTGCAGTACGAAAGTAGCTAAATAGATATTTAAACTGTATTCATATCCGGTAGTCTTCTCGTCTTCTGCTTTATACAGCGGCGGCCTTAGCTATTGCGAGGCTCTGGGCGGGTAAACCTATGCCAGTATGTCATTATAGTAACTATTGTCCTTCTTCCTCGTTCCCTCAATGCTGAGGATCGCGACCACATAATTCTTTGCTTCTAAATAATAGGTGCATTTGTAAGCTGTATGGACCACGCGAAACGGGTACACTACATAAATACGAAAAATTTTATTCCGATATTCAGAATCACGAATTTTACAATATCGATTCTTATAATTCCGAATGGATCAAAATTCCGAATATGACAATTCCGATATGTCATAAATCATTTACATTTCCGATTTTCAAAATTCCGAATTTCAATACACCGAACAATAAGAAGTCCGACTACATAATAATTCGAAATATCAAAAGTACGAATTCCGAATACTAAAATGCCGAATTTCAATATTCCGAATATCATTACACCGATAAATAATAAATCCGACTAAGGGCCGATTTCACCAATAATCAATTTACACGAGAGTGGCTAACCCAGTATAAACTAAATCTAACGATTTACACATTGGTTAACTTAATTTCCATTTCACCATGCTAGGCTACGGATAACAATCTCTCGCATAGTTACTAAGTAACGTTGAACGAATGAATTGAATGAAATCGTAATGCACCCAAGTAAGATAGACAATTTGTCCCATGCGTGAGCAATGGTGCTGCGTATTTTTTAAATTTATTCGAGTAATACATCAATTGTGAAGTAAGTATTGAATTCACTTGACAGTGAAAATGACAATACTAATCTACATCTAATAGTTTACTCAGCCAAAATTGGCGCTGTAAGATTATTGTCTAGTTTAGACATTTTATCTTTAGGTTAATTATTGGTGAAACGTAAAATGAGTTTACTCACGCGTAATTAATGATTTATTATTGGAATAAGGCTAATACTACGTCGGTGAAATAGACCCTAAACAAAAGTCCCAAAAATTAGAATAACCTAATCTACAGTTTTCGGTTTTTGGCCTGTTGCAATTTTGTCAATTGTGTACATGCAAGGGAGCATTTTGGTGGTCACAACTGCACAACATGGTCACAATACAAACCTAACCTAACCTACATATTTCGGTTATAATTACGATTGATAAAAATCACGAACTTTATATTACCGAATGTCAAAATTCCGAATTAGCAATGTCATTTCGGATATTTAAAATTCAGATTATTATTTTTCGGGGTAAAAAAACATCGGGCTTTTGATTAATCGGTGTTATAAACATCGGAATGTAAAAAATTCGGATTCTTGTTATTCGGTAAACTAAATTTCGTGCTTATCAATAAACGATATTTGAATACAACGGAAATATAAAATTCGGAATTTTGACAATCGGAAAAAGGAAATTCGGAATAAAATATTTCGGATTATTTGGGTGTTCCCCGCGAAACACCTTCCTTACAAAATCAGACTGTGTAGGTGCCCTACTCTGAGCACGCCTACCATCCATTTTCCTTAAGAGTCCCCAGTACTGGGACTGCGACTGGGACTCTTAAAATTATCAGCTTCTCTTAGTACTATAAGTTCCTAATCTCTTTCTGTAGCGAGGTTAGATTATGGACCCATCCATTACCTTTTAAAGTTTACTATTTAAAGGTTGTAAAAATGAAATGTCTGTACAATGAAATATTTAAAAAAAATATATTGAATCGGACTATTTGGAGGTCACCGAATCTTTTTCTTTGGATTTTTTGTACGTGTTGTTGTTGTTGCTTCACGCTAAAACGGCTAAACGGAATTCGACAATTTTTGGTACACGGGTAGCGGGGTATCCACAGATGGTTATAGGACACTTTTTACTTGATTACGCTTAATAAAAAGAGAGGTTTATGATATTTTCTCCTACGCTGACGAAGTTGCGGACACCTTCTAGTTAACTGTTATAAATGGCATTATGTAGATTGTAAGTAAATGTTTTTCCGATTATTGTTAAATCAGACATGTAAAAGCGCCCTAGAGGCCTACTTGCAGAATAAAGTTTTAAATTTGAATTTGAGGCCTCGGCAACCGCCCTGCTCGCGGCTAGGGCTGCCATCTTGATTATACCAGAACCCGGACAAAAACTTCAAAATCTCTGAATATTTGGCATTTTTCCCCGGAAATGTTAGATTTTATTCAGTTCAATAAGGTTTTCCCTGATACAAAAAGAGTCCCTGTTTTACCCGGACACATTTTAAGAGCCCGCCCGGACGGCCCCCGGATAGCCTACAAACTAGAACAACCCCGGGGAAACCCGGACGGATGGCAGCCCTACTTGCGGCCCCTGTTTGCGCCCTGTGCTATGAGCTAACTTGGCGCGTCTCCCAGGCCGCACGGGCAAGCTGCTGGCGGTGCAGCACGCGGGCGTGCGGCCCGACGTGCTGGTGCTGGGCAAGGCGCTGAGCGGCGGCGTGCTGCCCGTCTCCGCCGTGCTGGCCGACCACAGCGTCATGGATGTGAGTGCCACCCACACAAAACTACCATCAAACTCAACCTTTCAATAACAAAATGTTTACTCACGCTGTTTGAAACTTGCCCGATAGCGCTTTCACTAAGTTATCCGCTACGCGACCGCTACGATAATCTTGATAGTTTAAACTGTAACCTAAGTTAATTTAATAGTATAGGGAGTAACAGTTCTGTAATTGAAATATTGACATCTATGTTCTTATGAAGTTGTCAGCCCCGGAGTAAGGTGGGGCATACCGGGACAATTGCAGACAAGAATTCGATATATCGTACAAATGAAGCCTCTTTTCCCACGATCTCATAGGTTTAGGTCACAAAAATGTTACTTATTGGCAGTTTTAACAGTTTTTCTCAAACACTGAAGGGAGGGTCGCCACCATCAAGGTTTTGCCCCAGATCGAAAAAATCGTAGATCTGGGGCTGGAAGTTGTAAAAATGAAATATCTGTACGTCGAGGATATTTTCCAAAAAGGTATTGTAACGGTCAATTTTTTTTATATGTCTGTATGTGTCGTTGTGGCCTAATAACGCTAAAACGGCTAAACGGAGTTTTACTATTTTATTTTTGCTACACACACAAGTAGGTAGCTGGGCATCCACAGATGGTTATAAGATACTTTTTACCCGACTACGCTGAAGAAAAAGAGAGGTTATGATTTTTTTCTCGTCCGCTCATGAAGCTGCGGGTACTTTCAAGTAACTTACCTATACCGACAATGAGGAATTCATTTGTTTGCAGGTGATCACTCCCGGCACACACGGCTCCACGTACGGAGGGAACCCGCTGGCGTGTGCTGTAGCTACAGAAGCAATTAAGGTACCTACTTCTATACTATTATAAAGTTGTAAAAATTAAATTTCTGTACATTAAAGATATTTTCAAATAAATTTCTGTCAAAAATTTCATTTTTGTGACAAGCTTTTATTACCGACTGAACTTTTCTTTGAACATCCATCAACTACTCACCGAGACGTATTTAAAGAGCCAAAATTCGGAAGGATTGAATTATTTTAGTACAGAGTTCTTATGACCACCTTCCTGCTTCATCATCAGATCAGCTCGATAATATCATACTATTGCATTGTCACCAAACTTACATAAGATGACAAATTTTAGCTCAATTGCAAACCGGGAAGTAGGTCAAAAGTAACTTGCAAGATTCCACCCTAACATACATAGTTTCATTGCAAGTAAAAAAAATCAGTGATATTTGGAGATCATTGAATCGAAAAAATTTAGCCTATGTCCCCGACACTCAAACTATCTCGATACCAAATTTCATCCAAATCGGTTCAGCGGTTTAAGCGTGAAGAGGTAACAGACAGACAGACACACTTTTGCATTTATGATATTAGTATGGATGTCTATTGTTTATGTGCTGTAAAATCCGAAGAGTTTAACATGCCTATTATTGCACGTTCTAGGTGCTGCTAGAAGAGAAGCTGTGCGAAAACGCGGCAAAGCTGGAGGGAGTACTCCGCGAGGAGCTGGAAAAGATCCCCAAGAACTTCGTCACGTGCGTGCGCGGCCGCGGGCTCATGTTCGCCATCGTCGTGCACGACAGTAAGACCGCTTATTTTGATGTGATAACGTCTTATAAATCGATGAACGCCGGCTGCACGCACGAAAAAGCATGACTCATTGTCACGTTCCGCCTGAGCCGAGCGTGCAAGCAAGAGCACGGAACAAGCGATAGAGAGGCACGATCGGGCCTAAGCGTTCGGCTTGTGAATTCATGAAAGTATTATGCAATTTTTCATGAATGTTTTCTTATGACGTTATCACGTAATATTATTGTCCGTAAACCGACTTTACAGATAACCATTTTTTTTTATTAAAGAGAATCTTACACAAATCGACCTACCTAGTCCCGATCGAGCAAAACTTATACGACGGATACTAGGCGACGATATCTATTATTATTAATATAAAGTTGTAAAAAAAATGTCTGTACATTGGACATATAAAAAAAATTGTAACGGTCTAATTGGAAGTTACAGAATCGAAAAAAAATAAAATAATATTTTATATGTTTGTATGTGTCGTTGTGACTTCATCACACCAAACCGTTTGAACGGATTTCAATTATTTTTAGTACACGGGTAGCTGGGTATCCACAGATGGTTATAGGGTACGTTTTACCCGACTACACTGAAGAAAAAAAGAGGGGTTATACCTTTTTCTCCTCCGCGAAGGAAGCTCCAAGTAAACGTTGCTTCCGCCCCCAGGTATCCCTGCATACGACGTTGTCCTGCGCCTGCGCGACGCGGGGCTGCTCACCAAGACCACACACGGACAGGTCATCAGGCTGGCTCCGCCCCTCGTCATCACCGAACAACAGATCCGAGACGCCTGCAAGATCATGCGGGACGTCTTCCAGACCTTTAATAATTAAATCATCCAAACAACTACTGAATTTCATTACTTCTCTGAGTCTGACCAGTGAATCGTTTCACAAAAAAAACAAACACTAAAAAGTATAAAAACCGGCCAAGTGCGAGTCGGACTCGCACACCGAGGGTTCCGTACAAATTTTTACTTGCCCTAACAGGACAGGCTTTATCCTGTAGTATACTTGAAATACCTAGCTTGATTCACCCAGGTCAATCAAGTAGGTACACTAAAAGTACATTGTTTCAAGTGTGTTTCAAGTATACGACAGGAACTTTATTACCCGGTACCGGTTGAGTTAAGTTTGCACCTGATATCTATGGCATTGCATACAAATCAGGTGCCAACTTAACGCAACCGTGTTGTTCAAATAGGTTTTTGCAAATTAAAAAAAAATTACTAGTTAGAGACATGGCTATAATTTTCGTATAGTATTCATGTTTATTAATACAAATTGTGAAAATTTCAAAATTTTCAATTGGTAAAGTTCGGAAATAAACGGGGGTCTGGTGTTTTTTTTTCATATTTTCCTTAGTAAATGAAAAACGAATCACAATAAAAAAATTGTTCAAAAATGTACAGGTCAAGCCCTTTCATATGATACCCCATTTGACCCAGTAATTTTTACCCCTCCTCATATTCGTCGTTTAAAAAAATATATATTTTTTAATATTTCCTGTGCAATACATGTGGGCTGACCATGTTTATAAATATTCCAAATTTCAAATAGTTAGCATAAGTCGTTTTTGAGATATGGCGCTTTAATAGTCGGACAGACAGACAGACAGACGGACAGACAGACAGGCAGACAGAGTCCTTATAAGGGTTCCTTTTGTACCTTTTTGGCACGGAACCCTAAAAATAACTGCAATATTCAGTTTCTGCAATTTACTTACAAGTAACCGTTTTTCTACTCAACCTATGCAACAAATTACCAAAATCGCCAATTGAGAATATTTTGCAGTTTCTTTAGATGGCGATGGCACCGAATGACTAAATTGGATTAATTGTAAGGATTGAGTTGAAAAATTGCAAGTAAATTGAAGAATAGTTATTTGTTATGCAAGGCTACAAAGTTGTTAGGTATTTGGCGAGAGAGCTTAAATTGAAAGCCGATTAAGCGTAAGGAATCTAAAATTGAACGACGAGCGGAGCGAGTGGTTTAAATATAGATTCCTGAACGTAACGAGGTTTCCGATGCACGAGAACCCAAATTATTTTGCAGCCGTGCGCAACACACAACTTTTTACCTCACTACAGCGATGAAAATGTGTGATGTAAGAAAAACTATGAAATTATAACAAACCGATTTTTTTTCATTTTAAACTATCGATAATGAACCTACGAAACACACTCGTGAGTCATAACAAAAAAAAACAAATAGACTTATGACAAATATAACTTCGAACTTCAAACACATTTTTCACCTTACTCAGCTATTTTTTAACCGACTTCCAAAAAAAGGAGGAGGTTCTCAATTCGACGAAATTTTTTTTTTTTTTTTAATGGATGTTGAAAGACTATTTTTTTTTGGTTTTATAGAAGGTACTTTCTAGTTGGTCCCATTTCATTTTGGTGAAGATCTGATGATGGAATCCATGAGGAATTGAAGGAACTCCTCAAATATTGTAAGCATACATATAGCGATTTTGGTATTATGAGAAACATAATAAGCATTTGCATTCAGAAAGTGTAAATTGGTTAAGTGGAACTGATGCAGAAGACCACAGAATGCCATCGGAACTCCTCAATGATAAATGATTTTACGGGTGGCGACAAAATATCTTGATTAATTTAGCTAAGCAACTTCATAGTCACAAATTTAAATGTTCCTGATAATGTTCATGTTTCAGAATGGTACCATCGAATTGATTTGATGATGGAGCCGGAAGGTAGGCACCAGATCTATGTAATAAAATAATGTATCCTAGCCGTGTTTGGGCTTGTTCGAATCGTCACGAGATATGCTTTTAAGTAACGATTAACTAAAAAGTGTAAAATAAATAAACATTTAAACAAAAAAAAAAACCGACTCCAAAAAAAACTAAAAAGTAAAAAATAACGCCATAATTCAGTTTCTTCAAATTACTTACAAGTAACCGTTTGTATATTCAATCTATACAGTATATACAATTAATGTTATTTTGGAGTCGGTGCCATCGTGTCACAACTTACTAAAATCGTCAATTTTCAATATTTTACACATTCTTTATATGGCACCGACGCCAAAATAAGATTAATTGTATATACTGTATAGATTGAGTATACAAACGGTTACTTGTAAGTAATTTGAAGAAACTGAATTAAGTATGGCGTTATTTTTTACTTTTTAGTTTTTTTTGGAGTCGGTTTTTTTTTGTTTAAAAGTTTTTTACCTTTTTTACTGTTAAAAATTAATCCATACTAATATTATAAATGCGAAAGTGTGTCTGTCTGTTACCTCTTCACGCTTAAACCGCTCAACCGATTGGATGAAATTTGGTATGGAGATAGTTTGAGTCCCGGGGAAGGACATAGGCTAATTTTTATCCCGGAAAAATACCTTTATCCGCGATAAACAAATTTAAGGCGGACGAAGTCGCGGGCAGCAGCTAGTACCTATATAAAATTTACAACTTCAAGTTTAGTATTGACACATTCACTATCAGGAACCCGCCTAGCGGGCGCTCTGCTCGTAGACGCGTAGCCGATACCATGCGTTTCCCCGCATGTAGAGGAAAGTGCGTAGCGCTACGAAAAGCTTGGTATCGAAAGCGGTTAATAACTGCATCTTTGGATTGCGTTGACATAGAAGGACGATTTTTTTTAGCAGCTTTGAGGGACATAAGTCTTTGATGTTAATTTCATCTCTAACCTGCGCGCGTTCCTAAGAAAAAGCGTCTTTACAGACCGACAAACAACAAAGTGATCCTATAAGGGTTCCGTACCCGAAGAGTAAAACGGGACCCTATTACTAAGAGTCCGCTATCTGTCTGTCCGTCTGTCACCAGGCTGTATCTCATGAACCGTGATAGCTAGACGGTCGACATTTTCACACACAGACAGATGATATATTTCTGTGGTCGCCTATAACAACAAATACTAAAAACAGTATAATTTTACGTTTGTCTGTTTATGTCACTAACCAATATAAAATGACCGAACACCACGTACATTTTTCTTAGGAGTAGGGCTCTGCTAACACTGGTATTCATAGATACGGCCGTTTGTAGCGTATATTATGTACGGAACCTTCGGTGCGCGAGTCTGACTCGCACTTGGCCGGTTTTATATCAGTTTAAGGTACGGAACCCTAAAAATGAAGCGGTATGATTGTTGACACTAAATCAAAGGTGGAATCTACCTATATTTATTCAAATCGTACAAGTTGACAATCATGCCTCGATAGCTGCCGACAAACTAAACAATAGGTACCTAATCTGAGTGCCTGTCGCGTAAACAATTACGACTGTAGATATGATGAGAAGAGAATACTCGACGACTATTTGAATGAAAATTTCGATGTTGCGGGCTGTATTATATTTAGTATAGGTAGACTGGTTTACAAAGAGTAGTGCTGCGGTCGCAAACAGAGGTGAAGGAGGTCGAAGTTGTGAAGCTAAGATGGTAAGAAAAGTAAGTGTCATGACTTGCATATTTCGCCTAGTGTCTTAGTTAGATGTAACAGTAAATTGTGCTCACATGCGCATTCTCATGTAGTTTCCACAAAAAAAATCGGATGCAAATACAACAAACCACCACCAGACAGTATAATCCTCGACACGTGTTTCGCCTCTCTAAAAGGTATCATCAGGTGATGCAAGAGATTTAACGGTCCAGCGTTTACCCGAGTTTCCTGATTAGTATTTTGATTTTGCCCTTAATTTTTTTGGAATTTCTAAAACATACACTCGGTAGTAAAAATTATCACTGACTTACGCGACCTATTTTTAATTACTGTACTTTAGTTACTAGGTATGTATATGTACCTACATAGTAAGTAATAAAATTGCAAAATTATTAATTAAAATTATTTGAAGGTATGTACCTTAAAATAAATCTAGTTTTTCGGAGGTACGTTTGCATAACGCATTTATGTACGAATAAACGAAAATAAACCCAAGGTCAACTAAATACAATATCATTTACTTTAAAATTTAAGTAGCGAAAAAAAAAACGGGGGATGTCGCCTACAAACTCGGCCCAAAATACCTCGCGTGATTTCTGGATGAGCCCTATAATTATAAAATGATACGAGGTCTCATTGTCTGTATAATTTAATGTGCGAAGCGTATACAAAGATTATTGAATGTGCACTAATCACACGAATAAGTTGTGCACTTTCTGAAATTAGAAGTATTTTAATGAACAAACAAAACAAATTTATAAGATCAGGTGAGGTAGGTGGTAAGACACAAGTCGGAAAGTTCGCCATAATCATAATCTATTGCGCCATAAACGCAATCAAAATAAGCCTGCAGGTTAAAGCTGTCTTACAGAGCAAGTCACTTATTTGTTATGCAAGGCTGCAAAGTTGTTATTTGGCGCGAGTGCTGGAATTAAAAACCGTGTAAACGAAATAATGTAAAATTGAACCAAGAGCAGTTATTTTGGAGTCGGTGCCATCGTGTCACAACTTACTAAAATCGTCAATTTTCAATATTTTACACATTCTTTATATGGCACCGACGCCAAAATAAGATTAATTGTATATACTGTATAGATTGAGTATACAAACGGTTACTTGTAAGTAATTTGAAGAAACTGAATTAAGTATGGCGTTATTTTTTACTTTTTAGTTTTTTTTGGAGTCGGTTTTTTTTTGTTTAAAAGTTTTTTACCTTTTTTACTGTTAAAAATTAATCCATACTAATATTATAAATGCGAAAGTGTGTCTGTCTGTTACCTCTTCACGCTTAAACCGCTCAACCGATTGGATGAAATTTGGTATGGAGATAGTTTGAGTCCCGGGGAAGGACATAGGCTAATTTTTATCCCGGAAAAATACCTTTATCCGCGATAAACAAATTTAAGGCGGACGAAGTCGCGGGCAGCAGCTAGTACCTATATAAAATTTACAACTTCAAGTTTAGTATTGACACATTCACTATCAGGAACCCGCCTAGCGGGCGCTCTGCTCGTAGACGCGTAGCCGATACCATGCGTTTCCCCGCATGTAGAGGAAAGTGCGTAGCGCTACGAAAAGCTTGGTATCGAAAGCGGTTAATAACTGCATCTTTGGATTGCGTTGACATAGAAGGACGATTTTTTTTAGCAGCTTTGAGGGACATAAGTCTTTGATGTTAATTTCATCTCTAACCTGCGCGCGTTCCTAAGAAAAAGCGTCTTTACAGACCGACAAACAACAAAGTGATCCTATAAGGGTTCCGTACCCGAAGAGTAAAACGGGACCCTATTACTAAGAGTCCGCTATCTGTCTGTCCGTCTGTCACCAGGCTGTATCTCATGAACCGTGATAGCTAGACGGTCGACATTTTCACACACAGACAGATGATATATTTCTGTGGTCGCCTATAACAACAAATACTAAAAACAGTATAATTTTACGTTTGTCTGTTTATGTCACTAACCAATATAAAATGACCGAACACCACGTACATTTTTCTTAGGAGTAGGGCTCTGCTAACACTGGTATTCATAGATACGGCCGTTTGTAGCGTATATTATGTACGGAACCTTCGGTGCGCGAGTCTGACTCGCACTTGGCCGGTTTTATATCAGTTTAAGGTACGGAACCCTAAAAATGAAGCGGTATGATTGTTGACACTAAATCAAAGGTGGAATCTACCTATATTTATTCAAATCGTACAAGTTGACAATCATGCCTCGATAGCTGCCGACAAACTAAACAATAGGTACCTAATCTGAGTGCCTGTCGCGTAAACAATTACGACTGTAGATATGATGAGAAGAGAATACTCGACGACTATTTGAATGAAAATTTCGATGTTGCGGGCTGTATTATATTTAGTATAGGTAGACTGGTTTACAAAGAGTAGTGCTGCGGTCGCAAACAGAGGTGAAGGAGGTCGAAGTTGTGAAGCTAAGATGGTAAGAAAAGTAAGTGTCATGACTTGCATATTTCGCCTAGTGTCTTAGTTAGATGTAACAGTAAATTGTGCTCACATGCGCATTCTCATGTAGTTTCCACAAAAAAAATCGGATGCAAATACAACAAACCACCACCAGACAGTATAATCCTCGACACGTGTTTCGCCTCTCTAAAAGGTATCATCAGGTGATGCAAGAGATTTAACGGTCCAGCGTTTACCCGAGTTTCCTGATTAGTATTTTGATTTTGCCCTTAATTTTTTTGGAATTTCTAAAACATACACTCGGTAGTAAAAATTATCACTGACTTACGCGACCTATTTTTAATTACTGTACTTTAGTTACTAGGTATGTATATGTACCTACATAGTAAGTAATAAAATTGCAAAATTATTAATTAAAATTATTTGAAGGTATGTACCTTAAAATAAATCTAGTTTTTCGGAGGTACGTTTGCATAACGCATTTATGTACGAATAAACGAAAATAAACCCAAGGTCAACTAAATACAATATCATTTACTTTAAAATTTAAGTAGCGAAAAAAAAAACGGGGGATGTCGCCTACAAACTCGGCCCAAAATACCTCGCGTGATTTCTGGATGAGCCCTATAATTATAAAATGATACGAGGTCTCATTGTCTGTATAATTTAATGTGCGAAGCGTATACAAAGATTATTGAATGTGCACTAATCACACGAATAAGTTGTGCACTTTCTGAAATTAGAAGTATTTTAATGAACAAACAAAACAAATTTATAAGATCAGGTGAGGTAGGTGGTAAGACACAAGTCGGAAAGTTCGCCATAATCATAATCTATTGCGCCATAAACGCAATCAAAATAAGCCTGCAGGTTAAAGCTGTCTTACAGAGCAAGTCACTTATTTGTTATGCAAGGCTGCAAAGTTGTTATTTGGCGCGAGTGCTGGAATTAAAAACCGTGTAAACGAAATAATGTAAAATTGAACCAAGAGCGGAGCGAGTAGTTCAAATATAGATATGAGTGTAACGAGGCTTTTAAGGCACTAGAAGCCAAATAATTTTGTAGCCGTGCGAAACACACAATTTTCCACCTCCCTATGCTTTTCACCGCACTGGCGAGGAAAATGTGAGATGTGAAAACTATGAATAATATAAAAAATCTATATAAAACTAGTGATAACGAACCTACGAAATACACTCATAGCAGAACAAACAAATAAACATATAAAAAAAATATAAGACAATTTACTGGAGTCCCCCTGCACCACTGCAAAGACTCGCTCTGAGGCTGTAAACCTCTTCATGACCGACGCTACGCGGCGATTCCATTGTCTGCATAGTCTGAAATAGGTACTTAGATCTCGTAATTTAGTGGCAAACTTTCTCTTTCCACATATTTCACCGGACCTTACCTATAAGAAACACAATTTTAGCTACTATTGCATATTAGCACTGTTCCATGTTTATAAAAGTTTATGAAACTTCGCCGCCCAGGGATCGGTACCGGTATTATTTTCATACAAAATATCCAAAATAACGATTCGTATTTTTCGTTCTATCACGAGATTTTTGTATATTTTATTAAAATTCTAGAACTTAAAAAGAGTGTTTTGTGATTAATTTCTCTCCTTCTAAATACAGTTTTAAAACATTCCAGAAATAGCGTGTATTTTAGAAGACTTAAAAAATACCGATTCCGATCCCAGTGACCGCCTTATCGTACAAATTGTGCGGATTAATAATACTATACTTACTTCAAATATAATAGGCATGATGACGAGGTATGAAAATCAAAATTCTAATTATTCCGTTAGTTCAATAATAAAAAAATATTGGACCCGTATTTTTTACTTCTTCAAAATAATAAAAGTAAGATACTTAGATAAATCGCATTAAAGTTTACTAGTGGGGGCTCGTTGTTATACCTAGTTTATACTTAGGAGTGACGTTACGTGACATTTTGACTCAATGTTTCGCTTTTTTTATTACGAGATAAAAGAAAGAATACGTCTCCAATATTTTTTATTAATCTACTTGAGGGAGCAAGTATTAAAATTCAGTCATCATCCCTATTATTGGAAGCTGAATTGGAACCTCTACTTAGTATAAAAGTGCTATTTTGAACCCGTGCATGTACATATTGTACATAGGTATGTTTGTGCAGTCTGCCTTGGAAAAACTTTGGCTTAACACTTTGAAAAAATAAAATTTCTGATTTATATTTAACAATAAACAACAAATAACAATCGTTGAACGCATTGGTAATAAATATTATTGTAAAACACATCTCTCCGGGCGGGATCACAGTTAGTTGAGGTAAATACCGTACTGTTTAAGTACTTAAAAATTATAAACCGATTACTTTAAATTTGCATCCAGTTTGTATGCGTCTTTATAGACGTCGGGTGCAAACTTAAAATAACCGTTATAATGCGGCTGCGACGAAAAAGGAGACACGGTCGATACTATTTTGATACTTAAGCACTATCTACTAATAGCGTCTACTTATGGCATTAGTTTGAAGGGAACTATATGTTAGAGCATAATTAAGATCCTAGAACTCCGAAAGAGTAGGTACACCAGATAAGTCACTAAAAGTCAATGTGCGGTGGAAGATGTCGAGCGGAAGAAGGGAGGATGGATAGGGCATATTACCAGGCTGGACTTTGGTCGTTGGGCGAGACCAACACTGGGAGTGGAGATCTCATCAATACTTCTGTAGGTAGATCACAAATGGGATAAAAGTACATTAGCCATCACACCAGCAAATTGGATGCAAATGGCAAAGGATCGCCATATGTGCAAAGACGGGGATGTAGCCTACGATCTACATAGATAATAATTGTGTTTGTGTGACGTTACTGGGATAAGTTAATGTCAAGCCTAATATTTAATTAAGTACGTGCGAACTTATTTTAAAGCTTCTAAGATGGCGTTTCTATAAGCGGTGGGTAAAGTGTGGGTTGTGGAAAGCAAAGAGTTGGAAGACAATGTCGCTCCACAGTGTAAGGTAGTTGGAGAAAGTATCGACCGCGCTCGCTGCTCGCGCGCAGACACAACTCCGCCCTGCTTACACAGTAACACTGCTTTTACGGAATATTTATTTTTCCTGTGCGTATATTCTGATACGATGAAGTACCACAAGCAAGGAG
This sequence comes from Hedya salicella, assembly GCA_905404275.2. Classification (NCBI taxonomy): domain Eukaryota; kingdom Metazoa; phylum Arthropoda; class Insecta; order Lepidoptera; family Tortricidae; genus Hedya; species Hedya salicella. The sequence continues at coordinate 10,618,734 of FR990099.1, forward strand.
ATATCTCTTACTCTCTTTTTTTAAAGCCCTCCAACACGAGAAGTGATATGGGGTGACGTAAGTCATGACATGACGTAATTATGTACCACTTCGTACAAATAAAAAGTGGTTTACGTGAAGGCATTCTTCCAAAATATTCTTCTTATCCAGGGGAATTTCGACGTAATGAAATATAATATTTTCCGGAAAACAACGTATTGGAATCTATCGTATGGTGCATCCATGCAGCGTGATTATTTATAGGAGTGTTTTTATGAAAACGTTAGATCGACATTGAGGTGACGTAGGTTCATGGTCTTCTATCCCTCTCACTGATCATTAAGCGTGAGCGAGATGCAAGTGCGTGCTCGGGAGCACGGATATCATGTTTTTTTAATTAAATTTTTTTGTGCGGGTAAATAAATAAAAAAGTAATAGCTGAGTTCCCTCAAACATGATATTGCCGATTTAAAAAAAAAAAACATATTTTTAGCTTTTGTGCATAATTTGTTACAAATGTTTTACGCGTATTTTAGACCTATGTTCGTGATTTTTTTCTATCGAGCGTAAGTCAAAAACTCTGGATTCGAATAGCTGTTGTCCCTCAAGAAAGACCTCCAGATTGCTATTTATGGCAGCCGTATTATGATCCAAAAAAGATCTACGATTAAAAAAAAAACCGTTTCCTGACCCAATGTCACCTTAAAACTGAAATTTATACTAATAGTATAGTTAACACCACAAGGGTTTATTTTCAATAGGCAACTGAATACCTTGAATTTAGCAATGTAATATAAAGTATCAGGTTGCAAACTTCTGTGTAAGCAGAGCGAATAGGACACGTATACCAAGTCGATTATTAGATTATCACATTAAATTTGTTCCACACGATTACAATTACATTACGATTAAGTACTACCTAATTATTTTTACTGGTATTTATGTATACTGGACTGTTGAGGGCGAATCTCCGAGGTAAATAATATTACTAAAAATTTCGCTGCCATTTTTTCGATTCAGTGTCAATTACAATTTTAAACGATAGCGATAGATATAATATACATATACATATACTGCCTTGGCTGAAAAACATCTGGTGGAAATTTGATCCCAAGTCGACATACGGTCTCCCAGCATTTTGATCGTTCTCTGTTTCGCAACACTTTATATAATTTTAAAGAAATACTTACGAACTAAATATTTGTTCGGAAGATTCACCCAAAAATGGCACAAAACTGGCATTGGATATTACTATATTTAATACGTACCTAAAAAAATATTAATAACTGTCGCCAACTCATAAATGGACACACAAACACGGTCACTCAGAAAGCTGTTATAACTGCAAGGGTCAGCAATCGCCATAGAGTGCGTAAATAATTCGTTCCTCTCTAACTTAACTAGCAAGAGAGGGATGCGTTAACTCCGCTAACTTTCTCGGTAGAAAAATTTCTAGTTCTCCCTGGGCCTCTACGGCAGTGAATAAGTTATAGTTCGCTTTCCAAGACGCCGAGCTGCGCGCGCATGGTGTCCGCCAGCTTCGACAGCAAGACGCTCTCGTCCAGCGGCAGCTTTGGACTCTCTAGCAAACCTGGAACAACAATACAAACTGTTCAGTTATCTTTTAGATACTCTCTTGTAAGGGGTACGATGGTACAATATTTTTCTCGTTTGCCGATTTTTTCTTGACAGTTGCAGCGCACCTTTCGAGATGCAGTCGTGGCACTCCTGGATCTGGTAGGAGAGGCCGGCGCTGTTGTGGAAGTGGAAGTTGAAGCGGCCCCGCGGCAGCGTCCACTCGGTGCTGTTAGCGGCCGACAGACGCAGCGCCGTCGGGCACCAGAAGTACTCCAACTGTCACAAAACAACAGCTTCAGCTCTAGTTCCACTCGTTCATATAGTGTGACCAACACCGCTGTAGCGCCTTAGGTATGCGAGCAGCGAGACGAATCAGCGGCTACTCTGCCTCCCCGTCATGTTGGTCACACTATTGGCTGGGTGCGAAGTAGGAGGTGGGAGAACCAGAATCGATTGAAATTTACGTATCCCTGCATTATTAAGCGAAAATAAATAAACATGCGTCACGAAACCTGCTGCGTAGTGAGCTGCAAGAACAATAGCAAAAACAGTTATCACAAATTCTATAAATTTCCACAACCAAGTTGGAAACGAGAACAATTAATGAAATGGATAATCGCTATAAGAGGAAAAAGTAAGTAGGTATATAAGCTAACCTAATTTGGCCATGTTTAACTGAAAATAAACAAAAAGTCTACATTATTAACATTAAGTGCTTCAGTCATAAATAATCGTCTGAAATATATACGAATTGCGTTATTTAATTAATTTTGTTTATTCCTCGTGAAGACAGTCATGTGAAAGTCTGTGCGTGACGGTTAAAAATTTATTGATTTTGCCATTTTAGGTGGAAAATAAAAAAAGGTCAACGTTATTATCGACACTATACTTACATAATCGCAAAGAATATATATGTTAAGTACGATATTACATTGAAATAAATTATTTGTTTGTTTACTTATTAGAAATAAGTTATTTCTCGTAATGCCATCCGGCTTTTTGACATTTTAGAGTCCGCCGTAATTGCAAACGCTAGTTGGCGCTGTCATCGCGCACCAAGCCACTAGCACAATTTGATTTTGTTTGATTTTATTTCAAAGCGAGGCTGTCTTGCCAGTACGTAGGGGAAATGATAAGAAGAGGTGAGGCGTGCTTGTTTCAGGGGCAACGTTCGTCCTAGTCGGATCTACAAATGGTACTTTAGTTGCCCAAAGCCCCAAATTTAATCAATCGATGTTTTCAAGCAGTAAATAACAGACGTAAAAGTCATTCGTTTGCGATTTTTTATGATCTAGATTATGCATTACATTTTTGATACCTTTTATATTATATTTAATTTTTAACCGACTCCCAATAAAGGAGGTGGTTATTACCGATTTAGATTTTTTGTTTGAAAGGAGGTGCATGCAGATTGGTCCTATTCATTTTATTTTTATGAAGATCTGATGATGGGATCCATAAGGAATTGAAGGAACTCCTCAAATATTGCAGGCATACATATGGCGAATTTGGTATTATAAGAAACATAATAAGCATTATCATTCAGAAAGTGTAAATTGGTGAAGTGGAACTGATGAAGAAGACCACAGAAGGTCACTGGAACTCCTCGACGATAAGCGATTTACGGGTGGTGAAGAGATACATCTCGATTAAAATTGCTAAGTTTCTTCGTAGTCGCAAATTGAAATGGTCCTGATGAGAATGACACCAACAAGAGAAATAGTACAATAGAGCCATAATATAAACTACGGTAGACAATAGGCGGTCTTATCTTTAAAGAGCAATCTCTTCCAGACATCCTTTGGGGGCAAAATCAAAATAATTTAAAGTCTACTTAAGTATACTCGCAGAAAACCAACTCTTATGCTTGAGCGCATCCCAAACATCTGCATTCGCTTCATATTTGGGTTACGCAAGTATGACTACAATTCCAGCATCTGGTCTCACTGAATTGGCTTCCAATCCATTCTCGTTGTAACTCTCGTATTCTGTTTCGCATCTCCCCGCTACCTTAAATAGCGTTTCCGTTATTTGCGTTGTTAGGTCCGCTCAAAATTTGCTTCTTACTCTCCCTTCCTTATCCTCCAAATTCTACAATAGTTCTTTTATACGTGTGTGGAACTCTCTCCCTCAAGACTTAAGGCGCGTTTAATTCACACTTTAAAGCATATTACCTGACTCTCCCTTAACATACCGCTACTTAAATCACTCGGCTGACACTATTATGGTTATGTATTTTCTTAATTTGTATATAGTATATTCATTGTGTCTGAGTAATTATGTATGTATATGTGCGCATTCTTATTTATATATATTGCTTTAGCATGTATGTGATAGATCGCTATTTCGTGATCAGACCGCCTGTTGTTTACCTCCATTTAATTGTAACTTTCATATTTCTGTATTTCTTTGTATTTGAGGTGTGCAATAATAGTACATTACTGCAGACGCCGGGAAATAAGGGTTTGCCTGGTGAGTAGGGGAGGCCGGATATATAGTGATACGAAGCCGGCAAGCCCTTTTCACGGCCAGGCATGTATAGAGCTTTTCGCAAACAAGAAAGGTCGTCATTACATGCGTTATAATAGGCTTCAAAGTATCACGTTACGGGCGGAACTCAAAAGGAATTTCATACAATTTTTATTTTTATTTTAATGTAAACATGGCGTCTGTGTTCATAAGCAGGCTAAACAGCTAATTCAATTTTTTTATTTTTTTCTAGTGTCTGAATGGTTATCGGACCAAAGAAAATATCAAGGAATTGTAGAGAGCTGTTTATTCGACGGCGATAAATTTAAATCTAACTATTTTAAACAATGACAGGTGAGACGGGTGATATTCGACAATAGTTTAAAATATACTTTTAATAACTTGCCTAAATCGTCTCGGATTAATACCGTAAAGGTTGTAATGACATTTAAAGTTTTACAATCTTCACAGTACACACAGATACTCACAGTGACGGACCCCTTGGTGCCGATAATCTCAGCTTTGTTCGTCATGGCCGCCCTCGTGTGCGCGGCGAGCGCTGCCGTCCTGCCGTCACTGTACTTAAGCGCGCAGGACACGGACTCATCGACGCCGGTGGCGCTGCGGTGGCCGGTGCACACGAGGTCCGTGGGCGCGGACTTGAACACGAACTGGATCAGCTGTAGCATGTACACGCCCAGGTCCAGCACCGCGCCGCCGCCCAGGTCCTTCATTCTGGAAGGAGGAGGCAGGTCAACGGGCGAAGGAGGGGTCGCTGTGGAATTCGATGGTACTATCGATTCGCTGGGCTCAAAAAGGAGTACACTATCGTATAATTATATAACGACTGGCCATTTCAATTATAGTAGGAAATAAATAAAGAGCCTATTATTGAATCGGAAGAGGGCTCCATTCGTTTGTCCGATGGCAACATCCCGAATTAGTATAGTTTCGAACAATCTTTTCCGTTACAGTATAATTTGGCTGTAGATGATGTTATAAAATGTGATCAGCTTAGGATAGGTTTGTATAGCCCGAAAAAATAAAAAGTCTTTCAACAGAACATGAATTTCAAATAAATACATATTCGGAATTATGTGGGGTATTCAATTTAAAATATTTTAACCTGGCGTTTGGGAAACTGCGAAGTCTCTTCTCGTCCAGGGTACCTTAGTCCTTGAAACGAAAATCTTCAACCTGTGCGTATTACCAGTGATGACCTACGGAGGAGAGACGTGATCTCTAACTATGGGCCTCTTAAGGAAGCTCAGAGTCACTCAGCGAGCTATGGAAAGGGCTACGCTCGGGATCTCTCTAAGAGATCGAATCAGAAATGAGAAGATTCGTAGATGAACCAAGGTCACAAACATAGCAAACAGGGTAAGGAAACTGAAGTGGCAATGAACAGGGCACATAGTTTAAAAGACCGATGGCCGTTGGGGCAAAAAGGTTCTCGAGTGGAGACCGCGTACCGGCAAGCGCAGTGTGAGAAGGCCACCCGCACGGTGGTCGGACGACCTGGTTAGGGTTACGGGGACTCGCTGGATGCGGGTCGCCTCTATCCGGCCCATTTGGAAATCAATTGAGGAGGCCTGTGTCCAGCAGTGGACGTCCTATGGCTGAAATGATGATGATGATGAACCTGGTATATCAGTATTAAACGATTAAAATGATACATTTTATGTCCATCTCTCCAAAGAAACTAAATATAAGACGAGTGCAGGAACTAAATGCTCGAGGATCTAAATTCATGTGCCAGGGACAATTTTGGTTACTATTATTGCATAACATTCGATTCATAATCATAATACATAACACACGAGTACTATATTAAATAGCGCGCTCTGACACCTAGATTCGCGTCGCAATAATATACGATCAATTAGTATGGTCAACACATTAATCACGTATATGACATGAAACTCCTTCAGTTGGGAAGTAATGCGACACGTTGCCTCATATGCTAATACGTAAGGTAAGTATAAAAAAAATTGATGAATAAACTGCTTACTGCAGCTTCGTCTAGTTTACCGGAAACTAATCTATGATTTAATCCATAATCTAATCTATTTATCTAGATAGATAAAAACATTATTCATCCACAAAATAACACCAGAATATTTTTCAACCTGTAAGCTTGTAAACACTTGTAATAAATCTAGAAAGCAATACAGAAAAACCGGCCAAATGCGAGTCGGACTCGCGCACCGAGGGTTCCATACAAAATATAGGTATCCTATAACCATCTGGTGCGGATGTCCAGCTATCCGTGTAACAAACATGGTGGAAATCCGTTAACGCGATTTGGCGTGATGAAGCCACTACGACACATAAACACAAAACAAAATCGATTGAACGGTGACCTTGGTGTAGACCTTTTATTTATAGAACTTTTTATTTAAAAAATGATAGATAAGGCATTATTAAATATCTTTAACGACGAACAATAAAAATCAAACCGTAACCAATATTGTTTCATTTCAACAGACCGACACATCACGTTGATTAGACACTTGAAATTACGATAAGCCCTCGAGAATGCTTATAATTCAATCATTGCTTTTTCAGGGATAAATAATATCATTTCACATTACTTTGTACCTAACGTGCAGAAAATTATCAATAACTTATGATTCCAAAATATCTTTGTTACGTAATGGAATTATTAAATTAATTTTTCATTGAGGTCCTGGGTTCAAATCCCGGTAAGGGCAAATATTTGTGTGATGAGCATAAATATTTGTTCCTGAGTCTTGGATGTTTTCTATGTATATAAGTAATATATCTATTTAATATATCGTCGTCTAGTACCCATAACACAAGCCTTATTGAGCTTACCATGGGACTAGAGCGATTTGTGTAAAATTGTCCCGTAATATGTATTTATTATACTCAGTATAACTTGCCACGACCGTTGCAAGTCCCTCTCAATATAGTTTTATATGAATGCGGTACAAAGTCCGCCCCTTGTGCAGAAGGACCACGAACACAAGTTCTCTAGCAGGCGTAGCTGCTTCTGTCTAACCAGCAGATTTATGATGCTCGGGATTATCACGCGATGGATAAATGCCAAAGTGACAAAGCAGCCATTATTTGCTGACAAATATATGTAAGTATAAGTGCGAGACAGTTAGCAACTACAGAAACAAAGTGGTCCTTCGAGCCGGATCTGAAGCACCGTCATCAATGGCGAGTGGCATACATAAGAACTCGAAAAATTATTGCGTAAAACAAATGTTTACTTACAGGTTCCTCTCAATATCATTGATCTCGACTCCAAACTGTACGCTGACGTGGTAGACGTCCCCCAGGCCTCCGTCAGCTATGTGCTTGTCCAACGCGTCGTACGCGGGGAAGAACCTCGACCACATGCCCTCGAGAAGGAACAGCCGCTTCTGCCGTGCCAGCGCCACTAGCGCCTTGGTCTGCTTGTGTGTCATGCCCATGGGCTTCTCGCAGAGCACGTGCTTGCCGCGCTCCAGCATCAGCTTGGAGATCTCGAAGTGCTGCAGGTTCAGCACGCTCACGAACACGATGTCTGCAACAACCAGTTGACTCTAATGAACTATTCCCACCAACCTGGCTGGGTCGGATCGGCTATCGCCACGTCGTAGTGGATGCTGAAGCCGCGAACGCATCCGTCCGAGTGTTAAAATTTACTAGGGCTTGGCGACGAAACGGCGGGGCGGCGGTATCCGCACGGAGTCCGTCGGACGCGACGACAGCCGAGCACTGCCGTCCGAGTCCGCGGGCAGCCGACCACGAAGAAGTGGTATAAATTCAATTAAAATCTGCAATGTTACTAATGTATAAACGGTCTTAATTCTTTTGGCAGCTGGTAAAATGTGGTTGGCCGCGCTTCGACTAGGCCTGTTCGGTGGGAATCGTACGTACCTAACTCCTAATGCCCAGAACGATGTCTTTGATTGGTTCCTTATGTGCCCCTAGAATCGAAAACGATCAACATCTTGCATGCCTACAAATAGGCATACAATGTGTATCCCACATGCTTCCTGTTTTAAAGACGAACCAACTAAAAAAGGTTATCGGCATGCACTGATGCTGTCATTTTTGTATCAGGTATCATACGAGGTGAGGTCCAAAAGTTTCTGTCTGGAGAAATATGGCAAAATCAGAATCAAATCATTTATTCTGGTTTTGATTTGACGGCGTTTAAAAATCTTTAGCTTAAAAGTCTGAAAGTTATAGGAATGTTTTAGTCGGAATCCGTTCGGTCCGTGATCAAGTTCCTGAAAGAAGAGGTCAATCAATATAAAAAAAATCTCCGTCTTTTTCCACCATTCAAGTATGGAGTAAGCAGTTTTGTTTTGGGTGGGAGTCAAAATATAGGGCTTGGCCGTTTTGCTACCGTCACATGGGCGTAAGGTGAAAAATGTAATTCACTGTTCATTACTTCTCTGTTATACTATAGTTCTTGTAGTAACGAAACGGCCATGCCACATATTTTGGCTAAAGTATAGAGTTTGTGAAGTTAGGACTTGTAGAGTTAGGGCGTGTAAAGCTTGGCTCTACATAAGATCTTATAACTTTTTGACAGTGCGAGCCATATGGTCTCGTCTTGGCAACGTTTTACACAATTTTTTGGCGGGATTATCTTCATCATTACCCCTCATAATTACGTTTCTCTTTAGTTTATAGGTAACTACAACATACAGAAAATCCAAAAAAAATATTTTTCTATTCAATTACCTTTAAATAGTCCATAATACTCTATAGATCAAAAAAAATATTGTAAGAAACTATTTGGAGATCAATAAATCGATAAATATTTTGTTTGGAAACCTTAAAATTCCATAAGAAACATTTGTTTTTTTTATAATGATGTTGAATATAATTCTGAACACACAAGTTGAGTCGATGCAAACTATACAATCCTTTCGCTTGCTCTTGTTTCAATTCCACACTCGCGGGTAAAATACAATGTGCACCCTTGTATAACAAATAACTAATAATTATAAACGGTATGTCCAAAAAGATATAGCTTGAACAACGAAAACTATTTTCAACATAATCGAATATACCGTTATTGACGAAAAACTGCGCTTCTCAGCCTAATGACGTAAGTGCCACGAAGATACGCTTTTCTACTGGTGCACTTTTTCATATCGTTTTTTTTATCTGTAATGCTTTTTTTAGGGTTCCGTAGCCAAAATGGCAAAAACGGAACCCTTATAGTTTCGTCATGTCCGTCCGTCCGTCCGTCCGTCGGTATGTCACAGGCATTTTACTCAAAAACTATAAGATGTATCATATTGATAAAATTTGGAACATAGGTGTCTTGTGTGAGCTACTTGCTTTGATAGTTAAATAAAAAAAATATATATAATAGTGTTATGTAGTGCATTTCTAGGGGCCATACATGGAACCGAAGCTGAAAAAAAAATTCAGCCAATATCAATGTGTGGCACATCATTCGGCAGTTCTTCTAAAAACACAGAAGTTTCTAAAAAAAATTTTTGATTTAGTGTATTTTTTTTCCGAAATATTCGCTCCGAAAGTAGCGAAAATTGTGTCTCCCCGCCCCGTCTATTTTCTAAATGGTATGTTCAAAAAATATGAAAAGTTTTTGCAAATATAAATACTTCCAACGAAAATTGTTTTCAACATGATCGGACATATCGTTTTTAAGTAATCGCCAAAAAACTGCGCTTCTCAGCAAAAGGACGTAAGTGCCGGGGAGATTGAGCATGCTCTTGGCCGGTTTTTTTGTTGTAACGGCTACGGAACCTTACATTGAGTATGGTCCGACATGCTTTTGACCTGTTTTTTAAACATGTTTAGGAAATATTGGTTGCTAGAAAGATAACAACCCATCAAAAACATTTCATGTAAAATGTTGCCAAGACGAGACCATATAGGGCTCGCACTATTAAAAAGTTGCCAGATCTCATGTAGAGCCAAGCTTCACTTCTTTTGTAAGTTTCTTATGACAATATATTTTTTTAACCTGAAACACGTATTTTTTTATTTGTAGTATAATAAGGGTACTTGAATAATTTTCAGATATAGCATGAAATTAAGTTGGTATGGGAAAACCCATGCAAACTTCAATCCCCTAATTTAAAGGGTTGGGGGTGATGATAGGATGACTAAAAATCCTGAAATATGTATTTCATTATTTATAACACGGAGTCCCTATATCAGTTTCAGACCGTTAGCATCAAAATTTGCGTTTGCATCAAAGTTTCATACAAACTTCCATCCCCCAGTTTAATAAAGGGGTTGGGGGATAAAAGTTCCACGTTTAAGATTTTTTTGTTGTTTGTGTACTAATACTAGCTTTCATACCATATTTCAGCTTTCTATTACTTTCGGAAGTAGGTACTCTAATAATTGTGATGATCATCAGTGAGTAAGACAGTGAGTTAGTATATCAATTAAATCTAAAGTATAACAGCTTATTAAAGTTTCAATTGAAACTTTAATAAGTCTACTATTGAAATTATATTTCGAGAATTTCGTATATCTGGTATTATCCCAACCAAACCCAAGTTATGAGGATATAATATATCAAATCAAAATATTCTTTATTCAAGTAGGCCTAGTTACAAGCACTTTCGAAATGTCAGTTACATGAGAGTGAATGTTTGCGATATATGCGACGTGTATAAAATATACGACGAAGCGGGTCGAGAAAAGGTAGGTAGTGTATTGTATTCGAATTAACTGTCATAGCCCAAAATCATGACACTTGATTCTGATTCCGAGCGTCAAACGCGTTAGGCAATAGGGGGCAGGTCAGTGGTGTAGACCGCAGTGGCTAGCCCAGACGGTGCTGTGCAAGGTGCCCTTGGCTCCTAACCATGCAACCTAAACTGATATTGGGCCCCAATCTTTTCTTTTGCACCGGGGTCCTTGATTAGTAAGCTACGCGCTACGCCACTGAAGCTGGTACGTAAATTGCATTCACAATATATTAATTGATCGGATCGGACTTACAATTGGTAAAAACAGAAACTCATTATCGATCGCTAACAACATAACAATAGGTCATTCAATTGTTTTTATTTCCTGTATTTATATTGCAAAAACTACTAAAAGCGTGAAGTGAGGCTTAGCTAACGCCAGATGGGGAACAAAAGCCAGTTCTCGTTTATTGCCAACTGGTACCTAGTGATTTGCATCTCGTGTGCGCCTGCAAAATGCGATATGTTCTTGTATTTGTGAAACAATGCTCTAACAAATTAAACCTGGTTCCCCTCCGTTAGCCCGAAAAACTTTCGTCCTAATTTCATTAGCCCTAATTTTGGTAACCCTAAAATCACAAACCCGAATTTTCATTCATCCTAATTAATGAATAGCCTTAATTTCAGGATCCCGAATTTTCATAATGCCTAATTTCATCATACCGAATTTTCACTAGCCCTAATTTGCACTTAGCCGATTTTTTTAGACTACTAATATTATAATACCTAATTATGTTAAAACCTACATTTTACTATACCTAATTATCTATAAACCTAAATATGCGTTTAATGGATAATTTCAAAAATTATTTCTATTTTTTCATTACCACTCGTTCATTTGCGCTCGCGCGCACGGCGCTGCGGGAAAAGCAGCCCTATCGCCTTAGGTAACAAGTGGCAGGCCCCCAAACTCACCTCCGCAGCACGGCTCGCACGGGCGGGCGCCTACCATTTGTTACAGCGGGCGACAGCTGCTCTCCCTCCGCGCCTCCGCTTTTGGAATAACACTCTAAGGGTAGGATAGACAAGACCACGTGGAGTCGGAATTGCCATAGACTCAGGATGTAAGTACATGGGAATCTTTTGACGCTCCGCTCGCTTCGCTCGCTCCGCTATACATTGTCACAATAGAAACCTAACCTAACCTACAGTTTTCGGGGTTCAGCCAATTCGATATTTGTCCGAATCCGTATTTTCTGTTTTAACGTAAAAATAGGTTTAATAATCTTTAGTACTCTTGACATTTAGTGTCAGTAATGATTAGGTCTAATAATCATTAGGTTTGGTAATTATTAGGTTATTTCATATTAGTATTGTTGATTATTAGTACAAATCATTATTAGAGTATTCGATTATTAGGTCTAACAACTAATTAGGGTATAAAAATTAGGTGATATGACATTAGGGCTAATGAAAATTAGAGCTAGCGTTGGTAGGTGTAATAATATTAGCACTTGCGTTATTAGGTCAAGTAGGGGAGTACCATTAAACCTAACGACTTCTAATCGCCGACTTGCACGACATTTAGTCCTCAATCTAAACACAAATCTTATTAATAAGTACCTATGCTACACGCCTTTATTTTATATTTAGGGCTTAGGCCGGGTATGCATTGCCCATGGCAACGTGCGTTCATACCTTAAACTATAATTCGTCTGTCGTTGGCCCTTACGTGTCTTCCACGCAAGCAGGATTCAATATCGGTCTTCGAACAGTGCGTGTTGCTAATGATGACCTACGGAAGTGAGACATGGTCGTTCACAATAGGACTCATAAGGCGGCTCAGAGTTACGCAAGGTGCAATGGCATCTCTATGCTCGGGGTTTCTCTTCGTAGTAAAATCAGAAACGAGGATATCCGCAGAATAACCTAAGTAATCGACATAGCTCACAGGATTGCATCGATGAAGTGACTATGGGCGGGCCATGTAGCCCGGAGAACGGACGGCCGTTGGGGCAGTAAGTCCTGGAGTAGCGACCACGCAGGAAAGCGCAGCATAGGATGGCCCCCGACTAGGTGGACGGATGACTTCGTTAGGGTCGCGGGGTGTTGGTGGAAGCGGCTTGCGCAGGATCGCACCTAGTGGCGAAGTATAGGGGAGGCCTATGTTTAGCAGTGGACATCTGTGGCTGATAGATAGATAAATAGTCACTAAAACTAGTTAGCCCCTAAAATGGTTGTTTCGCCGCGGTTGGCTCTCTCTGTAAAACCAAATAACTGTTAACTGTAACCCCTCGTCTATGGAATCGTACACCTGCGCTCGCGCTTCTTTTCTACTATGGCGCAGGCGCGAGCTGTCTGCAACCCTTACCTATGTTGTCGTCTGCGGCGAGCGCCTCGTACGAGTCGTGCACGCGCGCCACCTGGTGCAGGCTGGCGAGCCGCTGCGTGCGCTCGCGCTCCTTGCCCGCTACGGCGCATGCGCGGTGCTGCTCGGCGGGCAGCGTCCCCAGCGCCGTCAAGAAGTCATGCGCGATCATGCCGACGCCGCACACGCCCCACCGCAGCTGTTTACCCATCTGTAACCGCCTATTGCGTCACTTCGGACCTTATGAGTCGCGTATTTTTGAGATGTTTTTAGGGTTCCGTACCCAAAGGGTAAAACGGGACCCTATTACTAAGACTTGGCTGACTGTCCGTCCGTCTGTCACCAGGCTGTATCTCATGAACAGCCTGTCTGTCTGCCTATGTAAGTAACTGATATAAACTGATAGGCCCACCGCGTACATTTTGCTTAGGAGTAGGGCTCTGCTAACACTGGAATTTCATAGATACGGCCGTTTGTAGCGTATATTTTGTACGGATCCCTCGATGCGCGAGTCCAACTCGCACTTGGCCAGTTTTTACATGTTAACGACCTAGGTGTGTAAATGAGTCACTGCCCTAAGTTGTGTGTGTTTTGTGACTGTTAAGGGCCCTGGCCTTTGCTACTGAATTAAATACACAACAGAATAGAGAAAAAGGACTAAAAGGCGTATCACCTCTTGCAAGCAAGTGGTTGCAATACCTTATTCTATTTGAACTTTTTACAACATTATCACCACTTTTCTTAACCTAGCTCCCTAGGTAAAATACACCTGAGGATGCAACAAATATTTGGCGAACAGGAAACTCCCACAAAAAAATAGACACACTCTAATATAGTTCAACAATGTTTGTCTTATTTCTATGTACATAGAGACTGATTACTGCTGGCATTGAATGATGGCATGCAGATAATTCAAGAATGTTACATAGAAATTGTAACCATACACAATTCCAAAGTAAGCCATGTAATCACAATGACACCAGCATTACTAACTAGTCCAACTAGTAAAGTAACCTTCTCACAATAACATTGAGACTGACAAGTGTTCGACCTGAATTATTTTAGTTATTCACATACACACAGCAACACCAAGTAGCTGACAAATGCAACTATTACCTAGCTGCATGGAATCTGATACCTGTGTTGAGCAGTAAATATGATATACACCTTGAAAACAGTCATACCTACTTTGTTTTCATGTGGAAATGTGTGTTATTCCACAGCTTAGTTAGATAAGTGTGGATTATTTCTTATCTCTCAGATAATCATATGAAATGTGCTTTGTTATCTTGCTGTTCTGCATGTTATGTTTAGACTGTGATTTGGTCACAAGGAGAGTAATTTAACAAATTGCTAGGCTTTTCAACTATGTGCTAATTGGGATGCTTGTCTGGCCTTCTGCTATGTGTTTATGGTGGTGTGCATGTGTGGGTTCCCATTGGCTGAGCAGGCTGATTGGTAGAATGCCTGTTTATTTATATTACCTTTATGAGCAGTGACAATATGCTCTAATTATGCTTGATGAATGATGGTAATAAAACTGAATGATGGCAGACAAGGTCTAATGAGTGCTCAACATGTTTACCTTACCTTACAGGATAGTATGGTCGTCAAATATACATTTAGCCTTCGGTAATAATGTAATATTGTACTTCCAGTCTACTATGATGCTGAACTACATAGCTTTTTAATAAAATGGCTTGGATTGCGTCGATTCAAACATTTAGCGTGTAAACTCGTGAATTTCCAAATATGCGTAATAACACGCGGCACTATTTAAAATTATATTCGTTTTTCATGGATGTTTTGAATCGTTTTACGGAACGATTAGAAAGGCAACACAATAAAGTATGACTTAAAAGTTATATGAGTACCAAACTACACATTTAACTATTGTAGACCTCCATAGAAATGAAATAGTTTTATTCATTTTATTTGATCTATTTAAATGAAAACAAATACCGACCTTAACGTATGTTCTATTTTCAGTGATTGTATGAGGCCTAGAACCATGTATGTTTTCACAAATATGTTCAATTACTTTTGCACAATATTTTAACCCAAACAAATTATTCAACAATTTAAAATAAAATCACGAGCGCACTAATTACTAACGTCCGCCAACTCCATCAGACGAACGACGAACCGTCAGTCAGCTGACAACTGCCACAGATAAAACACAAAACTGCTGTCAAGTGTCAGACGTCATGTGCTAACGGAATCGAGTTTCTACGGTATTTGTACACGGTAAAAAACAGGCTGGCCACAATACAAAACATGTATAAAATGAATGACCCCCACTCCTTTTTTTGGAAAAATACACCTGGTTAATGTAAAAACTGACAGATGAGCTGTTGTGAATGAATGTTTTGTGAAGGTCATTATTTTTATTATTTTCTAATGTTCTTTATACATCATACACACTGTTTTGTATAATGATATGAACAATGGCGATACCACTAATGTTGCGGAGAACATATTTGAGTATCAGAAACAATGGATTATGTTCAGGAAACGTTAATACGTCGTTCGGCAGCTTCGGCTTGTACGCACGAAACTACAGTGACAATAATGATAGTATAAATAATTCGGAGTTCACCAATAGCACTATTTTGATAGAGAATGGTTTCAACGTTCATGAGCTTCCTGTCGTGGTGCGCAAAGTGAAGGATTTCGCGGAGGTGTCAGAGCGGCCGCGAGCGGGCCCACCGAGCGCGCCCGACTCTCTCGACTACCACTTGATTAAAGCCGAGTTCAAGCTCTGCACGGATCTCCGAGATGTATTTTCTTTATTATCCAAGTGTACGAAGATAACTCCAAACATCGCGCTAGGCGCAATGGAGCGTATTTACGATTTGGAAAAGATCCCAACTCAGATGCCTGGAATGGGGCTGGATTTTAGCCTAGATACTCCTAGGACAGTACACGTCAATTTGGCAAAGGGTGCTATATTAGATAAGTTACTGAAAGTTGTCACCAAGACAGAGGACACTCAGACAATATTGAATATATTAAATGCCGACTCTACATTCATGCAGCCTTACAAACACAAGTTTTGCGATGAACTTTTACTCCGAGTCCTGGACAATCAGCTGACTGTGGAGCAGCTGTGTTTATCACATTTCTTATGGAAAATAAGACGGACGCAAAGTATTCTGATATAGTTGATAAACTTTGGGTAGGATTTGTAGATAGAGAGAAGGATATCAATGAGAGTAACATAGCGCTTGTATTTAAAGCGTTGCCAGGTTTGAAGGCAAGTAAAAAAACAATATTCTCCCTCCTGGAACAAAAACTAGCAGATATGTGGTACAATATAAAAGCTCCAGGGATGCAAGACATTTTAAACACATTCATTGAAGAAAAGTATTCTTCAATGCAGTCGTTGGATGTGGCCGGAAGATGGTTCTATGCAAATCTTCATGCCTTAGATGAGGACATGATGTTGGATATAGTTACTAAGTTTACAAGACTGAAATATACTGATGATGTTGTAGAGAAAGCAGTGGAAAAATACATGAAAATCAAGGGGTCTAAAATTCAATCTCAAATTCTTGCTGTAGGTGTACTCAATTACTGCATGCAGTTTCAGATACGCAACGAAACTATATTGGAAACCTGCAGTGAATATTTTGTCAAAAATGGAGAATCTGTACCTATCAGCTTTTTAAGATCATTTATTTACCCTTTTGGATATTTAAGTTATAAGCCAACAAATCATGAGGACTTCTGGAAATTAACAGAACAACTGTTGAATGATGAATTTGACAAAATGAATGCTGATGACATTTCTTCTATAGTGTTATCTTGCCTGTACTCTGGTGTATATCCTTTGAAGTTGGCTAAGAGGTTATTCAGTGCCGAATATTTAGCTAAAATAAATAATCCAGGCACCCTGAGAAAACTCCATTTAATAGACACAGCTCTGGCTCTGGAGTGTGTGGACTATGCTGGCCCATTTTTGCCCAAAGACCAGTGGTCTAAGACTATGACCCAGGATGGCAGAGTACGAAACATTATAGAGAAAATACGAGATACCTTAGTGAAAGTTGCTGGTGGTGCCCAGAAAATATCAACTGCTGTGTTAATTCCATTCCTTTATGCTGACGAGACCTATTTGTTAGATGTTTTGTTACATCCAGCAGGTATAGATACTGATAACTTTAATTGGAAATTGAAATCTGCAAAGAATGAAAATATAGCTGTCTTAGTCCATCTGCCGGATCACTTTTGTTCTGGCAATGAGCAACTGACCGGCCCGCAGCTGATGAGGAAGAAGCACCTGAAGCTGATGGGGATTAGGGTTGCCAGTGTGAAGTACTCTGTTCTCAGTAATTTTTACATATCACATAACAAAACTGATTTGGCAAGTTATCTCAGTGATTGCATTAAAAATGCAGAGCATTGTGTTTAAAAATGTCTATTACTCCATCCAGTGTTAAAATATAAGATAGAAAATAATTATAAGAGAATAAGTGCCTGCATATATTTCTAGTCTGTATAAATCGGTAGATATTATAAGGATTACAATATGTATAACTTTGTATGTTGAATATTATTTGTATAACTTAGTTTTAGTAGGTAATTCAATCAATAAAAGAAAAAATATTTTATCATTATTTTATTTCATTATACTCGTAACATTTATTATAACTTTCTCCTTACTTTACTCACTGTCTAATTCACTAAAATTATTTTTTAAATATTTTAATAATTTCTTAAACAACTTTTACAATTCGAATTATTCTTTTTCTAATAAAAACTCGTTCCAGATCAAAATGCTTATAATAAGTTAATTACAATGAGGCGAGAAATTATGAATTAAAACCCAATAGTCAAAATGGCATACGGGTTTCAGGGTGGGCTTACGCCCTCGTCAACGACTCGACGTAGCGCCGCGCGCCGCTGTGGCATGGGGCATGCGACATATCGCGTGCGGCAGAGGCGCGCGGCGCGGGGGTGAGGGACACTACACGTCGCAGAAATCACAGATAATTATGGCGTCATTAATGTTGCTCGACTCCGCCTCCATTGACCCATAGCCAGAAATGACTACTCTAAATTTATAGCCATAATGGTGTATCACAGCAACTCTAGCTTGAATATCAAATTGTAGAGAATGTGTCGCTGACTCACAGCCTAACTCTAAACAAGGTAATATTACAAAGATTAAATTACTTGACACTCGACAGAGTTACAATAATGGCGTTGAATAAGGCTAAATGTACGATTGAAACGACGAACACGACTTGAAATCTATTTGAAATAGGTACCTAACTATGTGCAATCTTTTGAATTACAATACGACTATGTAGTTACCGTGACAATTCTAACACTCATGTATCATTGAAAGCTATTATTATGATTAGATAGGTAAACATTACCCATAACCTATTGACGTAGGTAATTGAAGGGTAAAGATCATTAGATATTACAGATTCTTACTTAGGTACTGGCGAAAACAGTACTACGTAAATATACATATGTGTAGAGGTAGTTTTGTATGTCATTATTACTCATATATTTCTTAATAAGATGAATTATCGTCTAGAAGTCGATATTTTGGACATCAGCCAAAGTGCCGAGACGCTTCCCTTCAATTACCATAGTACAGCCCGAGTATAGTCTACTTAGTAGGTAGGCTATCCTACGTTTAGTATTGCCACTGAATCATTCCCGTCCAATTATGTGAGGTTTGGCACATAGGTCATTTAGTTGTATCCGCGGATAATTTTATTTTCTACCTATACTAAGATTTAAATCGCGACAACCGATGTCTATTAAGGTTTAATAAAACGTCAGTTTGACAAGTTATCTAGGAATGCTTATTGCGGAATTAACAGCGCAGTGCAGTCCGATGAGCACGGGGCGCGACGTGCGGCTGCGGCACGCGACATGCGGCTGCGGCACGCGACATCCGGCTGCGGCACGCAACATGCGTTGCCCCGCGCGCGTGCCACCGGCTAGCTGCCCCATAACGTGTCGCCGCCCGATGAAGCACTCGTGGAAACATCACAGCCGGCTTAGTAGCTAGTGGGGAAGTGCGGCTTCATACGTAAGGGTATAATTCAATTTAATATAATAAATTCGATTTATAATAAGTAATTAAAAATAATAATGTATATAGTATTTTATACGTAGTCTGTTACCAAAGTATATAATAAGGTAATTCACTTTAAATTTTATTATTCATTACCTATTGATAGGCATAAATATTTTTATACTTTGATAAACATATTATACTGATTTGAGTATATATTTTAAATATTTTCTTCTATTTTGAGAGGAAGATATGTGTAGCCAAAGAAGTGATTCCGTATATTTTTATCACTATGTGATAGAGAACACAATCACAAAGTTAAGTAGCTTAACGTAATAAATATTTTTCTTATTCATTATTATTTAGCAAGTTAATACTTTAGCAAGATTTTATTAACTTACTTTTAGTTAATATTTTCCGTTATCTACGAGGGCTTCAGAGCTACGCTTTGCTTCAGATTAGAAAAATAATCACAAACCGCTTTGAATAAACTACCAGCCGGTTCGTAAGAAGTCGTCTACTTTCTAAGTAGGTAGGTATGACTGCATTTATGTGCAAAACTATCGCTAATTTTGAGTTCGACTCTAATATTTTTTTGGTAGTTAGCAAATAAACAATATTTTTAATCGCATAGGAAATCATCAACGATTCGCAGAGTACGGTCTAAAATGGGTTGTCACGAAAAAGGACGCAATTAAATCCGCCTTGTTTCGTACGTGGGTACCCGTTAGCGTATTTGTTGCACTTTAGATAGATACTTGCGCCTACAAGAAGCTAAAGACGGTCTAGGCCCGACACTACGCGGCTCGGTGGCGAGCAGTCACAGGCGAAGCCTAGTTCTGAGTTCAATACAAGTTTCTCTATGACTCCTATGTCCTCTACCTAGTATCGATAGAAGTGATATAATGCAATACATTTCTCTTAAAACTATTTCACTCCCGTCGATATAATCTTATGAAATTTTGAACCATGACATATTAGAATCTAGGTAGTGAATACGTACCTAATCACTTAGGGGCTAAGATATTTTATTAAGAGACACCGACTCCTATTTGGCAGTTACCTAACATCCTCCATTACCAATACGAATATTGTTATTGTTCGTGGTGTTACGGAAATCAAAATTGACAAATTTATTACAAGTACTGCGCGCCGGCCGCGCGAGCGGGTGCGGCGCGCTCGTTTCCACGTCGTCAGTATTCCGTTTTCGATCGATCACCTAAGGCAAACGATGTTTACAAATGAAAATTATAATTATAAGCTCAGATGACAAAAACGTCATACAAACGATCACAGTAAGAAATCATCTACCTACGCGAATGTGCGTAACAAGTTTCCAAAGTTTAGACACTAAAGTTAATTGCGACGGGGAAGTGCCCTCGCGCGCCGTGCGTCGTGCGGCAGCGGCGTACGGCACGCGGCACGCGGCATGCGGCACGCGCGGGCTTCCCCGCGTATTATCACTAGATCACCACGAGTCTGCCTCGCAGACGAGGCCCGGGACAGCGCGCGCGCAGTCCACACTCCGCAGTGTATACGTATAGAGGCAATCGACTTGGCGTGTTGGTGTCAACGTTGTTTCAGGTAACTAATGTCAAAAGTGACTAGATAGCTTCATACTGTAGTAAGTTCTACTCGATCGGAAATTGCGAATTACGAATTCATTACATACATTGCGTCTTCACACTTCAGTCCCACTGTAAGTTTCAAGTTGAGCAGATATAAAACCTTAGAACAGAATTATTATTTACAAAATACGTTTTTAAATAGATAAAAATATTCATAGTTTATTCTTTAATAAATGTATACGTCTATAAACTATCTATGTTATACAACTTTGATAGAAAAACAATTTATTAAAAAAATAGAAAACAACCGTTCGTAATAGAAAGTTGAAGGTTAGTCCTACGGTAACAACTAATAGGTACGTAGTACTGAAAAAAACGCGGGCGGGGCCCGACTACACTCCTACACAACGTAACCAACTTAGAACTAATCAAAGCACTCCGAGTCCGACAGTAAGGCTTCTCGTCATCACACACACTCCACGCACACTCTATACAACAGTGAATAAACTCCAAAACATCACTCTAAGCGACCAACTCAACGGAACCTTTAAGAACTAATCTAACATGTCAAAACAAACCTCTACATAACCTCAATCATCGTAAGAAAATACGTACAATATTTTTAACCGAACGCGAATCCGGCGCCGTCGCGACGTCGCGACTCCGACCGACCGATTATGCGGTAACCTTACAGAACGTCGAGGGAACGTTCAAAATAACGCTAACAGTTACGATAGAATCACAAAGACTTTCATAAGGGCGCGGGGCGCCTGCGCGAATAGTCCGAGAGTTTGCAGTAGGAGCAGGGTGACCGGGGCGAGGGGGGCAAGGGGGGCGCGCGCGCTTCACGAGTAGATGGTGATGACCTCGCGCCCGCCGCCGCGCACCATCAGCACCCGCTCCAGGCCTTCCGTCAGCACCTCCAGGAACTCCATGTCTGCAACCAGACAATTAATTTCATTTATTTATTTAATAACAGTTGGCATTGGTAGAAATGAAAATGCTAATATTTCCCCAAAAATGTAGCCACGTCAATTCACGCGGGTTTAACGTTCGAATAATGACCCATACGAGAATAGTTCCTATACCTATACTATACCCCTATAAACACTTACGGTATGTTCAGACGCACCACAACCACACGACAACCACGCGGTCGGGCGATAATTTATAAGATTTTTTTTTTTCTCAAACATCCAAGGAAATGTCATTATTATCTTCGTTATAATAGAACGCGAAGTATGTCTTTTATAGCACTTGTTGAAGATTCGGTCCGATTTCAAATTAGAGGACAATAACGGAATTTCATACAACATTGATGGCCATGGCCAACGAAGACGTTGTCTTTTGCTTCAGTGGGTTTTATTTATTTTATTGACTATATGGCATACAGCGAATAAAAAAAAACATGGTTTGTGAATATGTATGTACTTTTTAATTTCTTATTTAAGTTGATTATTTAATTAACTTAAATCAGGTATCTAATAAAATGAACAAGGAATGATGTTTATTGTTAAGAATTTATTATAGAATCAATTAATAAGGTATTCTCATTTATTCATAAATTAAATCATCTTATATACATAGATTATAGTCGCATATAGATTTGAGGACATTCACCCGAACAACTTACAAAAAAATTGTTGTAAAAGTATTTCTGCGGGAATAGAAAAAAAATGCAAATGTATGAGTTGATCATTTGTATTATTTCCTTGGATTTATTTGAGAAAAGCACAACAAGCCTCGGCGCGAATAGGGATTGTCGGTCTCGTATCTCTAGCTCTATAACTACTCGGCCGGCAATCCAATATTTCGCAGCCTCTGCAGTAATGCACTATTATTCACACGGACGGCACGGACCATATTTCGCCGTCAAACGCAACCGTGTGGTTGGTTCTTATTACTTACTACGTAATATTATCCTACGATTATTCAATTAAAGTTAATAAATAGAAGACTCGCCCATAATGCCACATTCATTATTTATTCACTGGGTGAGTGTTAACGATTTGAAGATCCTGATATGATGGATGCTATAACCTGGAGTAGGTACGTCAAAATTTCCTTCCGCATGGAACTACACGAGAAACGGGGCC
The DNA here is from genome assembly GCA_905404275.2 of Hedya salicella. Taxonomy (NCBI): domain Eukaryota; kingdom Metazoa; phylum Arthropoda; class Insecta; order Lepidoptera; family Tortricidae; genus Hedya; species Hedya salicella. Next base: position 10,641,479 of record FR990099.1, read on the forward strand.
TTGCGTCCCGACCCTGCTGCGCGGCGCGAGAGTAATATTTATTGATTCAGTTTCTTTAATCTAAATATGTCCAAGTCTCACAGTAGTTAGTTTTCTAGTTAAAATGGTAGTCAAAAGCTCAATTTTAATTTGACGACACGTTTGGCTCAGTGGGTTGCACAACAGCCTACGAACGGCCAGGGCAAGTGTTTGTGTGATGAGCACGAATATTTGTTCTTGGGTCTTAGATGTTTTCTATGTATATAAGTAGGTATTGTAATTTATCTATGTATTATGTATATCGTCGCCTAGTACCCATGGTACAAGCTTTGCTTAGTTTGGCACTGGGTCGCTTCGTCCGCATTGTCCGTAACATATATATTTTTAGCTTCTCCTGCTCAAAAAGTACGTCATATTAGCTTCGCGAAGCGAGACTCCCCAAACCCCTAGGGCTTAAAAAAAACCATTTAATCCCATACAAATTTCTATGAAACTGAAAAAAAAAACTAGCGCGCAGCTACATATTACTTACGAATAATTAAAAACAAACAAACCAACCTGATCAAATTGGCCAAAATTTCTGTTTGAATTGCTCAAACTATACTTTAAATTTTTCATAAATATACAATTTTAATGTTAATTCTTTTTTATTTTCTCGCAGTCGAAGTGAAAAGCAGAGTGTTTAACACTCGCTCACTTCGTGAGCTCGTCCAAATAATCACTTCGTATCATAATGGCTTATTTTGCCCCTTGTCAAACAATCTACTATTTTTCAATTATTAAAATAATGCTCACAGTTGGACTCGCGCTCGAGCTTGGAGTCGCGCGGCGGGCCGGGCAGGTTGAGGATGACAAGTTGCGAGTCGTGTGACCGCGACACGATCACCTCGTTGAGCTTCACCGCCGTGTGCATTCGTCGCACCGTGCCCTCGTCCCTGTTGCGTGTGGATTACATTAATAAACGGCAATGTTTAGAGGGTTCCAGAAAAAAATATCCACTTGTACAGTCAGCGTCAAATAGTCTGTAGCATCCAAAGTGCCAAAAATATCGCAACACATCTTTATTATTATGGGCGTAAAGATGTGTGACGATACATTTGGCGCTTTGGATGCTACAGAGTATTTGACGCTGACTGTACTTTTCTTCGAACATTCGTCAACCACTTCATCGAGACGATTCTAAAGAGCTCAAACTTGCTTTATTTTACAGAGTTCCTATGACCACCTTCCGGCTCCATCACCAGATCAGCTGGATGATATCATAATATAGCATTGTCACCGAACTGAAATAAGTAGGCCTTTCAGCATAATCGGGTACCAGGCCCCTATTTCACAATCGTGACAAATTCGTACATTGCCTGCCCAGTATAAAGTAAGGAGATGTATCGAACTTGCGGGGATCGCCTTGAACATAAAATTGTCGTTGTCACGATTGTGAAATAGGGGCCAAGAAGTAGTTGAAAAATCTTTTGGAAATGTTTAAACCACAACTTACATGGTTACCTATCTACATTACATACAAACGTTGCAAGTAATAAAAAAAGGTTGTAAAAAGAAGCGTCCTATGATCAGCTCCTATGCGTCACTTGCTTAAGACATTGCTTTTTTTAGTGCCCTCAAACCGATATTAAGGTTTAGTTTTAAGAAGAGCCATGACTTGGTGATTTATTTTTTGTAACATCCAAAGAAAACACAAAAAAATAATCCAACAGCGCTTGGTCTTGCCCTTGATTAGGAGTCAAACAATACTTGTGGAATCTGGGTTACTATTTTAGCGTCTATTCTTTAAAGATAATCAACAGAGTAAGGTAATGATATACCAACGGGGGTAGTATTTAATCTTTATTTAAGTTTAAATAACTAATCATAGATTTACGCAGCAACACTGAATTTCAAGCCAATCAAAAGTCTCTCAGAAGCTCCGTAAAGATGTTAAGTAAGTAACTACTTCTTTACTATTATAAAGTTGTAAAAATGAAATGTCTGTGCAGTCGACGTTAAAAATACGTTTACATTTTTGCACCTTTTTGTAATAAGGCGAAAAGTGAAAACATATCTTCGACGTCGACTGTACATTGGAGATATAAAAAGAAAGTGACACGAACTATTTGAAGGTCGCTGAATCAAGTATTTTTTTGGATTTTGTGTATGTTTGTAAGTGTCGTGGCTTCATCACCCAAAAACAGCAAAACGGATTTCAACTATTTTTGGTACACAGGTAGCTGGGCATCCACAGATGGTTTTAAGATAGCTTTTACCCGACTTCGCGAAAGTAAAAATTTATAACTTTTTCCTCTTTCGCTGACGAAGTTGCGGGCTCCTTAAATAAATGCAATTTAAACATACTAACACAAAAAGGTTGGCGGGAATAGTCGGCCTTAGACTTGAGGTGCGGTTAGGGCAAGGAGGCCGTGGGCAGAACTCCTGCCGGATTATTTGTATGAAGGAACACAGGAGACCTGGGTAAGGGTTACAAATACGGTAGGATTAGGTCAGGATTGGAAGGAATAATTGTTTAGGATAGGCTAATTATTACAAAAAGGTTTTTAAAACGTCAGTTTTATGTAGAACAGACGGGAATGACCGGGCACATAAAGAAGAGTACTCACGGCGTGATGTTGGGCATGGGCGGCTTGGGCGTGGCGTCTCCGTTGGGGTGGGCAGCGGGCGGCGCGGCGGGCGGCGGCGACGGCGCGCCCTCGCACTGCGAGCGTTCGTCGGGCGAGTCCCACATTGAATCGATTATGTGCAACAGACTACTCCGAAAGTCGTCCTATTTCCCCGATCGATCGTTCCAAGTATCGATTTCGTAACGCGAATTCGACCCGAGCGTTGCACATGACGGATTCAAGGCGAATAAAACACGGGATGTCATATATTATTTCGATTGCTAAACGGCTCTACGGACATTTAAACATCCAATCTCTTATCTAGTGTGGACAACGAAACGAACTAAAGTGAACAACGTGAATGAAAACTGGCAAACATATGACCACCGTGTGTAGATTCGCTAGGACTCGGCAGGAGTTATAAGGTTATGATTAATGTGAGAAGAAAATAAAGGAGATGGAGTCGAGGATGTGCTCGGAGCAATATTGGTCAAGCGGTGAGATGGACATGAATTCACTGGAAACTGAAAATATTAAATTTTGGTGACATGACTTCACATTAAGCGATATCATAGTTCAATAAAGCGATTACAATGTTCCATTCGTTTACGAATCATATCTATCACTAAGATATAATCATATTACATGGGTACTTAAGCCAATAATATTCTAAATATATCTGTTTCAATCTAGTTTAGAGTAGACTATAGTAGTGTTAATAGTTTGGAAAGGAGTGTTGTGTGTCAAACGAATGGAGAGAATAGTTTCAGTTTCAAATGAATAATAACTTCAAGCAGAGACGGGATGTTTCAATCTCATCGTTATTAGCTGAACAGGAATATAAGATTATTGCATAAAGCTCACATTGTAATTATATTTTTAATTATAAAGGGGACAAATTATCGCTTTAAATCTTTCTCAAAAGGGGGTAGTATTCCTTAGGGTTGAGTAATTTAAGAGATTTTATTATCTGTGTCGTGTCTTTTATCATTAAAAGTCGGGGTTTCGGATAAGATGGAATCGATTGTAGATCTCTCTTGTTTTCTCTAAAATTGTTGATCCAATAAAATTAGAAAGGCTCATTCATCTGAGTCGAAACCCCGTGTAAGAGTGAGACAAGGGCACAGCAAGCATGTTCACCTTGTCATCCTTCTCGGGGTCGTCGAGCGGCGGCGATGGCGCGTCGTCGGCGGGCACGGGCTCTGCGGCCGGCTCGGCACCGCCGTTTGGCTCCGCGAACCGAACCTTGCTCGCCGACTTCACGTCCGCGTGGTGGTGGTCCACGATCGCTTGTACCTACAGTTAAGAGCGTCTTTTACGTCGTGTTTAGCGTGTGGGTGTCGCATGCATGATTCGATGTGTGACACGTAGAAACACCATTTCGGTAGCGACGTTTGCCGGCCGAGTTTACGGGCCGGGCTGTCAAGTAGCCGTCCGAAAATCGGTTTCTTTACGCGAACCGTGTGATTAATGCCGGATGTCCTAGCATGCTGTATCCCCTGTTAACTTTGAAAATTATCTCTTTTCCAGGTACATGAAATTTAAAAGTTACAAAGTGCATTTTTAATAGGGGTGCTAAATATATGAACTTTTGTTACCAGCTCGCAAAATACGGACCACATTTAAGGCTGCCAAAATCTTCATTATGCTTTGTGAATCATTCCAGTAAATGAGGCGAAAGCCCCCCTTTTATTAGACTGTTAGTATGTACCAGCTGAGTCCAGGTGTACGTTGGACTTGATCAGTAATTTATGTTCTTGATGTTAGCACGTCATGTAGACACTGCATGATCTTATCACTGTGTGCAGATACTATGAGGCGAGTAAGCGCGCGGTGTATTGTTAACCTACGTATTGCTTAATATTGTAGCAATAAAGTACAAATCAATACTACAACATCAATAGGAATAGTTTTTAAATGCAAAAGGAAATCCATGACTATATAAGTAAATAGATTATGTGCATTCAGAGCGGAATTAAGTGTGAACATTTCTAAACGATGAATAATGGAATACGATAAAAAGAGAAGAAGAAAAACACTTAAAGCAAGTTTAAAATGGCAGAGTGTCCGGTAGTCTCTTGTTGGACATTAAACATTGCACATCTAGTGAGAGCATGAGGTGATAGTGAAGTAGGTATGGCGCGTGGAAGTGAACAATTACGAAACATCGAAGATACTCTAAATCTAATAATAGGTAATTATAAACCACCATCGTCAAGCTTAAGAAGAAAATACAGTTAAACACACTGGGCTCCTACAAAAATGCTTTCAAAATCAAAGAACGCCAAATCATAATGGGAATGCTAATCCAAAGGTTAGTAGGGGTTAGTAAATGGATCACAGCTAGAATGCATATAAAAGTGGACTCGATCGAGGGTTAAAGTATTCGGTTTACCAGTGGCAACTTCTCCTCAGCGTTTTGCTCACTATAGTCCACCAAATTTTGCATCTGTATTGGCAGCGACAGACAAACATGAGTTAGTTCTATATAAAATACACGTCATTAAAGCCACGAGATATTTGTACAGCGTACAGTGAGGTACTGTTGAACATTAGTGAAAAAGTGAAACATAGTATAGTCTCGAGTGTTGTAGAAGTATAGGTGCAGAGGAAACCTACCATTCCCAGGGTCTCCTTCTTGTTGAGCCTGAGCTCGCGCAACATCTGGTTGCGTTGCTCCATCATCAGCGTGCGCTCGTATGTGTAGGCAGAGATGTCGCTGTCCGTCTGAAATATGGTGCAAATAAATTTGAACAAGCGTCACAAAATTCCCTGAAATTTTATGGGCAACAACTCAAGATGCATAATGTAATATGAAGGGGTAGTAGAGATGGCAACACTTAGAACATTAACTCCGGTCAGAATTCGATGCTGAAGAGTTTCAATGCTTCAGTATATTTTGTTCAAAATGAAAACATTGGAAAAGTACATTGGGCACAGAAACGTACAATAAGTTCTTGTGAGTAATCGACTTGAAGATACTGACCATCTCAACAACTTCGACTTCGGCTTCCAAACGCAGCTGGTACAGGAACATCTTGAGGTCCTTCTTCATCTGGATGGAGTTGTCCTCCATCTGCGCGACGGTGAAGATGCGCATCTTGCAGTTCTTCCAGGTGCGGTGCTGCTTCAGCAGGAAGGGCAGCAGCATCAGCATGCCGCCGTCATGTACGATCCACCAGATGTCGATGTTGCCGGCGACCTGGGTGTTTTATACGCGTATAAAATGATTGTAGATGAGCTGCGCATTGTATCAGAGTGAGCAGACAGATCATGTCTTGTGTAGCAGTGGTATTGGTTTTCATGTGCAAACATCGATATTGGATGCTTCTGTACCTAAATAGAATACACGGTTAATTCTAGGTATATAATTAGACAACACGAGAGTTAATCGCCCGTAATAATGGAATTGGACGAAATACTAGGAATTAACAATCATAGTCCTAGATTTTGCCACAAAAATGTTATCGTTACTGGATGCATAAGTAAATCCTATATTTGGTTGTTCTTGCAGTGAGTACCAAGCAATTAAGGTGGAAAGTGATTCTCAAGGGATAAAGCTGTGCATAATTTGAAGTTTGGGCCATCCGGGGGCTACTTATCTTCCAATAGCCAGCAGTGAATGCCGTGTCTGGGCTTTACGCACATTCTCCCAGTGCCCAGCTTCTCCGTGTACCTAGGGCGGGAAGAACTTGATCGCCTTGGCGACAAACCAGTGCCACTCACCTATTCCGTGGAGACCGAGAAGAACCTGATCCCCTTGGCAACACATCAGCGCCACTCACCTTCTCCGTGGAGTCCGGGAAGAAGTTGATCCCCTTAGGCACGAGCATGGCCATGCGCGCGGCCGCCACGGCTCGCACGGTGTGCAGGAACACGTGCCACGTGCGCTCATCCTCCGACTGCCGCCAGCCGTACGGCCAGCCCACGATCACAGTGTTCGGCTTCAGCCCGCCGAGGCCAGTCGTTTGGACGCTGAAACATCGTGTCAGTAAGTTATGCCTCTGTTAACTTACAACACTTGGCCACAAAACACTGCTTTCTTATGACAGGTCGAGAGGACACGATGGTGCATGTGGAACCTACTTTTTTTTTCTTGAAAGACAGAATTCTAGACATCGATCCACCGCAACAAAGTTATTCCTGTAGACGTAGTATGTAACTATCATCAGCAGGGTTCGGACAAGTCATCGCAAAACAATCGCAAGACGGCAATAGAACAAGATCAATAGAATCGCATTATGTACAATATTATTTAATTATATTTTTCAATGACATTTACTACTGCAACCCAGAATTCACCATACGTGTGTAAAGGTATTTCCATTAACATCTTTTTAAATGCTGATGGTTGCATTGCACATACGCAGCCATTAAATTCTACATTGTCTGGAACAAACCGATGTTTTATTTAATAATTTGTGTTAGATATAAAAAAAAGTAAACAGTTGTTATAACAGTTGTTGTACTTTCGAACCTTTTACTCGAAACTGCCGAAACACTTCTATGACATCTTCCCAGCAATCGTCAAAAATCAAGTTGTTGATATGTTTCAACATAAATCGCAAACATCTTTCCCGAAAATTGTTTATACAGGAACAGAAAGTTGGCACTGTATAAATAATAACGAAAGCATATTAATTCAACTTATCTTTAAAAAACTACCTATGTATGTAATGATGGAGGTAGGTATGATTTTTTGTTATTTACCATAATTAGGTTTTCCCTTTCGAAGAGTAATTACTTCCAGTTTCGCCCTGAATTGTCTCGTAAATTGTCGATAATCTTCTTCATCAAACAAAGCCATAGTTTTGGTTAGCAACCAACTAAATTCGCGAAATAATGAACTAATTTTATGTCAATCCAAATATTAATGTTATATATGACATCAACATTTGACAACCTGTTGTGGTGAGTAAAGAGTTTTTTATCTGTAAACTTTTTTTAAAATTTAGGCCAAATAAGTTAGCAGTACATATGAAGAGTAAATAATGTAAAACACACACGCACATATAACAGTATAAATATGATTCCGCAGACCTACTCCTATTTACCTTACTTACTTTACTACACACGTACCTAAATTTTACTTTAATTGTTTTTTCAATTTCACTTTTTACCCTTAAGACCTTTAAATTTAGAACCTACTATTGTAAAATTAGTATGGAATACCTAATATCTAAACATTGGTATTGTAAATTCACGTATTTTTCACGTATTGGGTCCCATGCGTACAGTGAAAAGATAAAAATAAAACATAATTTGTTTGTTACTTGTTATTTTGTTAAATGAAAATATTTTTCTTATAATTAAGACATTACATTGGTTGCATCAATATACTCATGGAACATTTATGATCTACAAAGTATTGTTGACATAAAGAAAAAGAATCTTTTCCAAATTTTCTGGTTTCAAGCGATTTCTGTTATCGGAGTATATCCATTTATAAATTGAAAACGACCGCTCTGTGTCCACCGAAGTAAGTAATGCTCCATTGAAAAATATATCAAGAGGTCTAACCGTGTGTGCCTGGGACGTTTTTTCACAAATATCTCTAATATTTTCATAGTCGGGATTACGGTCTAATACATATTCCATTTTGTTTTTTACGGTTTCAGATGCTACCCAATGCAAGACAATTCGAACTTGATCCAAAATCAATAACGAATCCGTAACAGAAAGCTGCGTACTTTGTACCTGTTGTAAAGCAATTTTTATAATTTCATAATTAGTGCTTATAAAATCTAGGTTCTGTCTTATATTTTGGTTTTGTAATGCACTCTGGGCTTTACTAATTGACTTGGCTTCTTTTTTGCTTAATTGGGTTAAAACATTTGAGATCTCTGTGAAATATTTGTGGTAGTATAAGGCGGCTTCGAGCCACGTACCCCACCTTGTTATTACAGGTCTAGGCGGAAGTGGTATGTTTGGATACATACTTTTTAAGAACTTAACACGATTCGGGGCTTTTCGAAAGATTTTTTTTACATTACTTATAAGTAGATCCACATTAGGGAATTCGCATCTTATTTGCTCACAAACACGATGAAGACCGTGTGCAATGCAAGTAACATGTAACATATTGGGGAATATTTCTTTTAACAACTTTCCAGCCTTGAGCATATATGCTGCACTATCTGTGGACAACATCAGCAATTTTTCGGTGTTACTTTCAAAATTATTATCCCAAAGTAATTTTAAGTGCTCACGTATAAAATTAGCGATGGTCTCTCCATTCACTACATCTAGTATCTTGGAAGCAAGTAAGTAACAACACGAAGTACCATTTAATGTCAAATTCCTCAAGATAATATTGACTGCATTTTTATCATGTCTATTCTTTGTTTCATCGATAGAAATCCACAAAAATTCGTCCCGCATTATGTTTTTTAATTCTTGCATTTTCTGTCCGTAATATTCACCCAAGATTTTTTTCCTAATATAGGATTCATCAGGTATTTCCCACGGGCACCACAGATACTTTTTGAAAAATGCCCTGAAGCGTGAATTATTAAGTTGATGCCATGGAATATTAGCAGAAATTAGGAACATCAACAAATCGATGCAAAAAGTTTCATAAGAAATTTCTGGCGGAGCTGTCTTCAATTTGTGATTTTTTGACCTAATATGTTTATCAATATTATCTTTTTTTAACTGTTTAATACGAATGTCACATGCTGTACACAATATTTCCTTGACATTTTCTTGATAACAGAGCTCGGGGTAGTCCTTAATCCACTTGTTAATTGTATTTATTTGCACCATATTTATAATATTTAGTAATAACCATAAAAAAGCAAATAATTGTATTAGTTTAAATTGTCACCACAAAACTGTTTCAAGCATGCCACTTTGACAAATCCATGACAGACATGCGACTAAAAAGGTCAAATGTTAAATTATAAATTACGATAATAATATATCAGCTTTAGATAATAATAATCTTAAGTCGCGACTCTATAATAGTCTTGTCCCATGTCCATATCAGTTTCTGCGATGACTTGTCCGAACCCTGATCATCAGAATTGATGACGACGAGTGGCAGCAAAATAAAAAGTTATTTTTCTTTAACGTGTTGCCCACCGACCACGACATACAGTTGAGTGTAGGTCTCCTCATTTGCACCCCACTCTTTTTGGTATCAAGCTTTTCGTAACCAATTTCTTTTTTCTCTTGATATAGCCATTTTGGCTATATCAAGAGCGTTTCTGCGTCCCTGCCAGGTTTCGATGCAGACACCTTCCGGCCTAACCTACGGCTTACTTCTACATTATTTTGGTATAATGAACCAAGAAATATTCATCAGTTTTTTACGTTTTCGGATCTTGGTATTCGTCTCCCACTACCGAAAGGTTGTCTGGAAGAGATCGCTGTTTAGAGACAAGACCGTCTGTTGTTTACCTCACCTTGAATGTATTGTTTTCTGTACCTACTCTGTTTTGTGAGCTGTGCAATAAAGAGTTATTGTATTTTATTGTATTCCTTACCATGCACACGGGTTTCTTCCATATGACAATAATTAAAAAACAATATGTCAAATTTATTGACATTACTAATTAAAAAAAAGATTTATTTTGCTGATTACCCTCGTTCCGATATTGTTATCGAAAAGTGGGCTATTTCTTCCCGCGACTCGTGCTATCCGTATCTCACACAATTACCGCTCGTTGTTTTACCCATATTACTGGAAAAATTCTTTGTTGTGATTTGTTTTTGTAATGGATATTCAGAAAAATGGTATGTATGGTTATTTATCGCATTAATTAATTTTAAATATCATATTTTTTATTTTTCAGGGCCCTGTCTAAAACTAGTTAAAAACTATATAATATTTTCTTCTATATAGTTAAAAACTATGTTAAATTTTAAAGTTGACTCACTAATGGCTGAGGCCGTCGGCAATGCTGTGCGATACGAGGGTGTCAGCGAAGCCCTTGACCCTCTCCTCCGTCATGCACTGGCGCAGGTTCTGCTTGGCGGTGGTGGCCTCCCCCGCGCGCCGCGTGAAGTCCCCGCCCAGCACCGATACGCACACTGTCAGACCCTTACCTGTCAGAAGAAAATACCAGTCGTGAGTGTTAAATATGTCAAACGAAATATAGGTATAAAAAAAAAGGTAAACAAGTATCCCAGACAGAACTCGATATCATGTTATATGAGTGTTTGTCATCTGTTGATAAGATTCCTTGTCTGTTGATTCAATCAGGTCAGGTTCACGGGAATCCGTTAGATGAAGTCGTTCTGGAGATCCGGTCGTTGTGGAGATCCTTGGGGTAGGCCTTTGTGCAGCAGTGGACATGTGAAGGCTGATATGTTAACGATGAAGATTCTTTGTGCCATCGTAATTTGAAAACGCTTCTGGGTTGCGTGCTAGCACATCAAAAACCCGAGCCTAGTCAGGTTTATGAGGTTTATCCTAAACTGACTCAACTAGGACAACTCTCTGTAGCTCAGGCTCATACGCACTATAAACAGGCCATTGCACTAACAGTGGGTACTTACATCGATGACCAAAGAACAACACACTAATGCCAATATTGTTAAAAAACTCAACAAGTGTTGATTGAAAAAACAAACTGCATTAGGTAGGCCTGTGTCGTTTGGGGGCGCCCTTTGCTGGCTAGGAGACTGATCGAGTTTCAACTAAGTATATGCCTTTATACTACATATAAAAATAACATTTCTTGTCGATATGCAGAACAATATACTTACCAGCCTTCAGCTGGCTGGCAAAGGACATCATCTTCCGGTACTTGATGGAGAGGTCGTCGTTTAGCTTGGCCAGCACCAGCACCTGCGGCCGCCAGTTCTTCGTGTGCGGCGGCCCCTCCTCCAGCCGCATCAGGGAGTAGCGCGCTGCTGATAGAGCGAGACCACGGAGGCCGTCACCCCACTCTTTCTCCGCTCTATAATTGAAAATAAGAACATTATGACTACCAACCATGAAACGGGTGACCAAATGAACCCTAGAAACTAATTTTGCTACTATGCATATTTTTCAACATATGTTATTGATGAATTAATAAGCATGATCATTGGTTGACACACCCTATAGTTCAGAGACTGTCGTGAGGTGAAAACTAGTGACGTATATGACGCGTCGTAACAGTAGCAGTCTTGCCACTGGCCGAAAGGTTGCAAGAACTATACGTCTATTTTTAGGGTTCGGCACCAAAGAGGTAAAAAGGAACCCTTATGGTGCGACTTTGTCTGTCTGTCTGTCCGACTGTTAGAGCATCATATCTCGAAAACGACTTATTCTATCTATTTGAAATTTGGAATATTTATAAACTGGTCAGGCCAGTATAAATGGTCAGCCCACATGTATTGCAAAGGATTTTTTTTTTAATATTCTAATTTTCTAAAAAACCGACGTAGGTATATGAGGGGGGCAAAAATTAAACTACTAGGTCAAATAGGGTATCATATGAAAGGGCTTGATCTGTACTTTATTAAATAATTTTTTAATTTGTGATTGTAAGTAGATTTTGTTTTATTAAGGAAAATGTGAAAAAAACACTGTTTCCTCCCTTTATCTCCGAATTTTACAAACCGAAAATTTTGAAATTTTCACAATTTGTATAAATTAACATAAATATAACACGAAAATTATAACTATGTCTCTAACTAGCATTTTTTTTTTAATTCTCAAAAAACCTATTTGAACCTTAACTCAACCGGAACCAGCCCCCGTATTGCCTACCGCGTTTGACGCTCGCAATCGCAATCAAGTGTCATGATTTTGTATGGGCTATGACAGTTGATTCGGATACCAAGTGTCAAAATTTCGTTAGGCAATAACCCCGCGGGTAGTATAATAATGTTAGGGTAAGTGAAAACTCAAAAACGCTTCCTAGAGAGCAACCGACAGGGAAAAGTAAAGAGTTTATAACAAAATACATAAGACGGCGGAATCGTTAGAAGTGGGAAAGAGTCTCAAAGAGTTACTTACCCTCGGTATTCGATGTACTTGTAAATGAGTCCAGCCATGCCCATGGCGATGAGCGCGAAGATCCATGACGTCATAAACATGATGGAGATGCAGAGCGTCAGCCCGGCAAGGGACAGTGACCTGGAACAGAATTATCATTTCGACCATGATCTTGGGCAGGACAATTAATGGAATGACTGGCTTAAAGAACACTAAGATTTTTGATGTTATATGGATAGTAAGTCCATTCCAAAAATAAGACGTTACAATGGAGTAAGGAAATTACAATTATCGGCTTTTCACTAGTGATCACGTGCTCAAATGGTCTTTACGAAAGTTTGTAAAGGTAGTAATTGAATTTCTACCAGTGGTAGTATTTGAATCTGGGCCTCCAGTTGGGGGTCCGGAGCAGGGTCTGCAGTGCGCAGGCGAGGTTGACGAAGCCGTAGCACATAAGGAAGAACATGGACAGCAGTGGCGCCAGGATGTCCACGTTGCCCAGGAGGATGCCGCACTGGCAGATCGCCATCGTCAGGAGCAGGGCCCTGGGGAGAACAACATATTATCAGTTAAAAGGAGAACATTTTCAATCGACTATACTATTTGTTATCAAGACACCGATTCCTACACATTTTCTACAGAGTTCAAAGAGACGAAAGGAAAGAGCTTCTTAAGGAGGATAACTGGAAAGCTTCTAAAATCCTATTTATTGAATAATCTTGTCTCATGGGCTATGCGAAACAAGCTTTAAAAAATAGATACGTAGCTAGGACTTTCTGCTAGCACATAGAAGAATTTGCTGTAGTTGCTCGTTAATTTGGTTGTTTAGTGCCTATTTATTGCATTGTTTAAAACAATCTACTACTAATATTACTTTATTTGTAGTATGAAGCAATATCACTTCAAACCAGATTTTTTTAGGTTACATTGTGATAAGTATATTATTTTTATTTTGTGTCTGACCATTGTATTATTGTTGCAGTAGATAACAAATGTGGTGTCTCCACATAAGACATAATGCTCCATAAAAAACTTGCCTCGTAGGTTCACCCCTGCTGGATGAAACGGCGAAGGGTGCCAGGAACGGGATAATTTCGTCCTTAGCGATTGCCTGCAGCAGGCGAGGTGCGCCGGTCAGAGACTGCAGTCCCGCACCCAGCGTTGAGAGGAAGGACCCGACCAGGATGACCCACTGATTCGGCCACGCCATGTTCGCCACCACTAGCTTGCCGCCGATCGATTGACCGAACCTGGAAATATTTGTGAATTTCTAAGTATCATCCATATCTCACGATTTCAGTATTGCAATCAGTGATAATGCCCCTGGCTTAAGGCTAAAACCTGATTTGGAATTCTAGCAGACATTTTATAAAAACAGAATTATAACTACCTTTGGTATTTTGAAAATTTAATCCAGGATGACGTAATCGGTATCAACGACCTTTGCTGTTCCACCATGCCGCTTATTCAAAGTTTGCCTGTATGGACGGACCTGTTATGACAGGGGTCTGGTGGTTCTTTAATGGTGGAGGTCATGGGGTCGGGTAATGACCTCATCAGTGTAGCACAAGCTCGTAACGAAGATGACAAGAAGTCTAAGATCGTTGAGTCCCATTGTAGATAGCGTTCTTTCATTGTGGACTGGTGAAAAATACCAAATAATACCCAGTTTCTCCCAGAGGTAGGGATACCTGGCTTTTTCTCAAAAACAAGGAGTACAGTGGAGGCTCACTTGTCTCGCAGCAACAGGTTGTCGACGGTGCCCGCGAACAACAGCACGCAGGAGAGGTACACGGTGGAGGTGGTGAGAATGGCACAGATCGTGCCAATGGGGATGCTCTTCTGCGCGTCCGCTAGGTCTCCGGACCGGTTCGACCCCGCCATAATGCCTGCAAAATTTCATTATAATATTTCAGTAACATTTTACTAAGATGCACAGTTAAATACTGTACATACGATATACAATCTAAAATTGAAACTGTCGCCACTCTGACGCAAAGTCAGTATCGCCAAAAAGTGTCAACTGCACACAAACTATGTCATTTGGCTTCGTTAAATTCAGGAAACCCTCATCGATTACGAATAAGATTAGCTTTCATCCTCATCGATTACGAAGAAGAAATAAAACTTTGTTGTTTTGGTAAATTTTTCTTTGGTGTTCAAGAGGATAAAACGTGATCAAAAGATCTTGGTTTGCCTTGATCTGCTCGGTAATGAATAAAGCAAGCTACTTTTATGAGTAGCGACCTTACTCGCCACAGATAGGAAAAAATGCCGATGAAGATCGTGAAGATGGTGGGTGTTGGTGATGTTGGCGTAATTCTGGTTAGTTAATTAGGCTCAGGAGCGAGTCTTACCTGTCACGGATGGGAAGAATATACCGATGAGGATGGTGAAGGTGGTGGAGATGTCCGCGTAGATCTGGTTGTAGGTGGGCCGGTCCATCTGCTCGATGTCTTCAGGCTCCTTGCCGTACGCGATGTACTGGCCCAGTTGCAAGAACGAGTCTTGGAGGTTGTCGAAGAACACGCCGCTCGACAAGCCCTGTCACAAATTATTAGGTATGATTATTATATGTTTGTGTAGAAGTAAACAGCCGTCAAATATGATGCAATGCAATTTATACAAAAGCTATGAACTTACCGAGTGCTTATAAAAAAGAAGTTTGCTTAAGCTGTGGGATGAAGACCAGTAACAATATCTACTGCGAAAGTTATAGTAGTAGTAAGAAGACTCAACTCACGCTAAAGAAATATTCGTAGATAGTCGGCTATATGCAACTTTGCTCTGAAATTTTTATTGGACTTTGGTCCCCAGACAGGTATATTACCGGACGGGAGACGAATCTGAACTGACCTCTCTAAGCTACCAACCTTGATGCCCTGGATGATCTTCACATCGTGCGTCTTATAGTACTCATCACAGGTCTTGTTGGCGCAGAAGATCTTCTCTAGCTCACCGCCGACGGTCTTGGTGCAGTTGCTGATGGGGATGTCTTTGAGCAGCCGGTTCCCAAGCACGCACATCCTGGAAACAGATGGTGGGGATAATTTGATTGAGTAAGATCATCACGGAACAAAAACAAGAAAAAATATAGGATAAGGGGAAGGATAAACTTGCAGTTTTTCCCGCCCTAGGCCCTGTAGTATTAACCGTCACCTTCTTGCTCTCATAAGTGTTTAAGACGTCTTATCAGAAAGCACAGTCTGCCTTCAAATACTCTCTTTAGAATTACTAACCCGACGTTAACTTTTTTCTCATAGTTTGTAATTTGTGGTGCGCAGGAGTAAATAAAGAATTATAAGAATGGACAACGAGCTCTCTCTTCTAATATTCTAATATTCACTGTTAAGATTCCAGATTTAGGTAGTAACCTAAGTACATTTACATCTAAGTTTATCGAGTCTTAACTGAAAATCTTAAATGTATAAACAGAATATAGTTCAGTGAGCTTACTGAAGGCTGTCATTCCCGTTCCAGTTGACAAAGATGCCAGCGTACACGGCCGAGATGGATAGGATGACGCACGCGAGCGCCACCGTCGCGAACTTGTTCACGAACTTCACGCCGAGGAACACCACCATCCCCATGATGAGCAACAGGCCGGTGCCGTACACGCGGAAGTTGTTGAACATCGCCTCCGGGTCCTTCGTGAAGTCGCCGAAGATGGACATCGACGGCGCCATGTACGTCTGAAAAATGGTTGGGTCAAATTACCTTATAGTTCTTACGAACAGACAAATAAAGGCGTAGCTGGGTAATCAAGGAACCAGGTGCAAAATAAAGATTATGGCCCCAGGTCAGGTCAACATTTGCTGGACAGGAACCAAGGGCTTCCATGAGTTAGGGAACCACGGTCCACGGCTTAACCCTTCGGTAGCTACGCCACTGCACTCAAACACTAAAAATGGAATATAACGCAACACTCTTTAATTTTCAAAATTATTTATTGTCATTTTAAAAAATATCACTTAAAAATATCTTTAGTCTCTGTCATTATAGCTTGCCCAGGTGAGCGCATGGGAATGAACTTAGTTTGAACACTTTTAACTCGTTAGCAGGGCCACTTGCCCGCGTCCTTAGTTGGTGCATGGCCTTGGACGAGTGTCACAGTGTTGATTTGATTGGAACTTGTAAATTTACTGGCAGTTTGAGGCCCAATGCTAAAGATGTCCAAGAATTATACGCCATGACCCATCGGTGGCATGTCGAATCCTCAATTTGGCTCTGGAATCAACACTAAATCTTACTCATTACTTCTGTCAATTTTAGTAATCCCCCAAAGTGCTTTGTTGTATAAGCATATATATATAATTTTTAAAGTTCAAAATTTCCACAACACGAGTTTATAAAGTACCAGCTGCCATTGAAAGTTACCTTAATTACATAAAATTATTTAGTTAACATCTATACATCATAATATTTTCTTCTGTTTCCGCGATTATTACTCATTGAAATAAAACAATTTAACGGATTATATCGCGTATATTATCTCATTTTAGTTCCCGACGTTTCGGAAGCTTTCCAGCTTTCCATGGTCACGGGAGGACGGGAGTTTTTATTTCAATCTATACATCAATCAATTATAAAGTTGTAAAAATGAAATCATGTCTGTACATTGAAAATCTTTTCAAAGAAATGATTGTTACGATGGAGGTGACTGAAACAATTTTTTTTATTTGGATTTTTGTATGTTTGTATGTGTCGTTGTGTCTTCATCACGCCAAATCGGCTAAACAGATTTCAACTATTTTTGGTACACGGGTAGCTGGGTATCCACAAATGGTTAAAGGATACTTTTTACCCGACTACGCTGTGAAAAAAAAGAGGGGTTAATAATAAAGAAATAATAATACAATAATTTGGTTATGATATGACTTTGTCTCCTCCGCGAACGAAGTTGCGGGCGTCTTCTCGTTGGTACCTAAATAAAATATTAAATAGAACTGGTTTTTTGGTAAACTGGTATCAAGACCCTGACTATCTATTTTTTGGAAAAGGGCGAAATGATTAAGCAGGGTGATCCGGTATTAAGATAAAAAAACCGGGTCAGCCATTATCGCGCAACGAGAACCATCCAGTGTAAGTTGTGTAAGATTTATTTTCCTTCGATATGGCACGAGTATAGCAAGTCGTCAGCATCTAAGCCAAACATTAAAAAAGAACTTATTCACACCACCACACGAACAACGCCCCAGTTACATCGCCTAGTAGCGTCAACTTTTTATTAGGTTAAGCCAACGGATGTCAAAGTACGCTTGTTACAGAGCATTAGTATTGGACGCACGGCCAGGGTTAACTATTACTTTTGTACTGCCTTCCTCACTCGGAAGGACGTAACGGACCGGGTTTTCTTTTAAAAATGTACCTCTTTGTTGATCGCGGTCGCGGAGTTGGCTCGCGTATAACATATTCCGGACACGCTGCCATACGCGCGGAAATGGTTATTGAATTAAGACTTAAGATGAAAGGAGCTTTCTCGCGTGAAACTAGAGGTTTCATATTACTCTTTATACTCTTCCGTCTATAGAAGTTTGACGCGATGAGCCTGCGGGCGGATTCCGCGTATTGATTTCCACTTTGGCTGCCTAATAATGAAGGATGGGAAAAAACCATCTCGCACTATATACATAGGTAAAGAAAAGCCGTGGCATAAACGTCGAGTCACTAGAAGATAAACTGAAATAAGACAGGATGAGTCGGCAGGAGGCCGGAATGGAAACGCTTTAGATCCCAAGCTAGGTTGGGTGGAAAATAGACTCTAAAATTAGGTTTTGTTTTAGCTTATTCATTTTCGTGCCTGCCTTTTTATTGTTATTTTTAGATAACCTAATCTGTGTTTTAATAAAAAAAGGTGTGGGTATTTTGGCTAAAGTTCTTTGGAATCGATTACTAACCTTGAATATAAGTTGGCGAAGATATTTTAGTGTTACTACTGCTCTAATAAATATTAATACTCGGACTGTATATTAGATACAATTTTTATTGCGGTTTACCGCTCTCTAGAATAGTCTCCTGTATGGCACGTATGGTTGCACCAGCAAACGCCCGATCATGAACTACGCCCCGCCCGCTGGTCCCACGCCGTTGGTCGCGTTGCTCTCCTGAGTGGCACGTATGGTGTACTTACGAGCACGATCTCGACGGCGCCCACGATGTACATGGCGGCGGCGAGCGTGGTCCCGGTGTAGAACAGCATGCCGACGGCGCCGCCGCATTCGGGCCCAAGCGAGCGCCCGATCATGAAGTACGACCCGCCCGCCGGCACCACGCCGTTCGTCGCGATCGCCGACATCGATATCGCCGTCAGCATGGTCTGAGGATTACAAAAACTTAATTGAAATAGTTAAAAAAGGTTACCGTGAGGAAATAGCATACAATTACTGGAACGAAAAATCACATTCCTGGGGCAGGTATTATAGTAACTATTGTCATTATCATAGTTCTGCATAATATCGTTACATTTCCATGGCCATTGTTTCATTGTTTGGCTTCAACCCTTCCACCATTGTTATAGTTCCCAACGTGAAACTCCAACAATAAGAGTAACTTAGCTAGCCAATTAATTAACTTCAGTTCTCACGCATCGTCATAAGTCGCTTGAACTGCGTGCTTGGCATTTTTTGCTGTGATCATGATTTAGCACAAAGAAAATATCGTTGTATAAACGTAAATTCAGTAATGCGAGCCACACCGCCAACTTTCATGAAATACCTAGTAAAGTTGACTCACTGTACAACAGCATACGAGCACGATCAGCAACACTAGTAGGGAGCCGGCAGTGCTGACGGCTCACGTGAGATGGATAAGGAGGATCACTCCGAAAATGGTCTGGATGCAGGGGAGGAAGATACTGCAGGAGTGTGACTCACCGTACAACAGCACACGAGCACGATCAAGAACCCCTGAATGGCGCCGGCAGTGCCGACGACCCACGTGAGACGGATGAAGAGGATCACGCCGAAGATGTTCTGGATGCAGGGCAGGAACACGCCGATGAGCGTGCCCATGCGCGCAGGCGGCGCCGGCTTGGCGGCGTCCGGGTCGGCGGCGGACGCCGTGGGGATGGTGTTGGAGTAGTCCGCAAGCGAGCTGAGGAACGTGGCCGCCCGCGGCCGGTCCTCGATCTCCTCCTGTGGGATCACACGAAAACAGTCGGTCAACGTGGGAAGTTATAAAGGTAACGAAGCTTAAGGCAAACAGATAGTAAAAACATACGATGTTTATCTTAGAAACTGTGTAGTTCTAGTATGATTCCGAAAGCAAAATCTCAAACTTTAAGCCAAGTTTTTAAACGCAACAGTTGGTTCGGTATAAGAAATGTAAAAATAGGAGAACACGTTAGTGCCTAATTATTTACTTATAAGATACACCTTCACACTGCCTGCGATAAAGTCTGCGGCAATGGGATTTTTTTCAAAAATTCGCTCGTTGAACTTTTTTTAAACGTTTCATATGCATTGCGTAATTACGTTTTTGACTAAACCAATAATGAAGAACTTATGGAGGACTCTGTAGGAATGACAGCGAGTGTCGTAACGTTAATTCAATGAAGCTCCTCATCAACCGAGTGAATGGGCTATAAATAAGTTCACGTATTAATGGATACGCAAACACAATGGATCTTAAAACTATTACTCGACCTAATTATAGACTTCGTGAGGGCCCGCCCTTTCAGCGGTAATCAAGCTGAAAGACGTGGCCATTGTGGTATTCCCTGAGATGTCATTGTTTTCTGCGCATCTTTTCCGTTTGCGTAACTTAGTGCCACTTACGCAAAAAAACAGTAAGAACGAGGATAACGAGTCACCATTTTTGCAATATAATGTGCGTGCAAATTTCAAAGAATATGTTTATTAGAAGTTAGTCCAGTCATTTTACGAACCGCTAAGGCTGTGTTTCGCCTAAATTTTATTCAGAGAATAACGCTTATTCTTGGATAGTAATGTCAAAACTCCACATTAATTTGACATAACTATATAAGAATAAGCGTAATTCTCAGAATAAAAGATTGGTGAAATCCAACCTGAATAGTATAGTGAAATGGAAATAATTGTTAATAACTATATATCCAATGTGAAGGGTACATCTTAATTCTAGTAATTAGATATATACAAAATCTAACAAAATATGAGTCAATTATTAGTTATTCATATAAAATAATAATAATAATAATCTCGACAATTTTACAGAGGCAAATATATCTTTTCTCAGTCGACCCCGTGAACACGAAAGCTGAAAAGCATCCGAAACATCGGCAACTCAAATGAGATAATTTACGCGATATAATCAATTTACATAGTTTTATTTAAACGCCTTCCACTGAGTTTACCCTACATTTGGATGCACGTTTCATAGGGTGGTTAGTAGAGGGGCGTACAGTTTAAGATTGGTTTTACTCTACGCATGAGCATACTTGGTTAGCAATTTTTAGAAAGTTACAATAAATACAGAGCTAGCGTCAATCCTGTAATAAAATGTAAGTCAAACTTTCAAGGCGACTTCAAATACATTGATAACGTAAACGCAGTCAATAATTTGTCAGTTGAATTGTGGATAAAACACTCATAAACGAGGCTTAGGGATCTTACTCTTTAAGTTCAAAACTCAAAGTTCATATTGTAACGTTATCAGAGTAAGTAAGGCAGAATGATAGGACCTTCGAAGGAAGCGGCTTGGAATCCAGGGAGGCATTATCGAAAACTTTTCTTTCCTGATCGGCAGCACATTAGCGCGCGGCGCACGTCGCTCGCGTCAAGTATATTCGCAGTCATTCCCGAGTTTGACGATCAGTGTGGATAAATGGATAAGATAGATAAAGTACTTTGATAATTCCACAAGCTAATTAGGTGCACGTAATTTGGTGCAGGATTAAGACCAAGTGTTTTGTTGTTTAATAGTTAGGCAATAAGTTAATTTCTTACCGCACATATGTAGCGGTACATACAAAATGTCCTCTCACTATCCTTATCTTTACTATTATAAAGTTGTAAAAATTAAATGTACATAGAAGATTTTTCAGAAAAATGGTAGTAAGGTCCCTTTGAACGGCACTGAATAAAACATTTTTTTTGGATTTTGTATGTTTGTAGTATTTGTCGTTGCGGCTTCATCACGCCAAATCGGCTAAACTGATTTCAACTATTTATGGTACACGGGTAGCTGGGTATTTCCAGATGGCTATAGGATACTTTTACCGAATACGCTGAAGTAAAAAAGAGGGTTAAATTTTTTTTCTCTTCCGCGAACAAAGTTGCGGGCACGTTCAAGTATTTACATAAATGCAAAAAGTGTGTTTGTTAATTTGTCCTGCTATAACGCGACAACACGTTATTGGATAGATAAACTAGACGTGAAATTGTAGTTAGATACTATCCTAGTTATTAAGATATTTTAACTAGCAATATAATGGGTCGAAATACTTAAAATAAATCATTCAATTCAACCCAATTCAATATGAACCGGAGATACGATAAGTATTAATTTTGGTATGGTGAAGAGCAACATTGTACCTACTGCAAAATCTAGTCTATACTATTATAAAGTTGTAAAAATGAAATGCATTGAAGATATTGTCGAATAAATTAGTTTAACGGACTATTTGGGGGTCTCTGAATGATTATTTTTTGAGAGTTTGTATGTGTCTTTCTGGCTTCATCACGCCAAATCGTCTAAACGGATTTCAACAATTTTTGGTACACGGGTAGCTGGGTATCCACAGATAGGATACTTTTTACCCGGCTACACTGATGAAAAAAGAGGGGTTATGTACTTTCTAGTTACCGATAAAATAAGTAAAATACCCTTGGCACACGAACAATAAAGTCTAAGTTAATGAATATTTCTAGGAACATACTTCGCGAAACGAGTTAGTCTGCTGAGTAGAGCCGATCTAACTTTAGCTATGTCTGTAGTCTATGTCGGACATCGCATGAATTATAAATAAGCTACACTCAGATATTTTTATCACATGAACGTACTTAATATTGTTAAAGCCTGACGGTTCGGCCATGACAACGCGCGACTAGCGAGCGCGACCAAATTCTCTCTTCATTGCGTGGTCGAGACGCTCGCCTCACCGCAGTTAGTTGGTATCACACGCAATGTATCAGAATACGATTGGCGCGCCGCCGGTCGCGCGTTCTGGTGGCCGGGCCCAGAGCTCGACGACTAGATTACTTGAACGGTTTTATCCTCCACGGAAAAAGGTCGCCTCGCCTTCCGCGCGGGCGGGAAGTCATTTATCGGCGGGACAGGTGACGATACGCTCCCCTACCGTATTTGAATACCGGGAATTTCTTTTTAAAGTCAAGGCGTATCTAAAATGAGTTTCGGTAAGAAACAGCTTTTATTGCCGATTGTATTTTTATTTAAACACCTGTCAAATAGTCATCGAGATGTTAAAGAGCCCAAACTCGGTACGATTGCGTTATGTCGTTAAACAGTTTCTATGACCACCTTCCGGCTCCATCATCAGATCAGCTCGATGCTTATAATATTGCATTGTCACCAAACGTACATAAAAATGAAAAAAAAAAATGCTTAGTCGGAAACTAGAAAGTGGGTCAAATTTAACTTGCAAGATTTGACCCAACTCACAAACTAACACGGCAAACATCGCTAATTACTAACTACTTATTACAAGCTTTATTTAATGGCTTGAAATAATGACCTTTATTTTGTACTAGAAGGTGCCCGCAATTTCGGTCACGGAGAAGAAAAAGTCATTACCTCTCTTTTATTTCTTCAGGGTAGACGCGTAACAGTTATCGTATAACCATCTGCGACTACCCAGCTACCCCTGTACCAAAAATAGTTGAAATCTGTTTAGCCTATTTGGCGTGATGAAGCCTCAACAACGCATACAAACATACAAAAAATCCAAAAAAATATTTTTCGATTTGGTGACCTCCAAATAGTCTGTAACAATCACTTTTTTGAAAATATCTTGAATGTGTAGACATTTCATTTTTACAACTTTAGAATAATAGTATAGATTATAGAGACTGAAACTATTGAGAAATTGTCTTCTTTCACCAGATCCTCGAGTTAAAAGCTCTAAAATATTTCCCGACATACCATTTCCTTACTTTTATTGCGAGGCATAATTACGTTTAGGTAAAATTTGCCCCCGCTGAGGCAGTAAACTTCAGCTGAAGATAAATTTCACTAAGTTATAAACTGTAGGCTACCCTCCCATCCTCCCAATGAAATATTCTTAACGTAGGTACTAGCTGCCGTACTCGGGTTCTCACGGTTCTACTATACGGCCGTTTGTAGCGTATATTTTGTACGGAACCCCCGGTGCGCGAGTCAGATTCGCTCTTGACCGTTTTTTTTTTACTCAAACACTATTCATCTAGCGTCGTGAATGATATTCAGCTATTCCATCTAACATAGCAGCTAGGTAAATTCATTGAACGATTAATTGACTGCGACATATACACAAGGTAATTTTTTCGGTGATAAATAACCTTAAAAATGTCCCGGGATAATGCTAACAGCGTTAGTCATTTAATATTCGCGCTGTACATGTTCCGATGCTCATTAAAATGAAATGCAACCGAACGCTGATTTATTAGGTAGCGTTTTTAATTTAGGGCGTGTAAGGCGATACACAGTTGCTCGGGTACCCAGGTACATGTGTACACGGGTACTTATGTACACGGGTACACGTACACGGACGGCGGGGAACTGGGGCCCAGTGAAGCTTTGCGTCGTATATTATTCACGCGCCATTTCGACCGCCTGAAATGCGATGCCGGTGCAAAATAGGATTTCAGATTTCAATGAAGCATGGTTTTTTTAATCATTTGTCAGCTTTTATTTGAATAGCGATCGAGATCGCTGTTCGTGACAGTCTAATACCTCAGAGATGGCAGCAGTCAATTCTTGCATCATACTAATGCTTCTAAGCAAAGGGTGGATGAATTATTAAGAATGCTTGGTCTATGATATACTGGCTATTTCGGGCTTCGCTTACAAAATATGTTTCTCCAGAGAAAAGGGAGGGGATACGTTTCTATATAAAAGTAATTATTTATCTTTGGATGCTTTCAGCTGTTAGTTGTGCAGAAGTGTTATTTCATTTTATATTCGGGATGAAAGTAAATAAAAAAAGAACCGGCCAAGTGCGAGTTGGACTCACGCACCGTGGGTTCCGTACAAAACATATGCTACAACCGGTCGTATATATGAAAATCAACTGTTAGTAGAGCCCTACTACTAAGTAAAATGTACGCGGTGTTCGATAATTTTATATTGGTTACTGACAATACTGAATTAGACAGACAGACATAAAATTATACTGTTTTTAGTATTTGCTGTCATAGCGGCAACAGAAATACATCACCTGTGAAAATTTAAACTGTCCAACTATCACGGATCATGAGGTACAGCCTGGTGACATATGGACAGACAGACAGACGGACAGCGAAGTCTTAGTATTAAGGTTCCGTTTTACCGTTTGGCTACCAAACCCTAAAAAAAATATACGAAATACGTGTGAAAGAGAATAATGGTTTGAGATTAAGAACGGCAACTATAACATTTTTGATGAGATCTATCGCTCGTACGTTTAAGAGCCGGGGTTTTAGCGACATTTTGCTACAAGAATGGATTTTGTTTTTTTGCCGACTAATCGTTTTATTCCCTCAGTGTAGATTTAGCAACTCTCATACAATAAAGCAACACACAGTTTCGCCGGCAATTTGCAGAAGTGCGGCTGCCTGGGCGCGACGGCTGCGCGGCGCTGATTGGACCGGCGTTGACAGCTCGTTAGTCCAGCCCGCGAGGATAATAGGCCTAGAGCCCAACCACGCCCATCTTATCTACTCCTTACATACAGTCTGTAGGATGTGGACGTAGTTAGATGGCAAATTGCGGCAACTATCGGATCGATTAAAGTTAGTCGCTGTCAGCTGACATCGCATAAAGAAACGTCGTACAATAGATTTTAACGTATCTGCGTAACTTAAGAATTCAAATGGTTCGAAGTAATGAACTGTAATAGTGTTACTCGTGAAATAATGTGTGTACTCAGTAATCTCAAATAAAATCTTTAGGTTGCATATATTTACACGGTGGGAACAAATGACCCGACATACTTTAACCATTGAGATAAACTTATTGTAAAACTTTGTGTGTATTAAATAAGTGGCTTCATTACATCTTTAACGCGTGACAGTCATGAGATTTTGAGATTCATGAATTTATAAACATCTATCCATACTAATATTATAAATGCGAAAGTGTTTCTGTCTGTCTGTCTGTTACGTTACGCTTAAACCGCTGAACCGATTTGGACGAAATTTGGTATCGAGATAGTTTGAGTCCCGGGGAAGGACATAGGCTACTTTTTATCCCGGAATAATACCCTCAGCCGCGATAAACGAATTTAAGGCGGACGAAGTCGCGGGCAGAAGCTAGTACTATTAAAAAATTGTAAAACTTAGATCTTTGTACGTTTGTATGTGTTGTTGTGGCTTCATCACGCTAAATTGGCTTATCGGACTTCAACTTTTTTTGGCACACGGGTAGCTGGGTATCTCCAGATGGTTATAGGATACTTTTTAACCAACTATGCTAAAGAAAAAAAGAGGGGTTATGACTTTATCTCCTCCGCGAACGAAGTTGCGGGCGTCTTCTACTCTAGTACTAATATAAAGTTGTAAAAATGAAATGTCTATACATTGAATATATTTAAAGAAATATGTATATATTGTAACGGACTATTTAGGGATCACTGAATCGAAAAATATTTTTTGATTTTATTTTTTGTAAGTTTTTATGTGTCGCTGTGGCTTCATCACGCGAAATCCGCTAAACAGATTTCAACTATTTTTGGTACACGGATAGCTATGTATCCACAGATGGGTATAGCATACTGTTTACCCGACTACGCTGTCAAAAAAAGAGGAGTTATGTGTTTTTCTCCTCCGCGAACGAAGTTGCAGGCGCCTTGTAGTAAATAATATCACAAAAAATACCCGTTTTCGGACTTCATGTTATACCACTTTTCCTACTTCAATTAGGCTCTACATTCGATGGTTAAAGTCTGGCGGGTTACTTTTTCCCACCCTGTATAGAGGGTGACTGTCGATTTTGAGGACATCTAGTTGAACAGCAACGCAGTAGTATTTTCAGTCAAAGTATTTTCAGTTGATTTGAAAATCATTTAACAGGTGCATGCATGGTGCCTTCCATTGTCTCGGTTTAGAGCGGTCCTATGCAAGTAGGATATTTCAATAAATTTTGTAATACAGCAGTTCGTTCTGACACTACAATAGATAACAATCTATCTCTAATATAATATAAACAAAACAGTCCCGTTACAAGCATAACGGTTGTCAGTAAACGCACAACCTAAATAAACCACTGAAGTAGGAATTTGACATTTAGAACACTAATAGTTCAAATATGTAGAGGTGTATTAAAAAAAGAGTTTACAAAAATATTTGTAAGAATAAAAAGAAGTAGGACAAGTAGGACAGTGTGTATGAAAGTGAAAATCCACTCGAACGAATTCTTACGTACGGCGGAATCTATCAAGGAAATATTAAAGATAATGCTTATAGGTCATAGATAGGTACGACATCAATTGAAAGCCTAATATCCCCCATTGATATCTCAGACAAGCCACCGGCCGTACATCCGCACTTGCTCTCGGCACCGAGAGTAATTATTAGCGATTTGTCAATTTCACGTCACAGCCGTACAAGCGTAGAAAAAGCTTTTAAAAATGGCTACGGCTTTAATATCCATCAATCTCAGTTTTATTACAGGAACAGTGTTTCTGCGAGATTGATAATGCTCCTTCATCGTATTTTCAGTTGATGTAGTGCTGGGATAATAATATTGTTTAGGTCGTCGAAAAAATGGCTAGAGAGAGAAATCTGACCTGGGTGTTATCTGGATAAGAGTCCTTTTCTAGGGTTCAGTAGCAAAGATGGCAAAAACGGATCCCTTATAGTTTCGTCATATCCGTCCGTTCGTCCGTATGTCACAGGCATTTTACTCAAAAACTACATGATGTATATTGATGAACTTTGGAATGTCTTGTATAATGAAATGAATGTACTTAGTTAAATAACAAAAAAATGTATTTCAAGGGAGGCACTTTTTTCATTAAATATCGTGTGGCACATATTTCAACAGTTGTTTTGAACAGATAAAGCTTAATAATAATAAATGAAAATTCAGTGTGAGCAGTTCCCTGCTCCTAAGCAAAATGTACGCGGTGTTCGATCATTTTATATTGGTTACTGATATAGACATATAGACATTTTTTTTAACAATTGTTGTTATAGCGGCAAGAGAAATACATCATCAGTGAACATTTCAACTATCACGGTTCATGAAAGGTGTGACAAGGTGTGCCTGGTGACATACAGACAGACAGAGAGAGAGATAGACGGACAGCGAAGCCTTAGTAGTATGGTCCCGTTTTACCCTTTTTGTACGGTACCTTAAAAACTAATTAAGGGTGATTACTTGGGTGTTTTAACCATCTGATTCCTCTGGTCGTAATATTGGCCATTTCTTAACAGAATTTTGATCGAAATTGCAAAGAGTTGCGACTTCTACAAGTCAACTGAAAATACCATCACAGTATTTATGGAGTTCGCCAATATTGTGACCAGATGAATTAGGGAAAAAATAAACGCTAAAATATTCATTAATATATAAGTGCGCAATTGCAACTTAAACATTGCATTCACATCCAATATACATTGATCTAGGGACTAGGCGATATTAACTAAAAACGTTATATATAATAACAATAAAAAGAACCGCTTGCCGAAAGCTTTGGAAATATTTTTGAGCTTATAACATTCAAATACAGTCACCGTATTACACGATAAAAACCGTAAAAAAGGGGTTATTTTACGGAGTCAATAGAAAACCGTTCTAAACGTCTGTACAGAATCAAATTCTTTAAAAGCGATCGCTCCGAATTAATTCCGGCAGCCCTTAGTCCGGTGACGGCGAATAAAGGACTCGCCCGCCGTCAGCTGTTTGTCTGACTTTTATTCTGTTTGTTTTCATTCGTGTTATCGACAGTATAATGACTCTTCAAGCTGGTATTACGCATTTGAACTCTGCACGGGAAATGTAAGTATAACCAAGAAAAAATCGAATAGCAGAAACCTGACGAATCTAATCGAATAACAGAAATAAATAATAAAGGATAATTTTTGCACAAATCGAACAACATAGTCCCATGGTAAGCTTAATTTAAGGCTTGTGTTATGAGTACCAAACGACGATATATAACTACCTAACTTAATATTATGTAATCTATATTCTATATCTATACTATTGTAGAGTTGTAAAAATTAAATGTCTGTACATTGAAAATATATTCAAAAAATCGATTGTTATGGACTATTTGGAGGTCACTAAAACGAAAACTATATTTTTTAGATTTTATGTATGTTTGTATGTGTCGTTGTGGCTTCATCACGCAAAATCGGCTAAACACATTTTAACAATTTTTGGTTCACTAGTAGGTGGGTATCTCCAGATGGTTATAAGATACTTTTTACCCGACCACGCTGAACAAAAAACGAGGGGTTATGATTATGACTTTTTCTCCTCTGCGAACGAAGTTGCGGGCATCTTCTAGTTCTACTATAAAGGTATTTCATCCTGTACATTGAAGATATTTTCAAAAATATGATTGTAACGGACTATTTGGAGGTCACTAAATCGAAAAATATATATATATTTTTTTGTATGTTTGTATCTTCGTATTTGTCGTTGTGGCTTCAAAATCGACAAAACAGTTTGCAACTATTTTTGGTACACGGGTAGCTGGGTATTTACAAATGGTTATAGGACACTTTTTACCCAACTACACCGAAGAAAAAAAGAGGGTTATGATTTGTTTCTCCTCCGCGGACGAAGTTTGCGGCACCTTCTTAGTAATTAATATAATAATGGTGTAAAGTTATGTACAATATTGATTTATGTAATAATTATACAATGTAACGTAATTTATTTATTTACATAAGAAACTTGTAATGACTTGGGATTGTCCTGTAATAATATTTTTTTCTTGTACATTCATAAGGAAAAAAAAACATATGTGTATTATACTAACGTATTTTATGTTAAGGCTCTATTGTACTGTTTCTGCTGTTGATGTGCATTAAAACTTGTATTGTATTGTATTTATATATATAAGAAACATCCAAGACTAAGGAACAAATATTTCCGCACATCACACGAATATTTGCCCTTACCGGAATTTGAACCCAGGACCGTCAGCTTTGCAGGTAGGGTTACTATCGCTGAGCCAAAAATAAATAAGAAATAATGTGATCATTTGGCAATTGAATACAGAAGGACGCACCATGGGTCTTCCCCAACAAAGTGAGTTGGACTGATTAAAATAGCACGAAACTGAAACAGCTCGGTCGGCCGATTTAGAGATCCGTTGTTCAGCAGTGAACATATGATACGATGATAAGTGAATTTGTGTCGCCCGGTTTGGCACAATTTGGCTCATTGCATAAATTACTTGCGTAATTTAGCTATGTGATATACGAACATAGCGTCAATTACTAGGCCGTAATGAACCTCATTCTCCACGTGAACGAAGTAATCTCGATTAATTAATCAAATTGTTGCCGGAGCAAATTTGTAATGCATGAGCGAGATCAAAGATAATGTGATGACGTATCATGAAATAGGCAATCCGTAGGAACTCGCGTGCGCTCCGCAAAGCGTCTTTTAATACGGAACATAATTTTGTGGCTTAAAAGGAAAGGAACGTTCAAAACTGTTCCCGGCCTCATCTCGTGAAAGCATCTGGCTCGGTGTTGTTAAGTGTTCGCTGTTCTTTAATCTTATTGTATCCTTAAGGTAAAGTTTATATTTTGTTTAATTCAACGCATATTAATGAAATAATGATCTTTAATATATAAGCAGGCCGCAAAGGCACTTTTACAAGTCTGACTCTACGGCGTTTCCCAGGCGGAGACCACTGTTGAGAAGAAAGCCGAAACAAACTCAACAGTCAGTATTTTTTTCGAAATAAAATAAATAAATAAATAATAACTAAATATCAGGGACAATCTTACACAAATCGGCCTAGTTCCAAACTAAACAAAGCTTGTACTATAGGTACTAGACGACGATATACATAATATATAGATAAATTATAATACTTAAATACATAGGAAACATCCAAGACCCAGCCGATAACTCTTATTTGTATTACGATATTTGTACTTAGCCTATGCTAAATATATGTTTTGAGTATAAGCTCAATGCGTAAAGAAAACATATCAAAACTTATAAAAGTAAAAAAGATATAGAATACAAAAAAGCAAAATATGATTTTTTATTTAAAACAACTTACATACGTTTGATATGCCGCCTTTATAAGAACCGTGTCCCGGTAAAAGTAAATTATTTGGTTTCTGTTTTGGGCCATGCATTTTTGTCTGCTAAATAATCCTCTACCCTATAATATGCCTTTGCCATTAGAGACTCTTTTAAGTATTTTTTCAGAGCTGGAAACGGTAATTTTAAAGCATCATCTGGTAGCTTTATATTTATATTGTACTGATATTTGTTAAATTTTTCATCATATAAAGAAGTAAAAGAAAAAGCGGGATGTAGAACAAGCTGGAAATTACTCCACCGACAAGAGCCTTGCTCTTAAATATATGATGATGATGGTATTTGTTATTATTCATTATTGCAGGTTAATGTATTCTACACATTGCTCGTTGAACCGATGGCCGGTGGGGCCAACGAGTTGTTTAGCACGCACAATATTGAATAGGTAGCTAGAGTAAGCTCCTCTTAAGTCATTTTCACACTGTAAAAAAGCCGATTGAATCAAAGAAGCAACTTGTTTCCACCAGAGCATATCAAGTGCAATGGTTGCAGCAACAATTTAAAATTGATTACTAAATTTTGCACCTCACTTGTATGTCATTTTATAGATATCAGGTGCAAATTAAAGTCAACCGGAACCGGGTAATAATGTTAGGGTAAGTAAAAGCTTGTACGGAACCCTCGGTGCGAGAGTCCGACTCAAACATTGCCGGTTTTTTTTTCGGACATTGATTATTAATTTATTTCCTCAATTGAGGTCTTCAAGATGTCAAGTCGACCGCTACTATCATTAACACCTCAATAACATAACTATAAAGATCACATGGCTAAGAATGGCATAGCAGCTTCTACTAATAGTGCCTCAATAGTCAATACCTATAGTCTTCATTGGTTAACTTCCCCTGTCGTTAGCAATCTCCGCACCAAAAGCTGACATCTCGGCAACACGACTCAACCATAAACTAGCAAACTTATCCGCAACATAAACCACATCCTCCCCAAATTAGACGGGTAACGAAGACATCTCGTCGCAGCACATTAGGTAACCAGAATCTGGTACGTTGTGTATTTTGCTTGCAAAAGAGTGACAATATCTGCAGGGGCAGCGATGTCAAGTATATGTACTCGTATATGCAGCGACGTTAAGTAGATTTTGTTAGTTGGCAGAGTATGCAGTGGTCTAGTTTTTTATTTTGCTCTATCTTGGTATCAATAAAATCGTTGAGTGTCGAGAATAAATATATCTCTTAAACATTTCGTCGTCTAGTACCCATAACACAAGCCTTATTGAGCTTATCATGAAACTAGTTCAATTTGTATAAAATCGTCCTAGAATACGCTGTATAATTCGTTCGCCGACGAGACAAAATCATAACCCCTCGTTTTTTCTTCAGTGCAGTCGGGTAAAAAGTATCTTGTAACCATCTGGATATACCCAGCTACCCGTATACTAAAAATAGTTGAAATCCGTTTAGCCGATTTGTCTAGGAAGCCGCAACGACACATACAAACATTAAAAAAAATAGTTACCTCCAAATAGTCCCTTACAATGTATTTTTGAAAATATCTTTAATGTACAGACATTTAATTTTTACTGCGTTATAATAGTGTAGATATATTAGTAGTTCTGGCACCGCTGACAATAATGCTGCTAAATTAAAAAGGCACAAGCCTATATGTGTTAGCAGCTTATTCATCGCTATTCACGAGCGAGGCACTCGACCTCCACGGCGCTGTTGTAACGAGCCGGTATCGACGAGGCGAGCCTTGGTTCGAGGGTGCTCGCTCTCCGCCCGAGGCTTCCCAATATCCGGATACTAGGCATAAACAAGGCGCTGACAAAACATGTTAATTAACGCCCGAGTCTAATGTGTTTACTTAGTTGTTATTACGGGTTCTCGTTAGGCTTTGGGGCTAACTTTGGATTGGGCTTTCGGGAGATGATGGAAGATTAACGTAAGATACTTTGGAATGTTTCAATGTAAACTCCTCATGGTAAT
Source organism: Hedya salicella (assembly GCA_905404275.2). Lineage (NCBI taxonomy): Eukaryota > Metazoa > Arthropoda > Insecta > Lepidoptera > Tortricidae > Hedya > Hedya salicella. The sequence goes on from FR990099.1 coordinate 10,674,349, forward strand.
TTCCCCGTTATCGTAGTAGAAAGTGGGGTAATCTATATTATTATAAAATTGTAAAAATGAAATGTCTGTACATGGAAGATATTTTCTAAAATATAAGTGAAACAATTTGAAGGTCATCAAATCTTTTTTTGGATTGTTGTATGTCAGTATGCATCGCTGTGGCTTCATTAGGCCACGGATTTCAACAATTAAGACTCCAAAATGACATTAATATATCCATACTAATCCTTATCCTTATCCTTACAGTATTATAAACGTGAAAGTATGTACGTACATACGTACGTTCCACTTAATCACAAAAACTACTGGACGATTTTTTATTAAACTTTCCAGTTATGTACCTTTATATATCAGAATACGATATAGGCTATTATGTATGTCAAATTTCATCCTTTTTAGGGACGAAACAGGGATGAAAATTTGTATGAAAACTAAATATTTTATTACGCTAGGAACTTGGTATCTTGGTAACATGCTTCACATTTAAATTAGTACAATATCGAGTTTTGGGGAAAGACATAAGCTACTTTTTATCCCGGAAAATACCTTTTATCCGCGAAAAACGAATTTAAGGCGGACGAAGTTGCGGGCAGAAACTAGTATTACATACTGTATTGATTGAGTAGAAAAACGGTTACTTGTAAGTAAATTGAAGAAAGTAAATTATACAGTTTTTTTTACTCTTTTATGTTTTCCTTTGGAGTCAGTTTTATTTTTTTGTTATTTGTTTGACATAGTGTATTGGTATGGTATTAGTAGATAAGAAGAAATACGTTCTGCAACAATTTATATTAAAGTTTCTCATAACTGACAAGTAATCAAGGTATCGATATAAAACCTCCCACAAATCAAGATAAAAAACAATAAATTTACAGTGGCTGAATAAATAGTTATCCTTGCAAAATGACCAAAAATTATCTTGGTTTAAAAAAACTAACATGGATCGCTTCATCCGTTTAAGAGCGTTAAACTCCATCCAACTCCCCTTTTTTTCGTTAGTGGTCAAAATTGGTATTGGCTGGTATTGATCGAAAGAGCTAAATTAAAAAAAAAGAAACACTAAAATGTAATCGTTTACCTTGAAAGTCTAAATTAAGCTAACAGCTCAAAGCAACTATTACCGCTGAAAACCCTAGTGCCTAAAGTGTTTTTGGTCACGAGAAGCTAAAATGTTGAAGAGCTTAGCGAACCGTGGGAAATTACGTATCAATCCGCGAGGTGTCGTTGTCACAGATAACATACCGGCGTGTTCTGTAAAAGCAGGATTGCTAAATACGTCAGTATTTGACACTTAAAAGGTACACGATATGGATACGTCAACGTCAAATTCGCAATCGGCGTCGTAATTTTAACAGATCTCTTTTACATCACATTTGGTTTTTTGAATGACAGTTTGTATCGCAATTTGATTGCGCTTAAATCAGCTTGACGCTTCGCTTTGTATGGGATTCGACAGTTACAAGCAATACAATCTAAAAACGATAATTATGTGTAAGTGGAATCGCGTGCGTTCAAATATCTAACGAACTGCTAGTTTAGCAATACGTAAGTGATATCGCTGGCAATTTTGTGATACTGGGATACCTAATAGTTATTTTATCCTATCTTATTGTTATTGCATTGATAGTGTAAATCTATTAGCAGAGTCAAAATCGAGCCCAGTTCACTTACTCTTCTGGCGCAACGGAAACCACAACTGCTGAAAAAAAATTAATTAACTGTAGTACTCCTGAACTACTACTAATTTAATGAGAAAGATGGCGGGATTCAATTTCTTTTTTTTTTTATGTTAATGATGGCAAATCGTCGCCCATAGACACCTGCATCACCAGAGGAGTCGCAAGTGTTTTGCAGCCCTTTCAGGTGGGAGTACGCTCTTCTCTTATGCGTCTCCAGGGGCTAGAAATGTCAAATTTGAGTATAAATGTCAAATTTTGTTGCAGCGTTTTGACATCTAAATTTCAGTGTCAGTAATATTTTCTTCTGTTTCCGCGATTATTACTCATTGAAATAAAACAATTTAACGGATTATATCGCGTATATTATCTCATTTTAGTTCCCGACGTTTCGGAAGCTTTCCAGCTCTCCATGGTCACGGGTGGACTGAGAAAAGATCTTTTCTTTTCATCTTTCCATTTCAGTGTCAGTGTTATGTTGCCCTAGCATAATACGAAGTCCAATTACCAAATTTCAACAATCATCATCATCATTTCAGTCATAGGACGTCTACTGCTAGACACAGGTCTCCTCAACCGACTTCCACATAGGCCAGATAGAGGCGACCCGCATCCAGGAGTCCCCGCAACCCTAACTAGGTCGTCAGACTACCTTGCGGGATCAGACTACTTTGTGCCCTGCCCATTGCCACTTCAGTTTGCTTACCATTTTTGCCATATCGGTGACCTTGGTTCGTCTACGAATCTCCTCATTCCTGATTCAATCTCGTAGAGAGATCCCGAGCAAAGTCCTTTCAACAGCTCGCTGAGTGATTTCAACAATGTTTCACTTTTACGCTAAAGGCTTTCATTCTCCGTCATTCGCGATGTGAACTGTACTAAATTGGAGGTCACATGTGGGTTTGATTATACCGTTAGCAACACTAATTAGTACCTTGACCTTTGAATTCAAATAAAGTTATTACAAGACCGATTATATTTGTCATGAATTCTAAATATTTTTGCTAAGAGGTATAAAACTTTAAGAGTCCCCAGTAAGCTCGGCCGAATTTCACCTTCCCATACAAGCGGAGTTTCGTTCTTATTTTAAAACTACGTGTTGGATTGTAACGAAACTTTGCATATACAATGACATGAGGTATGTCTAGGCCGGAAACTAGTTTATATGCCTGCAGTTTATAAAACAAACAAAATACAGCAAAAACAAGTTTTGAATGAAAAACTCAAATTCGCTGTATATTTTTTACTATGGTATCTGAAGCTACATAAACTAATTACAGGCCTGCATATAACTAAACTTATTCTAAGTACAAAGTTGCAGAGAAAACTAGCTAGTCGTTTGAAAATGAGAGCGTAACTACGTTTGTATGCAGAACCGAGCTTACTGGGGACTCTTAACTGTACAGTCCTACAGGGCTAGCAACAGCGGCCGTGACTTTGATTGTCGCGCAATACAACCACCCATCTTTCTGCACTCAATAAAACTCTTCTGTCATTGTATAGAATAGAAAAGAATAGGCAGTGTTTGTCGTATTTTTATGAAACACAAATTTTTGTATTTACGTGTTTTAATGTGGGAAAACTAACACCACATGACTATCTATTGTGACATAGATACAAGTCAAAGTGCTAAGAAAATATCATTGCTCTCACGTGGTCACACCAGGACTCGAACCCGGTACCTCTCGATTACGCGTCGAGCGTGTCAACCCCTCCACCAGCGAGCACTGTGCCAATCGCCTCGAATTTGTCCATCCGCTTTGGCCCATAAACTATTCGTTTTCATAGGTCTCGCCCTTGGTTTCGTTTTCTTAAGTCAGTTTTGACAACCTGCTTGACGTACCAATATATTTTGACCTGTGATCTGGAACACGTACCACTACTTCACGTGTCTAGTTTATGGGACAATCGCAGAAGGCCGTTCACAGTGGTGGCATATTCTGAACACGCAGGTGCGGAATTTTGAGACGGAGAGACGTGATGAACTCGACACCAAGCGCGACGAGCTTATGTCGGAGGGGTGCTGACATGCAGTGAATCGGCTATGTCAGTCACCAAAGAGCTCATCAGCGTCGCTCTCGTAGGTAGGAAGCAAATAGTCACTGTAGCCGAACTCGGCTTGGAGATATAGTAGTAATATTAGGGACGGCGGTCGTCAAGCAAAATTTTGGAATGACACTCCAGGCCTGTCTTGAATGGAAATAAGAGGATGGCAGCCTCGGGCGCGAATCTCTGTCGTTCGCCGCCATCAGAATACGCAACTAAGTTAAAAGTGAGGCGGCAAATGGCACGTGCATTATATACGAGCTCGCTGTACGCAGGTGCGGCCCTTAGACCCTTCATGCACTTAGGCTTTACCGCTAGAGAAGTGGTAAGCAAGTAACAAGTAATTCGTGAACAGATAAAAAACATGCTGTTTACTTTCAAACTACTGGACCGATTATCATGAACTATAGCGAAGAATACTCTCGATGAAGTCAACTTTCAAACACAGAAAACAAGATCAAAGTTGGTCCATCTGTTCGAGCGCTACGGTACTACAGACAGACACAGATACACACGTCAAATTTATAACACCCGTTTTTTGTCATAAATAAAATACTTAATATATTTACCAAGCATTAATTTAAACTAACACGATTTTCATTCAATATTACAACATGTGTCGGTGTATACCTCGTGTGTTCATAAGTTTTGAGACAAAATGAATACTCGAATTATAATTAGTTAAGATAATTTATTTTTATGACACAGTTATAGGGTTAATAAAAGACAATGTCTTAGTAAAATAAAAATATAATTTACTCGAAATGTCCACCCTTATTTTTTATACAGGCTCTTAAACGTGGTTTCCACTCATCAATAGCTTCACGTACTTTTTCAATAGGAATACGCTTCGCTTCTCTCACTAAGGCTCGTTTCAGGGCCTGAAGGTTTGGATGCGGCTTTCGGCATGCCCTTAGCTCTAATTCCGTCCACAAAGAGTAATCTAAAGGATTTAAGTCTGGGCTTGAAGAAGGCCATTCCTCAGTACTAATAAACCCAGGCAAATTTTCTTTTAGCCACTTTTGTGTAGATTTCGCTTTATGCGATGGTGCTGAATCTTGTTGGAAAATCCAGTCCTTTCCAGCGAATAGAGTGGTAGATAGGGGTTTTACAACGTTCTTGAGAATGTCACTCTGATAATTTTGTGCTTTAACTTTGACCCCATGTTGGCAAAAATGCAATTTCGTAACGCCTTCATATGAAACTCCCCACCATACCATGACGCTAGCCGGATGATGTGTGCGTTGGACATGTCGCACGTTAGACGGAATCTCCTTTGAGCTTTTGGCGTAGATTTTATCATTCTGCCTGTTAAATTTTTCTTCGACAGTAAATATCTTCTCATCCGTGAACAATATTTTTGTAGGGTCGTGTCGCCTAAGTAGGGTCCGACAACGTTTGAGTCGCATTTTCCGTAGACGATCATTTAGATAATGCACTTTTCTCTTACTATACGCTTTTAATTTAAGATCATATTTAAGTATTCTATTTACCGATATACGTGAAATACCCGTCTGTAGAGCCATTTTCTTCTGGGTGCGGCACGGATTTCGACGAATTCGTTCTTTGATAATCTTTATGTTCGCAGGGGTCCTTACAGAACGCGGGCGGCCAGTTCTTGGACGATCATCAATCTTTTGGGTCTCCTTATACCGCTTTATAGTATAGTATACAAAATTGCGGCTAGCTCCAATATTTTTTAATTCGTTAAAAATTTCCATTGGTTTTTTTCCCGCCTCATACAACGAAACTACAGTACACCGAAGTTGTTTCTTAGCCGCCATTTTGACAAACAATGACAATAAAAAGAAAAAAATTATATATTCTTAATTAAAACGTTCCAATTTCAAATTCTGAAACAGCCACGACAAGCTGCCAGCACGTTTTTATTTTAAATTTGAGGTTTGAAATTCGTCTCAAAACTTATGAACACACGAGGTAGTGACAACTTTAATATTCAAATAAATAATCAAGACCAAGCGCGGGTAGATCGGAAAACTCGCGCGGCAAGATGTTGATACCCGCCTCTCCCGTTTCTTCGAGACCATTGGCGTAACGCGACGTCCAAAACGTCGAAGAATTACATTACCAACGAAAGAAAGGTAATTAAATACATCATATTTATACGCGATTAAGCCCCGTTTCTTGTGTTGTGATAATGAATGTATTTACTATTATTATGTTTATTTTCACTTATCATGCTCGAAACGTGTCTTGATTTATCTCCACCAACGCGGTGGCCCAATACAAAAGGATCCTAAGTATCAGTATATCACCTCACCGTGGATGAACACACGTTATGATGTTTATAAATATTATGTATTTTGTTTTAAACCCTTGTCATACAATCTACTATTACGTATATGTATAAAAAATATTTGCTGCCGACAGGGCGCGTATAAAAGTAATGTCTGCAATATAACCTCCACCTTAACGTAAATTGTTGTATAATAATAACGTATTTTTTTGAAGTGATAACGTCTTACAAATCAATGAACGCCGGCTGCACGTACGAAAAAGCATGACTCATTGTCACGTTCTGCCTGACCCGAGCGTGGTGCAAGCGAGAGCGCGGAACAAGCGATATAGAGGCACGATTGGCCTAAGCGTTCGGTTTGTGACGCATCTATCTCTGTTCCACGTTATCACGTAACATTATCGTCCGTAAACTGACTTTTTAGACAAACAATTTTTATTGAGAACCAGTGTGCCCCTAGCTTTAAGGTTTGCCGCAGATGTGACCCGAGCCTTACGCAGACGCTGCGCCGCGCTCTCGTAAAGTGCTCCGCTTTATTAAGAGGATTACTTTTATCTGTACCTACAGCTACAGCGGCCGGGTGATGCATTTTTTTATTGTTCTACATTACACACTAGGCTGAACACTTATCAAGAAACATTTTATTTGTTAGCGCAACATTTTCCAGGAACTCTTTGTTTTTCACGCGGAACATTTTCAGGGCTTGCACTTCAGTTGAATTTTAATCATGCAAACTTTTACAAAAAATAAAAAAAGCTATCTCGTGAATTTCAGCGAGATTCTTTTAAAGTTTGCTCCGGCGGCGGAAGTGCCGCCGACGAGCGGATGCACAGATGTACATTATTACTGAGTTATACTAGAAGGTTCGTTCGCAGAAGAGAGAAAATTGCTTCTTTACTTCAGCGCTGTCGGGTAAAAGATATCGTATAGCCATACTTAGATGTCCTATTATCCGTTCATTTAAATTTTTGTTAAATTTAAACACATTCCCTACGGAATATACGTGGTGAGTGAGTATTTACGTGTACGTACTCACTCACCAAGTTATTACAGCATGCATCCAAGAGATGGCGTTATTGTGACAGTTATCAATGTCCATGATGCTCCCCTACCTGACCTAATAACGCAAGTGCTAATATTATTACACCTATCAACGTTAGTTCTAATTTTCATTAGCCCTAATGTCATTTCACTTAATTTTTATGCCCATACGTTTCATGAAGCTACGCTTCCACCCTTTGGTTATGTATCCAAGAAAATTCTTAACGCGATTCTCCTCGCGAGGAGGATTCTATAATTGTATAGTAGTAGAAGCGTATCTTTCACCGCTACAAGTACTTAAAAAGGGCAAAAAATACCTTTTAGTATTTATAGAAAAACCTATTTACTGTACTCTTTAACTTTATTGAACTGTTAACAAAGTTAGGTGATTGTAATGTCCTCATATCTCATTTTCACAACCTTCCTGGTAAGTTTTATTATATACATTTTCCCATGTTATCGGCTACGCGCCTAGCGCTACGAAAACCCTGGTCGTGAACGTGTTAAAGAAGTAACTTTTCAAAAGTATGCCACCAAAGCCACTATACGACTGCCGTGATCTAAGCTAGGATCTAACCTATCTAGTTTTAGGTATCGAGGTGTTATTACATTTTGTGGAAGGACTTTAGTTGATTTAATAGTTTTTAGAGTTACGTACCCAAATGATAAAACGGGACCCATTACTAAGACTCCGCTATCCGTCCGTCCGTCTGCCTGTCTGTACGCCTGTCACCAAGCTGTATCTCATCAACGGTGATAGCTAGACAGTTGAAATTTTCACAAATAATGTGTTTCTGTTGCCACTATATCAACAAATACTACAAACAGTATAATTTTAATTCTGTCAGTCTATGTTAGTAATCAATATAAAATGATCGAACACCGCGTACATTTTGCTTAGGAGTAGGGCTCTGCTAATACTGGATATTCATAGATACGGCCGTTCGTAGCGTATATTTTGTACGGAACCCTCGGTGCGCGAGTGTGACTCACACTTGGTCGGTTTTTTAAGTTCATATATAACGCACATAATTTTTAACGCTTGAATACATTTGAATGAAGGCAATTAGAGCGTGACTAACAAGCGAGACAGACGGAACGTATAAATTTAACACAAAAAAAACCCTTTAAATACACCCACATCACGAGACACACGTGTAAAAATAGCTTGGCCTTAAAAACCCATCAAACCCGTGCAAAACCGAAGTCGAGCGCAAAAATCGGGCCAATAGTCGGCTAGATTGGAGTGCTACGTAATGAGCTACGAACGGCTACGGCGGCTACGGGCTACGGCTCGTAGCACTCACCTACGGCAGACCGTAGCTAACCCGATTTCAATAAGACGGTCGATTTATTCGTCCCCGGGTAAATCCCAGCTTACGGCAGCAGCGGTGTTATTCAGAGTATATTTTAGAGGAACGTAGGGAATTGATTCAACGTGCAGCTAAGATATGCAATGCATACAATGCTAGATAGAGAAGTTACTTGAACGAGAGAATTGCGAATTTGGATCCAGTAAACGGTCTACCACTGGATGTAAGATATGTTTCGTAATCAAAACAATTTGAATATATAAACTTGGGGAGTATTTATTATAAATGGAGACGCCTTCATGTCGTTTCCCCTCTGCCAAAGACGTTTGTACAAGTTCCAACTGTTTTATAAAAACGATTATATTTATCGGTTATTGGCAGTCTTGTAATCGTTATTTACGCGTGACAAGCTCCGTCAAAATGCCTGAATGTGCTGTGTATGGGTGCAAAAGGCGTTCAAATACATCAAGCATATGAAAGGATGGAATATCATTTCACAGGTAAGTACATTTTTGCTTATATTATACCATATTAATATATAAAACGTTTTCAAGAAAATCAGGCATCTTGGAATCGATTACAAAATCAGTTTGAAAAATATTGCATATAATTCGTATTTCATTTTAACAGATCGAGAAAGTTTGACGTTTAAAACCCCCATATAGAAGGTTAATAAGGTCTAACGGCTTTTAAATTTTGTATGAAATTAGAAGCAAATATCATATCAGGCATAGAAACGAAACATCTACCTTTGTCTAATAATTAATCTTATTCCTAAATGATTAAAGTTGGATATTTATTTCTCCTGTCTACATACTGCAGTGTGCGGTAAACTACAATAATGGTATTGTTTTAGTGTGGGTGCGTAGTAACGAGACGAAAAAATTAATTTGTAGTAAGATTGTTTATATGTATGCTACCTCGCTCGCCCCCCTCGAAAAACGGCAGAATAAAGTATATGTATAAATAATTAATTTCCGAACGGTATAAAAATATCAAAAGTAGTTTCGTAGTCTTTGTTTTTAAAATAATATAATTAGTAACGACGTAGTCTGGGAGTTTTTCTTTGCAGCGTTTGTTTTATCCTCAGTAAATGATTTCGCTTAATTATTTTATTTTAAATAAAATAATTAAGCCCTTCTGGCACATGTGTAACTGTCTTTACAGATTAGGCCCGTGTGGCATGTATGTGCACCTTTATTTGTATTCTCAGTGGGTAGTTTGTTTTTATTAAATTGTTACTTTGACGGAGAAAAATATATCTGTCAACCTGTGAACACGAAAGCTGAAAAGCTTTCGAAACGTCGGAAACACAAATGAGATAATATGCGCGATATAATCCGTTTAGATTGTTATATTTAAAGGGATTTGAACTCAGTATCTATTGTTGCTATGAAAATCCACGTCATGAATATTTAGAACCATTACGTATGTTTCACAAAAAACGCATTTAGTGCAAATGAGGATTTCAATTGAAAAATCCTGTGCGTGTGTGTAGTTGGTGTGATTGGATGATTTGACACCGCTATTGTGACGTCAAACGAAGAGCATTTAATTTCAGAAATCTTAGATTTACCTTTTTTAATCTAGTATTTTAAAGTTGTAAAAATGAAATGTCTGTACATTGAAGATATTTTGAATTAAATGTTACGGACTATTTGGAGGACACTCAATCAAAAAATATTTATTTAATTTTTTTGTATGTGACTGTGGTTTCATCACGTCGAATCGATTTAACAGAATCCAAATTTTTTTGGTAAACGGACTGGGTGTCCGTAGATGGTGGTTTTTACCCGAATACGCTGAAGAAAAAAATAGGGGTAATGACTTTTTCTCCTCCACGAATAAAGTTGCGGGCATCTTCTAGTATCTTATAATGTGAATACTGAAAACATCTTAAACTAATAGAAAATTGATATCTATACTACGTATTTTGATTATCGTACCACTAAAACGACTAAATTATGTAAAGTCGCGTTTGATTTTACAGGTTACAAGCTTCCAAGTCCCACATTTTTGAGCAACCCGACGATAAGCATCTCGTTTTAAACATATTTGTTCGCCGCACAAGATCAAAGCTCCGAAGCACGGTAGAATTAATATTAACAACACATTTGTCAAAGACAGTATCAACCATAAATATTTATACGTTTCTGTCTCGTTTTGGATTTGTGCTTTTTCGGGGGATGGTATACTGCTACTACTATATATTCCTGTTTAGATTCTCTTCGTCGACATTCCATACTGACAATTTCCTATCTCATGTAGGTTTCATGAACCAAACCAGAATCCAAATGAGTTAGAGAAAAATATTTTGTACATAATAATTAATTTATGTGACCAGGTTATAAGAAAGCACATTAAACAAGCGTTTCCTTGGGCAACCGGGTGGGAATCGGCTTATATGGACACTCAGTCACTGCCAGGTTGTATATTTTATTAAACTTTTATAATTACTTTTAAGATACTCTAAGCACTAACATTGTCATAGTTAAGAATTATTTAGAAAAAAACTGACTATGTTGAGTTTGTTTCGTCTTTCTTCTCAACAGTGGTCTCCTCTTGGGAAATGCCGGTAGACCCAGACTACTGCGGCTGTAACTATAGCCTACTTATACAATAAAATTTATTCATAATAAATATTACCACTTCATTTACATTCCATTCCCAAATTGTCAACTTCTTATGTCGTGTACATCTTCAAGTTGGCCACTTCCTATCTCGTCCACATTCTCAAGTCGTAAACACTCGCAATTCGTCCACATTCCAAACTCTTCAACATTTACATGCGTTATTCGCATAAATACAAAGATCTAAATAATGAAAAAAAAAAACAAGACTCTGACTGGATTTGAATCAGTGCCTTTTGCCTTGCCGTGGCGCAAGGGACGCACGCTCTGTCAAGGTCTAAGGCACTTGATCAAATCCAGTCGGAGTCTTGAATTTTTTTCATTTTTTAGATCTTTGTGACAAAAAAATAGTTTCTTAATGAAGAGATTACGCTTTAAAAATCGCGAAGATCGTGATGGTAAAACATCAAGATTTTCGTAAAAAATCTATCCGCATTCGTTGACTATACGGATGCCAGATCAACTCAGTCGACGATTTAGGATGCGAAAGAGTTGGGAATGAGACAAGAGTGCGGTTGAATTAAAATGTGAACCAGTTGGGAACATTGACGAATTGGGAATATGGGGGAATAGGATCTGAACGTTTTTGGAATGGGAATGAGATAGAACATAAGTTAAAATGGTAATATTGTCGAGCTAGGAACCTCGGCCTTCCATTACAAAGTGAACAAACGAATATCTTCACAAGAAGTTGTGTCGTAATTCTGCGGAGACGTTTACGTCGCTCGCGATGTTGTTTCTGCAAACAGTGTTAAGGGCAATACAATAAATTTGCTGGACAGTGGGTCGAGGAGGGTACACTGGTAAAAGTGACGCTATAAATTGAGCGTTTGTTTGTTTTAAACATTCTGACGGTAACGTCCCATCGTTGCGAAAACTACGAATAACGCTCACTTTACTGTCATCCGCACTAATTTCACTATTAAGCTATTTCAATTTTCTTTGTCCTTTGATCTTTATATGAATGTAGTGTATGCTCAGTTATAGTTTCACTGTAACTTTCCTGTTTACAGCCACATAAAAACATATATTACTTGAGTGTGCAAATAGATAATACAAAGCCCCATGTAACGTTGTTTTAATGTTCTTTATGTTATACTGTATTTCATACTTAATGGTATAACAATAAACTATATTCAACCACAAGGAATTTTCAAGAAGAGCCCTATTTTCATCATAAATCATAGCGACCCTGCCTTTTGAAGTACGTGCATACCTGGCTACCGACTTCATAATAGTAAAAACAAATGTGCTGTTTACTTATTCACGTGAAAAATACTTGGAACATATTATTTTCATACCGCCGATTACTTGAAACGCTTTATGAAATATATTTGTCAAAAAAATATCGCTAAAATGCTAAGCAGAAATCAAACACTCTTTCTATGTTATGTTCATACTAGTAATTTCGTTTATTGTGTGATCACTTAAATAACTAAGAACAAAATAAAACAGTATTTCTATAATAGTGCAAAATCTATACAGTCGCTTTCGAAATGGTTTTGACACTTTGTTCTTTCTCGTAATTGTAGAATTAACGATTTGTGAAAATAATAATTTACTTCCTATCAGACTATAATTATAAGTTTTGATTGTTTTTTACTTCGTTATGATACAAAATGGGAATATAGATTAACACTTACATGATATAGGTAGAGGTTGGTGTCGCATCCCATGTCCTTCTCTTTGGGCAGCCCATGCTCGTCGGTGTCGCCTGCGGACAAACAGACAAAACAATCAGAATATTTACTTTACCATGTCACATTACAAGATAATTTCAGACCGTATGAAATCGACACTGATTTCGTTAATTTCATATCAGGCAACCATAAAACATTTATTATATATTTTTGAAGATATTTGAGAAAATGTGAAAGAAAGCATCACTCAAAGAGCGATCCTTTAAAATGACGTCGTTCGCGAAATTGAGACAGTTACAACGCACAAGAAGAACTACAGTTCAATTTCTATAGTACCAGTAAAGTTGCTTTACTCATAGTAATAGGGATCTGATATACTTTAATATACTTTTGACAATTTAACTACTCACAAGGGGTTAAATTGTCAAAAGACATAATAATGAAAAGAACGTTACATAGAATAATAAATTAGATTTAAATGTTTATTTTCCAGGTTTGTAATTTTAGTAAAACTACATTGTTTAATTAAACAGTGAAATAAATGTGTTAAATACTATATTAAATAAAATATAATCTTTTCTTCTGTTTCCGCGATTATTACTCATTGAAATAAAACAATTTAACGAATTATATCGCGTATATTATATTATATATATTACGTTTCGGAAGCTTCCGAAACGTCGGGAACTAAAATGAGATAATATACGCGATATAATCCGTTAAATTGTTTTATTTCAAAATATAATCTGTTCTACAAAAAAACTCCGTTAAATTCTGCTGATAATTTTCAAAATATAATAATCAAGCCCTTTCGGCACATGTGTAATTGTCTTTACAGATTAAGTCCATCTGGCATGTAGGTACACGTTTATTGGTTTTCTCAATGTAAGTAGTTTACACAAATTGTAAAGACAAACAAGTTTGACAGAAAAATATATCTTTTCTCAGTCGACCCGTGAACACGAAAGCTGAAAAGCGTCCAAAACCTCGGGAACTCAATTGAGATAATATACGCGATATAATCCGTTTAAGTTATTTTATTTAAATGAGTTATAATCGCGGAAACAGACGAATAGTAGATTGTTTGACAAGGGGCTAAAATAAGCTATTATGACACAAATATGTCTGAGTGTCATAATGGCTTTTAGCCATATGTTAAGCACTCTGCTTTTCACTTTGACTGCGAGAAAATAAAAAATACCTAACTTTAAAATTGTATATTTCATGATAAACTAAAATACAATTTGAGCAATTCTATCAGAAACTTTGGCTAATCTGATCTGGTTCATTTGTTTGTTTTTAATTATTCGTAAAGAGTATGTAGCTGGCTGCAAGTTTATTTTTTCAGTGTCATAGAAATTTCTATGGGATTACAAAGCTTTCTTTTAAACCCTAGGGGCTAAATTTACTATTTTAGTCTCGCTTCACGAAGGTAATATGACGTACTTTTTGAGAAGGAGAAGTGAAAAATATTATAAGCTCAGTTAAGTTTTTATTTTGACTGTCCAAGAATCGGTGAACTTTTTATATGTAGTCAATATTATTAATCTGCAAAAACGATTCCTGCAAGTCAGGTTCGCCTAGCAACAAGTAAAATAAATTAAAACCAGCGCTTGTGTCGGAATTTCGGGACGCTCGTTATGCCAAATACAAACACTTCGCGAGCAACTGGCGCAAGTTAAGCTTTTAATAACCCCGTCTTATACTGTTTAGCGCCGAATAAAACTAAACAACTTTTGTTGTTGGACTAGTTGTTCCTCCAACAATAATTTATATATTTTTGCCTTACAGTATCTTGTTTATTTAATAGTACGTCTCTGAGGCTATTAGAGTGTAGTTTGCTAGACTTCTGCTCCTAAATGGCAGCTGGCCTCAAATCAACAGTCCAGCTGCCATTTAGGACTAACCGGAATGAGAAACTGCACTCTGTGTCAGGTACTGGAAACAATTCTTGTCTTGTGTCTATGATCCGAAATCTCTCAGTACTCTTTACAACTTTATATCAACACATATGTAAATGATTGACACTACTAGCCTAGGAATTACTTAGCGGAGTATTCTAGCAATGTTCATTGTGATGAATTTCCAAATGAGACGATTATTGTCACCAAATACATGTAGCTCATAAAATACTTCATTCGGTTTTAAGTAACTTCTAAGCCTTTTAGCGACCGCTATCAAGTTTTTTAGCACATTCACTACAACTGCTCGTAGCAAGTTTTACAGTTAGTTATGAAATATAACTCTTTAATTTAGTAAGACCTCTATTTCAGTGCATGTTTTGCAGTCAACATTTGACTTACGACAAATATCTTCCATAGCTATCTCACTCATGATCCTTGTATATTTTTCACTTTTCACAAAAACACTTCATATCTTAGTGACATGTGGTAAAATAGAGTACGTAAAACATGGACTGTGGATGTCGAGTCGCTAAGATCCACTTCAATTATACCTCAATATATAGATAGAAGATCAGATATAAGCATTTCCTAATTGTGAAGTCTCTTGAGAAGCCATTAAATAAAATAGAAACTAATATTAACTTTAATGGGATTTAAGGATTTTTGCAAAAAAAGCTTTTAGTGTAATAAAACCGACAAGTTTTTATTTTATTTTAATGAATTCATCATTAAAACCATATATACTATCATTCCAAAATAGATTGTTTATTGTTTTTGTCACTCGAAATACTTATGACCAGACTAAGTATTTTACATATTATCAGCTACGCGCTTAGGGCTACGAAAATATTGGTAGTGAACATGTTGATAATAAATGTTATGATGGAGTGTTAAGAGTGCAGTTCAAATGCGAGGCTTTAGCCTTAAGGCAAACTTATTGTGCAAATACACTTGCATATTTACCGAGATAATTCAAATTCAAATTGCTTATTGTGTAAGTAGGCCACAAGAGCACTTTTACAAGACTGACTCTACGGCATTTCCCAAGAGGAGACCACTGTTGAGGAGAAAGCCGAAACAAACTCAACAGTCAGTAATTTTTTCAAAATAATTCTTAACTATTACAATTTTATCTTAAGTATAATTATAACTTTTACAATTGTGTTATAACTAATTTATAATTGGTACATGCAGAGGAGATGTATAGATTGGGGGAGTGACATAAGTTAAATTATTTAACTATGTCGCTCCCCGGTCTGTATTCAATTTGTATTTAAAAAACCGGCCAAGAGTATGTCGGAACATGCTCAGTAGTAGGGTTTCACAGCCGAACATACAAAAAAATGTACTACAGATGACAAAATACGTTATGTAAAAGTGCACTAGCTAAAGGGCGTATATACACATCACTTATGTTCTTTCGCTGAGAAGCGCAGTTTTTTTGGCAATAACTCAAAAACGGTATATCCTATCATGTTGAAAACAATTTTCGTTGAAAGAGTTTATTAGATTTTAATTATATATATTTTTTAATATTTTTTTGACGCACCGTTGAGAAAATAGTTGGGGGCACAATTTATGCTAATTTCGCAGCAATTATTTCCGAAAATATTCATGAATTTTTTTTTTTGTTGAAACCACCATGTGTTTTTAACAGAACTGACGAAATATGTGCCACACATTGAAATTTGTTGAATTATTATTTTTCAGTTGGGTTACATGTATTCAGTAACCCCGTAGATTTTTTACCTAACAAACTAAGTAGCGGCTTTATACAAGACACCTATACTCCAAATTTCATCAATATACATCATGTAGTTTTTGAGTAAAATGCCCGTGACATACGGACGGACGGACGGACGGACATGACGAAACTATAAGGGTTCCGTTTTTGGCTTTTTTTTTTTTTTTTTTTTTTTTTATAATCACATATGCCTCCGCCGTCTGGTGTGACAAAGCCAACCAAAAAACAGCCATCCAAAAACTAAACAGCCTACAACGCTCTGCCTGCGTTATCGCAACGGGAGCCCTATCATCAACACCGGGGGCAGCGTTGGATGCACTGCTTGACCTAACACCTCTACACTTGCAAGTGAGGAAAGAGGCTGAGCAGTGCATCTATAGAATCTGCACCCTTTCAAATACGAAATGGCGCTCTCAGGCACTACTCAAAATCAAGGATGCAGTGTTTGAAATCAAAACTCTATGCATGCCTACAGATGACATGCCCACTGAAAATAACTTCGTACAACTCTACTCAGTGGAAATACCCCCTAGAGACAAATGGCAAAACAATCAAATGTCTTTTACAGAGGGGAGTCACATCTGGTATACGGATGGATCCAAGAAAGGAAAAGATGTGGGATGCGGTGTCTATGGACAGAGACCAAAACTCAATGTCAGCGTCAGCATGGGTACAGAGGCCTCAATCTTTCAAGCGGAAGTCTTTGCCATAAATAAATGCGCGGAGATAAACCTTGACAAGAACCTAAGACACCATCACATTTACATCAACTCGGACAGTCAAGCTGCCCTGTTTGCACTAGAATCCCTAGAGACTAACTCGAGGCTAGTGCAAACCTGCAAAAATAACCTAAATGCCCTGCCTAATTCCAATAAAGTTATACTTAAATGGGTACCAGACACTCCGACATTGACGGAAACGAACGAGCAGACATACTCGCCAATACGGACTTGCCCCAAGTCGGCCCAGAACCCTTTTGTGGGATCACAAAACGAAAGGCATACGTTCTGCTCAACGACTTATATAGATCTAAGGCAATCGAGGAATGGAGGCTCGTAAAAGGACAAAATCACTCGAAAACCTTAATAATTAAGGGATTCAAGCAAAAGTTGTCGAAAGAGATACGAGTACTACAGCTCAAAAGACCAAAAACCTGCGCAATAACAAGAATCCTGACAGGTCACTGCAAACTAAATAAGCACCTGTTTCAAATGGGTATGAAACAGGACGCAGTATGCAGATTCTGCCAAGAGACAGAGGAGACTGCAATGCATATCCTCTGCTCCTGTGGACCACTCATGAGGAAAAGAAGTCGTGCCCCCGGAAGAGATACAACATTTCACTGCCCAAAGAATTTGGGAATTCCTAGACTCAACGGGCCTCAGTAGTGAACTCTAATAAAGGGCTGCCACAATAGATCAAATCTGGTCGAGGCGGCATACAGAAGGCCCACAAATTAATAATAATAATAATATTGCCATTTTGGCTACGGAACCCTAAAAAGCATTGCTGAGGGAAGAATGTCGAACAAACAAAACATCATGTTAAGAAAGGAACGCGTCTCAGATCATTTATCTGACATCCAAAAAGGCATTCAGCTAGCAAACCAGCACAAGGAAAGGTTTTAATAAACCCGTTTTACTCGTATATCGCTGTTTAAAGTCAAATAAAAGTTATCAACTCCGTCGTGTGCCCACCCCGCTCATCCGGGACTTGAACCGTTGTAGGTCTAGTTGTTCCTTCCTCTTCAAAGGAATAAGTCGCCGGTTTGTTAATGTGGGAGCCATGAAGTTTTTCTGTAAGAAATGTTATTTTGGAGTTATTTAAGAGCGCAGTTTACATCCTTATTTGGATTTTTTTTTCAAAGCTTTCGCCCTACGGCAAACATTTTCCTTATGCGAATCCTTTGGGAATTGAACATTTTCTGGATAAAATAAACAGTGCTACTTTTTGATTTAGGTTTAAAGGTTTATGAAAAACCGGCCAAGTGCGAGTCGGACTCGCGCACCGAAGGTTCCGCACAAAATATACGCTACAACAGCCGTATCTATGAAAATCCAATGTTAGCAAAGTCAGTACGGCTTTGCTAACAGCAAAAAGCTAAGCAAAATATACGCAGTGTTCGATCATTTTATATTGGTTTTAACATAGACCGACAGACATAAAATTATACTGTTTTTAATGTTAGCGGCAACAGAAATATTTCATCATGCATTCAACTGTTAAGCTGTCACGGTTCATGAGATACAGCCTGGTGACAGACAGACAGACAGACGGGCAGCGGAGTCTTAGTAATAGGGTTCTGTCTTACCCTTTGGCTACGGAACCCTAAAAACACATAATGGCGTGGAAAAAGGTCAAACTAATAGACCAATAAAGAAACATTGACAAAAGGAGAGTCATTGTTAGTGTAAGGATATAAAAAGGGTCTCTGAATAATTAAATGTTGGAAGCTAGTAAATCAGCAGAAGTTAAGGTTAAAAAAGTCTAAATTGTGAATAATATAGCGAAAAGTTTAAAAGTTTTATATTATACAGTAATCTTTCGACAACGGTCTCGTTGACTCATTCGTTCGTTCAGCGTTTCTACTATGGCCCTGTGTCAACCTTACCAGGCCTCCCATAGTCACTTCCTCAAAAACTCCTGTCAGAACGTTAGTATAAAATAAATCCAACTCTGTATTTAAATTTGCTGTTAACATCTATCACCAGCAACGTAGTCATGCATTTTTATTATAAGCGAAAATTGAAAAATTATGTGCTTCGGGCGGGGCATGACCTGCGTGTCCGAATGGTATCTAGGTTAACGCAGACTCGTATATTTTTTAATTAAAAATGTTTTTCTTATTTATTTTGATTCTATACAAATGGATAATTTAGTAAGCAGACGCTTCAGCGTCATATATCTCACTGGCAACGAGTTTAAACTGTTGAAATAGTTAGTTTCGTAACTTGGCTTGTTCTTTGAGATGTTATAATTTTGACATGCGGGTCTGTGTGTCGGTGGCACCGTAGCTCTTGAACGGATGGACCGCTTGTGATTTGGTTTTGTTGTATTTGAAAGACGTCTTTATTGAAAATGTTCTTTATTATGGTGCTAGGAAAATTATCAATACATGTTGGGGTTTATTTATTGGGTCGCTGATAACTGGTATAAAGTTTTTCTGTGAACAGTAGCATGCGGTTCATATATAGCTTGACAAGTACTTTCGTGACACTCCTGCTGCGCGCACACTTCTTACTCGCTCCCGATGTCTTTCCACCCGTCGCCCGCAGACCATGGGAGTGTCACGAAAGTACTTGTCAAGCTATAGGCATAGAGACACTGCCTACTTGGAACGATCATGGCTCCATTGTACGGTAATGAATCAGGGATTGGTGCACTTACTGTAAGTCGTACCGCTAGTCCACGTGCTGGTTTCTTCGTAGAAGGAGATGCGACGGGGAAAACTAATATTCTGAGCATATGTACACACAAATCCATAGGCGAATAACTTATCTCAATTTCCAGTGGGAAAAAGTCCTCGTGAGAGTATTTTAGAACGGAGAAAGTTTTAAAAAACTTTAACATAATTGTTAGATTCAAGTGATACTTTGCAGAACTCCATTAGACTAATGGATTATAGTTTCTTTACTTTTCCAAGAAACAGTGTCTCGGTTAGATGCGCACATGCGCATATTTGAATGCAGTTTTCACACAAAAATACGCACGCAAATACAACAAACCACCATAAGACAGTATTATCCTCGACACGTGATTCGCCTCTCTACGAGGCATCATCAGGAGATGCAGGGGATGTTGATACTGCCGAAGATTGTTGTGAAAACTTGTTATCACATGTACCAACACACTATTTCGCGGATAAGCTAAGGAACTATAATCCATTAATCTAAGTTTTTTATTTGCCTTCGCACCGGCGGATAAATTTCGACGCACTCACTTTACAGAAGGCGCCGTAGACGTGGGTACACTCCGGTATCACAGGTGTTACCAATCCCAATAAGAATTAAGATTAATCAGAATGCAATTATCTAATTTGTGTTATCTTGAAGCTATGTATGAAAACCTCTACACTAAACTTAATGAATAAATGAAAGTTAAATTATTCAGTTCCAGTACGGGATAATCTTAATCGCCTAACGAATACAGGGTGAAGTCTTGCGTGGAGTTTAATTCCTTGTCTGTCTAGCCGTTTGTTTAGAGGCACTTATTTTACTTTAGGGCACAAAACATATTTTATTTTTACTTTGTGTTTAGAATTGGGAATATTAAGTTACCCAGAGATGTGCATTTTATATATTTTTTCGATTAGAATACGTTATGTGGGA
This sequence comes from Hedya salicella, assembly GCA_905404275.2. NCBI lineage: Eukaryota > Metazoa > Arthropoda > Insecta > Lepidoptera > Tortricidae > Hedya > Hedya salicella. Next base: position 10,694,928 of record FR990099.1, read on the forward strand.
TCATAATCTATGTTTAGTTAATTTATATGTCGTACTAGTATTTAGATATACATATTTTTATCCTCGATGTGATATTTGTACAGTTTTCTGGTATGAATAAGTTTCTATCTTCTAGATTCAGTTAGATTCATTTTAAATCATGACATTGTCAGCTATTTTTTTTGCTATACTGTCGCACAAAGAATGAATGAAATAATTAACTCGCTACACAATCTAAAATTAATAATAATATGATCACCTCTGTGAAACTTAACATGCCCAATTAACTAAAAACCAAGGAGGAGAAATCAAAATAAAATCCGAAACTATTTTAGTACTTATATGTATACTATTATAATTATAAAGTAGTAAAAATAAGATGTCTATACATTGAAGATATTTTCAAAATAATGATTGTAACGGACTATTAGGTAGGACACTAAATCGTTTTTTTTTGTATTTTTTGCATGTTCGTCTGTGTCGTTGTGGCTTCATCATGCCAAATCAGCTAAACGGATTTCAACCATTTTTGGTACATGTGTAGCGGGGTATCCACAGATGGTTATAGGATACGTTTTATCCCACTACGCTGAAGACAAAACGAGGGGTTTACTTTTTCTCCTTCATGAACGAAGTTGCGGGCATCTTCTAGTTTTTTATAAATCTGCCAAATAAATCTGGCATGGCAAAAAACATAATATTTCCTCCCCAGCCCCGCAGTTAGGAGCAGGCAGACAAAGGCGCGGTGTACAAGTAGATGACATTTGCCGGCAAGTGGGTCGATTGCCGGGGAAGAGCGGGCACAATGCTCGCTGTGGAGAGTGGAATCAGGGCTCCGCTTAGTTTATTCTGTGCTGTCAGATGGCAACACAGAGCCCGTGCTGAAATTCAACAGGCTGTGTTTAAAAAATAATAGTAATATGAACAGGATTACATATATTCACGGACCTTCAAATAGTCATGTCATTTAGCCAAAATGGCAAAAACGGAACCTTTATAGTTTCGTCATGTCCATGGCATTATACTCATAAACTACAAGATGTAAATAGATGAAATTTGGAGCATAGGTGTCTTTTGTAAGCCGCTACTTAGTTTGCTGGTTAAATAATAAAAAACACGTAGGAGGGCACTTCACACATGTAACCGAAAGTGTTTTTTTTTTCTAGTAAATATCAATGTATGGCACATATTTCGACAGAACTTTTAAAATCATTTTGAAGTTTCTAAAAAAAAATGATTTATTTAATACTTTTGGAAATAATTGCCTCTTTTTCTAAGTGGTGCGGTTCAAAAAATATGAAAAAGATACAAAGATAAAGCTTAATAAATACTTTCAACGAAAATTATTTTGAACATAATCGGATATACCGTTTTTAAGTTATTGCCGTAAAACGGCGTTGTGAAGCGCGTAAGTGCCGCAGAGATACGCTCTATTGCTAGTGTACTTTCTCATATCTATTTTATTCATGTGTAGTGGGCATTTTATCGTATGAACGGCTGCGGAACCCTACACTGAGCATGGTCCGGGTCCAACATGCTCTTGGCAGGTTTTTTCATAATAATGTCCTGCACATTGAAGACATTTTCATAAAAATAATTGATATGGGCCATTTGAAGGTCCCTGAATCAAAAGTTATTTATTTAGTGTTTTCTCTGTCATTCATACATACAAACGTATGAATGTATTTTTGTGCCAACATCACGCCAAAACGGCTTGAATTATTTCTGGTACACGTGTAGCTGGATATCCGCAAATGGTTGGTTATGAGATACTTTTTACCTGACTACGCTGTCGAAAAAAAGGGGTTTTGACTTTTCTCCTCCGCGAACGAAGTTGCGGGCGTCTTCTAGTATTCTAATAATACACTTACGAATATAGGCAACGGTAAAATATTTATTTAAACAAAGGACTACACTACCTGATAAAAATAAATATATAGGTTCGAATATATTTACATTCCGTATTGTTTTCAGGCTATATATTCGTAAAGTTTATGGCTGCCCTACTACGCGTCACCATTATGCGTTTGACATTGTGACAAAAGACCTACTCACCACCTTCTATTCCTTGCAAAATACGCGTTGGAGACGGGGTCCTTCTATAGGTAACTATTCTGTTATACAAACCCACGTCGCACAAAAATGATCCAATCACTTTAAACTTCCATTCGAAATTTAAACAGACTTCAAGCTCTTAACGAGCCTAGTTAATCAAATCCGTTATTCCCCAGTAAATACTTGAGGCGAGAATTAATGAAGGGATGTCGCCGCCCGCGCCTGTCCGCCATTTATCACCCCACACGAGCGTACGCACTGCCACACATACATTACACGCACGACGCTAGCGGTCACAGCGTACATCAAAGAGGTTTTACATAGGCAGAGTCTACAAACCGCTCGTGATAATTAATTCGCTTAGTCACGGCGCTGATCTAATTCAGATTCCGTGGCACATGTCATCGTTAGCTAAAAAGGAGAATATCTTTATGTGATTATTAACATACGACTTTTTGGGTTAGAATTGGTGTATACTCATGTGAGTCTGAATACCAAAGGTTACAGTCTGTGAGCGACATAGTATAAAGCGACAAAGCTCATTAAATAAAGAGAACAAACCGGCCAAGTGCGAGTCGGACTAGCGCACCGAGGGTTCCGTGCAAAATATACGATACAAACGGGGTTACTAACGTAAACAGACAGACATAAAATTATTCTGTTTTCAGGATTTATTGTTATAGCGGCAACAGAAATACAACATCTATGAAAATTTCAACTGTCTAACTATCACGGTTCATGAGATACAGACCGGTGACAGACGGACAAACAGACAGAGATGCAGACAGACAGGCGGACGTCGGAGTCTTACTAATAGGGTCCCAATTTACCCTTTGAGTACGGAACCCTAAAAAAAATACAGCGCTTGTAACTTGATTTTGATGTAAAAATTGCGTCTCATAGATCCGTGACCTTTGAATTTTCCCGGAACGCTGTAAAAGGTCAATATAGCGAGTATAGCGAGGCAATTTAATTCCGTCGTAAATGGTTTACGTTACATCCCGGCACCGGTTATTGAATTTTAAAATTATGCGGCAATTGCCATTTGTGCCGTAACCTGATCACCGCGGCGGTGGCCCGGTCGATACCGGTAATTGGAATTCATTTCATTAAGTACACAAGACTCGCGTAGCGGGTTTGTACGCAGCGGCGAAATAGTGGTGTGGATACCGTTCTCGTACAGTTTCGTATTCTAACCTAGTTAATTGTTTGAAAACATGACTTCTCTTTCTTAAAAAATAAATAAGATATAAATAATATGCAAGAAATCCCCGTACCTGAAATATATTCCACCTATAGCTTTTTGTTTTGTATGTTAAAGTGGAAGTTCATATCTGTAATTCCAAAATTTGCTGTTCACTCCAAAAACCTTACCCTTCTAATATTCAAAATGTGAAAGTTTATGAAGATGTTTGATATATGGTTGTTTGGTGCACAATAACGCGTAAAGGGGAAAAACTTAAGTAAGTCAAGTATGTAGTAGTAGCGTATCCGTATAGGCAATTTGCTGTTCTTTGTTAGAAAAATGACAGTTCCATATCAATTTTGAACACTACTACATACAAGAGGGGCTTTACTTAAGTTTTTTACCTATACACCATTTAATTCCAAATTTGGCACACCGATCGATCAGTTCTTGGATTAAAACTTAGGATGCTCAATTTGCAGTAAAGCGGGCGAAGCCGTGAGTGAATGCTTTTGTAAAAGATATAAAAGTACATACAAAACATCAGTCGCAATTTCGGTGAAGGATCGCAAAGCGAATTAACGGGTACTAGTACAAGTCGAATTCTCAATCCGGCCGGATCCGGCTGGATTAAGCCCAGCCCAGTTTTGCTATTGCGTCTATCCAACATTATGCTTTTTGTCCAGTTTATTGGCCGTAACGTAGACACACGGAGCTGTTTTTGCAAAATAACTAATGAAACAATGGTTTAGCGCTAAAAATCACCCTTACTTAGTCAAAAATCAGTTTCACTAGTCACTTATTTCAAAGTAATATGAAAATTTAAGCATCTGCTTCAATAATACTTAGCTTTAACTTGGTAACATTATTAACCTTTACAGCCACACATGATCACACGGCAACCTTGTCCCACTTTATAAAAAATAAAATAACACTTTAATTAAAGGAACGTTTTATAGTTTTTATGGCCAAATCTAAGAATTTACCACTAATTTGGTGTATTGGATGATGATGATTCATGATCATTCTTTTAAATTTGACCCCACTTTTCTTCTCTACTATGAAATATTTAATCAACTTTATAAATACTATAATATAATATATATGTATCAACAATAATAAAATACTATAACTTCCTTAATACCCGTAATATTAAACATACATAAAGAAAGAATAAAAAAATATATTTTCCCAGAATGCTACGCGAGGCTTTTGAGATTAAAAAGCATCCTAATTTCAATAGAGAAGATGGATTGTCACTACCACCAGCTTGTAATCCTGTAATACATCTCATCAAGGAACAAGCGAGACACAGGACTGCAAAACCTTAATTTCCGAACGGTGTAAAATATCTTATCTGTTTAAAAATTAGTTTAATAGTCTCTGTTTTTTAAAATACTATAAATAGTAATGAGGTAGCCTGGGAGTTTTTCTTTGCAGCGTTTCTTTTCTTCTCAGTACGCCTCATTTATGAAATGCTGCTTGGTAAATTATTAAAATAAAATAATTAAGCCCTTCTGGCACATGTGTAACTGTCTTTATAGCTTAGGCCCATCTGGCATGTATGAAAACATTTATTTGTTTTTTTTTTCAAAAATTGGGAGTTTGCACAAATTGTAACTTTGACAGAGGAAAATACATCTTTTCTCAGTCCACCCGTGACCATGGAAAGCTGGAAAGCTTCCAAAACGTCGGGAACTAAAATTAGATAATATACGCGATATAATCCGTTAAATTGTTTTATTTCAATACATAAAGAAAGTTAATCAGTAGGTAATCACATATCATATCACATTGCACATTAAATAATAGGTAAGATACATGTTATAATTGTAATAACGTTAATTAAAAAAAATATTCTTCTTTTTTGGCCACAGAAACATAATTAACCATTAAACAAATTTACGTCTCAAAAAACAATTAAGAAGGACATCTTTCTTTAAGCTTAACTAGATCTAGATCATATACTCATTCATTCATCAATTAGAATCAGTTTTCTTGAGTTGGGTAGTCCGTATGTATGTCTGTTGTGCCGTCGCTTCAGTCTCTTTGGGTCTACCGGATCCGGTCCGGATCCAGTAACATTTTACCGGATCCGGTGGTCGCCAAAAAGTACCGGATCCGGCCGGATTACCGGATCCGCCAGACCGGATTGCAATCCCTAACGGGTACATTGATTCGGTAAATACAAGACAAATGGTACTTAATTGGCGGGACAAAAAATTCGATACGAGAGTACAGCTCCAACTGCGCCTGGTTATTTAATTCCATTGAGACCCGGCAGTGATGAATGTGGTCATTAACGCTGATTCCCTTATAGATAAAGTAATATTAATGGTAACATGTGTCCGGTCCCCCCCCGGCATCGGCGAGCAGTCGTATTTGCTCTGGGGATTTGTTGTTGAACAAACGAAGGTCCGGGAACATGCTCGTGCTGGCACGATCGTACAACAGGATTTACAGTTATTTACCTTGTGATCATGCTCGAATATTTATGATGGACTTGGCAAACGCCAGTGATTGTGTGTTTGAGTCTTGTAAATGTTGCTTCGTTTTGATATTACGACGGTGACCTAATTACGTTACGGATCAAGGATTTTCTGTCTTATCAATATTATTTTAAGTAGCGTAGCGTAAATTTTTGCTTGGACGGCAGCATGTCTGCTGTGACCGTTGGCGATGTGGTAGGCGGTAGGGCGCCACGGCGTTCTCGGCACCTAGTACGCATGTCTTGGTGTATGGCTAATGCACTTCGAATAAAAAAATACAGAGGGCGCATCTAGTTCTAAATATATTGTGTTCTAAAATTTCAAGCCACGTACGTTAAGTTGAGATAGCTTACTTGGTCATAACACTTTTCGTCCAGGAAGAGGTCCCAGGTTGAAATCCTGCTTGCAATTGAGTAGGTCGCATTGATTGTTTCCTTTAAAATCGAACTCTGTGTTAAATTATGAATTTGTTTTTTTTTTATAATTACGCGTAAGGTACAATATCTTTGATACATTGAAATTGCATAAGTATAATATTTCATTAACCAACGAGGTTTTCAAGTCGATATATATATTATTTTATCTGATTTATTTATTCTTAATCAATCAATCAAAATCAAAATATTCTTTATTCAAGTAGGCCTAGTTACAAGCACTTTCGAAATGTCAGTTACATGAGAGTGAATGTTTGCTGGGAGAAATACAATATGATCCAACATTTGTTGCAAGGATTAGGGAAACCCAGAAAAACCTAATCAGATCATTTAACTTAAGTGTAATATTATTGATAAAATCATCATTTTAAAAATTAAAATAATCAATAAGATAAATCCCAAAAGGAATGTCAATAAAAAATAAATAATCTAGAATGTGTCTAGAATAAAATTCTAAATGTCAGAGTATATAAAACAATTAAGATTAAAATAATAATAATACCTTAGGTATTCGTTAAAATAATTATTCATATACCTACATGACGCTATAATTTACATTAATCCCACGCGGCTTCATCATTCATGTAGTCTTGTGTGCTATAATAAGCTATAATAATTATATCAATTGAATCTACAGAATGTAGAATCTATCTGCTGTTCATTTAATCTAATTTGGCAGAACAATCAACAAATCACCAGGCTAACTGACTTTCGGACTAATAATTTAACATTTATCACTGGCAATGCATTCGAAATTCTCGGACGCTGCGTTCACAAAAAAATCGACAATCGAAAATGGGAAGAAATTAGTGCACGCAATCAGCATTCTATTTGGTCTATCGCACAGGCTTTATTCAGGGAGCATTGTGTTGGCATTGTTGCAGCGAGGCAACAATGCGATGATATCGCTCCCTTTAGGCGGGTGGCGCGCGAACCAATTGCGCTGTGCCGCAATTATTAAAACTATATCGATGGAACCTTTTTTACGCTACGGCTATACGAATTTGGGTGGATATGTACTCTATACTAGAGTTATGCCGTTCAGAAAAACGTTCCCTGCATTGTATGGAGCGCGTACTTGATAAGATTTCCTATGTGAAACAAAAACTGTTCCCGATGACAATCCGAAGTAGTACACAGCTTTAAGATCTGCTAAAATGAAAGATTATATAGCAATTAATGTAACTATGGAATGAGAGCATTTCTATCTATATATCAACCACGGCTATCCACTGTTGAACTTAGGGCTTCCCTATAGTTCGCCACAGGGTGCGATCTTGCGCAGACCGCATCCACCGACTCCCCGCGACCCTTACGAGGTCATCCGTCCACCTAGTTGGGGGCCGCCCTACGTTGCGCTTTCCTATGGGACCTCCAGGACCAACGGCCATCCATTCTCCGGGCTACATGGGACGCCCATTTCCACTTCAACGATGCAATCGTGAGAGCTATTTCGGTTACTTTGGTTCTTCTGCGGATATCCTCATTTCTGATTCTATTGCGAAGAGAAACCCCGAGCATAGCCCTTTCCATTGCACGTTGTGTAACTCTGAACCGCCTTATGAGTACCATTGTGAACGACCATGTCTCAATTCCGTTCCGTTGTCTCATTTCTATAGCTAAACATAATCTGGTCAAGATCGCAGACAATCTTTTGATGAGGGCAGCGATCGTTTGAATACCCTCGGGTGAGTACAGTAGTAGACGTCATTCCACTGATAAGTGTGACGTATTTCGGCTAATATGCTCAAGTATCTAATGAAACAAAAATAAGCGATCAACAACAGCTTAAAATGGAAACAAAAAAAGAATTTCATGTTTGCTCTGCTCATTCATAGTCGTAACCATGGGGAGAGTATGATATGATATGACACACAAGTCACAGTTTGCTTCTAAATACAAAGGGTTTTCACAAAGCGCCAATCATTGATATTTTTACAAGCTTTTATTACAAGTTTTTATTTACTTTAACCCGTCCGTTGTCTGTCTGTTGGTCTGTAATCAATAACTTGCAAGTTAAATTTGATCCACTTCCCGCTTTCCGATTGAGCTAAAATTTTGCGTACTTATGTAAGTTTGGTGACAATGCAATAGTATGATACCATCGAGCTGATCTGATGATGGAGCAAGAAGGTGGTCATAGGAACTCTGTAATAAAATAATGCAATCCTAATACCGTGTTTGGGCTCTTTAGAATCGTCTCAGTGAGTAGTTGATGTATGTTCAAGGAAAAGTACCGTCAGCGATAAAAGCTAGTTACAATAATATTTTTTTTGACATGACTTATGTATGTTTGTTCGGGTGGAATCTTGCAAGTTACATTTGACCTACTTCCCGGTTTACAATTGAGCCAAAATTTGGCATGCTTATGTAAGTTTGATGACAATGCAATAGTATGATACCATCGAGTAGCAATGTTGTTACGCACGTGCTACTAATGAGCACTTGCACAAAAAAGCATGCTTTCAATCTAGTTATGAGCACATCTGTCCGTACCTTAAACAGCCTTTAATGTCGCGTCACAACACCTCGCGTTTATCGTGTAACTTAATTGAATTCTCGCATCGTTTACCCTGCTCTGCACTCCTGCACAATATTTACACCCGTAACGTCGTAACAGCAGTACATTTCCTACCGACATATGCTGTTCGTAAGCGATACTTGTAATAATCTCTTCAACAAAATATAATTTATTGGATTCATTTCCGAATCCAGAGTAACGAGTTTTCGATGATATGTGAAGAATGAAGTGTTAATCTCGCCATATTGGATCGTGTAGTTTCGGCAATAAAAGGGTCTTAATAAATAATCTTTAATTAGTCCCGATTCATTACTATTGGCATATTAATCTGAGGATAATGCAACCGTCATAGCAAACAGGGTAAGCAAACTGAAGTGGCAATGGGCAGGGCATATATTTCGAAGAACCGATGGCCGTTGGGGCAGAGAGGTTCTCGAGTGAAGATCGCATACCGGCAAGCGCAGCGTGGGAAGGTCACCCGCAAGGTGGTCGGACGACCTGATTAGGGTTGCGGGGACATGCTGGATGCGGGTCGCCTCTATCCGGCCCATGTGGAAATCTATTGAGGAGGCCTGTGTCCAGCAGTGAACGCCCTATGGTTCAAATGATGATGATGATGAACGCAACATCGTCAACGGAGGAAAAAATCATCATCACGTGAAAACAAACGGCTATACGGATTTCAACTATTTTTGATTCCTCATTTTTAGGGTTCCGTACCAAAAAGGTAAAGGAACGACTTTGTCTGTCTGTCTGATATGGCGCTCTAATAGACGGCTATTAGAACCGAAGACTCTTAGTTTATCTGCTTAATTCTTTTCATAGCTATATATATATATATATATATATATATATTTATTTATTTATATTATATATTTATTATATACCTTATATATATTTGTGTATGTATTATATATATTTTGTTATTCATGTATTTAAAGTATATAAATATGTGTTTATGTAATTACACAAGCCTCAGCACCACCCACAATTTTTCTGCTTTGCCCTAAGGTTGACTGGTAGAGAATGCCTTATCGCATTAAGTACGCCTTTTGTACAATAAAGTTTCTTTTGTGCAATAAAGATTAAATAAATAAATAAATAAATTAGAGCGCCATATCTGAAAAACTACTTATGCTTATACTTTGAAACTTGAAATATTAATAAACATGGGCAGCCAATATGTAGTGCATAGGAAATAACATAAAATATATTTTTATTTTCTTTAAAGAAAATTATTGCGCTTAAATTTCGTTTTATTAAGGAATTAGGAATTTCGTTTTATTAATTATCACCGAAATTTACCAAGGAAAAATTTTGAATTTTTACAATTTCTATAAATAAAAAATAAATATCATACGGAAATTATAACTATGTCTCTAACTACCTTATTTTTATTTCTAAAAACCCTGTATGAACATTCCGGTTGTGTTAAGTTTGCACCTCATTTGTATGCAACGCTATGGATATCAGGTGCAAACTTAACCGGAACCGGGTAATAATGTTACGGTAAGTGAAAGTTTGTACGGAACCCTCGGTGCGCGAGTCCAACTTGCACTTGACCAGTTTTTTAAAGGGGTTTCCTAAATATAGATTCCTATATAAAACACGAGAACCACTAATAATAAAGTTGCTTCTAAACCATAGTCTGATTGAGTTTGTGTGAGTTCCCGGGACGATTCGTTTAATTAAAAACTTGTAATCTCAGCACTCCGTATGCAAATCGCGCCAGATATGGAGATATTGCTTTTCAAGTCCACGGCAGAGTTGGAGCAGATTCAGACAGATTTATTCATTGAATGGAACGGATTCTATCTATTCTATTTATGTATATGTCATTATAAATGTAACCTATGTATTATTCTTATAAATGTGAACGTTTGGAAAGATGTTTGTTACCCAATAAACCTTCGAATGGATTACTTATAATGAAAATTGGCGCACAGATTGCATCAAGGATTAAATATACTTTTAAATATATTTAACTAGAAGATGCCCGCAAGAAAAAGACATTACCCCAATTTTTTCTTGTTTACAGTCGGGCAAAAAGTATCCTATAACCATCTGTCGATACTCAGCTTCAAGTGTATTAAAAAAAAATTGAAATCCATTGAGCTGATTTGGCGTGATGAAGCTATAACGACATATTACAAAACGACATACGACATAATAAAAACATACAAAAAATAAAATATTATCATTTTCTGATTTAGTAACCTCCAAATAGTCCGTCATGTTACAATCATTTCTTTGAAAATATCTTCAATGTACAGACATTTCATTTTTACAACTTTATAATTGTATCGTTTTGTATATGATTTTGCAGTAAATTAAATAAATTGATATGGCCGCATGAACAAACAGACGTAATTTTCTTCATAAAAATAAATCATAGCTATAAGTACTGAGTATAGATACTGTAAATCGCTACGCTCCAACAGGCTCCATGAGAAGCTGTATACAAATTATTTTTAAGATCACTGTACTATGGACGCAATGAATAAATAACTGAATAACTAATTCTCCAATACCCATAAATATGTTTTTTTATTGGTCTGTCAATTTTTTTGGGAACATGACACACAGATCGACCTTGCCCCAAACTAAGCAAAGCTTGTACTATGGGTACTAGGCAACGATATACCTATATAATATATAGTTTTTTTTGGATGAAGCCGGGCGGCTGTTTCAGCTATCGGAAGAGCGGGGACGAGGTTACAATAAATCATAATACTTAAATACATAGAAAACATCGGAGACCCAGAAACAGACGTCAATTTGAATGTCAATAATTAGTTGGCAGAAGGATGTCCTATTGAATTAGTGTATCAGAATTGAGAGTAGCGAGTGAAGTGGCGCGGTTCGCCGCGGGCTTGATTGATTCGGCCCCGATCTCGGCGCTGTTGGCCCATTACCTCCACTTTGTTTGTAAACGCGGCCCTTTTAGGGCTTCCAATCTACGTCGTAGACTGTATCTGCGATATATTGTCATGGGAATGTATTAAAAAAAACATTTAGGTTAGGTCATTGGGTTCAAATACATGCATGTGTAAGTAATATCTATTCATACTAATATTATAAATGTGAAAGTATGTATGTCTGTCTGTTACCTATTCATGCTTAAACCGCTGAACCGATTGGGATGAAATTTGTTATGTAGATAGTTTCAGTCCCGGGGAAGAATATAGGCTACTTTTTATCCCGGAAAAATACCCTTATCCGCAATAAACGAATTTAACGCGGACGAAGTCGCGGGCAGAAGCTAGTACTATTAAAAGTTGTAAAAATGAAATATCTGTGCAAAAAAGATATTAAAAAAACCGGCCAAGTGCGACTCAGAAACGCGCACCGGGGGTTCCGTACAAAATATATGCTATATACTGCCGTATCTATGAAAATCCAGTGTTAGCAGAGCCCTACTCCTAAGCAAAATGTACGAGTAGTTCGATCTTGTTCATGTTATATTGGTTACTGACATATATAGAGCGAAATAAAATTATACTGTTTTTAGTATTTGTTGTTATACAGAAATACATCATCATGAGATACAGCCTGGTGATAGATGAACAGGCAGACAGACAGACGGACAGCCAGCCAGACAGACTGACAGACAGAGAGAGATTAGTAATGGGGTCCCGTTTTACCCTTTGGGTACAAAACCCTAAAAAGAGGTCATTGAACAAAAAAAAATGTTTTTAGACTTATTGTATGTTTGTATATGTCTTGAACACCCCAAAACGGCTTAACGAATTTCAACTTTTTTTTGGCTGTATTGGCTGGGTATCCACAGATGGATATAGGATACTTTTTTACTTTTTACTCCGTTGACGAAGTTGCTGACTTGACTGTAGTAACTGCTTTACGTCAGGGCTGCACGGTTGTTTATCACTTGTTGGTACAAAAAAGATGGTACGATGATTTGCAAAAAAAAAAAAAAAATTTTGAAGAACATCACAATGTAGCAGCTTAGGTTTAGGTATAACAATTCCTACAAGTTTATTAAAATTCCTTTTCCTTGAACCGTTCACATGTGCATTGCTATAAATCAAAACATTTCATGCGCCTTATGTTGATGGTTCACTGTTCGACAATGCTTAAAGCTTTAAGGCTAATGCAAATTAACTTAAAACCTTAAACCTTAAGGCATTAAGTTTGCATTGTCCAATATTGATTGAATAAATGAGTGCAGATATTATTTCCCTACGCGGCTGGTGAGATTAAATCCGAAATAGGAAAGTTTTAATAACCCCACAAAGAAACCGCATTGCTGTATTTGCGAGTGTCAGAAAGAAGACAATTGGATCAGCCGCAGAGGGCCCGGACGTCCAACTTCTTGTACATGTTTTCTCTGTAGCCGGGGGCGAGGCGGCGCGGTCAAGGCGGCTAATCCACAGTAACACGAGTGATCCTACGAGATCTCGAGCAAGTTTAATTTAATCTCCACTTTATATCACAACTGATTTTATCTTCTAATATCGTTTCCATCAGCTACGGACGTCCACTGTTGATCATAGGCTTCCCATATTACTCGCCACAGAGTGCAATCCTGCGCAGACCGTTTCCACCGGCTTCCCGCAACGCAACCCATCATCCGTGCACCTAGTCGGGGGCCATTCTACGCTGCGCTTTTCTATGAGTATTCACCACTTCAGGACTTTACTGACCCAACAGCCATCTCTTCTCGGGCTAAATGGCGTGCCCATTGCAATTTGATTTCAACCATGCAATCCTGCGAGCTATGTCGGTTACTTCTGTTCTTTTGCGGATATCCTCATTACTGATTCTATCACGCAGACATTTTCCGAGCATAGCTTTTTACATTGTACGTTGCATTGTATCTTCACCACGCCTAAAACGTCTGTTTAATCAATTTTTCGGTTCCATTAGCTTCTTGAGGCAGCCTTGAGTGAAAATGCAGTTGTAGTAATATCTCCAAGCTTCATTAATATTGTTCTTTCACAGGCGGGACAATATCACCAAGACACCTAGTTTCTTCGTTTGACTGGATTTCATTTCGCCTCAAGCGGGAATGAGTATCTTAAGTTGTACTTAATTTAGCATTTTTTGAAACCCAAAATATACAAACTAGCGGGCAGCCCATTTGATGGACAATATACACATCTTCTAATATACACAATGTAAACAATTGTGTTGAATAGAATCGCTGTAGAAAGTTAGTTTAATGCAAGATGTTGTTGATTAAATTGATGCCTTGCAGAAGCGTAGCGTCAGAAAAATTACAAGGAAACCCGAAGCGTATTCATTTACTCATATTTAAATAAAAAGGTGCCTTTCCTTGGGCAAGCCGGTGGAAGACGGCTAATATGGACGCCACGCCACTGATGCCTTGTAACCCCAAGGACCAAGATAATATACAGTGTGCTTGTACTGAATAAGTATAGCAAAATTAAGTACTATTGCCTAAAATCGCTCAAGATTACTAATTACCATGCCCTAGGGGCCGTCCACGTCACGCAAAATTATGACTTTTGGACCGCCTTCTTTGACGCTTTTTCTATCTCTTTAACATAGGCTGTCACGTCTGGTAGGACCCCTCCCTCCTATCGCAGTGACGTAATATGAGGAATCGATAGTTTAAAATCACCCGACCAATGTGTAACAAGGGCCCCAGATCTCCACGATAACTTTTATTGGTGTCCGACCCAGATACTTCCCAACTTGTCCGTGACTTTTTTCTGCTGAGCTGGTTTGCAAATTGGAATTCATGAAGCACCGCCCGGATCGGCGAACTATGGGTATTCATTTTAGCGATTTCTGTGAAGTTTTGTTAAGCGGCGAACTGATTTGCGGCGGGCTGTAAATTCCTCATCTTCATCTGGTCTGAATTGCTTTCGTTCTGCGGCAAGCTGCGTCGTGTTTACGTGTTTTAAAAAGTTAATCCATATCAGTTAGCAAATAATGCTATTAAAATATGTTAAGATGGTGAAGAAGTACAAAATCATAGCGCAATGGACCGGGATTTTGATTTGTAACTAGTCAAGGGTAGGGACAGGTTTGGAGTTAGGACGCGAAGTGATAAAAACAAAAGTAGATGTTTACGAATTGGACCTAAATCTCTTAGTAAATAATCCAAAGTACACTGCGAGGGTTAAAGTATAAAATGGTAAAACTAGTTTTTTTTATATGGGAGCACGGGAGTGCCCCCGCAAAACCAACCATTTCTCGAAGAGCTTCGTCGTTTAAAAATGTTTTGGATTTTTTGTATGTATGTATGTGTCTTTGTGTCATCATAATGCTAAAACGGTTTGACGGATGTTGGTTTTTGGTACACGTCTTTACTGCAAAGAATAAACGAGGGTGGTAATGTTTATTTTCTTCCTCGAACTAACTCGGACCTTCACGAACACCTTCTAGTGTACATATATATATATATATACATACGAGTACATTATAAGACAATCAGTTAAAAATTATTTATATGGGCGTGTCGAAAAATAATTCATGAATATTATGAAAACATGTGATTTGATGATCGTACTTTACCCTAAAGATTTCAATACGCAACTAAGGGTAAATAGCGTGATTTTGGAGTATAGCTGAGTGCTTTTACGAAATTCTATTGACGCTGATACAACATTATAAAGACTATTCTGGAATCTGATCGGCGAATATTGGAAGTGAAGACTGAAACTGACAGCGTCTCACCCCCAACCTAACTGACTCTTTCTAACAAACCATTATAATACAAGACTATCGCTGTTGTAGATGCGAAAAGAGAATGCTTGAGATTATGTGAGTCTTACTATTTAACTCAGTGATCTGTCACTAATAAGAATAGATTAATTATTGATTAATAATGTGTTGCAATTCATAATTATATAAAATTTGTTATAACTTGGTTAATGTTAATGTGTATGTGTAATGACGTATTATATTTGTAGTTTGTAAGATATTATAGTTAAAAAACTTGTAATGACTTTATTTCAACCTATAATCTAACACTTTCTTGTGAATTTATAAACAATAGAATGAAAAAAAAAAATAGACAGCCAGTCTATAACCCAGTATATAAAGTTTGTTGAGGCTATTTTTGAATAGGCTTGTATGTACTGTGAAGGTGTTAATCCTTCACTGTAGTAGACGAAACAGACAGACCGTATTTGGGAAGAGTATGTGTTTCAATGTGTTTAAATTAAGAACATCGTCTGTCTCTGTCAAATATTTCATTAATTGTACTTAAGACAGCTTCCAAATAGACAACATCAAAGTTATTTTTTTCACCTCTCAGCTACAACCCCCACAGTAGTAAGGACCTTTGGGTGTAAGAGTGATTTTAGGGCATTTTTTTAAGCATTTAATCAATGATTTCGGTGGTTTATATTTGAAGATAATACGTGATTAGATTTGAACCAAATAAACGAAAATTCTTACTATTTAGAATACGATCAATGTGCGCACAGCGATTCAATTTCCCTTAAACTATAACCGAGTTCTTTACCGCAGTTTATCGAATAGAATCATTATTATTGCCTTATCAGATCTAGGAGGATAGAGAGTAGGTCTGTAGTTGACAGCGCCTCAGCGGCACAGACTCCAGCTATTTTTTAGCCGACACACCCGATCGATGCTGGGTATAGTGGGTATTGACAATTGCCGGCGCCCTTTCGGATAACACGTTGGCAGCCCGCCAACGGCAATATCTTTGCCTTATTAATGACATAGTTGTCAAGTTTTATCGCTAAGCTGTGCCTGGGGATTTATGGGACGTGCGAGCGCTGAAAAATATGCCTTCGCTGCTATATATGGTATACAAAGACGGTTTTTAAGTGATGCTGAGTGGTTCACATTGCTGGAAATTACTTATCAAAGTACCAGAGTTGGATCTGATTTTTTGGGTTGCATACCTCAAAAGGAAAAAACGGAACCCTTAAACGATCACGTTATTGTCCGATTGTCCGATTGTCCGTCTGTCTTTCAAGGCCCCTTTTCTGAGGAACGCGTAAAGGTATCAAGTTGAAATTAACATCAAATACTTATATTTGCGTTGTCTTGAAGCTGTAAAAAATTCAAGCATCTAAGTCAACGCAATCAAAAGTCATTAAAAAAGGTGTTTCCATACAAATTCCCGTCCTTGGACAGCCTAACTATATGGAGCTTCCAGTTGCCCTAGAAACTTGCAATTTGGTATGAAGGTAGCTCCTATAGCACAATTCACGAAATACATCTAAAAATCTTAATTTGTTATGTCTGTCTAAGTCAGTAACCAATAGAAAATGACCCCACACCGCGTACATTTTGGTTAGGATTAGGACTCTGCTACCACTGGTTTTTATAGATACGGCCGCAGCGCTTATATTATACGGAACCCTCAGTGCGCGAGTCCGACTAGCACTTGATCGGTTTTTTTATACTATCTAATTATTTCTTAGAATAGAAGTCACTTTCACTCACATTTTGCAGATCTGATTCTATGATTTGGGATAGTCGTTATTGCAGAATTAAAGCTAGGCTAATGTTAGTCTGTTAATCGGTTGACGATCAGTATTGTTTGGATATGAAGCTAGTTGCCCAGAATATAGTGACCATAATATTAGCTGTTGACAGAGACATAACCAATCCACTATTCTATCACTAATAGAAGATGCCCGCAACTTCGAAAGCGGAGGAGAAAAAGTCATAACTCTCTTTTTTCTTCGGTAAAAAGAATCCTATAACCAACTACCCGTGTGCCAAAGATAGTTGAAATCGGTTTAGCCGATTTTGCGTGATGAAGCCACAACGACACATTCAAACATAAAAACATACAAAAAATGCAAAATAAATATTTTTTATTTTAGTCAACTCCAAATAGTCCGTAACAATCATTTTTTTGAAAATATTCTCAAACATTTCATTTCAACAACTTTATAATAGTATAGATTACCATCCGGTTATAATTAAACTGCATCCGTGCATAAAAGTGAATGACTACAGGTGTTTAAACTTGAATCCTATAAATACGACGAGACTTATAACGTCTCATAGCCTAAAATTAATTCGGGCTAGCGAGCCGAGTCAGTCAGCGCAACTAGAGACCACAGTTGGATGGAAGCTGTCAGAGCTAAAAGTGTTTAAAACAAGTTTCCACACAGATTGGTTGGACCACGTTTCCCGCGGATTAGGTCTCGGCAGCGACGGTCGGGTCGGAATCCCTCTAACGAACGCCCGTGCCGCCAGCCCGCATATAGCTGGCATATTCTGTGACAGATGTGTACCGAACTATTCATTATAACCCCTGACTAAAAGGGCGTCGTGCTATAAATTTGACGTGTGTACCTGTGTGTCCGTGTGTCTGTGTATAGTTTAGGAAAATTTCTCAAAAACGTCCATAAAAGTCGTCCTGATCTTAAATTTTTCCTTATCTTTCTAAATCGCTAATTAGGGTTCAAAAAGTATGCAAACTTAAAGAAAAAGCATCTAGAATTGCAATAGATGTAATTACATACTAAATCGGCATTTGATGCGGTAATCATGGAACACATATTAAAATTTTACTGCTTGATTACACTTCACTTCTATACTATTATACAGTTGTAAAAATATAATGTCTGTGCACGGAAGATATTTCCAAAAAAATATACTACCTGAATTAGACTATTTGAAGGTCACTAAATTAAAGTTATTTATTTTTTATTTATTTGTATGTGTTGTCTGTGTCTGTGGCTTCATCACGCCAAAACGGCTTGACGGGTTTCAACTAACAAAACGTATAAATGTTATGTGTAGTTGAATAAGTAAAGTATAAGTCGATAGAACACTAAAATGTTAACGAGCGCTTTATCCGCCAACAAACTGTCCTCAGTTTGGCGGAGTATAATTTTGTATATACCACTTAAGATTCTTTATGATAAATAAATTAAAAAAAAAACTATTTTTGGGACAAGGGTAGCTGGGTATCCAGAAATAGTTATACGATACTTTTAATTCAACTACGCTGAAGAGAAAAATAGGGGTAATAGGTTTCTCCAAGCTGCGGGCACCTTCTAGTTCATAGATAAGTGTTAGTACAATTCAACGAACTCTATAACCAAAATTTGTCGGTATGTAACTTGTTGAATGAGCATGTAGGTCAACTAAAATCGAAATATTAATCCCGAAATTCTCGAGCAACATATAACGTATGTTTCATATGTAACTACGGCGGCATCACAAACGGAGCGAGTTCTACACATGCAGAGAAATTTTCCTTGTGCGTGATTTCGTGAAGTTTGATCCGAGCCCGTGACTGCTGAGAGGAGCAGCTATAGTATTTGCGAAATGTGTGTCAGCGTCGAGCACAGCGCAATTTTCAGCGCCGGCGGGCATTAGAGCGAATATGTGGATAGGTCTCATATGGAATCTAATTGCTAGGCAAATCACGGTGGATGCCTCGCTCGGGCCCAACGAGGATAAATTGTGAAAGAGTACGTTGTGTTAGATATTTCATTTCGGCTAGGACGTACCGTACAAAATATACGCTACAAACGGCCGTATCAATGAAAATCCATTGTTAGCAGAGTCGTTCCTAACCAAAAGTGTGTTCGGTCATTTTTATATTGGTTCCTGACATAGACAGTCAGACATATAATAATACTGTTTTTAGTATTTATTGTTAAAGCGGCAATAGAAATACAATATCTGTGAAAATGACAACTGTCTAGCTATCACGGTTTATGAGATACAGCCTGGTGACAGACGTACAGACAGACAGACGGACGGACAGCGGCGTCTTAGCAATAGGGTCCCGTTTGACCCTACGATACGGAACCCTAAAAATGGATCGTTTTAGTGCGCTTATTTTCAAATGACTCATTTCGGATGTATATTTGATAAGAAATGTATTCACTTTTGGACCTTATTACAATGAAATAAAGTGAAAAAGTTGACACATCTTTGTAGTTGATTGTACAAGACGCAGGTATTTGATTTTCTAAACGGGATGTATGACAGTGTGTGGTACAGAGTATACAAGCAAAAATAAAATGCCCACAATTTCGGTCACGGAGGAGAAAAAAGTCATAGCTTTCCTATAATTCGCAGATGTCAAGTTCTCCTTGTACCAGAAATTGTTGAAGTCCGTCCACCCGTTTTGATGATGTGGCCGCATAAACACACATGTACAATCTTTTTTTCGACACAAATAGGGTAGTTTCCTGGATAAAAAATATTATCCTAATTAGCCCGCTAGTAAGATTATCAAAAAATATTGGACAAGTATTTTTTTTTGTAAGTCAAACTAAAAAAGACAAAGATAAAGCGCGTCACAGTTTGGGATTGGGGGCGCGCGGCGTGACGTCACGGGGAACTTTAACGGGCTATATCTTCATAAGTTTTCGTTTAATTGCCAAAAAAAATACGTGTTCATTATTTTCAGATAATCTAACTGATGGACTAATTATATTTTTTTAGGACACAAGCCTATTGTACATTTCACTTATTTTTCTTAAAATACCTTCAATGTACAGACTTAAAGTGTTCTGCCGATGACTGTACAACGCTGTCGCCGGAATCGAGGACGTTTTTCAGCAACTTTTATTGTAAATTTCATTGCGACTGCGGCCGACAGAAAAAGTTTTAATTAGCTACACAATGCCCTTTCTGTTTCGCAAAATGGACGAAAGGGTTTGTCCATTACAAGTTTCAATAAGGATTATTTTCAACTTTACCTCCAGAGGGTAACAGCGCTGATAGCCGTTTTCCCTAACCTTATTTCGTGTAATATTTTCATGTTTCCGCGATGAACACTGACTTATTAGATAAAACAATCGACGTTTCGGAAGCTTTGTAGCTGCCGTGTTCACGGGGACGACTGAGAAAAGATATATTTTCCTCTGTCAAATTTACAATTTGTGCAAACTACCCACTTTGAGAAAACAAATAAAGCTGTACATACAAGCCAGCTGTGGCGTGGCGTCTATATAAGCCGATTCCCACGGGGTTGCCCAAGGAAGGCTTATAACCGCCTTAATTTTCCCGACGTCACGCCTTTCTAAGCCAGATGGGCCTAATATGTAAAGACAAAGGGCTTCATTATTTTATAAAAAAAAACTACCAGCAGCGTTTCACAAAATGAGGCTTACTGGAGACAAAGAAATGCCGCGAAGACTACTTCGTTAATAGTTATTTTGTGACTCGAAGGAACCGACTTAAATACATAATGGGATAAATGATAAGCCTCTTTTAAAACGTTGATGCGCTACCTATCGGCATACTTATGTAGGTAAGTTCGGATTACCAGGCGCTGCCTTTGACGTATACCAGCCGTAGCTGCCTTTATTTTTATCTCCTTTAATTCGAGTTTCCCTTTTTATACTGCAGACTTTA
The DNA here is from genome assembly GCA_905404275.2 of Hedya salicella. NCBI lineage: Eukaryota > Metazoa > Arthropoda > Insecta > Lepidoptera > Tortricidae > Hedya > Hedya salicella. Next base: position 10,715,895 of record FR990099.1, read on the forward strand.
ATTCATAAAGTTGTCGTAAGGTGGCGGCTCCAGTATTCAGCTCCAGTTATCTTCTTCGCTATTGACATTTGTATCTCTTTTATCACATCTTCCCTTTTTTATAAGTTTTTATTTATAATTTGCAATGTAACTATGTCGGAGGGAATCTTGCAAGTTAAATTTGTCCCACTTCCCGGTTTCCGATTGAGTTAAAATTTGGCATAGATACTTATGTAAGTTCGGTGACAATGCAATAGTATGATACCATCGAGCTGATTTGATGATGGAGCAGGAAGGAGGCCATAGGAACTCTGTAATAAAATAATGCAATGCTACCGAGTTCGGGCTATTTCGAATCGTCTCGCTGAGTAGTTGATGGATGTTCAAAGAAAAATACAATCGACACATTAAAGCTTGTCACACAAATAACATTTTCGATAGAAATTTATTTACACTTTATTGTATTGAGAACAGGGTTATTAATGTGTTGCACAAAATTTATTGGCATATTTTCGTTTCGCATAGCAACCATTGGCACAATCATCATTTCGCACAATTGCTTTTTGCCTAAATTTCTTGGCATACTATCACTTCGCACACGTTTCTTTGGCAGAATAGTACATTGGCATAATGTCGATTAGAACAATAGCCCTATGGTCGAATAATTGTGTCGCCGAAATTTACATGGCATAATATTCCGTTTGCATCCTTGAGTGTAATTATGTTATAGTAATGATTTAGAAAGCATTAATTGCTCATATATTTTTAGTAGGAGCTCATGCTTAGTTGTAGGTGTGGGTACCACAATAATATTTTTATTGATGTGTCACAATATTTCTATTCAATATTTCCTAGATTTCTGTGTTTTTTTAACTGTCCTACTCCATCAGTTTTCTGGTAGCGTTTCGGTTTTGTGGGGGACGCAGTTTCAACCTAACCTAACCTAGTTTTCTGGCAGCGATTCGTTTCTGTGAGGCACGCAGGTTCAACCTAACCTAACCTAGTTTTCTGGCAGCGATTCGTTTCTGTGAGGCACGCAGGTTCAACCTAACCTAACCTAGTTTTCTGGCAGGGATTCGTTTCTGTGAGGCACGAAGTCAAGTTCGTAAGCCAAGTCGGACCTGCGCGGCTCGCTCGCTTCGCTCGCTCGTTAGGGTCGCAGTTCATCCTAACACTCCTCCTCGCTTCGCTCGTCGTCGTACCTAACCTAAGCCAAGTCGGATCTGCCTTAAGGTGAAATTGGTAATGTTAGGAATCGTAAGCCAAGTCGGACCTGCGCGGCTCACTCGCTTCGCTCGCTCGTTAGGGTCGCAGTTCAACCTAACACTCCTCCTCGCTTCGCTCGTCGTCGTACCTAACCTAAGCCAAGCCGGATCTGCCTTAAGGTGAAATTGGTAATGTTAGGAATCGTACGCCAAGTCGGACCTGCGCGGCTCGCTCGCTTCGCTAGCTCGTTAGGGTCGCAGTTCAACTTAACACTCCTCCTCGCTTCGCTCGTCGTCGTACCTAACCTAAGCCAAGTCGGACCTGCCTTACTTACCTGCCTTACCTTCGTTTTTGTGAGGGACGCAGTTTCAACCTAACCTAACCTAATTTTCTGGCAGCGATTCGGTTCTGTGGGTATGCTATGGTACAATTATGCGGAAATAAATTCGGCGGAACTTATATTGTGCTACATAAAATTCTGTGAAATAAAAGTTGGCGATATTAGTATTCTGCTATTCAAAATTGTGCCAAATGAATACTATGCGACATAACAATTGTGGTAAGTATATAATTATGCGATAGTATCATTCGGCTAAAAATTATTATGCGAAAACGGTTATGCGAAATGTATTTTGGACAATAGAGATTGTGCAAGATAAGGGGTAACCTTGAGAACAACCTGAAATCGTTAACTTTAACAAAACATACTAACTTTACCTACTAATTACAGTTATATTTAAGGTCAGTTGGGGTAAGAGAAATACCAGGGTAAGAGAAACATTGTAAATGTGATACTGAAACGTGACATTTATTTATTTATTTATTAATTTACACGTAAATTCACAGTATGTTATACCAAAACATTTACATGAAAAACTACAAACAATCATTTAACAACTAGCAGTAGGTACACATTTAAAACATATCAATATGTACATGAAGTCAGGAAGGCCAGAACCTTCCGATAAAAGATACCTGGACTATCGGCGAATACGTCAATATCCCCAGCGTCCACTGTGATGCGGTTTAAAACCGCGATCGCTCGGGATGTGGGAGCGTTCGCGCCACGCCGGGTGCGCGGGCGGGAGGCAGGCGCCGCGAACAGACGCCGGCGCCTCCGCGCCGCCACCGCGCCGCCGTCGGCGTCCTCCGCCGGAAGCCGAGCCGGCACGAGCAGCCCTGTAAAGTACGCGACGCCTGGCCTCCATCTGAAACTGAAAATATAAAAATTAATAATCATAAGTGTAAATACTTACCTGGTCTGATAACCCGCTACTGATGTGTCTGTAACGTAATAATGTAAATGTGTGAATAAACGTTCGTGTACGGGCGCGAGTGTATGTGTGCGTCGCCTAGCTTTGTATTAGCCAGTGACCCTTTGACCGTCAACCGAAGCACGCATGCACTCGCTCCTTAAGCACAAGCTTGCCAAAAATCGCTGTTTCTACTCACCGAAGTCCTTAACCGTCCTGCGCCTGCTCCTGTAAGCTACATCTGGTCCATCGAGCCAGGATCATCAAGGAATCTGGATGAAACGGCGAACGAAATGTTCAGCACACCGCCACCGCACGTAAAAAGTACATCCCGCAGTGAGCGCGCTCACGTTCGTGAAAAGTTGAAACTTTCTATGGCAAACGTTAGTGAAGTGCTCTCAGTGAAAACATGCCCTCCGGCAGGGAAACTCACGGATTTAAAATGTCTGGACACCAATTTTCTACAGAAAGAGAAAGCTATAGAAAAAGAGGGTACCTTAAAAACAGAGCTCGACGAGCGCTGCGCTTCAGTTTCCTCGGCCAAGAGCTCCAAATCTTCAGTAAAGGCACGCAGAAAACAATTAGAGCTAGAGGCGGCCGAAGCCAAAGCCAGAATCGAACGGGAATTGATTGATAAGAAGCTGGAAGCTGATCTCGCCGCGCTCGATGACCGATCTTCGAGGAAAAGTCGCCATAGTGACCACTCAACACCAGGAACATCTAAGAAGGTGGAACAATGGCTCGAAAAGAGTGCACAGGAACCGTTCGTTGATCACCTCGGGGACGAACCTGCTTTGACGCCCGCCGCCCTACCTACTTCAAATGAATTTTTGCAGCTGTCGCACGCGATTGCCAACCTTGCCACCGCGACACAGAACGCAAATACGAACTTCATGTCAAGAGTAGCCACATCCAAGGACCTTCCCTCATTCCACGGCGACCCACTCGAATGGTTGCAATTTAAAAGAAGCTACGAAGACTCAACAAAATTATGTAATTACAGTTATAGTGAAAACATCGCAAGATTGAACAGATGCCTCCGCGGTGAAGCCAGGGAAGCAGTTTCGTCGCTGCTCATGAGCGACACTACTCCAAGTACCATGTTAGAAGCACTCGAGCTACGTTTTGGACGTCCTGAATTAATTATCTTCAAGTTAGCTTCACAATTTAAGAAACTGCCCTCCTTGCCACATAACTACCATAACGAGATCGTGAACTTCGCAGTTAAAGTGAGAAACTACGTCGCCGCCGTACAATCAATAAATCAAAACGACTACTTAAGAAGCCCAGATTTGCTCAACACTGTGTTATCGAAATGCCCAACTACACTCCTTAATAAATGGGCAGATTACATTTACGACAATAACGACAGCAAGAAAGCAAAACTACAGTACTTTTCCGAATTTCTACATAAGGAAGCAACGAAAATCGCCTCAGCTGGAATAAGCCACATTCACGCGCAACCTGAAAATAAACCATTCAAGCCGAAAATCGAAGAACGAAGAGTTTATTCCCACGCAGTTTTGAATAACGACAATAATAGCGACGCGAAATGTAAATTCTGTCGCACACATGTTCACCCGATTTCAAACTGCACGAAATTCAAACGCGCGCTGCGTAAAGACAAGTGGCGATTTATTAAAATACACAGAATGTGTCATAAGTGTCTATTACCGGGGCATGGAAAAGAAACCTGCCCGGCCGCGCCGTGCGATATCGACGAGTGCGGCCTACCTCACCATCGCTTGCTGCACTGGCCTCATAAAGTAGCTTCACTTCCCGGCTGCGACGCTGTGAATGCAGAATCCAGTGCTACCCAATTAACGACGACAACCAACAATGAGCCCACCAACGACAGTGAAACTGTGACAAACACTATAGCCGCGCGAGACAGTGCTTGTGTAATGCTAAAAACAGTACGCGTGAAAGTACATGGACCGAGTGGAGTACTTACTACATACGCGTTACTTGATGATGGTGCCACGGTTTCCTTAATGTCAGCTGATCTCGCGGACAGTATTAACTTACAAGGTCAGCCTGAAACGTTACGTATGAGAGGCGCGTGGAACTCTGATATCGTTTGTCAAAGTGAAATTGTGAAATTTAAACTTTCTAACACAAGAGACCAAATGTACGAAGTGCGTGCGCGTAAAATCAGTGAACTAGACTTACCTACACAAAAGTTATCTAAAGTGAACATAGAAGACTATGAACATTTACGAAACCTGAAAGACTATGTCACCTGTGCTGATATAAAACCCAAAATATTAATTGGACAAGATAATTTCCATCTGATTATGACTCTGAAGACGATTCATCGCAAGATAAACGAACCCTGTGCTACCCTAACACCTCTGGGGTGGTGTTTGCACGGAATCGTACCCGCTACCTCGCGCGGGCTACTAACCACTGAGCATACGCTAACTACGACGCTGTACGAAGCGCGCGACCTGCCGATCTGCCTTATCAGCGGTGCGCCCGGCGCCCCCGCCCTTTCTCAGCCTGAGACGCACACATGCGCGGGCGCACACGTGGACACAGCACACTCAACGCCGCTACTATCAAACGATGCACACAATGATGAATTTATGCAACTACACGAACTAGTTCGACGCTCGTTTGCCGTAGAATCGATTGGAGTAAGCTCTACGCCACGTTTAAATAAGGATGAAATTCGCGCATTTAACATGGTGGATCAATCTGCGAAACTTAATGATAACAGATGGGAAGTTGGCCTGCCCTGGAAAAATGAATCAAAAATGCCCGACTCTTATGCAACGGCGTTAAGAAGATTTCTCTCCGTTGAACGAAAAATGAAGCTAAACAACGATTACGCATCGAGATACCGAGACCGAATGCATCATTTATTTGAAAACGGCTACGCGCGGGAGCTAACCGATTACGAAATTTCGACACCTAGGGAGCGAATATGGTACCTCCCACATTTTGGAGTGGACAACCCCAACAAAAGCAAGCTAAGACTAGTTTTTGATGCAGCAGCTAAAGTATCTAACAAGTCGCTGAACGATTTTTTATTGCAAGGCGCAGATCTCTTACAATCACTGCTGGGTATCCTACTGCGATTTCGTGAGAAGCCCGTCGCCGTAATGGGAGACATTAGAGACATGTTCCTGCGTATTCAAATAAAAGAAGACGACCAACACGCCCTACGATTTTTGTGGCGCGAAACGAATGACAGCAAAATAAAAACATACGTCATGACGTCTTTGTTGTTCGGAGCCAATTGTTCTCCGTTCATCGCACAGCATATAAAAAACAAAAATGCGTCGAGATTTAAAGACGAGATGCCTGAAGCCACCGACGCGATCCTGAAGTCCCACTACATGGACGACTATATTGAAAGTCTGGACGACATCGAAACTGCAAGAAAAATGATCAAATCAGTATCCTATATTCATCAGCAAGGCGGTTTCGAGATAAGAAATTGGATTAGTAATAAACAAGAAGTATTAACCGACATGCCAAAAGAGACTTTAAGCGACAAGGCAATAAGAATCAAATCCGCTTGCGACGAGTTACCTGAGCGAACGCTGGGACTGTTGTGGTTTCCCGCCAGTGACTCATTCGGGTTCGATTTATCGCTCAAGCGCATACCTACGGACATTCTGAAATTCCAACGAAAACCTACGAAAAGAGAACTCTTGCGCATTTATATGTCCATATTCGACGTTTTTGGTTTTCTCGCTCCGTTCACAGTGAAAGCAAAGATAATGCTACAAAATACCTGGAAAAATAATATTAATTGGGACGACGAGATTTCGGACAGTGAAAATAAGACCTTCCGAGACTGGATATTAGAACTAGATTCGCTACAACACTTGAGAGTGCCTAGATATCATTTCGCCACTTCGAACGCGAGTGAGCAAGACAGAGCAACGAGTGCATCAAGCAATAGCGGCTGCCAGAACGAGACGACACTTGATTTGCACATTTTTTGTGACGCGTCGCCCGCTGCATACACGGCCGTTGCTTATTATCGACAGACACTCACAAACAAACAAATTAATGTGTCATTCATCGCCTGCAAATCCCGAGCCGCTCCGATAAACAAATGTATAACTATACCCAAACTTGAGTTGCAAGCCGCTGTAGTGGCATGCCGCCTCGCCGATACAATTGCGCGCGAGAACCGGCTAGTGATAAACAAACGTTTTTTTTGGACGGACTCACAAATAGTGTTATGTCAAATAAAGAATAACACGCGCAATTATAAAGTGTTCGTCGCTAACAGACTCGGAGAAATCGACGAGTTATCTAAGCCTCAAGAATGGAATTATATACCTACGAAGTTAAATATCGCTGACAAAGCCACAAAAATTAATACTTACAAGCTGAGTAACGACGGGGAATGGCTGCGAGGCCCACATTTTCTGCACGTGCCGGGCGAGGATTGGCCGTCCATGAACCCTGAAAAAATCGAGAAATATGATGATGAGACGTTACAAGTCAACTTGATTGTGGAAAATTGTAATAATTACGTACCTGTTCCGGATCCAACAAGGTTTTCCTCCTGGCTCCGCCTGCGCCGATGCATGGCGAACGTGCTATTATTTATTGAAAAATGTAGAACGTCTGGAACTGCTGAACTTACCTCGGAAATAATACAACGCGCTGAATATGAGTTATTGCGCTACTCACAATTACAATCGTTTCCTGAGGAGGTAAATCTGATTAAAAAGAATAAACCTATATCAACGGTTAGTCGTCTGAGAAAACTAACGCCAGTTTGGAACGAAAATGGGTTATTGACCGTCGGCGGGAGAATAGAAGTTGCTGCGAACGTCAATCCAAGTGTTAAGCGACCGATAATTTTGGACGGACGCGACTACATCCCGAAATTAATAGTTAGACACTACCACGAGATGGCAGCACATGGATGTACCGAAACGCTAGTTAATGACATTCGTCAAAAGTACTGGCTATTGAAGTTGCGACCTACTGTGCGAACAATTGCTGCGAAATGTTTGTACTGCCGTATAAGGAAAGCGAGGCCCACCAACCCTCGAATGGGAGACCTACCCGAAGCCCGACTTGCCCATCATCAGAGACCTTATACCCATTGCGGCGTCGACCTGTTTGGTCCAATGGAAATTACAGTCTTACGCCGTCGAGAAAAAAGATACGGTGTTCTTTTCACCTGCCTCACTGTTCGCGCCATACACATAGAACTTGTGCCGTCGCTGTCAACAGATTCATTTATAATGGCGTTGCGGAGAATGGCAGCGCGGCGCGGCTGGCCGTACAGAATGTACTCGGACAATGCTACAAACCTGAGAGGGACGGAGGCCGAACTGAAAAAATCTTTCCAAGCGATCAATGAAGAAGCTACTGTAAAAAACGAGTTAATGAACCGTGGACTAGAGTGGTATTTCATACCTCCGGCAAGTCCTCACATGGGTGGAGCATGGGAGCGCCTTATTGGTACTGTGAAAGCAGCTCTAAGAGTAATCCTGAAAGAAAGAGCTCCGCGTGAAGAAGTGCTGATAACATTACTAGCGGAGGTGGAGAATATAGTTAACAGCCGCCCCTTGAGCCATGTTACAGTGGACCTCGAATATCCTGAAAGTCTAACACCCAATCACTTTCTTATCGGGACCTCTTCGAACTTACCTATTCCTGGGAAATTTGATAATGACGACTTTTATAGTAGAAAATCATGGAGAATCACGCAGAGACTAGCAGACATGTTCTGGCAACGCTGGGTGCGAGAAGTCCTGCCAACCATGCTACCACGCCAAAAATGGTTTCAAGAAGGTCATCAGCTGAAACAAGGAGACGTAGTTGTCATAGTTGACCCGAAGCTACCACGAAATACTTGGCCTAAAGGAATAATTGAGAGCGCCCACCCCGGCGCCGACGGTCGAGTACGCATTGTGGACATAAGAACAAAGACGGGAGTACTTACCAGACCGGTGACCCGCGTAGCTTTGCTCCCCACTGCAGCTGACTCTGAGAATGATTGTCCTGAAAGGACAATGGGGGGGAGAATGATGTAAAGTACGCGACGCCTGGCCTCCATCTGAAACTGAAAATATAAAAATTAATAATCATAAGTGTAAATACTTACCTGGTCTGATAACCCGCTACTGATGTGTCTGTAACGTAATAATGTAAATGTGTGAATAAACGTTCGTGTACGGGCGCGAGTGTATGTGTGCGTCGCCTAGCTTTGTATTAGCCAGTGACCCTTTGACCGTCAACCGAAGCACGCATGCACTCGCTCCTTAAGCACAAGCTTGCCAAAAATCGCTGTTTCTACTCACCGAAGTCCTTAACCGTCCTGCGCCTGCTCCTGTAAGCTACAAGCCCCATGCGCTCCAGCACCGATGGGTTGTCGACTTTATTATTTAAAAGGTCGTAGTAGTGCACTATATGCAGTAGTTCACGCCTAGCTTCGAGAGTGTGCAACCCTACCATGCCCGACACGAAAAGTGATGGGTACAAAAACGGATAATATCCATACAATCGTTTGTACATATACCTGGCGAACTTTTTCTGCACTCTCTCTAGCATAATGGTATACTTGTTCTCGTGGGGGTCCCACACGGCGGCACCGAATTCGAGCCTACTACGGATATACGCAACGTACAACATAACTGCCACCCGTACAGTAGAGAATTGTGATGCGATCCTCATGATGAACCCCAGAGTTTTGGACACCTGCTTACATGTCGTTGTTACGTGTTGGCGAAAGTCCAGTTGTTTGTCTAGAGTCAGTCCCAGGTCACGTACTTCATCAGTTCGCTGCAGTGTGACACCTCTAAGGGTGTAGGTGGTGGCAATTGGCGAGCGCAGCCTGGCGAAGGTAACAGAAACGCATTTGGATACGTTAAAGTACAGTCGGTTATCCTCACTCCAATCAGCTATGGCGTCGATGTCACATGACATGACATGTGTCGAACGGAAGTAGAATTGGGCCAATTGCCTGGTTTCTCTTTCCCCATGAAATAAATTGTTTCCCTTACCCCACCTGACCTTATACGACTTGTAAATAAAAATAATACTGCTTCAGAGGATTAGTTTTCTATGAAACGAAAAGTCCGCGAAACTTAACGTTACTCGATGAAATAGGTCCCTTTTTTGATTTTTCATCATTCCGATCCGATATTTGAGAAGCTATTAATATTTTCAATGCTCTCTGAATATGTTTCAGGTAATTGTTGCGTCCCTGTTCACAGTAATTCTTACCTAACATAACCATCCTAAATGTGTTCTCAAGTATACAAAAGACCTTAAGATGGTAACAAATAAACGCAAACCACTTATTCTACACTCCACATATAAGCACTGTCACAACATACGTAAGTGACTACGTTATTTCTGTGAGACAGCGCGTACTGAGAATAACGACTGAAATAAAGCGAGAAGTATTTTCCACCAAGTTTCTCACACGAGACGGCACCAGGTTTTGCTCAGTATTCATCTTGACGCTTTATTTATTCGCTGAGTAATAAGTTACCTACTTGAGATTTCGTTTTAAGTTTAGGTCCTTGTAACATCGTCAGTGAAGTTTAAGATCTCTCGTTTGTACAGAGTTGATGAGTAGGCAGTACTTGATGAGCTGATTGAGTGATACACATTGTAATCTACAGAAACAATTCGGGTTCATCTGCTGAGGCGTAATTTTAGAAACGCTCCAAGCGATCGACCCATCTAAACTCTCTAGTTTGTTAATGGTATTCATCTTTCAATTTCTTTAGAAGCGATAAATATGTACCAGTTTAATAAACAACTTATATCAGTTTTCCAGAATCAATATATTGTGAGGTGACTCGAGTGTAGCCACCTTATTCATAGACTGGATGTTAGTTTAAATAATAGATTCGAATAAGGAATATTTTCCGTCTCTGTTTTTGTAATGTCATAATGTAAAAAATATTCATTACTGATTTGGCTCTCGAAGAATAAATACGTAACTAGTTACTGTTGTTTTTACTACCAACTGCTACACTCTCACAATATTTACACGAGCTTCCGTTTCATGAATATATACTTAAAAACAAAGATCAAGTACAAAGAATAAAAAACCGGCCAAGTGCGAGTCGAACTCGCACACCGAAAGTTCCGTACAAAATATACGCTACAAACGGCCGTATCTTTGAAATACATAAAATTATACTGATTATGGTATTCGCTGTTATATCGGCAATAGAAATATTTCATCTGTGAAAATTTCAATTGTTTAGCTATCACGGTTTATGAGATACAGGCTGGTGACAAACGGACAGACAGACAGGCGGACAGCGGAGTCTTAGTAATCCCGTTTTACTCTTTGGGTACGGAACCCTAAAAAAATCGCGATCCACTGCAGTCTGGTCTGAGTCTGAGTAATACAGACTCGGAGGTTCCTTCTGGCCAGTCTTTATTACTATATCCAGTTTCTCTACATCAATAACTAACGAAACATATTTTTATGGGCTCCAACAAATACATAAGTAATATCAAGTTCCGGTGGGAAAAAATAGGGATAGCAGTAAAGTTTTATGCAAAGTAAGTCGTAAATTTACAATGGCGATCCGCGCGGATGGATTCTCGGGCAACAGCTATTTTATTTTCATGCGAAAATATAATGTTTTATGGTTGACCTCCCATTGATATTTCATGCCCGCGCGAGTCGCTGGAACGAATAGAATAAGCTAACTCTTCTATTTATATGTTATTTTTTCTCTCTGAAATGTAACTATCGTCTCTTTGTTATCAAAAGAAAAAAAAAGAAAGGATATTTTTTGAAAAATTACCCTAGGACATCATACTTTCCAAATGTATCCTTATTACCTACCTATGTTTGTTACTAGGTTAGTAGTAAAGTTAACTTGTTGATATAATTGTAAGGTAAATAGTCTTAGGTGCATATAGATAAAAATAATGGATATGACACGATCTTGCCAAGAAACTGCCTTCGCAGTTTGGCAAGTTAATTTGAGTTGCATGCAGTTATGTAAACTTTTTTTTAAATTAGTATGAAAAAAATAGATCAGAATAAACAGTGTAATTGTGCAGGATTTAGAGACGTTTTTAATGTTTGTTATAATATAATATTGCGACCTAGTGTGCCTAATACGCCGTAGTACCTGTCGAGTTCATAGTAAAATCATTACGAGAAAATTTAAATTGCGAATAGTCATTGTCGATGCCATGTACCAACATCTTACACGCTAACTAGCCATTAAGCAAGTTTTTGTAACGGTGTGTTTCAGTGTCTGATGTTGCCCTCATAGTCCTATTGCCATCTGATAGCCTACCCCTGCATGCTTGTTTTCCTAGTTGTTTGCATATAACGAGGAAAGCCTATTTTCTGTTATAACAACAAACACTCTTTTGTACAGGGGTGGGTACGAACTATTATACCATTATGCCAGAAAAAAACCAAGTTAGATTGCCGATTTTAAATACACAAAGGACTGAATCACTTTCAAAATAAAGTCAATGTATCTTGGCCTTGCCTCGACTCGCGACAATATTATGTATTTAGTTGTGGCATTGGGATACTGCGCCAGTGTATTAATGAGCGAGCAAAAAAGAACCAAAGTGTTCTGCGACCACAAAACTAGGAGTTGTACGAGTTTAAGTAAAAGTTAAACCCGTTTTAAGATGCGCACTGTTGTTGGAATCTGATGTAATTTAAAGTCTCTTTTGTTTAGGTATCTAGTCTACCGGTAAGCAAAAAAACCAGGCGAAATAAGGTCATTTAATATTTATAGCAACTTAGCGCAAACAAAGGATTTCGTTTAAGGTGCGGGGGCGTTGCTACCGCCGTATCAGCCGTATCAATGTTACGGGGCCCCCGGGCTAAAAGGGCCACTTTGGGCCCCTCAATAATTTTTGATACAGGGCCCGTCTAAGGCACACTACTCCACTGGTAAGGAGCAACTTGTTTAGTGACGTGCCATTTATGTGATTTTGTCCATCCTAAATTTTGAATTTTGCCTTACGTATGCCAAATGATCATTATGACAAAAAAGTTTATGCCAGATGAGGGCAACCGGTTTGGGCGTAAGAAGCTCAAATTTTACCTTTTAGCTTCCGTCACGGCTGATGAATCTAGACCAAGGTTCAAAGGTGTTTTGCAATTTCAACGAGAGCACAACCGTGGGCTCGTGTCTTGTATCTCGAAAAAATTGGGTGCTTGCGTAGATGTGCCGCTGGAAAAAATGTAAGTAAAATGTCGAAGCAAGATAGAATCTCAGAAATTCCTGAAGTTAGAGGTGCGCGTAAAGTTCCCGCGAAGTTGTCCTATCTGCTATGTCGTTGGGGTGCACTATGTGGTGTGAAAGCGACTAAAGGCTATATTTAGGCACCCACTTATTGCAAGTTTACTAAGACAGAAGCGCTGCCTGTTTTGAAAGTAAATAATAAATATGTTATTCTAAAAGTGTTAATTTTCATCTATACCTAAATTGGCAAAAAAACTCAAAATAACTATATCTCGAGAGCGTAGTTTACAACGTTAGATTCACATACATAAATATACTCAAGCCTATATCCCACTGGCGTAGGCAGAAACTACCAAATGCTAGACTTTACGGTCCTCACACTTTTCACAGTCTCCTGACTGTCGTGGCAGAGAGATGGGACAGCGCCCTAATCAGGCACTGGACCTTTCGGCACTTAATGAAATGAAAAAAAATGAAAAACTTTATTAAACAAAAACAAGACATAAATGATACATGACTCTGGGTCCTGAGCTAGGATTCCCTGTGTCACAGGACCCAGTAGGGCATCAAGCGTGATTTGATACAAGCGTTCGCACAGAGTTAAATTAAATCTTAAAGCTAACCAGAATACATACATATACGGGTAGTAACCGTTAAGTTGGATTCAGGTGTATAGTAGGGTAAAATACTAGGTACAACTATATATAAGTTATTATTAGTATTATTTAAATATTAATATTATATTATTTGTGTATTAAGGTATATAAAAGAAACATACAGATACAATATACATACATAATATATAGAAGAATAAACGTTTACTTATCGGAGTACGTCCAGAAGGCATTCCGTCTCGTGGTAGTCGTATTGCATTAACCATTGGGTTATTGCAGTTTTATGTGGAGGTCGCGAGGCCTTATAAGACTTAAGTTTAGGTACTAACATAGTTATTTAACACTGGGTATATGAATTACGTTGTCCATATTAAATGTGTTTATTTACTTTTTTCTTTATCTACATCCATGCATCTCTTTATAAGGGTACTACTTACCTAGCCTTTTTAGGGTTCCGTACCAAAAAGGTATATAAGGAACCCTTATGGTACGACTCTGTCTGTTTGTCTGTCCGACTATTAGAGCGCCATATCTCAAGAACTACTTTCGCTATCAATTTGGAATATTTATGAACATGGTTAGCCCACATGTATTGCAAAAAAAATATTTAAAAATATATTTTTATTTTCTAAAAAAAAGACGAATATGGGGAGGGGGGGGGGGGGGCGCAAATATTAAAAGTGTAGCTACTGGGTGAAATAGGATATCATTTGAAAGGACTTGCTCTGTACATTTTTAAACAATATTTCTATTGTACCTAAATTTGTTTTATTAAGGAAAATGTAAAAACAACCCCCCTTTATCTCCGAAATTTAACAAACGAAAATTTAGAAATTTTCACAATTTGTATAAATAAACATAAATATTACACGAAAATTATAACCATGTCTCTAACTAGCTTTTTTTTTCAATTTTAAAATACCTATTTGAACAACCCTGTTGCGTTAAATTTGCACCTTGTATTCAATGCTATAGATATCAGGTGCAAACTTAACTCAACCGAAACCGGGTAATATAATGTTAGCGTAAGTGAAAGTTTGTACGGAACCCTCGGTGCGCGATTCCAACTCGCACTTGGCCGGTTTATCAGTATCGCTGCAATTTGGTATATCGGATGAGGGTCCGATTCTTCCATCCATCTTCTCGCCATAAATTCTATTTGTCAGTCTAACTCTAACTTCATCCTCTCGACGTGCCTAAACCACATGCGTTACATTCAGTAGTTTTTTAATTGCAATATGAAAATAAACTTCCATTCGAGAGCCGTAAAGTTTCGATAAAAACTAAATGACGCCATTAAACTTTATAATTTTCCGGCAATATACTTGCGGGTAGGCAGCTAATTCCGAATCGAACGACAATTATCGACAATAACGACCGCCGCACGTGCGGACAATCGCAGACCAGTAATACCCTCGTTAAAGACAACCCGTGGTACCGATTTGCCTTTTAAGAGTTCCCTATTTCGGCACACTGACAGTTTAGACACAAATTTAATAATAGGTATAACCAGGCACTCACGTGTTTTCATTTTTCATACAAAAATAAGAATTCTCACGCTAGCAAAAACTAATCGGTAATAAATAATAATACGAAATATTAATAGAACTTTGTTGCAACCGAGCGTAAATAAACGCTAATGACTTACTCTCAGAGCTGAGGTTATTTTATTCGTGTGTGACAAGTAACCAGTAACCGCCATATCTCTGTCAGTATATTTACGTGTAAACTTAGGCAATTAAAAAAAAGGGTGAAGTGGGTGCAGTCTGACTCGCGCACCTAGGGTTCCGTACAAACTTTCACTTATTCCGACTTAACTTACCGGTTGAGTTAAGTAGCCTTTGTTGTTATCTATGGCATCACATACAAATGAGGGGCAAACTTAACCAAACGGAGTTGTTAAAAAAAATGCTTGATAAATTTCGGAGATAACGGGGGGTTGTAAAATAATGCAGATCAAGACACCCTACATGACACCGTACTTGACCTGGCTAGGCTTTTAATTTTTGCCCCTCATATTCGTTTTTTTTTTTATAAATTAAAAATATAGGTACTTTATAATGTTTCCTTTGCAATACATCCGGATATTTCTTTAATCGTTGTGTAAGGCTTTTCCACACCACATTTTAGGAACGCGCGTCGACTGCACGTTTTTTATTTCATAAAGCTGCGTACTGACTCGCGTGTGTATCGCATGTGTCTGGAACTCTGGATACAAAGGCGCATAGATGGCGCGTTTAAAAAACGCGGTGTGCAAAGGCCCTAAAACGTAAGTTGGATTAGGTTTTATGCATTTTTTTTATGTTTACGGTGTCAGAAAAAAAGCCGGTTAAGTGCAAGTTAAAATTGCGCACTGAGGGTTCCGTACAAAATACGCTACAAACGGCCGTATCTAAGAAAATCCAGTGTTAGCAGATCCCTAGTCCTAAGCAAAATGTATGATGTTCGATCATTTAATTTGGTTACTGACATAGACATAAAATTATACTGTTTTTAGTATTTGTTGTTATAGCGGCAACAGAATACATCATCTGTGAAAATTTCAACTGTCTAGCTATCGCGGTTCATGAGATACAAGCCTGGTGACAGATGGGCAGACGGACAGACAGAGAGACAGACAGGTAGTGATAGGGTCCCGTTTTACCCGGTACCGCGTACGGAACCCTAAAACTCGTGATGGCAAAATGAAAAACTTAATGAGTCATTTAAGGAACCATAATTAGCCATAAGTTAGTAAATCATTGTATTCACGCTGCTAAGTAGAATATGCAATTACAATAAAAATAAACGAAGCAGAAAATTGTGTTATTTAGTTTTTTACTCGTGTACTTTATAATCTGTGAATAAGACCTCCGCGAATCATACTAAAAAGGCATACTTTTTAGATGGGAACATCACTCGATACTCTATTATAGTTTATAATTATTATATGCAATTGAACTATAATGAAATATTACGAGACTCCGCGCAGAACTATAATAACTTCAAAAAAAAAAGAACGCAGTGTTTTTGCAATTATCATTTTATCTGTGTTTCATTTACTGTAGTTTATGGGTTACTCGTAGAAAAAGTATTGTATACAATAGTTATATAATTAGCTTTTTGAGTGTCGTACCGCCACTAGGCCATTAGGCCACTTAGCAAGCTTCGTGGCCTAAACGCGGTACTCGACTGAAAAAGCATTCATTATATAACGATTGCATGAAATACTATTTCAGTCAACATTGGGAAGCAAAGCGCATAAATTTAAATAACAACGTAAGCAACTATTAGCATTCTGCGCACCGGGCGCGCTTTGGCTGCGGCCTGCGATGATGCAAATTTGCACGGCTCCGAAAGGAAGACTAACTTGACGTGCTTTCTTTAACTATGCTCTGGTTTATACGAAATTAAAGCCCCGTTTTGTTGTATTGTGTGATAATACGACCAACTAAAACATATATGTGAATAACTATAAAACCCCCCGACTTGTTCCACTAAAAGCTGAACATCTTGTGTTGTGCTCCGATTTTCATCTAACAAAGCTAAGAACACTCGGGTTAAAATTATCTATTACACAAAAAAACCGCACTCAAAGTCAGAGAGTCACAGACACGTTAAACTTATAACACCATCCCCACCCCTTCTTTTTGTCGTGGGTTAAAAATAAGCTAAGTTCTCAAGTTCCACTTAAAGTCGTGACATCTTAAAAGCTACTAATTCTGGTTTTAGATTGCTAACAGTAAAACCAATGTATAGCCGCTTTATGCATTTTGATTCATAAATAAATAAAAAAAAACAAATACCTATAAAATACAAACGGCTGCTGCGTCACCAGTTTTTTTTAAATTTGAACTTGGCGGGACATGGTGCCGAGTGTCTAGATATTTATGTTCTTTAGTCACTTATAGCTATCAAGGGTAGTTATATAGAAATTTGTTTATCCAGACACAGGTTCTCTAATTTTACGCCACTCAACACGATTCGCGGCTAGAAAATATATCAGGATTCTTTGAAGTCTAGTATTGTACATTTTAAATTTAGTAATTGTCGTTATACTCATACGTATCATTGTCTTGCTGATAGGCCATCTGATGCTTTCTGATATAGTGAACATTCTGAAAGGCAAAATTAACGGAGGAAGCAGCAAAAGAAGACCTAGTTTAAATCAAGTGAAGAAAGTGGCCACTGCGTCGTATCAGCAGACCAAAAGGCTAACAGGGGAAAGAGAAAAGTGGCAATTACTTCAACAACAAGAGCGTTGCTCTTAGGTTACGATTGTATATCATCATTGTCATTACGTTATACATTTGCATGTGTGTGTTACACAATGAGGCAAAATGCGGATGAAAATCGTCTCAGAGTTTTAACTCAATACATCTTGTTCTAACAATTTCTCAAGAATCATTCAAAGCTATACGTAAGATTAGAGTTGATTCTTTTTGCTGGCCTCGTGGTATTCAAGTGCGCTCGACCGGCGCCGGCGAGTACTTGTGCGACCCCGGACCGAGGAGAAAAACTTTATTCTTCGAAGTATGTACTCGCGCTGCGGAAGGCGTACAACGTGGGCATAAATGCATGTATCTGCGGGCCCGGGAGAGCCCCCGCCAGACGAGCCAAGCGAAGCGTAAGGGCACTACCTACCTTTTCTCTAAGCGTTTTGTTGATTTTTTGGACCCTAATAACTTGGGTTTGAATTATACCAGATAAACGAAATTATCGGGATATGATGTCAAGTAACTTCTCACCCAGACGATTTTAAGGAGCCCAAAATCGGTAGGATTGCATTATTTTATTACAGAGTCCTATGACCACCTGCCTGCTCCATCATCAGATCACCTTGATGGTATCATACTATTGCATTGTCATGAAACTTACATAAGTAGGTACGCCAAATTTTAGCCTAATTGGAATCCGGGAAGCAGGTCAAATTTAACTTGCAAGATTCCACCCGAACATATATACATGGTAACATTTCGAGTTATAAATAAAAGCTTGTAAAAGAGGGAAGATGTGACAAAAGAGATTCAAATGTCAATAGCGAACAAGATAAATACTGGAGCTGCCACCTTCCGACGACTTTGTAAATTAAAAGTCTGCAGTATAAAAAGGAAACTCGAATCAAAGGAGACAAAGATAAAGGCAGCTACGGCTGGTACACGACAAAGGCAGCGCCTGGTAATCCGGGATTAAAATATTTACGGCACGCCGCCGCAAATTGCAAGAAAGCCTCCTTCATACCGAATCCTAATCATCTGTAAAATTAAATAGGTATCTGACTTTTGGCATCAACCAAATATTGTACAAAGACAGCATACAAGTACTACCTCTAAGTAATACATCTAATTTTTGTTTTTTTCTCCTTCGCTCACGAAGTTACGGGCACGGGCACCGTTTACGGCTTGTCCACAAAAAAAGTAGCCATTGAAAACGAAGCGCAATCGCATCAAACCGCAATTAGATTGCGGAGAGTATTCTTTTTAACACGTTTTTATTAGGTCGACCTGTATGTAGTTCTGATGACAATACAATAATATGGTACTGTCGAAATGATCTGATGATGGCGGCGGAAGATATGGACTGGAACTTCACGATAGAATATCGTATCATAGCTGTGTTTGGATTTGATAGAAAAGTCTTGTAAAGCGTGTTTTTCTAGTGTTTTTTAAACTATTAATTTATTTATAGTTAAGATTCACTCTATACATTTTTCCTAACAAGTTGTGAAATTCGTACATATTGCCAGTTAAGGCTTAGAGCTAAAATGATTGGAGACAAATGTGTGTACTTCTGGCTTCATTTAAAACTCTACAGATTTCAACTATTTTGGGTACATGGGTAGCTATTCACAAAAAACACAGGTATTCACAAATGGTTATAGGATACTTTTACCTGACTACGGTGTCGAAAACAGGGACTTGATGATGACTTTTTCTTCTCCGCAAAAGACGTTGCGGGTGTCTTCTATTAAGTCAATATATCTATTAAATATATCGTCGTCTAGTACCCATAACACAAGCCTTATTGAGCTTACTATGGGACTAGTTCGATTTGGGTAAAAATTGTCCTGTAATTGTCCTGTAATATTTATTTGTCTCGCCCAGGAAGTTTTCGGTTTTGGACCGGACCGGACGCATCCAAATCCGGCAGATACATTGGTGGGGCCTGGCGACCCGCCAAATGGTTCGAGCAGCCGCGCCCCAATTCCTACAAACTATTATATGAGGCGAGACTGCAATTACGCAATTAGTTTTTCTCACTTCAGAGTATCCATTACAACCCAGTTGTTAAGGGACTACCTGTAAAATTTTGGTAAATTTCTGTGTTTTTAAAGTGATATAAAATTATTCCACTTGGTGCAAACCACGTAAAAAATATATATATTGTAGCTTGGTATTTGACCTATATTTTTGTCAATTGGAATGTTATAATACTTAATAAATCAAGAGAAAAAAAAGATCCGTAAAGTCATTTTCCTATCTTATATTGGTATATGCTCCCTCGTCAAGCGACGCTTAGACATGGAACCACAACCAATAAGTGAGTTATGATGTTCACTTTAAAATTGTCAACTGGTTTTTCAATAAATTCGATAGTTTTTAAGAAAAGTAGCAAAAAATATTTTTTTGACTAATAACAAATTTTGATGGCGTTTATCTCGGCGGTGAGTCGTGAAAATAAACTGAAACAAAATATTGGTAACAACGGTGGTTGTCAACACGATGAGACTTATACAACACACAAAAGTGAAGAGCTACGGATCGAAGGTCATTCGCGTATGGGAGCCCCTTAACAAACAGTCTTGGAAAAGATCTCATGACATATTTAGATTGCATGTAGTAAAAATTCCTCGCTTCCCATAGCCGTTGTCGTTTAGCCTGGCTCGTAGTGTGAGATGGGACGCAGTCGCAGATGGACGCTCATGATTAAAGACGACACTTAAAAGAGGTGCTTTACTTAGTAGTGAGTAGTAAGTTATGAGGCCATTATTTATTAAGAGGCCAGTTGATAGTGACATCGGAGGGACAGCTTCAACGCTGGCGGGAGCATTTTAAGGAGATCTTCCAAGTCCCGAACGACCCCGTTACTACGGGAACAACTGCTGCCAACTTGCCCGCACAAAGCCTGGACATTGATGTGTCTCCCCCTTAAGAAGAGGAAGTAGTGAAGGCCATCCAATCACTGAAGAACGGCAAAGCCCCAGGAGTGGGCCTCATTACAGCGGAAATGCTGAAAGCTGACTTTTGAGGAACATCTGGTCAGCCAAAGAGTTGCCCGACGATTGGAGCAAGGGCCTTCTCATTACCGTACCCAAGAAAGGAGAACTCAGTGATTGTGGCAATTGGAGAGGCATCATTTATTTATTATTAAAGTACAGCCACATTGTATGTAGTAAGTTACAAGTTATATGGAAAGATTGTGTCATACAGCATAAATAATTGATAACTTCAGGCGTTACGTTGCGGAATTCCATATTAGATTAATGGATGATGGTCCCTTTGCTTTTCCGCGAAGGTCTTGGTTATACATATGTGACAATAAGTTGTGCTCACAGATGCGCATATCTTCATGCAGATTCCACAAAATAAAACATAAACATATACGCATGCAAATACAAATAACCACCACCAGAGTATAATCCTTGACGCGTGTTTTGCCTCTCTTCGTGTCGAGGATTATACTGTCTGGTCAAGAAAATATGCGCATGTGACCACTATTTATTGTCACATCTAACCAAGACACTATTTCGCGGAAAAGCAAAGAGACGAAAATACATTAATCTCATATGATCATAGTTAAAACTACTTAAGTAACACCGAATCGAGACACTCGAAAGTTAATTGGAAACTGAATTATACCTATCGAAGTATCGGTAAAAGTTGCAAACATTGTATTTGTGGGCGGCGCCTTTGATCTCGCTAAATATAAACAGGAAAGGGCAATGTTTGAGGCCGAGGCTATTTATAGGCTTCTCCGTCAATCACAGAGAATAGGAGCCACACCGGTGTGATGGTTAATTTAATTAATTTCACCACCAAACATGCGTTGAAAGTTTCAATTTTCTTTGTCCGTTTTTCAACAATTTACCTCACACTTTGACGAGTCTTGCTTGTTGTTCTTTTACCTGAAACCAAGAAGAGTGTCGTTAGAATAATGTTGATATTTGTGGAAAAGTCGAATTGCGTTTGATTCTTCCGAAGCCTGGGATCAAAGAGGACCTCCTCCACTTGTCTCGTCTTTCCACTCGATTGCCCAAACGGAATCGGTGACATTTCGCTTTACGCACACGTTCCGAAAACCCAATAAATATTTTTGTAACATAAAGCGAACAGGTTACGGAAATTTGGAATACCGAAAATAACTTTTGCTACTCCATTTACGACATTAAAATAACGGTAACAAAAAGGAATGAAATTATCTCTAAGTAATCATTAATCAATGTGAGAAACAGTGAAGCTAGAGTAAAACCAACCTGAAAATGAACGACCCTCCACTGAAATTATATATTCGAGGTTAGTGTTTAGTTTAAAATTGGTTTTTGGCAAACGAAATACAAAAAGTCTCCATTAGACATAATTAGTTTATACAAGTCAGCTACAGAAACCAAGCTTTGATTGTACCAGTCAAAGCTCAACAGATACATACTCGCACTTCTCTTTGACTCCTAAATGGTCTGACTGAGTTACCATGGCGAAGTGCTCAAAATGTTAACGGAGAGAGCAAGTCGAATCAAAGGCATTTTTTATAGGTAGGAATTCGGATTGCTTGTACATTCCTCTATTGTTATGCAGCATTGCAATAGTGCAAAAGTTTCAGCACATTTTACTCTCACGAAGATTCACGACATTGGATGTAGGTCTGTAAACCTAGTTAAGTTCAAGACGAGATAAATCTGGCTGAGATTTCACAAGGCAATCGCGATGGCAATTTATAGCGATCGTAAATTGAAGCTGCAAACCACATTTCACGAAAATAAATTCGCTTTTTTCTCGATCGCAAATTATGCATAATGGTCTTTGTTATTTCTTGGCGTTGTTTAATTAAGGTGCGGCGGGCAGTTCGTTAGGCACGTCCGCCGCCGGCCGTCCGCCGCGCGTGCGATTTTCGCCTCAACATTCTGGGGTTTTGCTAACCGAGGAAACTTTGCAATTTCCGAATGATATTTTCTATTCAGTCGCGGTGTGCTAGATATAAAAATACTGCGTAATAAGAATATTTTATAATATTTTTTTTTTTTCTAATAAATTTGCATTATTGGGAATTTTGAGAAATTATTGGAGCGTTTCAAAGGCCTCAATTTAGTGAGGACATTGCTGTGGAGAAGTCATTTCGGGCCATTTCTTGCCATTTTGGCAGCGCCCCGGTTCTAATAAATAGTTTGAAATTTCGTTAATCTGCAGATATTTCGTCAAAAAGTTGTCCACGAATAACGGTCCGGGCACGACGCGCTAGCGGGCGGCGAGCTAATTTTCTCTTGATTGCGCGGTCGAGGCTTTTACTACACAGTAGTTAGTTGGCATCACATCACACGCAATGTATTAGGAATTCGTTTGCCGCGTTGCTGGTCGCACGTTATCGTGGCTGGCCTCTATTTGCTACAGACGCTCTTAAGAACATCAGAATCGTCGGATTACAGGTATATCCATCCTTAAGTCAGCAGGGCAGAAAAAAAATACTTACGAATTACCTAAATTCAGTATTTGGTATATTTCAAATGAAACTGTATGGTTTTTTAAATTGAACTTGTAATCATTATATATTCACGTATTACGTATTCGGCTGTACGATATATTAAACGATAAACATATGTATATAGGTTGCCTATACATAGTTACTAAATGATGACGAGGCTTAAACAAACCAAACCTTCTGTGATATCAGTTTATATTATTCAACAGTAAAAGTCAAAGGATACCAACATTCGTTGATTGATTACTATCAAATCCATACCCGATAAAATGGCAACCGAAAGAAAGGTACTTCGTGGAAGCTCGGCGTTGGCTGGTCGAGAGTTCGCGCGAATATAACGGAGCTATGAAATGAATTGAAGTTCGGAGGCGATCTATGTTTGATGTTTCGATTATAAATGAGACGTTCTATCTTATCTGTGCTTCATTATGTTCCGTAGTACGTATCATATTGAATATCAAAGTTATAGGAATACATGTCTTTAAAAGTTTATTTCGTTTGTTGTAGTTGTTTTCCCTTCCTTAGTAAGGGAAAGTGGAAAAAAAAGGCCGTAGGGCAGATTGCCAATGAGATAGGCAGAGCAAATAAAGGTGGCTGTTGGTGGGCCGAGTGCACCTGGATGACTACAAGCAGGCGGGAAGTGGTGTGACAAGTCCTGTCAGCTGCCGAGGGTGTCACATGATAACCACGACCACTCTGCCTAGAGTGTAGCGACAAAGGAGGAGTTATGATTTTTCTAAGGCTTTAAGCAATTTCCAAGATATTGATAAATGAAAAGGGTAAGTTCTAGAAGAAAAAAGTACCTTATGAACCAAAAATCTATACTTTTATAAAGTTGTAAAAATTAAATGTCTGTGCATTGAAGATTTTTTAAAAACAATGATTGTTATCGATTATTTGGAGATCACTGAAACGAAAAATATTCATATTTTTTTGGATTTTTTTATATGTTTGTATGTGTCGTTGCGGCTTCATCAGGCCAAATCGGCTAAACGGCTTTATACTGTTTTTGGTACACGGGTAGCTGGGTATCTCCAGATGATTATAGGATACTTAATACCCGACTACGCTGAAGAAAAGAAGATGACTTTTTTCCTTCGCGGACGAAGTTGCGGGCGCCATCTTGTGTACTATAAATGTACTCATATGTACAAAAATATTTTAAAAACATCGAATACCTAACATGTTTAGTAAAATTAGAAACTATGGACGACAAGGAACACATATTGAGTTGTAATCGTAATCAAGTAAGTTGAACAGTAGTAGTTATCTCGTATTAACCCATTGAAACCGTCACTAAATTCAGGTGCGGCAGTTTAGATCAGTTAGGGAGGGCAGGATTCAGCTCCCGCATCAAACAGTGACACGGCTAATATTTGTGTAACAGCGTCAATATTAGTTCAACGTGTATGAGTCGTGACTGGATGTTTGCGCCTTGTGCCTGCGCAATATCGCAGGCCACGTGTCTGTGATGGACAAGCGATATAAGCAAAAAAGTCGATAAGCGGATACGTGATGGGCGCAGATTTTTGTTGGCTTCCGTCGGATGGGCGGGGCGGTTTTTACTGAGCATTTGGCCGCTTGTAAATGTGGTAAATTTGAACCCACGCTAAATCAAAGTACACTAGAAATGAAACTAAAACGATTTTATATTTAGCTAAGCCATCATAGATAAGTGTAAGATGCTAATATAATTGCATTAATGCTGATAAATACAGGGTGCGAGTAAAATGAAAGGTTGCCGTTAGCGCAATGGCGTTTATTCATATATTCGGAGTGTGGGTGCAGCCACAAACACACACATACATAAAAATTCCTCCCTCTAGTTTCTAAACTAAACAATTCAAAAATATCTCTTATAGTTAAGGGTTAGGGGTGTTACAGAGCTTGCAGCGGTCTGCAAAAGTCATAATCCTTGACCTTTATCTAACGCCCTATGAAACTCATCCTCATCATCTGGTTTTGACAATTGATGCGATATACCTCTTTGCGTCTCTTTCGCGCCCATTGTTCCACTTTCCTCCTCGACGACAACGGACGTTGATTTCGGAAGCGACGCAGACAACTGGGTTGTCGATGGAGGCATCGTTGGCGGCGGTGGTGGTGGCATTGGCGATGGCGGCGGCGGAAGTTACAAATTAAAAACTTTCGAAAAGTAAAAGAGATTAACTTAGTAGCGAGCATTTAAATAAAGAAACTACATTGGATACTGCTAATAATTACATTTTTGAGACAAGGTTTTTTTTTCGTACTTTTCTTTGAATACCCGTCGACGAGACAATTTCTAAAGATTCCAAACTCGGTAGGATTGCATAATTCTGTTACAGAATTACTATGACTATCTTCCGGCTCCATCATCAAACCAGCTCTATAGTACCATATATTGTCATCGAAATAACGTAGGTATCTTAATCGGTCCCCTCGAAGTGATTCAAATCTTCTTTGCAAGATGTTAAGTTAAATAAAATCCGGTCAAGTGCGAGTCGGACTCACGCACCGATGGTTCCGTACAAAATATACGCTACAAACGGCCATATCTATGAAAGTCCATTGTTAGCCGAGACCTACTTCTAAGCAAAATGTACGCGGTAATCGATCATTTTATATTGATTACTGACCTATGTCAGTCTATACTGTAATTTTAGTATTTATTATTGTAGCGGCAACAGAAATACATCATCTTTGCAAATTTCAACAATCTAGCTACCACGGTTCATGAGATACAGCCTGGTGACAGACCGACAGACAGACCGACGGACAGACAGCAGAGCCTTAGTAATAGGGTCCCGCTTTACCCTTTGGGTACGTAAGCCTAAAACTTGTAAAAAGAGACTATAGATTGCAAAAACTTCGTATCTCTCTTCACCAAAGTCCGCCCAGAATACCAAAACGTCCCTATCTTATCCAATAACACGTCGACAACGCCGCAGATGGCGGCCGCAGGCGCTCCGGCTCAAAAGATCCAATTACTTTCTAATAATTCACAGATCATGTCGCAACGAGTGAATGACAAATCCATTTGTGCTTTCGAAAGCACCCTGTTACGGAAGTAATCTTCAATCGCGGACTAGAAACTAATCGCCAAAGGCGGCTGATCTGCTGAGCGGTGGCATAGTTTAATTTTTACGTCGTCTATACTATTATAAAGTTGTAAGAATTAAATGGCTGTACATTGAAGATATTTAAAAAAAAATAGTGTTACGGACTATTTGAAAGTCACTAAATTGAAATTTATTTTGAGATGTTTGTATGTTTGTGTGTGTCGTTGTGGCTTCATCAGACCAAAACGGATGAACGGATTTTATCTATTTTGTGTACAAGAGAAGCTGGGCATCTACAGATAGTTATAGGATACTTTTTATCCGCATACGTTCAAGCAATAAAGAGGGTTATAATTTTTCTGATCTCTTTGATCTTCTAGTTCGTAATAATAATAAGTCCTCTCAAGGCTCAGAAAAGCCAATGAATGCTGCTAGAAGCAAAATGCTGATGAGATGACAAATGATAACTTAATATGTATCTGAAAACAATTTTAAGATTTCAAAATTAGGTACATTTTATAATGTCCGGTGTGTAATCACTTTTTAAATTGAAGCCGACATACAGTAAAAATCAAAATAAGTTTTGTTACTTTACCTTTTTGCATTAAATATAGAGTTATGTAAATAATCTAATTTATTACAGACAATGTGTCAGCAAAATAAACATAATGGCAAAACAAACATTAATCAAAAGACCCAGTTTACAAAATTACGAAAGGAGTTACAGTACACAAAAGCTGTCAATGTTAAAACGCTGTCTTTAGATACTTCATTTAATATTTAGCAATTCTTAAAGCTGTCTATAGAGGGAAGGACATTGGGCCGGCAAACTCATAAACCACAATTTTATTTTTTCAACCGACTCCCAAAAAAGAAAAGACTCCCAAGAAAGGTTCGCAATTCGTCGGAACGTTTTTTTTTGTTACAGCGAATAAACTCCTGTTTCATGAATTCATCAAAGTGACGGCCCTTGTACTGAACAAAACATGTGCTTCTTTGATTCCCCCAAAAGGTTCGACGAATCAAAGAAGATAATGAAAGAAAAGTTACGAAAGCAAATTGTGTTAGGAAAGGTTTTTTATTATGCGCCTCTTTTTGAGTATGTTTAATTCTTATGCGATGAACGCTAAAAAAGATATTATATAGACTAGTTATAAGTGTATTTAAGTAGCTTTTTGCATACGTCACAAAATCGTCTAACCACGTCTAGGAACCACAGAAGGATATTGTGTTTCGAGGACCTAGGACGTTGGCAAGAAACCACAAGATGCAGTTAGCGTAAAACTGTTCATCGTGGAAATCCTTGTCTAAAAGTAGACATCTTTGATTTTAGATGATTGACCTCAGTACTTGAAGATGAAAGTCTTCAACCAGTGCGTATTACCCTATAGCCTACGGAGCCGAGACGTGGTCTTTAGCTATGGGTCTCTTAAGAAAGCTCAGAGTCACTCAGTGAGCTATGGAAAGGGCTCGGGATCTCTCTACGAGATCGAATCAGAAATGAGGAGATTCATGGACGAACCAAGGCCACCAACATAGCAAACAGGGTAAGCAAACTGAGGTGTCAATGGGCAGGGCACATAGTTCAAAAAACCGATGGCCGTTGGGGCAGAAAGGTTCTAGAGTGGAGATCGCTTGCGCGCAAGCGCAGCGTGGCAAGGCCATCAGCAACGTGGTCGGACGACCTGCTTAGGGTTGCGGGGACTCGCTGGATGCGGGTCGCCTCTATCCGGCCCTTGTGGAAATCTATTGAGAAGGCCTGAGTCCAGCAGTGAACGTCCTATGGCTGAAATGATGATGATGAGATGATAAACGTCCCCGTATCCATAGAGCGAAAAACGGCGCTTCTCGACAGAAGGACGTAAGTGCCGTGGAGATACGCTCTTTTGTTAGCGCACTTTTTTATAGCGCATGTTTTTCATCTGTAGTGTGCATTTTTTGGTCCGACATGCTCTTTACCGGTTTTTTTTTTCATTTAATACGTAGGCAAACGGGCAGACGAGCCACCTGATGGAAAGTGGTCATCGTCGCCTATGGATATGTGTAATATCAATGGATATGTCCGTTTGGAAATTATTAGTTTGTTTTTAGATATTTGCATCGATTACCTACCTACTTGTTTTGCCGGTCAATTAATGTCTCTAGACGATCAAAAAGGCCAGGTTCTAAGTTTAAAACGTTTTAAAGCCCGAACAGGAAAATAAAAAACTTCGCCATATTACGGAAAACTATTGGAACTAATTTCATCATCTGGCAATAGTAACTTTACAGAAGTCATTAAAGCCATTTGTCAATTGTTGTCAAAGTGAGGTGTTGATTGTGCGTGGTCTATTTCTGGGATATTGTGAGTTATTTGTGCGTTAACATGCCGAAAACTATTAAAAGTCTCATAAGAAACGTGATTTACAACATGACGAAGTATTGGTCGGATAGAAAGTCTGAAGTATTAGACTCTATTCCTCTAAATAACATCTCCGACCTTGTTGTCAACATGACGGGTACGTACATCATACCTAGTGTTGCTATATTTATTGCTAATACAACGCCCCCAGAGCAGGTATTTTATTTTCCTGGTCGGGCTTTAACACAATTATAAACTTTCTTCTCAGTTTTCCACTTGCGTAGTGTTGCGAAGTAACTTATCTCCAAACATCTGATATAAACTGGGTCTCACATACGTCCCCGCGATTCGCTGATTTGCTTTAAATTAATTCGGATCATTAATTACGCGTGGGACGCGTAACCAGGCTGAGTATTACTGGAGTACTATCTAAACTATCGTAAATGATGTTCCATTTGCATATTAATATGTAAATGGATCATTCGGAAATCTTAAAGCATTTAACCACTTAAGATGCCATACGGTTGCATTCCTTGGTGTGTTTTTGTATCGGGTGTGTAATGTTTTTAATAACTATTTTCGAATTTTCATGTTACATTATACGAATTGTATAATTTTGACCTGCAGAAATGATTATATAGTTTAAAAACAAAACGAATATAAACGTATTGCATAATTTCGAATGTAATAATAGTTTAGTTGCATAGTAATGTAATGTATATGCATAACATATCAGTAAAATGGTCACTGTATATAGTATTTATTGCTAATAACGTTCTTTTTTCAAAAAAACCAAGATCACATGGTTAAAAGTATATAAATTTCGCTCGTCGTCGTACCTAACGGTGTCCTGCCTTAAGGTAGAATAGGCAGATTGTTTTATACGTTATATTTGTTTTTACGATATTATGCATTAGTTACTAGTTAAGCATAATCGTATTCCGCATATTTAATTTCAATATGCATTCTACACAAATGCCAGGACAATTATGTTGCTCAGTATCGGTTTTTGCTCAGTGAAATAGGCAATGGTAGGAATCGTACGCCAAGTCGGACCTGCGCGGCTCGCTTGCTTCGCTCGCTCGTTAGGGTCGCAGTTCAACTTAACACTCCTCCTCGCTTCGCTCGTCGTCGTACCTAACCTAAGCCAAGTCGGACCTGCCTTAAGATGAAATAGGCAATGGTAGGAATCGTAAGGTGATTATTGGTGAGGCAAAGTCCCATAGACTTCGCTGGGTTGGTTACCTTTAAAGAATGGAGGAGGATCGCGAAACGAAAAGAGCATACCTGGGGCGGCCAGACGGTCGGCGACCGGTTGGTCGTCCCAGGTACCGCTGGGGAGACGTGGTGGAGGCGGATCTGCGTAAGCTTCAAGCCAAAAACAGGCGGGAAACCGCGCAGGATCGGAACAAGTGGCGTGCTCTCGTTTCGGAGGCTAAGATCCTATTTGGGTCACTATGCCAAAATAGTTAGTTAGTTAGGAATCGTCAGCCAAGTCGGACCTGCGCGGCCCCCTTTGTGTATTCTGCGTCTTCTACATCTTTCTCTGTGCGTTTGCATGCGTTTCGGAAAATATAAGTTAACCAAATAGACGGAACCCCTTGTAATCCTTATACTAAAAGATGTTATGTACCCTTATAGTCATCCTAACACTCCTCATCGCTTCGGTCGTCGTCGTACCTAACGGTGTCCTGCCTTAAGGTAGAATAGGCAGATTGTTTTATAATTTAATACTTTGATTGACACCGAGTATATCATATAACATTATGTCACCCGATCATTCGTTAAAATTTAGTTCTAAATTTTAATCATTATACTGAATGTACGTTATAACAAGGAAAATCACTCCTAGTGATCGTTATAAGGAATGTTTTTATGATTATACAGCATTCTGTTTTTTAATTATTATGACCAACAACATTATGCATTTTGTTTTTATACATTATGTTTAATATGAGTTTTAATAGTAGTTAAATGAAATTATGCTAAAAGTTTGTATTAAAATTGAACGGTACCCGCTTCCACCACCTCTTCACGTTTTCTATCGATAAAGTAATAATAGTAAGGTTTCATATCTAACGTTAAATACTCTCAAAACTTTGTCAAAACACAAATTATATCGCACGAACGTTGAGTGAAAACTGCTTATAGATAAATGGAACACTTTGGGAATGTGGATACATTGGAAATTGGCGAATGATTTCCATAAAATTACCTATTAAAAATCAAATGTACTGTACGTTTAGTTGTTGCTAGGGCTCTCAAAGTACCAAAAACAACTTATTAGGCTTACATTTATTAAACCCACCTGTAATTTCTAGTTAGGTATCCAAATTCACAGGGAGCTGACAATGTCAACTCTTGTCTATCTATCTACCAACCACGGACATCGACTGCTGAACAAAGGCCTCGCCTACAGCTCGCTACAGGGTGCGATCTTGCGAAGACCGCATCCACCGACTCTCTGTGACCCTCACAAGGTCCACGTAGTCGGGGGCCATCCTACGCTGCGCTTTCCTATGCGTGGTCGCCACTTCAGGACAATGGATGCAATGGAAAGGGCTATGCTCGGGGTTTCTCTTCGTGATAGAATCAGAAATGAGGATATCCGCAGAGGAACCGAAGTAACCGACAGCTCACAGGATTGCATCGTTGAAATGGCAAAGGGCGGGGCATGCAGCCCGGAGATCGGATGGCCGTTGAGGTAGTAAAGTCAACTCCTAAGAGCAATATAAATCTACACATAATGAAATAGTAAGGTCCTTTAAGTTCGCCATTACGTAAAGTCCGGGGTTATTTATAATGTACGAGTAACTAAGGACGGAGTTGCGCGCCGGCGCTCGGTTTCAATTTAAAAAGTTAGCGAGCTGCGAGCAGTTACTGCTAATGGGGTTTAGGGAAACAATTCGAGTACAATTTCGTAAAATTGCCTAAATCGGTGGCTTAGGCTAGCGAGGTCTTTTTAGTAAAATTACCATTTAAAAAATACTTTTTAATAGAGTTGCTCAAAAAGTGGTGCTTGCTAGGTACTTCACGTAGCTGTTCAGCGTGCGGAAAGTTAGTTTTCGCGAACTAGTGTTTTCCCTTTTCCATTTTTTGACTACTTCCAATTCATGACTACTTGACGACTGATTGATGAGTGTTAATATTAGTTTTCTTTAAACGTCGTAATCAACATAAACACCTACTGGTAATATAAGAATACGAAACATATACATGTTTAATATTTTATTACTTACCTTTTCATCATTATAACACGTTTATTTTTTTATATTGAATATTGAAAAATCGTTATTTATAAGTGGTCTGAATGGAACAGAATAGCTACCGAAACGCCTGTCAAAGAAGAGGCGTTTTTTTCTTACTGCAAGCATGTTTTAAGTTTCGAATTTCTTAGTTGTTGTTTTTTCAACTGTATTAAAAAACGTCGTTCGATACTCAAGCGGAAATGTTTTTCTTCACTCGTCCCGATATCTCAGTACTCGTGAAGCAATAACGTACTTTCCGCACTAGCAGCGAAATGTACAGTTAGCTGCAGAGAAAAGTAACCCCACTGCCACACTAACATTATTTGGCAGAGGGGTCACGTTTCTCTGCTGCTGACTGTACATGTGAAGTGACTCCCGCTTTTTTCTTGTTCTAAGTGCTAGGAGGTGTTTGTTTTGCAAGATTGCTTTTTTAGCGTTTATTTCGGATCAATTATGTACAAACTTATATACAGTGTGTAAATTTCGTGATTAAATTTTAATTTATTCATATTGGTCCTACAGAATGTATCGAATATATACTTAAACAGAAATATTTTTGAATTTTTGTGTTTATGGATCTCGTGCGAAGGAGTTTTGATTTTAGAAATTATGCTACGGACCCTTCTGTACACGTCATGTCATGCTAGTTGTCAAACTAATTTACATTTTACTCACATTACTGCTCGGTCGCACTTTAAAAAGTTAATTTCACACAAATTTACTTTCCCATAAATTTTATTTAATCAGAAACGGTGAATGGAAACAATATTTGCTCATGATATAATCTACAGACTGTATAGGTAATGATTTACATTTTTAAGGACAAAACGTAAAAAGTTAAGAGACATTAATCAGACATGTTTTGAAAACCTTCCATGCCAGAGCGCAATGTGCCAATTGAAAGGCACCCAGGCCATGTAAATGTAAGCGTATTTAGTCAATAAGTGAAAAGGCCGGCGCCATGTAAACGTCCTCCGGCATTCATGCCGCCGCATTATCCTCGCTAAAAGAAATATTAATGGCCGCGGGTCGGGATAATCTCTTTCCGATGTCCCTATTTACGGGGCTTACGAGCATCTTATATTAGTTTATTGCGTACAGGAAATGAGAGGAAATAATAATGTTATATTATTATTATATTCCAGGAAGCTGGCATGCGGAAAGTTCGTCGATAGAGTTATCGCCTGATATCTAAGCGTAATGGACAGACGTGCTCATTACTAGCACGAACGCATGCTTTTATTGAGCAAGTGCTCATTAGTAGCACGTGTGTAATAAAATAGCTAGTTATGAGCATGCTTATTCAGAGCGTGCTAAAAAATCAACCGACGTTCGATTTTCGAGCGCGACTGAAGAGCGCGGGTAGAAGGGGGCGTGCTCCGAGCGCGACTGAACAGCCCGTACGTTTGCTTTGAGCATGCTAATTATTTATGCGTGTAAATAAATAACACAGGGAGAAGGTTACACAAATCGATCTAGTCCTAAACTAAGCAAAGCTTGTACTATGGGTACTAGGCGACGATATACATAATAATAATAATACTTTTTATAACGTTTGATGATTCTGTAAATATTTATGAAGATAATTCAGGAGCTGTTGCTATCGCTAAGTATGGTAATTTCACGAAAAACTTGAAACATATTGAAGTACATTATCACTACGTTCACAAGAATGTTAAGAATGGAGTCATATGTAGATATCGTGAAAGTTAATTCTGAGGATAATGTTGCAGACATTCTGACTAAATCCTTAGGAACCATAAAGTTCTTCAAGTTCAGACAAATGTTGAATATATTACAGTAAACATTGGATATGACCGAGCTTTCAAAATGTACTTTAGTAAATTAATACACCTGTATTATGCAATATAAATCTTAGGAGGCGTGTTGAGTTTGTATATGGATGGAAGATTTATATTGGCAGCTTAGATTTATATATCTTTATTAAGATAGGTGTCAAATTTAGAACTTTACATTGAATCCTGACACTTTGAGTCCATTGTGGTTCTGCCTGGCCCTGAATCCACTCAGCACTCTGCTGAAGGATTCAGGACTAGGTTGCCGGCTTCGCAGAGGGGGTGAGATCATTTTTCATCTGCTGTACATGGACGATCTCAAGCTGTTTGCACCGAAACGACCAGAACTGGTGGAGCTAGATTTATTAGTAGAGCTGGATTTTGGTGTAGACAAGTGTGCGGTCATGCGTGTACAGCGGGGGAACGTCGTAAATTCAACGAATTTACAGCTTTCCGAGACAATATCTCTCAGATCTTTCTCCGAAGTTGAAACCTACAAGTATCTTGGTATGTCACAGTCATTGAGTGTTGCGGACGGAGACATTAGACAGGCAGTGAAGGAGCGTTTTTTTTGCCGCTTGACAAAAGTACTGAACAGTGTTTTGTCGGGTGGCAACAAGGCGCGCGCCTTCAACGCTTGGGTGATGCCCCTGCTCACTTACTCCTTTGGCATACTAAGGTGGACCTAGACAGAGCTGGACGCCCTGGATACGAGGGTCCGTATGCTGCTTACTACACACCGCATGCTACACCCACGCTCGTCAGTTATGAGACTGTACATCCCGCGTAAGTGAGGGGGCCGTGGCTTTTTAAACGCCAAGGACCTCCATAACTGCGAGGTGTGCAGTCTCAGGGAGTATTTCCTAAACAATAAGTGTGGGATACATCGCGATGTGGCAGTAGACAAAGGCCTCACCCCTCTATCCCTGGCAAACGAGAACTGGCGCAGACCAACGGTGCTTAGCGCCGTAGACCGCAAGGACGTATGGAGGAGTAAACAGCTACACGGGTGGTTCTACAAGGCCCTTACAGGGCAGGGTGATGTAGATCTGCTCACGTCGGTGAACTGGCTACGTTTCGGAGATCTCTTTGGGGAAACCGAAGGTTTTGCATGTGGAATTGCGGACGAAATTATCATGACGAACAACTACCGGAGGTATATCCTGAAGGACGGTACGGTCGATATTTGTCGGGCATGCCGCCGTCCCGGGGAGTCACTCAGGCATATAATTTCCGGTTGTTCTCATCTTGCTAACGGCGAGTACTTGCACAGACATAACCAAGTAGCCAGGATTATTCACCAGCAACTTGCTGTTAAATACGGTCTTGTGGGGTCTGAGGTACCGTACTATAAGTACGCACCGATGCCAGTTCTTGAAAATGGTCGTGCCACGCTTTATTGGGATCGATCTCTCATCACGGACAGGACTATTGTAGCCAATAAGCCTGATATCGATCGTAGATCGTCGCCTGATAGATCGATCTAAGCGCCGAGCAATACTCATCGACATCACCATTCCACATGACGAGAACCTCGTGAAGGCTGAGAAGGACAAACTCAGCAAGTAACTTGACTTGGCTCACGAGGTGACCGCCATGTGGGATGTTGATTCGACGATTATTGTCCCGATATTCGTTTCAGCAAACGGTCTTATAGCGAAGAGTCTCGACCAACATCTTAAGAGACTCTCGCTAGATGGCTGGATCAAGGGTCAGATGCAGAAGGCAGTAATCCTGGACACGGCGCGCATCGTCAGGAGGTTGCTCTCTGTGCAGCCCTAACCACCGGTAGCTTGGGCCTTGCCCCGCTGCCAGCGGCACCCTAGGTTAGGTTTTTTATAATGTGTTATAAACACTTTTGTATTTGCTTTTTGTATTTTACTTTTATATCCATTTTATAAAACACCTAACTTATGACTACAAATAAATAATGTGAATAATAAATAAATAAATAATAAATAAATAAATATTACGGGACAATTGTACACAAATCGAACTAGTCCCATGGTAAGCACAATAAGGCTTGTAATAATACTTAAATACATAGCAGACATCCAAGACTCAGGAACAAACATTAAGCTTAAAACAAAAAAGAGTATGCTTAAAACAAGCATGCTTATTGCTGGCAAATGAGAACAGTTGCAGAGCATGCTAATTTTAAGCAATAATTATGAGCATGCATTTTTTTGAGCACGCCAGCATGCTTAAGCCGTGGAGTTTATATAGAACGGTCAGTAGAAAACTAAATAAATTAAATAAAACTTGTACTCGCAACTCTTTAATATTCTCTTCTGTTTCCGCGATATCACTCATTTAAATAAAACAATTTAAACGGATTATCCATCCATCCCATCGCGTAAAATATCTCATTTGAGTTCCCGATGCTGCGGAAGCTGCAAAGTTTTATTTAATTTTGCAACCCATCTTTTATATTGGTCATATTTACGCAGTTAAATATTTTATGGACTAGATTAAAAACCCCAAGTAGTACTCATTAAAGCGGGATGGAGTAAATTTTATCCATATTTAAAAGATAAATGATTTCAGTGGCTTTTCTAAATTATCCTCTCATATAAAGAGGGTTAGCTGGATCGAAATATTTCGTTGTAACTACTACATTGCTGTTTCGAGTTATGCTTAGTTAATACAGCTAGCATCAAACAGTTCGTAGCGACCAAAGTAGGCAAAAATATAAATTCGAACTTCAGATGACTTTTCCTCGCTAGCGTGGAAAATGGAGTTTTCCATGCAGATTTGGCGCTGTCAATGGAACTTTTCGGAGCTAGTGAGGTGAAATATTTATTTCTTTGCTTGAATTGAAAGCCGAGTAAGCGACGTAATCTAAAATTGAACCACGACCGGAGCGAGTGCTTCAAATATAGATTCCTGAGCGTAAGGAAGCTTTCAAGGCACGAGAAGCCAAATAATTTTGCAGCCGTGCGAAACACCCAACTTTTTACCTCACTACAGCGAGGAAAACTATGAAATTATAACAAAGATTATTTTTTCATTTAAAACCAGTGACAATGAACCTATAAAACACACTCATAACAAAACAAACAAATAAACATATAAAAAATACTTAAAATGACTTTTCCACGTTAGCGGACAAAATTAACTTTTCCACGCTGATTTGGCGCTCTTAATGAAACTTTTTCGAGCTAGTGAGTTTCGAGTGAGTGTAAAAGTTATTCATTTGTTGTATGTGTGTCAAAAATACAAAACACGGTATATAACGGCGGAACATAGCGTTTTCTCCGTTTCATTATTCCGCTATTATTGCACAGCATGTGCATTAATCCGTGGCGGTAAATTTAATAACGGCTCCAGCGTCGCTGCGAAAGAATACAATCCCATAGAAATAGCATGTTTATGACTCAAGCTTCTGTGAATTTACGCCATTTTAGTTCGGCGACGCTAAATATCCGCTGCGCGGAAAATATCCAACTTTAGCAATATCAGCTGCGCCGCGACTTCGGAACCACACTGTATATAAAGCAATGTATTTTTTTAGAACTGCATAATGTGACGGGAGAAAAATGCTCGCTTTAAAAGATTATATAATATTTTTAGAAGATGCCCGTAACTTCGTTCGCGGAGGAGAAAAAATCACAACCCCTCTTTTTTTAGCACAGTCGGGTTAAAAGTATCCTATAACCATCTGGAGATATCCAGCTACCCGTGTAACAAAAATAGTTGAAATCCGTTAAGCTGATTTAGCGTGATGAGAAGCCACCACGATACATACTAACATTTCATTTTTACAACTTTATAACAGTATAGATTCATTCATTCGTTTATTCCATTGTAATCATGTTCATTGGTTAGTCGTGTTACAATTAGCTTCGTAGGTACATGATACCCTGATAGGGTGTACAATTTTGGGATATTATATAATATAAGAAGAACTTAATACTACAAAGTAATAAATTTATTCATTAATTCTCAGTAAGTACAATAATTGAAAATGAATACGTATAAATAATTTAATTATTATAATTTTCATGTTAAGCAGAAGGTTCATTACATTATCAATTATATTTAAGAGCTATTATTATGTATAATTGCAAGTCTTAAATTATAGTAGATTACATGTTTACGTGTGTGAGTGATTTGTCATTTAAAAATTCGTCAATTGAATAGTAACATTTATCGTGAAGCATTTTCTTTAATTTATTCTTAAATAGTTTATCATCAGCCTCTAGTTCCATAAGTTCGGTTATTTTATTTGGAATTCGTATACATCGATAGTAGGGGCCATTTTTAACCATTGCAAGTTTAGTACAAGGCATTTTCAATAGATTTTTACGCCTGCTGTCGGGTTTTAAGGTTCCTATTGTTTCTAACATATGCGGGTGGTGTCTGACATAGAGACTCGCGAGTGTTCATATTTTAAGATGTTTGAAATTACTAGAAGATGCCCGCAACTTCGTTCGCGGAGGAGAAAAAGTCATAACCACTCGCATTTTTTCATCGTAGTCGAGTAAAAAGCATCCTATAACCATCTGTGGATACCCTGCTACCCGTGTACCAAAATAGTTGAATTCTTTTAGCCAATTTGGCGTGATGAAGCCACAACGACACATCTTCTTCTCAATCGCTCCCTCATGTCTGAGGATTGTTGAGATCTGCTCAGACTAACGTTTTGAGATCCGGCCTCTAGGTCGTTTTCCTTCAACCTTTTCTATGACCATCATATCTTTCAAGTTATTTATACTCTGCGAGCGATGTGAGACATTTGGTAGACAGAGGTTGGGCGCTCTCTATTTTCAGCCCTTCTAGGACATGACATGTTAGTCCGGTGTGCCATCCATGGATTCTTAAACAGGCCACCAGCACCACATTTCAAAGGCATCGACTCTGTTTTGATCAGCTGCCTTCGACACATACAAATATACAAAAAAACCCCGAAAAATATATTTTTCGCTTCAGTCACCTCCAAATAATCGGTTACAATCATTTTTTTGAAAATATCTTCAACATACAGAGATTTCATTTTTACAACTTTATAAAAGTATCTAAGATGTGCAGACAGTTTTTTTTATATCTTCAATGTACAGACATTGGCTGGGTATCCACAGGTTATAGATGTGACATACGGACCGACGGATATGACGAAACTATATGTGGGTTCCGTTTTTGCGATTTTGGCTAAGGCACCCTAAAAACTATAACAAAGGGATTTATAGTTCTAAGGCAGCTCGCAAATATGAACTGTGACAACAGCGCAAGACGCAGTAAAAAGTCCGAAACTTGTATTTACCCTCAAAGACCTTTGTGCCACAAAGGGGTATTAGTTTAATCTCGGGCCCATCTCTCCGCAATACAGATGTACAAATATATATAGGCACGTACAGTGACTTCAGTGGCCTCACACATTATTCTAAAGAGCGGTATGAGCGTACCCCGCGATTTCGGTGACATTGAGTCAAGACTGGCGGAATTACGTATAAGTCATTTCACGCATTTCACCCCGCTAGGACAATTTTGAAATGGTGGCTCGTGGAACTGCCCAGGGTGCTCTATATCATTTGGTCGTACAAACTCCCCCCCCCCCCCCTTCCGTCTGGCATCGATTTCGAGAACCGTTCACCAAATTTTTACTCCGAGCAAAATCTTCAAAGGTCGTGTTTTTTGTGGGGTCCTGGAGCCGACACCAATATGACTCCCAAACTTTTTGGACTCTTTCTTGGAGATCAATTGACATAGAAATGAGTGATAACGTAGCTTTGGATGGTTTTTATGAGTGAACGAAGCGTATATCGTCGGGTGCCTGCTATACTGGCACATCGCAAAAAACATATTTTTCGAGAAAACGCGTGTTAAAGTTTTGGCAGCCTAGTTCAGAGTAGTCAAATGCGCTATGCGCTGTAAACTGACAACTATATTTTTTTTGTGTATGTAGCAATTACGAATACAATTACGAAGCACCTATATATTATTTCGACAGATGTGATAAATCCTCCTTGTTTTGGGAGTAGCCTTCGGAAAATTAAAATCGCTTATGGTTGGAGGTGAATCTTGTAGAGCTCGAGCAGATTGCAACAACAGGTTCCCACGCCTTTTGAATATGTTTTTAATAAAAAGAGAAGGCCAAGATGGCATCAAAAACGCTCGGTGTCCT
The DNA here is from genome assembly GCA_905404275.2 of Hedya salicella. Lineage (NCBI taxonomy): Eukaryota > Metazoa > Arthropoda > Insecta > Lepidoptera > Tortricidae > Hedya > Hedya salicella. The sequence goes on from FR990099.1 coordinate 10,755,341, forward strand.
AAATAGAGCGAAGCATTACTTCACTTTTGGACAAAGACTGCTGCTGTACAAATCACAGGTCCGACTCCATATGGAGTACTGCTGTCACTTCTGGGCTGGAGTACCTGGATATTTACTTGGCCCTCTTGACTCGGTTCAAAGATGCGCTGTACGAATTATTAACGATCCCACGCTCACGTCTAAGTCTACTTGTTGTGTGTTCTACCGCTTGTTTAATGGGCTGTGTTTCAAAGAATTTTATTGTTCTACATGATGCGCAGGCCAGGTGGCTGCAGAGCCACCTTGCACCATCGCACCGCTCGCCATCGGCAGGGTAGTCATCCACACACCTGGGAACTAAAATGGTCGCGCACCGTATGGTAACAAAGGCATTTTCTACCGCGCACACTCCGTGTGTCGAATGACCTCCCTACCGCGGTTTTCCTTGGAGGTTATATACAGTATGGGATTCTTCAAGAGGGGAGTGAATAGGTTCTTAAAGGGTCGGCAACACGCACGTGATGCCCCTGGCGTTGCAAGGGCTCATAGGTTGCGGTGACTGCTTAACATCAGGCAGGCCGTACGCCACCTTAGTAGTATAAAAAAGGTCATATTCAAGTCCGGAAAAGCACCTTTTTTGTGATGAATTTTTACTTTTCATAAAGCTCTCACATGTGAGGGGCTATCTGAGGTGGCATAACTTATGTTGGCAGATGTAGTCCTCGAATTTCTAGATCTAGTAATTGTTTGTCGAAAATTCCCTGTTAAAAAGGCTTAAAAAGTATGCTTATGTATTAAATATTTAATACATCAGCATACTTTTAGGGATTTTAAAATTATACCATTAATTGCCCTAATACAACTACTGTTACCTACTTAAAAACTACATTCACATATTCATATATGCGTTAGCTCATACAATGTATTTATTTAGCACTGTCATAAGAAAGTCCAATTTATTTATATTATAGCGTGCTATAGAATGAGATACACATACATACAATACATAGCTATTTAAAGTCATACACACTCTTCAAAACATGCAAAGTTACTCATCTATGCAAAACATTAATTAAGGAGCCGTATTAAACCTTTCTTAAAAGACAACTAAACGAAAAGACAAAAAAAACTTAAAAATCGATAAATTACCTTGCTGCGGACGTGTGTCATAGGTACTTACTGCTGTGACACAATCAAGTGACGTTTTTTTCATTTAAATTTGAAGGGATTCATCGCAACCACTCTATAAATAAAATAAACTTAGTTATTACTTTAGGACGCAATTCAAAAACTTGTTTATGCTATACAGCCACAACTCCGAAATACCGTCGCTTCGCGTGCGACCGAAGTGACGTATCAGCGGCCGAGTGGTATTTGGCTGTCTTGCAGGAAGTTTAGTGATATTTTTTGGTCAGATCTATATGGCCACTAGTTAAAAAAAGGGCATTTTAGGACACATTTTACTATGGCTCTCGAAATAAGGTCGTAAATTAAACGATTCTCAATACGAATCTGTAATAAAAACCAAATATCAAAATTTTGAGATGTGCCAGTATCGCAGGCACCCGACGATATGTGTAGAGAATATAAATAATTATGCAGGTAGATATGTAGAAATGTGTATACATTACCTGTATACGTACAAACTTTATCAAGTAAGTTTTGTAAACTAAATCTTAGTGTACTAAGTTTTCAAGAACAATTTTATTTCAAGCTTGTAATATCTATACTATTGTAAAGTTGTAAAAATAAAATGTCTGTACATTGTAGGTATTTTCAAAAAATATTGTAACGAACTATTTGAAGGTCACTGAATGGATATTTTTTTTCGTATATAATTGTACGTTTGTATGTGTCGTTGTGGCTTCATCACGCCAAATTGGCTAAACGGATTTCAGCTATTTTTGGTACACGGGTGGATATCTCCAGACGTTTCATTTTTACAACTTTATAATAGTATAGATATATGTATAACCGATGCAATCAGTGGCGGCAGAATGTCGGACGATCAATCAGTGACTACTAAAAAGGAGGTACTGTTATGACATACACAAATATCATTTATGACTACATGCTCCAATAAGGCTCCTATATACCGCTCTTGTCAGAAGCAAGTTCGAAGCAGGAACAGATATAAGTTTCTGCTTCGAGCTCCTGGAAAGAGTACAAAAAGCGTTCCTGCGCTTTTTATACAAAAAAGGTATGGCTATTATCAGTTTCTATTCCCAACTAAATTCTTGCTAGGCGGATTAAGATGGTAGCTCAGTTGGTATGTTTGTATGTTCCCTCACCGACTACAATTCTCTTTCTACCCCGTTATCTATTTATTGGCTTAACCGGCAGCGCGCACTGTGTCCCGCTCTTGTTCGAGCTTTGAACCTGATAAACTCGCTCCGCGAATCGGCCCCAAGCTGTGATGTGTTTGCTAGTAGCTGGTCAGACTGGTGTGATGAGTGTGCGAGAGGATGGATGTAAGGCAGTCTTCTGTGTAACTGTTATTAATGTTTATCTGTTTCATAAGGGTGAATTTTCAAAACGACTTTTTTGGATGTCCCAAGCTTGCAAAAAAAAAAAAAAATGCTATATACCAAAACAAAAAAAATGGTTGTATTATTTATGATGAGGCAAAGCCTTTAATTAAAAATAATGAGCTATTTATCCCCGAAAAAAAATATTAAAGTCCGTAAATGCACGATTACCATAGCTGTGAGGTATGTCACACGCGAAGTTTAGCTCAGCAGTCAGTAGCAATTGCATAAAACTTTATCTGTGATTGTCGTAATTAATTTCTGTAAAAAACATTTAAAAGGGTTCTTCCAAGCCTATATTATAATTCAGAAAAATATGCAAAAAATTCATAATTTAAAAATACAGAGATCGGAATGTGTTTGTCCCGCGCGCGAGCATCTTTTCATGACTCGCAAATACCTGCCTGGTACCGATTGGTTGAGCTATGTAACGCCAATTTTAAGTTACTACGTGGAAGACATTGTAGTTCGCGTTCAATTACCGAGCGAAGCGGACGCGTAATTTGTGTTGTGATTTTTTTAAATAGGTTAGTTTGTGACACGATGTTTTTGGTCAGCCTTTAAGGTAATTTGTGTGGCTAGTAAATATTGCATGTTCAACTACTTTATCGGCATGTCCAATTAAGTGTTTTATAGTTTAGAACACCGAGAATCAATCAATCCTATTGTCATTTACCTAAAGCTTATACTTTCGACAAAGAAAAAAAAAATGCACTTTTGCTGTAATTTGTGTGCCACTTTCGTCCACACAAATTACATTTTTTGTTTTATTTGGATATTATGAGCATTTTATATGCCTAATAACACTTGCTATCTTTAAAAAAAAAACAGTCAAGTGCGAGTCTGAGTATCGCACCGAGGGTTCCGTACAAACTATCACTAATTCCGACTTATAGCGCCAGTTTGCCGCTGGTATCTATGGCGTCACATACAAATGAGGGGCAAACTTAAACCAAACCGGGTTATTCAAAAAATATGATTACTCAAACACAATAAAAAATATATATATTTTGTTCGAAAATGTGCAGATAAGTGCAGATCAAGGCCTTTCATATGATACCTACTTGAACAAATGGCTAGACTTAGTTTTATAAAAAGTGATCGTTTGGATACTCTTATTGGTCGTTTCTTAGACAATAAAATATATTTTGTAATGTTTCCTTTGAAATACACGTGGGCTGATCATGTTTATAAATATTCCATATTTCAAACAGATAGCGTAACTTATTAAAATTAAAAATGTTATTTGGGTGGCAACAATGTAATTTGTGTGGCATGATTTTTATTGGCAGTGAATTGTAGCTAAACTATTCGTCAAAAAAGAGTGCCTTTTTCTGCATTTTATTCATCATTCCAATATCTACCGTAATCCATTATCAAAATTGTAAAAAAATATTTTAAAAACGCGCCACGAAAATTACCAAAAGGCGTGGTGTTCAAAAATTTACCCATAAGTATTCCTTGTGTATGTAGTATAAAATTGTATCTTAGTTTCACAGTGATTTGGTGTAACTGTAATACTGTAAAATTTAATGAATTAAATAAACGAAATAAATAAATAAAAAAATGCTTGGAAGATAGTTATAGATCAGATTAGAATTTTCATCCAGCATTTGACCTTGAAATCCTGATTGTGATTATAGTAAGTATAGAACCAAGTGCAATATACTGTTCTTGTCAAGGGGCAAAATCAGTCACATAATGACAGCTGACATTAGTTTCGTTCACTAAATTTACGCCAGCCTTTGTCGTATGTCTACAACGACCCATATAAAAATTAACTTTTTAACAAAAATAAAACCGACTCCAAAAACTGAATTATGCAGTTATTTTTTTACTTTGTAGTTTTTTTGAAGTCGGTTTTATTTTTGTTTAAAAGCTAATTTTTTTTAAACTTTTTAGTTAATCGTTACTTAAGTAAAATGGTATTTCGTGACAGCCCAATACGGCTAGGATACATTATTTTAGTATAGAGATCCGGTGCCTACCTTCCGGCTCCATCGTCAAATCAGCTAGATCGTACGGTCGTACCATTATCATCAGGATCATTTCAATTTGCAACTATGAAGAAGTTTGACTATTTTAATCGTGATGTATGTACCCGTAAATCACTTATTTGAGGAGTTCTGTGGTCTTCTTCATCGGTTCCACATCACCAATGTACACTTTCTGAATGCAAATGCTTATTTTGTTTCTTATAATACCAAAATCGCCATATGTATGCCTACAATATTTAAGGATTTCTTTCAATTCCTCATGGATTTCATCATCAGATCTTCATTAAAATTTAATGGGACTAATCTGGAAGCACCTTAATAACCCTTTTTTGGGAGTCGGTTAAAAAAAAAAATTGCGTAACAATACTCATGTTTACATATATATGATATACCTCGTGGACCCCAAACTAGACTGAGCCTGTATGTCTCCTCTCCTTGGAGTACAATATGTGAAGATGAAGCAATGTTAAGGATTATCTAGTTATCTTACAATACAATTGAAAAGCATGCATTATACAAAAACACGACAAAGGCCAGCGACAGGTGATGTGACAGGTGACAGAGTGTATGTGTTTGAGAGCGTGAGTGTGTATAGGAGTAAAGGAGGAGTGAGGGAATTAGCTGGCAAGAAGTAACTCCTCCGTGTCGTGATAAGACAGTGACAGTAGCCACTTCTTCACAATTCCCTGGATCTCACCAATTGTGTTATGTTGGACGCTGTTCACTTTGCAGATATTATTGTAAACGCGCCAATGCATGTAGTCAGGTGAGCGCCTTGCAAAGGTTGTTTTGTAATAGGGTTGTTGACTAATCTCAAAATTTGTAAAAAATATTTGTGATTCTGATAAAATAAGCAAAATAAGGAACTAATTCAAGATTTTGAGTTCGATACCGTACGTGTAGCTCGTTTAATGAGCATTTAAAGTTGGGTACGAAAGTCCATTTTTCAGGTATGAAAATATTAAAAACTATCATTATATCATTGAGTAACCCATAAAACGTAAAATAACTTTTCTTATGAAGCTATTTTGATAAACGCAAGTTTTAACATAGCTGCAGAACAAAGTTCCTAATTTCTCCATACAAGGTATTACAGTGTGACGTCGTCTCAATGTATTAGGCTTCATTCAGTATGAAGCGCGTTTTGGGTAAGACCCAAAATTTGCTTTCAACATTGTTATATCTCGGGGAGTTTTTATCAGATTGATGTAGTTTTTTCACCCATAAGTCTAATATAAAGACATCCTTCTATAATATACCATAGAAAAATGTTGTCTAATACCCTATTATGTAGGGGATCTCCGAACAAATGTTTGGCCAAAAAATGTGTGTGCATGGGTAAGTTTCTAACTATTATATGCGCTGGAACTGCTGCTTTATATAAATATAATCGTCTATATATATCTCTCATATATCTAAAATAAGCGCCATAAGAATCAATTTCAATTGATATAACTGCAGCAATCAGAGGTGGCAGCATGTCGGGCGATCGATCAGAGACTGCCAAGAGGTGTCACAGCTATGGCTACGTAACCAGTTGACAGCATGATAGAGGATAGTGTTAAGTCAGGTTTCAATACTGATCACTTAGCAATTTACCATAACGTACGTGTGCCGTCACGGTAAATATCGTCGCGTTAGGTCGAATAGAGCGATCAATCTGTAAGTACAAAATACTAAATAGAATGAATAGGGTACTTGACTGACAGATCAAATCATTCCCTTTTTATGAACTGGCAAAACAGTGAGAAAGTATGAAGTTTGATAGGAAAAAAGGTTTATGACGTCATAATTCTATACGGTCAAATTGCCTCCTTATTACTTTTTGATCATTTTAAAATCGCCAAAAGCTTTAAAATAAGTATTCATTTATGTTTTCTACGTATTTTCAGAAACAACATTTAACTGCAAACGTGACATCATTCATGTTGACTACAGGAAAGTACCCAATTATACAATATTACAAGCGAATTCAGTTTAACGTGGAAGGGAGCTGGAATATTAATATACAGAAATATCATAATTTGAATGCTATATGTATCTTAAGTATTTGATAGCTCTAAAACGAGGTGTAGCTATTAATTCGTTAGGTAACCGTGTAGATACTTTGCCGACGGTATGAATGCCTTGCCTAGTACGATCAGATCCTCTGCAATATGCGCGAGTAACTCTGTAGCGAGAAGAAGTCTCTTCTCCGAAAACATCTATAATATTATAAAGTAGTAAAAACGAAATGTCCTCACATTAAAGATATTTTCAACAAACTATTGAAACGGACTATTCGAATCGAAAATCGGTCACTGAATCGAAAAATATTTTATTGGATTTTTTGTATGTTTGTACGTGTCGATGTGGCTTGATCACGCGAAATCAGCTAAACGGATTTCATCTATTTTTGATACACAGGTAGCTGGGTATCTCCAGATGGTTATAGGTTACTTTTTACTCGACTAAGCTGACTTTTTCTCCTCCGCGAACGAAGTTGCAGGCGCTTTCTAGTTCATTATATATTAAGGATAGCTCTTAAAGATCGCGGGGAGTCTGTGGATGCGGTGTGCTCAGGATCGTACCCTAAAGCCAGCTATAGGGGAGGCCTGTGTTCAGCTGTGGCTAGGGCTGCCATCTTGATTATGCCGGAACCTGGACAAAATTTTCAAAAACCCTGATATTTGGAGGAAATTGCATTTTTCCCCGGACATGTTAGATTTTATTCAGTTCAATAAGGTTTTCCCTGATACAAAAAAAAGTCCGGGTTTTACCCGGACACACCTTAAAAACCCGCCCGGGCGGCCCCCGGACAGCCTCCAAACTAGGACAAATCCGGGGAAACCCGGATGGATGGCAGCCCTAGCTGTGGCTGATAGATAGTAGTTCTCCACAGTCCATTTTCTGAGAAAGTATCAGACGAGGCTGGCCGTCGCACCCTTAGTCAAGATGTGATGCTAGTTGTGGTGATAGGATTGCTATCATCATCATACCACACTTTCATCACCTACTGCTGAGCAGAGGTCTCTCTTCGAGCACGCCACTTATCCCGGTCCTGAGCCAATCTCAAGCAGAAGTGACCTGCAATCTTCCGAATGTCGTCCACCCAACGAACCAACGGAGGAGCGCTAGCGTAGCGTTAACAATGAGCTTGGATGGCAGCATGTCTGACCGTTGTCGATGTGGTAGGCGGCAGGGCGCCACGGCGCCCTCGGCAACTAGCGCTAGTGTGCGTCAATCACGTTGCGCGGCTAAGCCGGCCGTGGCTTCGCCAAGGCGGGAAGCCGCACGACTGACAACTTGCTCGGTTTATTTCCGTATTGTGTTTCCTTCGTTACATTGTCAGGTTAAGGTCGAATTATCTTTCGGGTATCTGTTGCGTGTTATTGAGAAATTTAAGTTGTAATTTGATGTAAATTTAAATGTGGATTGATGTATATTGGAAGTAAAATGACGTACACCAAAATCCCCCAAAGCGGCATCGTTATAACTGTAAGTAAATCAAGATCCAAAGGTTCCAAAAATTACGGACATTAATTAAAGCATGCAGTGATATAGGTTATAAGAACTTCGTAGTACAGTTGAAGTGGCAAATAATAGGAGATTTTTTTATATAAAAAAAGTAGCTATATTACTTTACTTACTTAAATAGCTTATTAATAAATTAAGTACAGAATGGTGTTCAGTAAATAAGTGGTCGATTATTTAAACGAATTAAAAAGGCACCTCAATACTTTTCGTTATTATCTTCACTTTCAAGTTGCTCAAGACGGTGTTCAATGAAAAAAGATTAATTTTTAATCGACACCTTAAATTTTTCCCTAAACTTCATTAATTTGAAACCTTTCAAAGAATATTTGCACCGCCTCTGATACTCGAATAAACGGCACGGCCAATTAGGAAGTTTTAAACCGCCGGGAAGATAAACGAAAGCGTTTCAACCATATTACACCCATGTTTACCTCGATATTATATTCCTATCGTGAGCTGGACAAATGTTTTTCCACAATCATAGATTTTCACTGTCTGCACACACATTTTTTTATTTTTCCGGTTTAACATCCTGCCGCGACTAATATACATTAGTGACTGTGGCTGCCATGAAAACCAGCGGCAGCCACATACAATTCATGGGCACATAATTATGTAATAACTCAATGTATATATCCTTGTATAGCCAATGTATAGCTTCCGCTCATAAGTATTTATTAATTTTCGCATACAATTGTACAGAAAACGGACTTTCAAAATCATGCTGTAGAATCAAAACCAGTGGGCTATTTTAGATGCTGCATTTTTATTTAGGTAATATACTGAGTTTAAAGTCGGTACAGGAGATGATCATCATCTCCTTGTCCTTTCCCCATTATTTGGTGTCGGCTCTCCTAGTTATTATTGACTGCTGAATACAAAATTAAACAGTTTTGTACTAGAAATTGGTTCATGATTTTTTTAACGCTTGTCTGCTGGTAAATATAATATTTAAAAGGATATCCTGGATACCATTTTGAAGCTTAGTAAGTGAGCTTGCAAATATAAAATGCAAATTGCACGAAAAACAGACAAGTGACTATGATTTAGCAGTATAACTCTCAAAGTATTTTTTCTATGGAAATTGGATTGTATGGAGGGAATAATGAGTAGGCAAATATTAGAGTAAGTAAGTAACAACTCTATGTGTTATTTACATCAAGTAATTATTTCTGTGTATCAAATACACAACACGATCCATGTGTCCATTGACTCACCTACATACTTACATGAAATTTCATAATTTAAAAGTTCCAACTATTTTTATCTCTCGTAGCATATTTTGTTATGCCAGTTTTTACAGGCCCAAACTTCACCGGCATAGTCACATTTCAAGGCAAGAAAAAATTAAGCTATGATGTCCTTAACATTTGAAACAATAAATTTTATCTGTAAGTAGGCCACTTTTACACGTCTGAGTCTACCCACCAAGAGTAATCACCAAAACACGAGCAGGGAACGCGAGCACAGGAGGGACTAAGTAACCCTTTTCAGCTAATCCCTATGTTTCTATTTTACCTTTCTTTCCCGGCGAAGCACAGTTGCTCTTGTTGCTCGGTGACTTCGTCTCCGCGGCAGCCATCTTCGCCTTCTCGGAGGCCATCTCGTGCCGCTGTCCGGGTCCGAGTTTACGCGAGCGCGCGCCGGCTCATCCCTTCTCGCCCCAGGCACGCGAGTTACGGACGCGACCGGTCCTGAGGCCCACGGATACTATTTTGATGATAATGATCGATGAGTGACCGGTGACTAATTATTACGTTGGCAAACAGCCAACACTATATTGACTTAAAACACACAAAAATCAAACGCACACGGATATGTTATCGCTTGTCATTTTTATTCTATTTACTGTCACGCGGTTGTCTTCATGGAAATTGCTTTGTTTCTGACTTATTTTCTGAGAACGTTCGTAGTTTTAACTATTTGGGTGCGTGGAATATTAATTAAAAATGGTTAATCCGTAAAAACACGGTCAAGTTCTGGTATTCACAAATAGGTAGTTGTAAGAGATCGAACGATGATTCCTACCGAGAATAAATAATTTGTCGACTTCTTATTTTCATAGTATTATTGGTACCAATGAAAACATTGCACGGTGATAACTATAGTCATAATAAAATACATGTACAACAAGAGTTTCGTATTTAAGAATCCTATGGGATTCATAGGACCCATTATCCGCTCAGTCCATACTAAAACCCCGCGATTAGAAACCCATTGTGGGCATTGCGCATCATGCCTGAATGAATCGGCTGATGCATAAAAGAAAAACGCATCTTATTGCTTACATTTCATTGATAATTGAATATAAAGATTTGCTCTCTTTTTAAGGCGAATATTAAATGCTTCCATGAGACACGAATCTTGGCTTATTTTCTACCGGACTGATAATTATTTTGCTCCGTGACTTGACACAGCAATGCCTGCACAAATAAGTGACTGCGCACAAATAAGTTGCCTTAGCCCGGCGCTAAAACGGCTAATTAGTGTTAAAGACTACGCAAACTGTTGTTGGCCTGACCTGTAATAACCGGCCCGAGAGCCCGAGATATTTTCCGTAAAGCTTGCTTCTCCCGGATCGGTGCCAGGAAAGCGAATTGAAAAAGTTCGCTGCTTTATTGCAGGCTCGCTCGTTATACCATTTATCCTAGTCCGGCCACTTTGACCTTATTCAATTGTTATTCATAGCGTGCCAAAATCTGCGAGAGCTGTGCCTTGGAATGTTGTTGACAAAACTGGAACTGATTGGTAGGGAAGAAATTATGTAACATTTTATGACAAAGTCAGATTATATTATATACAATTTCGGAGATGGATTTCAACTTTTTTCATTCTTAAATTTCATCGTCTGTTCCCTTACAAAATAGAGCAGATTTACGGGAAATTCTTTGTACACTTTAACACCCTTAAAAAACGAAATTCTATCTGTCATTCGTTAAGTTATGGCATTACTCACTTCCAAGTGTATAGATTAGATAAACCATCAAGTTCAAGAGCAAAGTTCCAAAAGTACGGTACATGTTGGGAGAGAAAAGTTTTGTTTGTCATGACATGACATGGCTGGCGGTGCCACGGCACATGTCACGGTCCGCAAAGTTGCCCCGATCCTTCGAGCGATGAGTTACCAAAAACACAACTTTCTTCATCGTGTTACAAAGTTATCAATCAAAACTTTAATGTGATAATGACTATGCGACTATCTTTAGAATAGACCCTGTCCGAAGTATGATAATATTTATGATGTCGTAGTAACCTAGTATTTAGTTCAATTTATATGATAGTCGTTACCAGAGAGATGATAACTTGATAAAATGACTAAGTGACCTAAGTCAAGTATGTCCTTTTGAGTAGGTGAGAAAACAGCGATGAATATGCCAGCAGCTTGAATGTATTGTTCTGTTCTGAAAATAAGACTTTTATACTACAGCAATGGAGGTCAAACTGGCAGTGCTTCTGATGGAAATAGTTTTAACAATGACTCTTTACCTTGGTATGAATTATTTTGCCTTTTTAGATGCTACCTCACACACAATTCTATTCTGATTGTACCATATTTATAAGAAGAAGCAAGCAAATCGCCACCATGCAACACAAGCTATATATGCTTGTGTTGTGTTGAGTGCAGGCCTTATTCATGGCAGAATTTGTGATCCTAGCCAATTGCTTGTAATGTGAGTATCAGAGGCGTGGCGGCAGAAAAACAACAAGGGAAGCCGAAGCGTATTCATTTACTCATATTTAAAGGAAAAGGTGGTTATAAAAATTTACTACAATCGAATATATGGACGCCAAGCGACTGGTGAGTATTGAACTTAGGCACATGCCAGGACTTGACATTTTTACCATGTGAAAGGGTGCAAACGAGGAGACGGATCGCCTGATGGTAAGCGATCACCGTCGCCCAGAGGAGTCACAAGCGCGTTCCGGGCCTTTGAGGTGGGAGTACGAGATATTTTTTATGCTCATAAAAACATTTAAAATAACATTGTCTAACAGTTGTGTGCCTAAATTTATAAATATCTATCATTAAATTACAAATGTGGTATACGTAAATGAGTCTGAGAACTAGTTTCGAGCTAAAGCGGAGCAAAGTGAGAATGCCAGATCTCGGCCGCCCGGCCGCCGGCGGGCTATTGTTCCTGCCAACTTATCCACCTGCAAAACCTTGCAATTCGGTCGGCATTATATCACACCAGAATTCCCGCGGTTTTGCCCTATCGATTAGGATATCTGTCGAATATTTTTATTCATCATTTATTTCAAATATCACTGTCTTTCCATGATGTCTCATACTCATAGAATTTCGAACTTTCCGAGAACTTTACTGGGTTCGTGTCATGTACTTTGCTAGGAAGAATTTTGCTAATCTTTTACATTTTTCACGTTTAGACATCTAAAATACTGTCTTGTATAATTTGCGATGCGAAAGATACATATTTTTTATATAAACGTATAACGTATAATTTTGTTTGGTTAATATTTGGACTTTTACTGTAACGCAATCGAGTTCACATGTAAAAGTTGCTGGAAAATATCAGAACACGACTCTATTGTCAGCGCATTAGAGCGTCTTCAGGTATTTTCGGCAGAATTTATCTATCTAAATTATTTTAATTGTTCTACTTTCTATTCTTTTCTACTTCTTAATTAATCCTAACCTATAACTTATCTTATGATTGACAGTTCAGAATGTATAGACAGGTTAGAAATATACCATATATATCTTCATTAGCAGAAACATTGTCATTCTGTCACCTTTTATAAGTATTAAATGTATGCAGTATGCGAAATTGCACACGCATTTTTGACTGAAAGTACGTTTACACAGTCTAGTTTGCTAAGAACTTAACGCAACGGCACTAATATTCTGTGATTGAGTTAAAAACGCACTAGATACTGAATTAGAGAGCTGTAGTTATTTTTTTGTGCCAAGTGTCATGGATCTAGTGACCAGCTACATGTCTGATATCTACGATGAAAATATTATGACTAGAGGATGACGGATGAGGCAAATGAATTATTTTGATGTTTATTCTCTGGCAATAAAGTCGGTTTCGGCAACCGCGGCGGTCGAGTCGAACGGGCATTCCTTTCGATTCACAACTCTACGCCTGAGCTACCGAACCGGTTGTTCATGAGGATGGAGCACTAGATTACGGTTGCGGTGCACGGCAGATGCAGCGAGCACGAGGGTCGGCGGCGCGCGCGTCAGGCGAGCGCGCGTGTCGCGTGCCACGACGCACTCACACACATTTCTGACCTGGCGTTACGTAAGCACGGTAAGCCGGAGCACTGGCGTGGGCCCGAGGACGGTGCGGCGAGCGCGGAGAGGTCGCGTGCCGCTGGGCGCGTTGCCCGGGCGAGATCGATGCGGGCGGCGCGCGACACGGGAGTGCAGCTCCGGGGCTCGGAGGCTGCGCCCCTCGCAGCCTCCCGCACCTCCCGCGCGCCCCGCGTCGCGCACGCGCGCTGCAGCTCGCGCGCCGCCGCGCCGCCGCCGTGAGACGTTTCAATTCCCTCTACATCTCGTACATCACTATCTCAATTTCGTTTTCTCCGCCGTAGGTATGCCATCGCCAATGAATAACACTAATCAACGGACTCGTCAACTACGAATTTTTGAAAACGCTATTCAGTCGCAAATCTTTATTAAAAGTTACAATTACACACTTTATAAGCATACGTTTTCTAAACATTTCACACGAAAAATTGCAACAAAGAAAGTTCAACGTAGAAAGTTCGACAGTTAATTTGCTAAAGATCACCGATCTTAACATAAATATCAAAGGTTGTGCTTGTACCGCCACGCTGGAGGCAGTGATCCGAGTTCCTATTCGGCTCAAATCAAGGGCAAAGCGTAATCCTCTGAGGCAACAACCGCGCTCGCTACGGTGGCGTATCGGTGTAGGTGTATACACCTACACAGCAGCAGGGGTATACCCCTGCTTTTATTTTACAGAAGCGTCTACTGATATCTATAGTGAGTACTGTCATTCCTGTAGACTCAAATTCAACGCTATAGTTTTTAAAGACGTAGACAGGCTGTGTCATCGTGGACTTTAAACGTCATCGTCCGCCGGTCTTTTGCGTCACTCAATGTGCCCTATTAGAATGGACTGGCCTCTCAAGAAGCGATGGCGGAATGTCTCTGATTCTGTGGAGTAAGGAACGGGTGCTAGTGTGGTATGGAACCTGTGTGAACACTGGCCTCGTCACATCTCCACCGAACATCAATTACGGCTGGAGCAGCGGCAGATGTAGCCGAATGCCTAAAATGCCTAAGAGTGTTCTCTGAGTATTATTTTACTCCTTTTAACGTCCGGTCTTTGGATCGACTTCTTCAAAAAAAAATTAAAGAGGTAGCAGTTTCCTCGCTCAAAGAATCTGTTTGGCAATTCAGCAAAGAAACACGCCAGCATCTTGGGTACAATGCCGCAGAGGCCATTTTTAGATTTAGTGAAGATTTCATTATTCTATATTTTTTTATTGATTTATTAACAATTTTCATTGTCATTTAGATTACAATTATTATACTACAGCCCGACAAATTGCTTTACGGCCCTCGCCATGCTGCGGATTTAAGTGATATTAATTTATTTGTAAAGCCGGTATTCAAATATTTTTTATGCAAGTAGGCCTCAACTTTTACATGTTTTAATTTTACAATAAACAAAAAAACATTCACAATCTAGATAACGACATTATATAGCAATAATGATGCAATTAGGAATGTCACCAGTGTAAACAAAGACAATACAAAACCAGATTTCGCGATTGTAAAAAAAACTTCATCAATCCCGCCACTACAAAAAAATACCCAACAAAAAATAAAATTAATAAAAGTGTGATGAATCTGCCACTATGCTATACGAAAATAAGTACCAAGTCTCAAAACCTTGCTTACCGTTTTGCGAAAAGACATTACATATTACTATTTGTGATAATTTGGAGCTGCACTGGTACAGCTTGTTATATAGGAGGATAGACGGTTAATACGCTGCGTGTTTTAAAGATGTTGCATGTTATGTCTTTACGTCTAGTTGACAATCTGTGTCATATCTCTCATTCGCACCCTCCCACTTGTTTAAATGCTTCACAAAGTCAGTGAGCAGCACGAGAATGTGCAGACATGGTACTGTTAATATACTATTAAGGTTTTTTGTAGTTGTTTAAAGTTTTGTGTTAGGTTCTCTGTTAGATTCGCTCTGCGGTATACTGTACTATGGTACAAAAAGCTCTTCTTCACAGTTTGATGCTGGAACGCAATTTTGTTTCTACTAGACCATGATTACTAATTTAAGTTGCTAGATTTGTAACACATCCCGCAGACAACGAATTGAGTTAGCTTTACTGCGTTTTAGTAAAGTTATGTTTTTCCGAATTATATATATAACTGAAAGTTCGGAAGACCACTTTACCCGTGTCTTAAACAAAAGGTGGCATCGGAAACCGCCAAATGGTGATGCCATCGGCGGTGTCTACATCTTGTCTAAATTTAACCAACAAAGTGTTAGAAACATCGGAGTTTGGTTATCGAGATTCAATAACAGAGTAATGAGTGCAAAAATAGTAATAGTTAAAGGATGGAGTCAATGCACAACCCAGTTAAAAAGATTTGGAAGCAAACTTAGCTGGGCGGGGCCAACTAGCTTAGGTCCGCGTCAGCCTTATGACGTTTCGGTTCAATTCCCAGTTCAGGTTTCAGGTGATTGAAAAAAAATGTTTTATGCTATAAAAGGGAAGTGGACGTCTAGACACGCGAAGCAAAAACACAATGCAAAAAATTAACCCTTATGGTTTCGTCACGTCCGCCCCTTCGTCCGTCAGTCCGCATGGCACAGGCATTTTACTCAAAAACTACAAGATGTATATTAATGAAATTTGGAGTACATAGGTGTCTTGTACAAGCCGCTACTTGGTTTGGTAGTTAAATAATAAAAAATATATATTTTTAGGGAGGGCACTCCATACATGTAACAGACACTGGAAAAGAATTCAGTAAATACCTATGTGTGTGCAAAAATTAGGTGTCTAAAAAACTTTTGATTTGGTGAATAGTTGTGTCCCCCTCCCCTCTATTTTCTAAACATGATGCCCAACAATACGAAAAACTGAGAGATAAAACTTAGTAGATACTTTGAACGAAAATTATTTTCTATATGATCGACAATACCGTTTTTGAGTTCTTTCCGAAAAACTGTGCTTGTCAGCAAAATGACATAAATACCGTGGAGATACGCTCTTTTGCTACTTTCGCCCTTTTTGATATCGTGTTTTTTTCATAGTGCATTTTTTAACACGCTTTTATTAGGTCGACCTGTATGTAACTATGTAATGGAATCTAAGGTAACTAATTTAACCATCTTCCAAGGATCGTAGCGTCATGAAAATTCACAGCTGTATGTAGTTCTGATGACAATACAATAATATGGTTAGGTTAACTGGAAGAGATCCCTAATAGGGATAAGTTCGCCTTTGTACTTATATCTTTTAAGTTTATTGCTTTTGTAACTGGTTACTATGTACAATAAAGTGTTTACATACATACATGCATACATACATATGGTACTGTTGAACTGATCTGATGATGGAGCCGGAACATAATGAACTGGAACAACATGATGTAATATCATATCATAGCATTGTTTGTATTGGTTAGAAAAGTCTTATTATTATAAACAAAGATCAGAAACAAATGAAAAAATTGTGATATAATTAGGTGTGGACGATTAGCTCAGATGGTAGAGCGTGCTGCCCCGGTCTGGCTCAAGGCACTGGTTCAAGTCCAGTATCGTCGAAAAATTTTTTCATTTGTTTCTGATCTTTGTTTATAATAATAACACTAGTGGAGTGATCCACTAATAAATTGCAAAAATTGTGATTATTATCATGATATTTGTAAAACAAAAAAGTAGAAAAGTCTTGTCAAGCGTATTTTTCTAGTGTTTTTTTAAATATTAATTTTTGTATGGACGGCTGCTAAACTTTACATTGAACATGGTCCAACATGCTCTTGGCCGGTTTTTTCTCAGCACCTATCCGTAGTTTACGAGGGTCCTGATGGCAAAAAAACACGATACGCAAGCGACAGAAATTTACGAATCAAATTTGTGATGTCATTCCAACCACCAATTAGATTCATAGATTTCAGTGTACGAGTACCTGTCCCGGTTCCGCGTCGCCTTAGACGAGTTAATTCCGAACTTAGTCTAGAGAGTTTCTCGGATTCGAGCGACAGTATCATGCCAGTATTGTGGATCCACTTTGCTGATTTCTGTTAGATAACTGCTGCTAAATTCACAGACGAAACATTCCTCGTGTATCTGAGGCCTAAGCCAGCCCCGCCGGCCGAACCGCAACGAGTCAACTGAGCGGATAATAGATACGCATTACACGAAGCTCGCGACTATCAATTATGAATCTAAACGGATGCTTATTAAAACTGATAGCGCCTGTTCTTCCCTAAGCGCCACTTACATTTGACTTTAGATACACTGTTTGCTGGATAAATACGCTGCACTTAGCCGAGTGTAAACGTAATCATTTATTATTCCCTTGTGTAGCACTTTTCTCATTTATTTTCGGGGTACGCTTGTTATTGCCTGGTCTGGCTTTATTTTCAGCTTTGGTTACGAAGGAACTACTCAGGTAATGTACATTAGTTACAAAATATCATTGTTCCCCGGCAACTTGGGGTTTGAGCTCTATACAGGGCTCGTCCAAAAATCATGTGATCATATTTAGTGTAGGGGAAGCAGGAGGAATTACGTTCACTTCAGGGAAAATGCCGATATACTTGCAAATATCAATGTCTATTCAGAGAAAATCAAACATAACACAAGTGTAACTAATCAGTTATTAGAATATAAGCACAAAATATAGTAATATCTCTCTGATAAGGAGAAAAAAAAGACTTTAAAACGCAAAGAAATTAACGTCATTAGCCTCAGCTTTGGGTAATGCCATTCAGACAATGGGGTTATAACGCTCAAACCGACATTAGTCCAAATAATATAATTAAGATAGCTTTTCGTTAATTAAACAACAAGAGATCAGCCCGTAACAACTAAATTAACGTTGCTTATCATAGTCATGTATAAATTATACATGGTAACTAGGATTTTTTTTTGGTAAAGTCAACATATGAATATTAGTATAACTTTACGAACAGAAGTCTCAATATGTTTTCGCAAATTTTGACTGTTAACCCGAAATAGAAATAACCGAATAGCTTTCCCTGTTCATCAATTTCACTTCTTAATATCTAGTAAATACTGGCTTACGACCAAGTTGGGGACTAACAAGGTTGTCGTTCTTCATTCTCTCTCTTTACGTAGAAAATGGGATGTTGAAATTTATCGATTCTCTTCTTTTAGAAATCCCCCCTTCAATAGCGGCTTTTGCGTTGATTAAGTTTTACTCGCTCTATACCGGTAGTTCTTTGACAGTTTAATACATAGTGTGTAATGGCGTTCACGGAAGGGTAATGGCGTTCATCCGAGCAGTATTACCCCAATCAGCCGTCTTGTATTCAAAGTAAAATCTTAAATTATACAAGTAATATTGTGCAATAATATCAACCTCGCCTTTAACTTAAATAGTTTAACAATAAGAATAACAAGAAAAATAATATGTAAATGTGTCAAATTTGCACTTACCGACACAAACATCCGGTGAAAAATAAGATCGAAGTAGCTCCAAACAAACATACGATTCTCACTCTCAAGTCTTTCGAGCGGGCTGGTGAGGCCTGTTACCACTGGCTTAAGCTTCACTCCCCGCTCGCTTACACCCGCAAGCCGCCATTATACGCACTAGTTTTATCAAGTTATTGAGGTGAGCGCCATTACCCGGTGACTGGTATTGCCCCTGCTAACCCTACTTATACGTGTATATTGGCACTAAGTATGAATTAGGTTAGTTATTGTCGTTATTGAGTAATTCCGTTATTTTTTGACTTTCCTGCTGTGTAAAAAAATTACACGTGATGTCTTCTCAGAGCTCCCCCCCCTATGCCGTGATCATTTGTGATATTTTTGAGACCCCCACCCCACATAAACGATCACATTACTGGACGAGCCCACAGTCAGCTGCAAGAATATACTCAATTAGTCCATTCAAAAATAACTTCTCTCAAATCTATTGACGGGTAATAGAGTCTAGTGAAGATATTTTTGAAAGGACTAATCTTGCAGCTATACAATATGGCCATCTCAAGGTATTATTCCAGCCAGTACACGATCTATGTGATTACACTTTAATAATATTAAGCAATATTTTTCCTTCGCCTTTTCAAATTTTGCTTGTCACAACTGAGGGTTATGATTCCCCATTATGGCTAGATAACTTATTTAGCGTCGCAGACCGATGTTGTTTGGAGTCCAGCGAAGAGCAGATTTGTCCAGACTTCTTTAGCGGGCAAGGCATGGCTGATGAGCGTAGACAGCATGAGCTAAATCTGACCTTATGTTCATAGTTATGTCAACCCAGACATGAGATTTTTGAATGCTTTCGAGTCCATTTCGTGGCGGTGTAACCCGAGCCAGATTTCTTACTGTGGGCGCGGCACGCCGTGTTGTTTACCGTCAGTTAATCTGAGATTAAACATCAGTCAGGGGCCGGCACGGAGCTAGCGAGCACGCGTGTGCCACGGTTTAGCGTCTAGAACGGTCTTGGAGCGTGTCGTAATTATATACCTACGCAATTTCAAGGTTGCTAGGAAACTGCTGAATTGTCGGTTTAATTGACATTTGTAAAGGAACATGTACTAAATGTCGGCTCACTTTACTCAAACGACATCTGGTGGCAACCCTAGCACTACACTTGTCATGTGCGAATGAATACAAGTTTTACGATAGTTAGAGAGGCATAGAATAGGCACGTTTCTCATGCCTAAACTGCGTATTTGTGAGGAAGTGCACGTTCTGTACTTATACTATTACTTATTTTGAGCCCGAGCCGGCAGGGTAAGAAACAAAACTTTCTGGCTAGGAAAAGATCTCTTAAAAACCGAGGTCTGTCTCGGGAAGATAATTTCAAGAACTTTTTAAAGAAGTCAGTTCATTTTCCATTCGTTCCAAATAACAATAAAATCGGCTGCGCCGTAAAACATATGATGAATTCTTGGAAATATCGCGCGGATGCCGATGGCTTTTATCGTCGATTTAACAGCTCTCGTAATGTAACAGGCTGTCGTTAATATATTACAGGAATGCCTAGATGAGAGCACTTCACAAGTTTACGTTCAATATCTTTAAAGATACTTTTAACGACTGTTTTCAAGGACAGTTTTTTGATATCTGATAACAGGAAGGAATTCAAATAGGATGATGCATAATTCGACGTACTTTAAGTAATGCTCTCCACAGAGCAACCGATAGGCAGAAGTACAGAGCTGCGATCAAGAACATCAGTCGATAGAGTCGTAATTCTGCATTGAGGGGCTAACGTTCCTTTCCGTTCACTTTTCTATTCTTACACAGGTTGTTTAGGTATTCCATTGCTCGGCAAATGCCTTCCCTTCTACGCTAAGCTCGATTCTATTATTTGAGTGGTTCTGCCATTCTTTGCGGATTGCGTAATATCGTCCCACCAGCTCCTTTTTTGGTCCTCCTCGAGTCGGATATTCATCTTGTACCCAATTGGTTGCTATTTTGCCCGACCTTTCGTGATGCACATGGCAGATGTATCCAACCCAGTGCCATTTCAGTTAATTGTAACTATTAAAGAAATAAAAAACTAGCCAAGAGCATATCGGGTTATGCTCAGTGCAGGGTTCCGCAGCCGTTTATATAAAAAAAATGCACTACAGATGAAACAAATACGTATCTCCACTGCACTCACGTCATTTTGCTGAAAAGCGCAGTTTTTCGTCAATAACTAACATGCCTATGATATACGGACAGACAGATGGACGGACGGACAGAAATCACGAAACTATAAGGGTTCCGTTTTACCCATTTTGCCTACGGAACCCTAAAAATGTTTATGAGATAACATTTGTAATTTTTAGGTTAAGACTTGAGCCTAGAAACAGACGAGTGATGTTTTGAAACAATAGTAATTTCAACTTTTGATGATGCGAAACGATAGCGGCACGAGCCATAACTCGACTCGGAGATGCGACTTGGAGTTTTATGCGAGTCAATAAACATAAAGATGCATTTGGTTCGCCGTTCTTAAACCTAACATTGTCAGACCTTGTTACCGATTTTACTGCAGCGATTTGTTTGTGAGTGTCAAACGGATTTAACTGTAGCTAGGAATGTATTTCTATTTAACGAGAAAATAGATGAATACCTATGTATATTTTCCTAGCCTAGTAGACTTACGCCATAAATCTTTCTGGGTTTTGTGCTAACTTTTCACAGTTTCTAGATAATCATGTAATCCTATCAAATAGTATATTAAAATAATACACGTATACACGAATGAATACCATTGATTTATTTGACTGTTGTGAACCCGTCTTGAAAAGCGTATTCGATTGTTTTACTATACGTCATGGGTAAAATTGGAGTAGGTGGTTGCATTTTGCATCGATTTACACACATACATACACAAACACACGAATTTCACACGGAGTAAGCAGATTTTCTCGTTTTCAATTGTTTTACTTAAGCTATAGTACCTGCCACATAATTTTAATCTTATGTAATAAATAACCTAAACTCCATTGTTATATCGATATTCTGGCTCCACTAACTGTATATCTGTGGACATCTGTTATTGGCTTAATGTATTAATTCGAAGCTCGGATGATGTTTTGTAATGCTGATGATAAAAATAAATAAGTAAATCATGTAGCATCTGATAGGGAGTCGTAGATATCTAAAGAGGCCTTTGCCCAACAGTGGGACACTCAAATAGGCTAATAAAAAGCTGAGAGTTATTTGAAAGCAGAATGCGCTGTTATTTAAGTACAGTTAATTGATGATTTGCAATAAATTCGGGGGCAGTATGGATGGCAAGCAGCAATTCGATTTTGATGTTTTCGCTAACGTATTGCGACTTCTGATAGTTCTATGTTATTCAGTTATTTTAAATAGAATCACATAGGGTATTTACATTTTATATATTACCTACCACTGGGTACCCTCCGGTTACTGACCAAATGGCAAAAATATGATTTATAGCCACTATACTAGAAGATGCCCGCAACTTCGTACGCGGAGGGGAAAAAGTCATAATCCTCTTTTTTTCTTCAGCGCAGTCGGGTAAAAAGTATTCTATAACCATCTGGAGATACCCGGCTACCCGTGTGCCAAAAATAGTTGAAATCGGTTTAGCAGATTTTGCGTAATGAAGCCAGAACGACACATACAAACATACAAAAAATCGAATAAAAATATTTTTCGTTTTAGTGAACTCCAAAAAGTCCGTAACAATATTTTTTTTGAAAATGTCTTCAATGTAAAGACATTTCATTTTTACAACTTTATTATAGTATAGATGTACTAAAATTTGATTTTCCGTTAATATTCTTTGAGTATTTTTATAAATTGTGTGGTTAACGCCGACAAAAGTTGTCGCCAACACTTAAATAATCTGGCCAGCTATTCGCAATTTACCCTATTAATGCCTTAAATACACAACTTAAGTTTTTGTGTAGGACTTATGCATATATTTAGCTTCTACTGATCACTGTACGAAGCTCAAAGCCACGCCAATTTAGTACATACTTAATGCAATCGAGTTTATCAGCTCATATGGAATCGAGGCGGGGTTCAATGGCACTAGATCGGGCCAGATACAGCCCCGGAGGGCGTCGTTCCAGCTCGGAGCACAGCAGTTACAGATAATAATAAAAACTCACGATAGACTCGCCCTGGATCCTGGGAATTACGCAAGTAATTTACGTGAGACCCTGAGGAGCTAGCTGTGAGTATGGATAACGCAGACGCGGGATGACACTTGTTATTGGATTAATGAGTAATGACTGCCTTTTGTACTGCTGAGTTTTTGCTTTAGACTACAATTCGTTTAGACTTTAATAGCCATGCATAAATTACCATCATCAGCCAATATACATTCTACTCCTGGGTACTCACTCACGCCTAAATTCATATTAACATAAGCTAATGAGAGCCGCAAAGATGTTGGTCTAATCCTTTTTAGTTTATAGCAAATAGCCTACTACTATTTCGATTATTGTTTTATGTTGTAGGGGGCAAACGATCAGACACCTGATGGTAAGCGATCACCGTTAACCATAGAGACTTGTAACATCAGAGAAGTCACAAGTGCATTGCCGGCCTTAAACATTGCAAACAATTTTTCAATTCACGGCCAATTTTAGGGGTTGCCACTTATAACAAACGATAACCTAAGCCTTTTACTCTGTATCTTGAGTTCGCGACCGAAACAGGAAAACACATAATTCCCATGGGACTACTTGCATAGCTTCGGCTTTGAGACAAAATCTTAAAATGTTACAGGTGTGGATAGCTCCCGTGATTTCGTAGCTTTGAAGCATCCAGGTCAACGAGACAGAATGAACAACTCAATTACTGATTGAAAACTACTTATCAATTTTGCTTCCAAGCTTTTCGTAGCGCTACGCAGATTCCTCTACATACGAGGAAGCGCATGGTCTAC
The DNA here is from genome assembly GCA_905404275.2 of Hedya salicella. Classification (NCBI taxonomy): domain Eukaryota; kingdom Metazoa; phylum Arthropoda; class Insecta; order Lepidoptera; family Tortricidae; genus Hedya; species Hedya salicella. Next base: position 10,778,958 of record FR990099.1, read on the forward strand.
GCGTCTACGAGCAGAGCTCCCGCTAGGCGGGTTCCTGGCAGTGAATGTGTTATGTCAAATACCCCGGATATTTATGTCGAATATCCGGCCCCGAGTGACGGACAGAGGTGTGAAGCGAATCGATACATCGGGCGCCGCACGACGACGTGGTTAAGTGGTAAAATCTCGGGTTGTATCCGACCGCACGAACCTCGCTCGAATAAAGGCAATCGTTCTATTTTTTCTCGCCTGGGGAAATTATACCGAATGGAGCGTCCCGCCTATCCGGTACCGGCAGCGATTCCTGCTCTCCACGTGAAAATGTTCGCGTACCTATTCGTGGTTTGCTCCAAATTTATGAGTTACTGGTGTGCCATCTCAATGACATATAAGGAAAAACATTAGAGAGTAATAAAACGCAAACGTTTTTGCAATAAAGCCGCGTGGGACATACAATAATAAAATATATCGAGACAGGTTGGATAGTATTCGTCAGATTTCCGCGGCAGCCTCTTTACCTTTTTATTTTCGGAACCTCGCTTTTATTCCGTCGTTATATTTTTTCTGGGGAATGAAACCTATTCAATGTGTGACTCTGTGACGGTTTTTTGGCCAATCGGAAATCAGTGTCACAGAATGTTTCTTTATTTATAAGAGTAAAAGGTAAGTAACGTAACACTTTGACCACGAATGTCGTAGTTAAGATGCTGATTATCATGTTCCGATTCAGAGATAATGAAGTAGAGAAAAGTTATAGAAGAGTCGAATTTGCAAGCTTTTGAAAACGAAAATTTCACTGTAGACCTACGTGTGTGTTTGGGTGTTTGTTGTTTGAGCAAATCGCAGGATGGAGGTAAATACGTGGAGTCAGCGCTCGCGGGCGCTGCATTGTGCCGGGTTCTTTGTTCCGCTCGTCGCCGCATTGTTCTTCGCTTTACGGCGCCACTCGCGACTTCGCGCTGCCGCGTCGGCGTCGGCACGTACTAAATAAGGGTAACTTCGCAAATATAATCACAAATGAACATTACTAGCTGAATGTGAAAACTAATGGTGGAACACTAGCGGCAGCCGAGCATTCTCCAGTGGAGTTATTCGTCTTTTTGCTTCCCGTTGTAGTATTGATTGAGTGCTAATGACCATGCAAAGCAAAACAGAGGTAGCTCGTCATGTCGACACGTGCTAAATTTACTTTGCAGCAATATGTAACTATACGTGACTAATGAAGTAATTACTCTAACGACTGAACTAAATGTCGTCGGCTAAAGTCGCAAGCCTCGTAACTCAATCGGATCAAATTTTATAAGAGGCACGAAAAACTTAACTTTAACAATATTGCCGTCGGGTTTTTTCTTAGCATTTAGATTTTAATTATATAAAAGTGCAAAAACATAATTAAAAAGAAAATGGAGTTATGTGGTTTGCGACTTTGATGATGTTGGTATGTCAACCGTAGAAACTACTACTATTTTGAACAATAAGTTGGTATGTATGTAGACGACATCTTTAGTGAATTGTGTTGTAGAAATCTTGTTGAATGTCGGTATTTATGCCACCGAAGTCAATATCGAGGAAATGTTTAGAGGAATTGTCTTAAGTGTCATTGCGGGAAAGCGGCGCTGGGCGGTCGTCTACAAGACAAACACGAGCCGAGCTAACGTGCTTGCTCTGCGCCACCTATTTGCTCCCGAGTTAGGTAGGTAGGTAAGTCAACAGCTGCTCATGTGGCCCACGTAAAGTTGGCACAGTTGTGAAATGGTAATGGTTTTGAATAGCGATTCAAATAAGTTAGAAACCGAACGTTAATGCTACCTTAAGATGGCACGTACGCTGACATAGGCAGTTCTTTCTTGATTATGTACATATAGGTATGTGTCGTTGTAGCTTCATCACGCCAAATCGGCTAAACGGATTTCAACCATTTTTGGTACTCGGGTAGCTGGGCATTTCCAGATGGTTACAGGATACTTTTTACCCGACTACGCTATCGATAAAAAGAGGGGCTATGACTTTTCTCATCCGCGAACGAAGTTGCGGGCGCCTTCTAGTATGTAATAACATCATGTATTATACCAATGCTGGAAGATAAATATTTGATTTGATTTGAACAGTATAGGATCTCTACCCCCTCCCCCAGCCCTCCTCTTCACTTTTCCCGTGATACGAGTCTTTAGCCTGTATCTTTTAGAAATACATCAATGTTGTCCTGCTATCTCTTTTTCGGTCTGCCTCGACTCAAAATAAGGCAAAAAAAGACAATCGTCCATTAAATTCCGTAGTTAACTGCCGAGCTCAATGCGCCTGACACTTGTTAATCGTTCTACAATGACTTTGAAAACTTGTGGCTTAATAAAGTTGTCAAAATGCGCAGCTAGAAGGTCGCCACTTCTATTGTTTCACGAGGCTGGAGGCCCGGCCGGAAAGTAGGCCAAGTCGGCAGAAGCGGCCGTGGCGCGGGTCAAACGGTAGTTCGCGCGAGTTCGGAACTTGGCCGTACGCACTGGCCATTATACGACGCGTTAGGCTGCGTCGACGCTTAACCTAAATAACCAGCGATAAGCTAGGCTTCCTAGGTCCAGACTAATTATCATTATGTCAGTCATATGAATAGGTCTGAACTTAAAAACGGTATATTGAAAATAATTATCGTTCAAAGTATTCTGCGTTATCTTTGTAATTTATTTCATATTTTTTAGCCTTACGGTTTAGAAGATAAAGCTACTCTTACGGGGGGGCACAATTTAGGCTAATTTCGGATCGATTATTTACGAAAATATTCACTAAATAAACATAAAAAAATCTAGAAACCACAGAGTGTTTTAGAAGAACTGTAGAACTAGTGTGGCACACGTTTTGTCTTTGCTAAAAGTTTTTTTTTCCAGCTTCTGTTACATGTCTCTACATTATTTGTTTGTTATATAACTACCAAACTAAGTAGCGGTTTATACACGTCATCCATACTCCGCATTTCATTATAAGTCTTGTAGTTTTAGAGTACAATGCCTGTGACATACGGACGGACGGACATGATGTAACTGTAAGGGTTCCTTTTTTGCCATTTTCGCTACGGAGCCCTAAAAAAGAGAAATCAATGACCATAAAGGTTTCTCACAGCTACCAGCCCTGTCCATTAGGCCCATCGCTCTTGTAGGCGCATGACAGTTTTTTGAATAACCATGTGCACAATATTGACTCATTTATCAGGGAGGAAGGTAGTAAAAATGCCTCTTCCTCTCGGTGGCGCGGCGCGGCGGGCTACGGTTAGGGGTTACTAGATGAAAAAATTTAAAGGCCGCAATAAAGGCCCGATTTTCATTTAAAAAACTGAGATTTTGTCTAGAGTCATACTTTCTCATCTTAGAGCATTTAACCACTGGAGATGCCATACCATACCGATACGTTCCCCTCTGCCAAAGTAATCGCGAAATCTCCGGTCAGTTTATACGGCAAATTGTCAGTGTGGGTGTTTTTTGGGTTCCGTACCTCAAAAGGAAAAAACTGAACCCTTATAGGATCACTTCGTTGTCCGTCCGTCTGTTCATCTGTCTGTCAATACCCTTTATCTCGGGAACGCGTGGAGGTATCGAGTTGAAATTAAAACTTTATACTCAAGTTTACGGTCTCTTGAAGCTGTGAATAAAGTAAACTTCTAAGTTTACGTAAAAAAAAATATACGGCCGTTTATGCTACCAAAAACATATATTTCGACACTGAACACTTGAAATTGATAGGGTACTTCGAGTTGTTTAAGAAACATGAAATTTGGTATAAATCAACAAAATAAATCTGAAAACAATTTTTTTTATATCTGTCTGTCTATATCAGTATCCAATACAAAATGATCGAGCAACTCATACATTTTGCTTAGGAGTAGGGCTCTGCTAACACTGGATTTTCATAGATACGGCCATTTGTAGCGTATATGTGTACGGAATCCTCGGTGCGCGAGTCCGACTCGCACTTGACCGGTTTTTAGTTCCTAGGTGATTTCTTTTAATTGTATGCGTATGTGTTTACCCACTCACTTGATTGCGAGTTTAAGAAAATATTGTTTTTACATTTCGTAGCTACGACGGCATAGTACCTATATACTTGGTAGCCAAACTTACCACAAGCAATTTAGGGATGCGCTAAGTTCGTAGCTTTAGTTACCATGCAGAAGCATGTCAGTGGTTACCTCGCCCCCCGCTAAAAATGCATCAAAAATTTGTTATTTAATGACACGGCTTGTCATCTCTAGTAGTTACCTAAATGGTCTATAAGTCACTCTTCGTTATATTTCTGTTTATGTTCATTGTAAGGTTTTACAAAAAAAATCCAAGTATCTACTGTCACTACGTAATCTTATTGAATAATTGAAAATCCTGAGATTTTCAAAGTCCGTTCACTCCTACCATAAGCCATAAAATCCTGAAATGGTAACCCTAGCTTCGGCGGTCGGTACGGGCAAAATGGCGGCTTTACTTTCCCTGCCATTTAGAAGTACACATTGGTTTACATATTGCTATTACAGGTTAGCGTGTGTTACAATCCATACTATCCATACTAATCCATACTAATATTATAAATGCGAAAGTGTATCTGTCTGTCTGTCTGTTACCTCTTCACGCTTAAACCTTTGAACCGATTGAGATGAAATTTGGTATGGAGATAGTTCGAGTCCCGTGGAAGGCCATAGGCTATTTTTATTCCGGAAAAATACCCTTATCCGCAATAAACGAATTTAAGGGGGACGAAGTCGTGGGCAGAAACTAGTATATTATAAATGCGAAAGTGTGTCTGTCTGTCTGTTACCTCTTCACGCTTAAACCGCTGAACCGATTTGGATGAAATTTGGTATGGACATAGTTTGAGTCCCGGGAAAGGACATAGGCTACTTTTTATCCCGGAAAAATACCACTATCCGCGATAAACGAAATTAAGGCGGACGAAGTCGCGGGCAGAAGCTAGTTTATTATAAATTACATTTCTCACCATCTATATGTATCATACGCAAGCATCAATGAAAAAACATGTCCATGTTAATGCTAGCAATCAATTTATATCCCAATGATTGTTGTTATCTACACTATTATACCCTAACCAGGTCGTCTGACCACCTTGCGGGCCCTCCACGCGGGGCTTGCCGGTACGCGGTCTCCACTCGAGAACCTTTATGCCCCAACTCTGCTGTCTCGCTGGATGCGGGTCGCCTCTATCCGGCCCATGTGGAAATCTATTTTGGAGGCCTGTGTCCAGCAGTATTATAAAGTTGTAAAAAAAACATTGAAGTTATTTTACAATTTTACAAATAAGTTAAACAGACTATATGGATTTAATTGAATCGAAAAATATAATATCATTGCAGTTAAAAGAATGTGAACATTTTGTATTGAAAAGCTGGTTGTTACCTATGGGTTTTGAACACATTAAAGAGGATTTGGAGCTTGAATGAATACGTACGTAAATGTTAAAATGCAATAATAGTAATATCAATTTGTTATTGAACTTATTGGCTGTTAGCTCGTAAAAAGAATGTGTGGAAATCATGGACCATGTAAGTACAGTATTTAGGACGCATTTCGCACCTTTACAGTGTAATTTGTAAACATCGAACAAAGTTAAACAAGTTCACCATTCAAGGTATATTTATGACTAAAAGGAAAATTTGAAAAAAAACGAGCTAGGTCACTATTAAAAGGTGCGACACATCAGAGGGCACAGAAGAATCACGGGGCTAATTTAAAATACTATTTGTAATCTTCATTAATCCAATTTTAACAGAACGTTGAAATGCCGCTCGTATACCTTATCGTGCAATGAACAACTTTTGAATTTTTAATCAAAACAATTCATACAGCTGAAACATTTCATTTCAGCGAAGCAGGGCGCGCGCGAAATCATTTCACACGAGCATTCATTATAGATGCCTATAGCACGAGCCCACGGGACTGTGTGTGTTGCGGGGAGACGGTGCCCTCATTACCGTATAACAAATCCATATCCATACTATAAGATATGTACAAAACTTAGGATATACCCCTCTGGCACCTAGTTGTGACGTATCCGTATAAAGAACTTATGTTAGAGTCGGACCATTTTATCTCTTCCAAGCAAATGAACTGTCAAATATATAAAAACTGAATAAGGCAATGTTTTGTATGTGTCACAGACGTCAAGTTGTTTATGTGTCTTAAGAAACAATTTATATTACGTGCGTTGGTTTTAAAAAAAAATAAGATTTAACCATTAAATAGCAATTTCTTCGTGGAGGTGAATAATAGTATATTACTGTAGGTAATGCTTTTATTTAATAATATATTTGCTAAATAAAATACTGAAATGTTATTTGCACTTTGTTTAAAGGTTGAGGATAATACACAAGTATCAAAACTATTTAGTGCCCTATATTCAGTGCTGCCATATACCAATGCACAGAAAAAACAAATAAAATTGGTGGGGTAAAGATATTATAGCCAGACTCTATATAGTTGCCTAAGGATGCCTGTGAACCAGACATTGTGGAAATCCGGTTTTCACGTGATGAGTTCGCAAAGAAACATGCATACAATCATACAATTAACCTTTTAACAAAAATAGAACATAATTTAGTTTCTTGAATTTGCTTAAGTAACAAAATTATACAGTTATTTTTTACTTTTTAGTGTTTTCTTTTTAAAGTCGCAAAATTTCTTTACAACATCCTTACACCCTGCACTTTGTCACTTAATCAACTTAGAAAAACTGAGACAAGTTTACGCCATAGAGCGCCACCACCTCTCGGGTCAAACTGCAAACTTAGAGCTCTATTAACAAATAAGCTTCTATAAATAAAAAACATTTTCGTGGCAAGTTTCTATTCACGACTTAACTTTTCTTTAAACGTCAACTACTCACCGAGACGATTCTAAAGAGCCCAAACTCGATAGGATTGCGTTATGTCATTATTATTACAGAGTTCCTATGACCAGCTTCCGACTCCATCATCAGACCAGTTTCATGCTACCGTATTATTGTATTGTCATTGAAGGTACGCAGGTATTCTTTTCAGCTCAATCGGTCTCCAGAAAATGCTCCAAATCTTCCTAGAAAAATTCGTGAACATACGAATGTAAAGATAAATAAAAATATAACAATGTTATGTTTTTATTAATAAGTTTGCATTAAAAGTTCGTGTGTAACTTCATTTCTGGCAAAACGAAGACTCTTAGTCTATCTGCTTAATACGTTTCATCGCTATATATGTTGACTTTATACATTTTTTTTTATTTGAATTATATATAGTTATGTTATTTATGTATTTAAGTATATGTCTACACACAACACAAGTAGGTACCTATAAGTCACATTTTTTTCTCCCTTGCCCTAAGGTTGAATGGTAGAGAAAGCCTTATGACATTAAATTCGCCTTTTGTACGATACGTATTCTTTTGTGCAATAAAGATTAAATAAATAAATTGTTCCCTGAATTATCTCTTATTCTTATTAAAATAATATAGAGATAACTCAAGCAACATCGTTATGGCGTTTAAGGGTTGTCGTAGTTTATGGGGTACAGTGTATAATCTGGCGTTAAACACCCATCGAGGAGAATGACGGTAATCGGAGCAACGTTACGGGAGCGATAAAAATTCCACACCTGGCGGTCATGGGAACTGGTATTGACCGGGAATCATAATCCAGCCTAGACAGTGCTCGCTACTTCGAAAAAAGTCATAACCCTCTGTTTAGGGTTCAGTTCCTAAAGGGTAAAACGGGACCCTATTACTAAGACTCCGCTGTCTGTCTGTCCGTCTGTCAACAGGCTGTATCTGATGAACTGTGATAGCTAGACAGTCGAAATTTTCACAGATGATTTATTTCTGTTGCCGCTATAAAAAGAAATACTAAAAACAGTATAATTTTATATCTGTCTGTATATTCTAGCAACCAATATAAAATGATCGAAGACCTCGTACATTTTGCTTATGCATACATACGAGTAATGGCCTTTGCGTCTATTGCAGACGATTTATGGTGTAGTGTTCGGGTGACACCGTTTTTGGTGGTTGACTAAACTGATACAAGAGCGACATGTTCTACCGCAGGCCTGACAAGACAAATTTGCAACAGATGGTACTGAGACCCCTCGACGACGTCTTTGTTTCTTCTCAGCGAGTGTCGCGAACTAGGTCTCATCACACAAATTGCGACCCTCCATAACACGTTTGCGCCACTCCGTCCGTTTTTCCGCAAGTTTTTCCTATGTTTGGTGGTGTGTCCCAATGTGAAAAGCAATCATGTCCCTCTTTGCGCAATCTTTAAAACGAAGCAACGGCCTTCCAGCGTTTCTTTTTGCATCCGCCACTGTACCGAGAAGAACACGACGTAGTGATCGAGAGGGTTCCATCCTATGCACATGCCCTAGCCAACGCAAATGTCTTTGTTTGAGAAGCTCGGTCAAGCTAGGCAGCTGTACAATTTCTAAAACCCTTTCGTTTGTTACCCTGTCTTGCCATGATATGCCCAAGCAATCTTACGAAGGCAACGCAGGTAAATAGTATTTTATGCAACTGTTGTACAGGGTATTTGGTAACAGGATGCAAAGCTGAAAGTAGGTGATAGTTTAGGCCATTTATAACATTTTAAGCCAGACATGTCTTAGACAAATGTTATTCCTTTTTTTCGACAGTGCTAGGAGTTTTCTCTGAAGAAATCTTAGAACTCATATATAAAAAAAAAATACATTATAACATTTGTCTAAGACATGTATGGCTTAAAATGTTTTAAATGGCCTAAACTGTCATCTACTTTCGGCCTTGCATCCTGTTACCGAACACCCTGTATAATAGGGGTCAAAAAAGACGAGGGGCATGGGTTGCGATGCGAGCCTTGGCGAGCATCGCAAGTAAAGACGCCACGAGTGTTTTTTGACACAATTATATAGCGAGTATCGCAAAGAAAGACGCCACGAGCGTTTTAGACCGAATTATACAACGTTGCAAACAACAGTTTTTCTACGACTCAAGGGCCATTCTTTAATTACGTAAGGACAATCGCAAGTATCGCAAAGGAAGACGCCACGAGCGTTTTTTGCCCGAATTATACAACGTTGTATATAGTCTTTGGTTTTTAAACTGAGCGAATCGGCCACTGTATTCTTTAAGCCGATTAGCTCAGTTTAAAACAAATGTCTATATACAATAGTTTTTCTACAACTAAGGGGCCATACATTAATTACGACAGATTTTTCGAACCCCTTCCCCCTAGGAATCCCTACGTAATTAATGAATGACCCCTAAGCACTTTTTAATAAAAGACAAAATGTCTAAATATTTATAGATATAAATAGAAAATAGAAATACAAGCGCCGATTTTCTTCTAGCAGCAAATTGTTTGATACTTCTTGCGCCAAGACACAAATTTATTCGGTATTAAGTACAATTAGGCTCGTCTTCTGACATTTTTCTCGCTTTCAACAGTTTATAACAAGACAACAACCAACAACTTCAAGATGAATAAAATTTAGCGCCACGAAGAAAATTAAAAGCGACCTGTCAATCAATATCTATGGCTTTCTTATTTTTTAAATTCGCGTATACGCCAGTAATGAAAACATGTAATGATAAAAAAAAAATAGGCGATAAAATATGTGTACGTACCACAGCTGGTAATCTTCGTACAACAAAACGCGTACGATAGTGCCATGTTGTTTTTAATCTTGATTGACTTTTTTCTCTGCTGTGATTGGCTGTTGCACTCGTCAATACACTCGTCTTGTCATCTATATATTATTTGTCGAAATTCATTCTGTCACTGTCACAGTAAAGTGCACAGAGTACTTTGTTATAAAGTGTTATCGAGTGATGTCCTTGTGTTTATCCGGTCTTGCTTTTTTCAAAATGTTTTATGAGTGCTTTGTTTGTAGAACTTTGCGAAAGGACGCAATTTTACACCATTTCCCGTGCTCTGAGAAAATACTTATTAAGTGGTTGAAGTGTTGGAATCGTGATAATCTTGCAAAATTATCGCCGGCAGTACTAGTACAGTAGTAATATTATGTCCAAGAATTCATTTTGTTTCTTTGACTGCGCCGAGCACAAAACTATTCTCAGTCATTTCATTGCTCTGACTGCCCGATTTACAATTTTGAATTGGTGCAACACAACCAACAAAATATTAAAGGGGACAGATGTTGTCCGATTAAAAAACCGCGTGTTACTTGCAATGCAGAAGAAGGCTAACGACAAATTTAAAAAGAATATGAAAAATAAATCTTTTAACAAATAATGTGTTTTTTATTTTTTTACAATTACTATAGTAACGTGTTCAATTTACGTGCCGGGAATTATTCATTCTAAATATTAGACCTCATTAAATGAACCTAGACCGCTTTGGCTGAATACGTTACGATCCCTTGCCATATAGCAATCTCGAATAGAAAAAAAATAAACGTCAGTCAACACTAATCGTACAGATTAAATATAGTGGCCTAGTGCAAATAATATTTGTTTCTGAGTTTGCAGTCTGATACGTTGTTCTCCTATTAGTCTGTGGTACGTACATTGCAAAAAATGTTTTTTTTTAAGTTGCCAGCAATGCATTTACGTACATTATTATTTTTTAAATTTAAAACTGTATGAATTCGGCGGTTTGTTGAGTTAGTAATATAAATTATTTCATATAACTTTAGTTTAAGACTCACTGAATATAAATTATTTAATAGCGACATTGTGACACGCTTAGCAATGCTTTTTTTGGGAAATAGACTATAGAGTTTTGCAAGTCTTAAGTACGTCTTTATATTAGAGTTGGTAACCATTTAAATGACAGAAAGAAGTACAGGAGTAGAAAAAAGAGTTTAAGCAACGTCCTACATTTGAATACTTCGTCATTTTCATAGATACGGCCGTTTTTAGCGTATATTTTGTACGGAACCTTTTTTCCTTCAGCGTAGCCGGGTAAAAGGCATCTCAGGATGATTGTGTACAAGAAATAGTTGAAATCTGTCGAAGCCGTTTTCACGTGATGAGGCCGCAATGAAATCTACACATTACAATCACCTTCTATTACAATCATACAAATAATTGCTTATTTTTTGAAAATATCTTCCAACGACAGACATTACAAATTTTACAACTTTATAATATATAGAAATTATCACTTTGACACTTAATCTTCTTCTGCTGCTGTCTCAGGTCGGCCCTTCTCGTTCTAAGGTGCCAAGACAGTCTGTCTTGACTTGGCTTGTCGTTGATCGTCGTTGTGCTGAGGAAATATGGTATCTATGGGTTAATTTCCATCACAGTCAGATATACTGCAGGACCACCTCAGGTTATATTTGCGGCAAGTAATGTCGGTCTGCAAGCGGGCTTTGGGTATCAGAGACGTTGCTGATAACCCTCTTTTTTTCATGAACCATTTATAATCCAGAAGTTGCAACTAGACACTGTGGCCAGCGAATGAGTCAGATATACAACATCTATACTATTATAAAGTTGTAAAAATTAAAAATATATATTTTCAAAAAAATATTAAAACGGAGTAGCTATTTGTAGGTCACTAAAAATATATATTTTTTAATTTGTGTATGTTTGTATGTGTCGTTGTGGCTTCATCACGCCAAATTGGCTAAACGGATTTCAGCTATTTCTTTTTGGTATAGCTGGGTTTCTCCAGATAGTTAAAGGATACTTTTTTATACCCGACAACGCTGAAGAAAAAAGAGGGGTATGACTTTTACTCCGCCGCGAACGTAGTTGCGGGCACTTCCTAGTACATACCATAATATAATTATAACAACACAACAAAACGGGGCTTAATCGCGTATTAAATATGATTTATTTAATTACCTTTCGTTTGTAATCTTTTGACGTTTCGGACGTCGCGTTACGTCCATGGACTCTAGGGATCAAATAAATCATATTTATACGTGATTAAGCCCCGGTTTTTTGTGTTGTGGTAATGAGTGAAGATCGTGTAAGTTTAACTCTATATTAAGATAATTATAGTACGTAAAGTTTGAGTGCAAATTCAAAGCAATTAAGTTCCAAGATGCTCTCCTCGGCCAAAAGATGTTTCCTAAGACATCAGACGACGCTACTGAAACTAAGTTTGTTTTGTTTCCAACATTATTTTTATTTTGGGTGTTACAATTAAATTATTTAGATCCTGGAGGACCTACCTTTCCTCGGTGAGTCACGACTATTTGTTTTTTGAAAGATGAAACCCAGCTCTATAAACTTGGAAGTTAAAACTAAGCAACTTCGTTCGCGGAGGAGAAATAAATCATAACCCTCCTTTTTTCTTTAGTCCAGTCGAGTAAAAAGTATCCTTTAAGCTACCTTTGTACAAAAAATAGTTGAATTCCGTTTAGCTGTTTCGGCGTGATGAAGCCACATCGACACGCAAACATACAAAAAAAACGATTCAGTCCGTATCACTTGTTTTTTTTTAAATCTTCAATGTAAGGATAATTGTAGGTATATATGTATTTATGGCCCAGAGAAAGAAATACCTAAAAGTAACTTCAAACTTTTTGATGCACCCTTACTTTTTAATCCTGTTATGAGACTATATACATGTTGTTTAACATTCAACATTCGTATTTCATAATCCACAAGAATATTTGGGTCTCTTCTCGAGTACCTACATTTAAAACTCCATCTAGGTATAGAGCGTATTGTATTTGTCTGTTGCATTAATATTGATATGCACTATAATGTCATTATATACATTGTTAATGATCTTTATATTTATTGTAAAATCAGACATGTAAAAGTGGCCTTGCGGCCTACTTACAGAATAAAGATCATTACTATTTCATTGTTACCAAGGCCGAGTAACACGGATGACCCCTTCACGGCACGATGCTGCTATTTCAATTGTGGTTTCGCATACAAATGCGAGGGTATTAAATATTCAAAACCTCATTTGCCCAAAAAACTAAAATAGATTTCTGCAGCGAAACTATTGGATATAACTAAAGTGAATTTGGCTTTTTATTGCACATGTATGTACATGTGGTCTATATCGACAAGTGTCATACCTTGTACATTTAACGAAAAGATGGATATGAAGTCAAGTAAATCTTGTAAGGAACTATAAGGTGCTTCGTTCATGGAAGAGAAAGAAGTCATAACCCTCTTTTTTACTTCAGTGTAGTCGGGTAAAAGTATTTCTACAACCATCTGTGAATGCCCAACTTCCCGTGTACTAAAAATAGTTTGAAATCCGTTTAGCCATTTTGACGTGATGAATTCACAACGACACATACGAACATACAAGTAATCCAAAAAATATATTTTTTGCTTCAATGACCTTCAAATAGTCCGTATCACTTTTTAATATCTTCAATGTAAAGAATTTTTTACAAGTTTATAATTCTATAGATATCTAGTAGCGTCTACTATTATGCAAGTTCCAAGTTTATTGTAGCTGGGTTAGCTAGCCAAAATCTCGAATCGCACCACAAAAATAGTAACAAATGTGGATGACAAATGGCCCCAGTTTCATGAAAGAGCACTGAGCCTTCAGATTCGGGATATAAATCAAAAGCCGCTCCTTTCGGCTGCATCGTCTGAAACGCCGTAACAGCAGACATCAACGAAAAATATTACCGACATTACGGCGCGGCGCGAACTCGCACGTGGAGCGGCCTACATACTGCCCTAGTGCACAAAACGCAGCAGGACAAGCTTACCAAGCATTCGTGGTCATAAACACACTTGGATGATTTCCTAAAAGAAGACATCCGTCGGAGAAGAATGGCGTCAGAAGTGGAAGTGATGACCACGAATGGAAGTGTAACCATGATGAAGACCTCCTAAAATATATTTCATACTTTATGTAAAGTCATGATTTTTAAAACAGCATTATGATTTTAATTCATCTGTTTTTAAATAGATAAATAAAAAACACACCTAGTCCCAAACTAAGCAAAGCTTGTACTATGGGTACTAGGCGATGATATCTATACTATTACTTATATAAAGTTGTAAAAATGAAATGTCTGTACATTGAAGATATTTTCAAAAAAATGATTGTTATGGACTATTTGGAGGTCATTAAAACGAAAAATATTTTTTTTGGATTTTATGTATGTTTGTATGTGTCGTTGTGGCTAAACGGATTTTAAATATTTTTAGTGCACGGGTAGCTGGGTATCTCCAGATGGTTATAGGATACTTTTTACCCGACTACGCTGAAGAAAAAATTAAGGGTTATGACTTTTTCTCCTCCGCGAACGAAGTTGCAGGCGCCTTCTTGTACATAATATATAGATAAATTATGATTATTAAAGTACACACATCCCATACATACACTCCACTCTTGGCAAGCAGTCAATGAAAACGCAATGTTATCCCAATATCCCCCAGTAAATCCCGGTTTGCTAGACACCAGTACTGTAAGCTGTCTTTTCGTCTTTACAATAAAATAAATACAATATTCGATATTTTTGCCTTAAACTCCACAGCTTGCAAACAACTCTGACAGACTGGCTAAAGACTCTTAACTATGATGACGAGTAAGCTCTCCTCTCCAGTACATAACACACATGAGATACAGACAAATGCGCTTATGGATACCCTGACACACAAGCGGCATTCTTTTAAATGTTACATGGACCCAAGTTTAGTTTAAGTTTAGATTAAGTAGTAGTTAGAAAATATGTTAGTTTCTGTTATATGTTAACCACTGCTAGTTAGAGAAGAGCGTGGTCTCCTGTCACAGGTATTATTATACTTACTAGAGACTCCAACCTTTGCACTTTTGGTACACTGTACTTTTTAAGAAAATAAATACTTCTTAATTTTCTTTTTTTTTTCATGATAATACTTAAATACTTAATAAACATCCAACGCACAAGAACAAGCATTGCTGCTCATCGCACAAACACTTGCCCTGGCCGGGGTTTGAACCAGCTTCGTAGGCCGTTGTGCAACCCATTGAGCCAAACGTGTCATCATTTGAGTGCTTAGTTATGTGAGGATTAATTTTACAGTTTAAGTCAAAACACTTAAAACGTACTTAGGTAGCGAACATATATTTTTTTCATGTATGTACATATATATACCGTTCCCTGCACCCTAGTGTGATTTGTCTGTGACAGGGATACCAAGTCTGTTGACCGAATGGAAGAGAGTGCTAGAGTAACGTATAGATGGTTATTAATATGATACTAGGTAAAATTTTGTACAATAGTTTTTTAGTCTTAAGTATGAATCAATGTAACGCCATAGTGTGTACTGTCATATTACATATCTTTAATGATTCAATATATGAAATGAAATGAAATATACTGGAAGTCACATCACGTTAAATGAAATGGGCAGAATAGAAATCAATCATTTTGCACAAGAACAATTCAAGGATGCTTACAATATACAGAAGAGACATTGAGAATATTGAAAAACCGCCAGACTTACCATATCTTGAATTATTCGTAATGTAGTAAGATATTATAATATGATGTTCACTATTATAATTATTATAAAGTTGTGAAAATTAAATGTCTGTACATTGAAGATATATAAAAAAAATTGTAACGGGTCGGACTATTTGGAGGTCACTGAATTATTTTTATTTTTGATTTTTCGTATGTTTGTATATGTGTCGATGTGGCTTCATCACGCCAAATCGATTAAACGGATTACAACTATTTGTGATACACGAGTAGCTGGGCATTTCCAGATGGTTATAGGATACTTTTTACCCGACTACGCTATCGAATGAAGTTGTGGGCACCTTCTAGTATTAAATATATCGTCGTACTATCAACAGCATAAATGCATGGACATGGCAAAGACGATAATCGCTTGGCTGTCTTAAGATGCCGAGAGCACGTAGCTCTCAGCATTGCATGATGGTTACAAAAAAATAAACTAGATGGCATTGTTATCAAAACGAACAAAAAATTTAATGTTTTGTTGATATGTAAGTCTCACAAGCACTAAAATTGTTCTGTAATAGAATAATCAACAATTAAAAAAAAGGTTCCACTGAAATTAAAACGGCACCTGTATTTAACTTTTGGAACACACTTCTTTTTAACCGACTTTCAGAAAAAGGAGAAGGTTCTCAATTCGTCGGAATGTTATTTTTTAAGTAAGGTTGTTTTAAAATTTATCTTTCAAGCGTATTAATACTATAGTAACAGAACAGAGTCTGTTCTACAACAAGAACTCATTGCAAAAATACCACCATTTACACTTCGTTTCTTCATGAAACTACGAGGTTTTAAACATACTTTAACTTCATTCACACTTCAATAACATATGTCATGACGTAAATAATACGGCACAATACTTTAATAAAATAATATAATAAGTAAGGAGGAACTTTAGAATACCCTCCTTTGGAAAATACTCTACTTTGGATGCAAATTTCCGTAAAAACTTGCGTTGCTAGTTGTTTGAAAGTCATCAAGGATGAAAGTCTATTATAATATCATATAATATGAAGAGATAGTCAATTGATACATAGGCTAGGCTGAAACAAAATAATCATTGTTTGTGCCTGGATCTTTGCCTGAATATTGACTA
The DNA here is from genome assembly GCA_905404275.2 of Hedya salicella. Taxonomy (NCBI): domain Eukaryota; kingdom Metazoa; phylum Arthropoda; class Insecta; order Lepidoptera; family Tortricidae; genus Hedya; species Hedya salicella. The sequence continues at coordinate 10,795,436 of FR990099.1, forward strand.
TGAATACCTACACTTATAGCAATCGAAATACTGATTCAATATTAGTATTATTAAATTATATAGTTATTACAAGAAAATTTACAATTGACTGTGTGTATTCATAAAAGGTAAGGTAAAAGAAAAATAGTCACAAGTTCTCTTATAATGACACTCCTCAAAAGTAGGGTTTTTTTTATTACAACCAATTAATAACTATCTATACTTAAAACTAGAAATAATACAACCTTGAAATGAAAAAAAAAACTTCATTTCTTACACAATTTTTATTTAAGATAAATAACACAATTTATTAATATATAATTTAAGTAAAATCTCTTCTTGAGATTTTGTTGAGGGTATAGCTTAAGTATTCATTTCCAAAATTGGAAAAAGGATTGAAGCTTCCCTTCAACAAAACAGTATAATAAGCGAATACAATTAATTACAAATTTGAGACTGGTTATGATTGTAGGCGAACGCACTTTAACATTTACCTTTTACTGTTTTACTCATTTCTTAACAATTCAAAGACTGAGTGATGAAAAAAATATCGTAAAATTGCGTATATACAAAAAATAATACGTGATTGAATTCCGTTTTGTAGTATAAAAATGTAGTTATTTACTATCATAGTATAGTCAAATATAAAAATAAAATATACTTAACGCAATGACGCCCTGTTTAACTACTAATAAACATCAGTGTAACCCTATCTCCACTTACTTCTGTCCTTAATTGGTATAGCCACAGGTTTTCAATGGGATTTAAATCTGGTGATCTAGCAGGCCACGGAATGATATTTATGTTATAACGCCGGCGAAAACACTCACTCACACTTTGGGAACAATGTATAAGACAATTATCCTGCACAAATGAAATTATGGGTAATTCTTCCTCCGGATACACATTTCGAATCATGGTCTCCTCCAGCACATTGACGTTATCAGCAATTAGCCCGACTGCGCTCTCTGACGAGTTCTCCCGGGTCAGCCTAGCTCATCCAACCCCACATATTATTCACTGTAATGCGACCAGATTGCACAGTGGGCACTACGTGATCGTTATTATAACGCGTATTATTTCAACGCCACAAGCCTAAACGTCCGTGTTGACTAGTGAAACGTTTTTTCGGCAGTGAAAATGATATTACTTCAATCCGCATTTAAGCATTCTCGAGCAAACTTTAATCTCGCTTCTTTGTGCTGTGGAGTCAGCGAGGGTTTGACTGCATGCTTGCGAGGATGTAAACCCTCACTGTGTGGAGAACACGGCGAACAGTGTCCACGCCTGTGTTAAATAAACGGGTGTAATGGGTTGTTGGTGGAAAACCATTTTCTTCATGTTCCTGGACCATGCTTTAACGCCGCTGTGCGCTTATAAGTCGAGGTCTACCGGTCCTATGGCGGTGCAGATCCTATTAGCTATAACTATGATCCTTCCTCTGTGAATTTTTCGCACCCATAAAACATCTGTTTTCCTCTGTAACAATTTTCAGAAATGTATAATCATTATTAAATTAGCATACAGATATAACTAATATAAAAAATCTAGAAAGAAATGTAAACAATAATACTTACGCTTACACCGGTTTCTGTGGCAATTTCTGTCAAATTTTTGCCTTGACTATGCAAAGTAATTATTTGTAACATTCTGGCTAAGTCAATATTTTAACGAGAACCCATTATTACAAAATAAAAGAACTAAATAAATACTAAAACTCAATCAAAAATACAATCGAACGGACGGCAGCCGCAAGGGAACGAACGAACAGTTTCTTTGTATAAAAACTATTACGGTATATTCATAATCTAAGTCTGCCCTCTAAGTGTGCGGTTACTTTTATATAATTGTTGCACTATTCAACAACTATTCAACATGTGACTTAATTATAAATATTTATTTGTTTAAATAAAAATGTTTTGTTTAAGCAGCTGTTAAATAATCTCAGTAAAAAATAAATTTACAAAAACTATTAACACTAAACGCATGCCTTGCAAACGTAGGTGATTAGTGATTACAAATACGGTTATAAATTTCATCCACGTCGAATATGGCTTGATGGCTAAGGGGTTTAATGACGTGATCTATACGACGAATGTTCCGGGTTCCAATCCTCTCGAACACGGTATAGGAGAAAAGCGTTTTTGTATTTTGTGTTTGAATCAGCAAAATCATCGATGACTTTGGTTATGACGGTGAATCTAAGTAATATTTAACTAAAGGTGCATTAAAAAATACTGGATTCTGAAAATACGTTCCATAATGTAAATTGAATATTTTGAGTGACTTGCCGTGTGTGTTTGGCAATCGTAAGTTCAACCGAGATTTTTTTTTAAATTTGATGCTATCAACGCCATCTAGTAAGATCTTATGAAACCAATGTAGTTACCGGATAGATGGCGTCTCGATTCGCTGCAAAGCAAACTTTCTGACAAATGTCCATGCAATTATGCTGTCCAGTGTACAACATTCAGTTGATTTTGGGCATACAATAGTTTTCGATTTGTATAAAATTGCCCCCCACCATTAGGGTTAGGTCAGGTGAGGTAAGCGAAACACCGGGGTAAGAGAATCATTGTAAATATACTGAAAACTGATGTATGTGTCATTGGAAATAGAGTTGGGCCATTAGGCTATTTGACAACTTTTTTGAGGTATGTTATAGAACGACGTCTTAATAATAGAAAAATTGATGAAAAAACTTTTCCAATCTCATAAAATCTCTCCGAGATACAACAACGTTAAAAACATATTTTTGGACTTTCCCAAAAAACGCTTCATACTAAACCCATGTGACGTCACACGCTTGAATCTTGTATGGGGAAATTAAGAACTTTGTTCTACAGCTATGTTAAAACTTTCTTTTATCGAAACGGTTTCGTAACAAAAAATGCCATAAATTTTATGGGTTATTTAATGGTATTAATATATATACACATACTTTAAAAATGGACTTTCCCACCCAATTTTAAAAACTCTTAAAACAAGCTACACGTCCGGTATCTATCTCAAAATATTATCGCTGTTTTTTATTTTGCTTTTTTATCAGGATCTTTTTTACAATGTTTTACTACTGTCAAATACTCTATTGCATAGATTCTCTTTCCCCACGAAATAAATTATTTTTCCCTTACCTCACCTGATCTTATTTCAAAGATTTAATTTAAAGATACTGTGCCTATGTCCACTGTACTCCAAGAACAATAGCACCTCGGTGCTACGCCTCCCGACTCCGTCACTCCGAACAAATACCGACATGTGACAACACCCTTGTTTATTCATGAGCCTGCTAAACGACTTCGATTACGGTGTCACGCATTACGACAACTTGTTATGTATTTGCATATTCAAGTCTGTTGATAGCGTTATCATGGACAGCCGAGGCGCGGTTTATGAGTTACGTGGCCAAATTGAGAGTGAAGTCGATGCCGCATGGAAGTCTTTTTTGTGAACAATTTTACACAAGTCGAACTAAAATTCATCGTAAGCTCAATAAGGCTTGTGTTATGATTAATAGTACGAGAATGAGTTACATACATAGAAAATATCCAAGGGAGGACTCGGAAACAAATATTTATTTTCATCACACAAATATTTTACCCTTACCGAGATTTGAACCCAAGACTGATCGACCATGCTCAGTGTAGGGTTCCACAGCCGTTCACACAAAAAATGCACTACGGTTGAAAAAAACAAGCTACGAAAAAGTGTACTAGCAAAAGAGCGTATCTCCACGGCACTTTCGTCCTTTTGCTGAGAAGCGCAGTTTTTTTGGCAATAACTTAAAAACGGTAAATCCGATCATGTTGAAAAATCAATTTTCTTTGAAAGTATTAGTAGTTAGGCAGGTCCTACTTCGAGATAGAGATCAATCGATAGATCCAACTCCAATGGGCAGCACTTGGGAACCTGCGAAGTGTCTTCTCGTCCATGATATCTCAGTGCTTGAAGACCAAAGTCTTCAACCTGTGCGTATTACCGGTGATGACCTACGGAGCCGAGACGTGGTCTCTAACTATGGGCCTCTTAAGGAAGCTGAGAGTCACTCAGCAAGCTATGGAAAGGGCTATGCTCGAGATCTCACTACGAGATCGAATCAGAAATGTGGAGATTCGTAGACGAACCAAGGTCACTGACATAGCAAACAGGGTAAGCAAACTGAAGTGGCAATGGGCATGGCACATAGTTTGAGGAACCGATGGCCAGAAATGATGGGCAGAAAGGTTCTCGAGTCGACACCGCGTACCGGCAAGTACAGCGGGCGAAGGCCGCCAGCAAGGTGGTCGGAAGAGCTGTTTAGGGTTGCAGGGATTCGCTAGATGCGGGTCTCCTATATCCGGCCCATGTAGAAATGTATTGAGGAGGCCTGTGTCCAGCAGTGGACGTCCTTTGGCTGAAGTGATGATGATGATGAATGGTAATGATGATGAAAGTATTTATTAAGCTTTATCTTATAATTTTTTTCATATTTTATTGACATACCGTTTCGAAAATAGACGGAGAACTTTTACAAACCTCATAGTCTTTATGAAAGATTTGTCAAAATATGTGCCACACATTGAGATTTGCTAAAAAAAAAAACTGTATCGATATCAAGTATGGAGTGCCCTCCGAGGAATATTTATTTTTATTATTTAACTACTAAACTAAGTAGCGGCTTAAACAAGACATGTATACTGCAAAGTTCATAAATATACATACAGTAGTTTAAGAGTAAAATGACTGTGACATACGGACGGACTGACGTGATGAAACCATAAGGGATCTTGCCATCTTGGTTACGGAACCCTAAAAACCAAAATAGGTTCATCCGTTTAGGAGCTACGATACCATAGACAGACGCACATTAAACACACACACGTTAAACTTATAGCACCCATAACTGACGAAAAACCGTCACGGATTAGGAACCCTCTCGTTGAGCCCAAGGAGTAAGAAGAGCAAGTTCCACCTGCACTATCTAACTAGATTTATAGAACCTTCATTATAAACCTTTTTAATCTTGTTTCAACTCGTGAAAATATTTGATCGCGTACCGAAGTTTAATCCCGGCTTGACAGTGGCGGGCGGCATTTATTCAATTTGCATACGAATTTTACAGCGGCATTGTGAATTATTCGTCATTCGGCGAATGGTCGTTCCCATGTACAAACAGCAACACACTTAACTGACCGCCTGTAGCCCTTATGTCAAGGTACATAAGGTCTACTAATTGTCAGTTAAGTCTGTGACTGATGGGTAATACGGGGTGTAAATATCATAGAGACTTATTGATCGTATATTTTTTTTTATGATCACGCGTAAAATTCAACGTCTAGCTCTAGTAGCTACTTAGGTGCACATGAGAGCTTAATTTGTACATTCTTAACCTTTATTTTATTCTGTGGTTAAATTTTGATTTACAAAGGGTAAGTACCAAGCGAAAATTTTGAAATTTTCTCATATTATATATCTAAACATAAATATTACACGAAAATCATAATGGTGTCTGTAACTGGCAAATTTTTTTTTAGCTAAAAAAAACCTATTCAAACACGGTTGTGTTAAGTTTGCACCTCATTTGTATGGACCGCTATAGATATCAGGAACTTAACTTCACCGGAACCGGGTAATAATATTAGGGTAAGAGAAAGTTTGTACGTAATCCTCGGTGCCCGAGTGAGTCTCACACTTGGCCGATTTATTTTTATTTGATTAATAAACGAATTGCCCTTGACTTCAATCATCCCTGACGTTAAATATTGATGTACTCGCGCCTTTAAAAAATACACCACAAAAATACATTTGTTCCTTTGAAGGAATCGCGATTATCTACTTAAATTTGTCTGTTTTTGATTTCGTATAAGCTTACCTTTTCGTATCAGTAACGCTGGCATTAACAGTAGGTGTACGATTTTTGGCACGACTTAATGCCGCAATCAAATGTGATTCATGGTAGCATAAATTGTCAGACGCAGTAATATTGAGCTCAATAAAAATGCGCATTTTAATAACGACTAAATTAAAAATGTAATAAATTGTCGTGAAAATTACGCCGTATCTTGCTCACTCTACTGATTCACTTATGTTAAATTTTGATCTGCATTTTAGGACAGTCTCGCGATCGAACTGACAATCTAATTAGAATAACACTCCTCAATCGCGGTGTCTTTGCAGGAGTGGTATACCCGAGAAAGTATGAACCGAGAAGAAATCTATGCTAAATATTCGAATGACTTTGGAAAGATGTAGTGTGCTAAGAAGAGTCTTCCCAGTGGAATTATATACTCCTTTCCTTGACTACAGGTCTAACGCTTAACTGAGTCTGTGCCTGAGGTATGGGAGCGGTACGGGAGGGGTGACAAGTGACGTGTCATGATGTGTTCTAACTGTCTCGCTATACATTGATGTTCCATAAACACATGAAATTTTGTACATTGGGAATCTGTACTAAAAATCTGTAGAGTGACTTTTGTTGTTTTGTGTTTTGACTACAACCCTTCATTTGGATAATATTCTCTCAAATTAATCAAGTACTAGCATAGTTGGAGCTGGGCGTTGCTAGAGAGACTTATAAGGCGTAACTTGAGGCAATTAATTAGGGCCTTGCAAAATGCTTCTGTTGATACACGTATACTTGAAGTATTTAGAAAATGGTCTTCTACCTTTTATAAACGGTTTTTGGCAAAATCTGCTATAATAGCCAAAATATGAAATTAATCAAATCATTTGCGGATGTCAATAAAGTCGAGTCGGTAAGCAGACTGAGTGCTGTTATAGAACCTCAATGAGCGTGCGTGGGGTAGTCCATCCGGGTCTTGCAAAAGGTTTCTGTTACATCAAGAATCCTTGAACGATTTCGAAAACGATCTTCTACCTGATAGCTTAATCTGCTTTAAAGGCCTAATAATGAAACTTAACGAATTAGAGACTGTCAATGTAATTGAGAAGGTAGATAGACTGAGTACTGTTATAGCGCCTAACTGAGCGTTGCGTGAGGCAATCCATCAAGGTCCTGCAAATGGATTCTGTTGTTCAAGAATTCTTAAAGGATTTAGAGAACCATCTTCTACCCGACAGCTAAATCTGCTTTAAAGGCCAAATAATGAAACTGATCAACCCATTCGAAAATGTCAATGAAATCGAGCATAGGTAAGCAGACTAAGCGATGTTATAGGGACTTACTGAAAGTGGCGTGAGGCAGTCAATCAGGGTCTTGCAAAAGGTTTCTCTTCATTCAAGAATTCTTGAATCATTTAGGGAACGATATTCTACCTGTGGTGTGGTAATGTTGGATCATATTGTATGTTTCCCAGCAAATACTTCCTCATTGTAACTGACAATTCGAAAGTGCTTGTATCTAAGCCTACTTGAATAAAGGATATTTTGATTTGATTTGATTTGATTTGATTGACCTAATAACTATCTGCTTTAAAGGCCAAACAACGAAACTGATCAATCCATTCGAGAATGTCAATGAAGTCGAGCAGGTAAGCAGACTGTCAAAGAGACTCACTAAGCATAGCCTGAGCCAATCCATCAGGGTCTTTGTTGCAAAATGTTTGCATAAGCTGTAATGAATAAAACAATGGCGGTGAACCGCGACTGTATAATTTAGTTAGGTGAAAAGGCAGCGTAGTACCCCGACTGACGGGGTCTTACAAGCTTTTGACTACCGGCTTTGTAACATGAGGTTATGAATTTGTTAGGGTTACTGTACGGAAGGGGTCACATTACGCAGTCGCATTATCCACAAACAGTTAATTTTTAGCCGACACTCGTCCTGAATTCATGCCAGTCTTCATGATTTATACGCGTATTTTCTTATTGGCATGGTTTTTAAATTCCCAAATATTTACGTTACTTTTAGTTTTCCTTATTAACTCGCACTTGGCCGGTTTTTCAATTTGCACATATATTTACATACATATGTTTATGTATGTAAATACATACCTATACATATATGCAAGTTGCGACTGATAAGTATAAGTGTGAAAGTAAGTCACTTTTTTTCCCACTGTGATTTTAAGGGCCTGCATCGTCATTTGTAAACCACGCCCCAAACGCCGAGCGGGCCAACAAGCATAATTTGTCATAAGGGACGCATTTATTGCTCGCGCGCATCAAAGAAAGAAAAAGCTTATACACTACATGCTTGGGGTGTTTTGGAGTAAGCGCCAGATGTAATTGTACAATGAGATTGAAGATATTATTATGGTTATTTAAGTTAATCACGTACAAGATAAAGGGAAGAATGACATTTTTACATAATTTAGCCGTTTATTAATCTATCGTTTGTACAAACTAGACAAAAAACGGAAAATGAAGACGCGTTTTCGGGTAATTTTTCTATCGAGCTAATTTTCAACAAACATGTTTCCGCATTAATTTTTGAACAGATTATATAGTAAAAAACACATCTGAAAACCAGCCTGTTTTATATACTAGATTTAACAAAAATTACGCATCATCCCCTTAATAATTAATTACTTAAATATAAGACCAGCGTAATAACCACCAGTTCAGATTAAGATGCAGCAGAGGTCTGTTGATAACTTGACTAAATAATAAGTAAGTAGGTACATCACATACAGATGTGCTGTAACTATCAGCGTGGCGTCAAGAAAATAACAAGGGAAGGTGAAGCGTATTCAGTTACTCATATTTGAAGGAAAATGTGGTTATATGCGTTTTTGACGCCACGTCACTGATAACTATTTATATAACGTCTTTGTTTATTAACATCCATAACGTTTGTACAAAACGGAACCCTTATAGTTACGTCATGTCCGTCCGTCCGTTTGTATGTCACAGGCATTTTACTCAAAAACTACAATATGTCCATTGATAAAATTTGGATAGTTCAATCATACCCTCCATGTACCTAACCGAAACGTAAAAAAAAAACAACATGTTTCGGCAGACCTTTGAAAATTATTTAAAGGTTTAAAAAAATATATATATTTAGTGGATATTCTCGGAAATAATGGCTCCGAAAGTAGCATCAATTTTCTAAACGGTATGTCCAAAAAATATGAATACAATTGCAAAATAAAAACTTAATAAATTCTTTCAACGGAAACGTTTTCAACGTGATCGGGTCTACCGTTTTTGAGTTATTGCACAAAAATGGCGCTTCTCAACAAAAGGACGTAAGTGACGTAGAGATACGCTCATTTGCTATTGCACTTTTTTTATAACGCATCTGTAGTGTGCATTTTTTGTTTCAATGGCTTCGGAACCCTACACTGAGCATGGTCTGACATGCTTTTGGCCGGTTTTTTTTTTAAATAATAGGTCAGGTAGTAGGTAGCCTCGTCGACTGGTGTAACGGTTATGTAAAGCCTTGGAGGTGGACGAGTGCTCGCGCGTGAAACGACCCCATTCGGGACAATTACTTTCTGGATTAGGTTATAACTGGCCGCCGAAATTTATAGCAAATTGAAAGAAAACTTCCCGATAGATAGATAGTTCTTTGTTATGCAAGGTTGCAAAGTTTTTATTTGTCGCGGGAAGCGATTAGCTTCCACATTTCTCGTTAGGACAGCTAAAGAGTGGAACTCTCTTCCAGCATATATTTTCCTGGAACAATTTAACTTGGGTCTCTTCAAGACGAGAGTGAATAGACACTATCTAGGTAATTATGCTCAACGTCGCTTACTAACAGGGGATATTGAAGTCAAATGCTTGCCTATCTTGCTTGAAAAAATAATGCTTGAATTGAAAGCCTAGTAGCGAAGGAATCTAAAATTGAACCACGAGCGAAGCGAGTCAAGAAAAATTTGGCCTTGAATAACGCCAATGACAGTTCAGAGTGTTATAGTAAAGATTCGATTATACGTAAATAAAATCTTATCTTTTAGAAAAAAAAAAATCATCTCAACAATGTCAATAGTCAAAAGCTAAGCTTTAGTCTCCATCGAATGGAAGTTAATTAATCGATAAACGTCCCCAGTCGCTGCAGTTTTCTTGTTTAATTAGTAATTCCGATAAATTCCATTTATATAACATAGTGCGATAACTCAAATTTCCTAAACATCTCTGAAGTGGACAGAATCTGCCATTTTACAATAAAATGTTACTAACATAATATATCAAATCAAATCAAATCAAAATATCCTTTATTCAAGTAGGCTTAGATACAAGCAGTTTCGAATTGTCAGTTACAATGAGAGAAGTCTTTACTGGGAAACATACAATATGATCCAACACTTGTTGCAAGGATTAGGGAAAACCCAGAAAAACCTAATCAGATCATTTAACTTAAGTATAATAATACTTACTTATTATTAATAAAATCATGATTTTAAAGATTAAAACAATCAATAAGATAAATCCCAAAAGAATTGTCAATAAAAAAGAATAACAATCTAGAATGTGTATAGAATAAAATTCTACGTCAGAGTTATAAAACAATTAATATGCGTGTACTATTACAATATTGTCTTGATTATACTTAAAACTTTTACAATTGTGTTATAACTAATTTATAATTGATACACGCAGAGGAGACGTACAATTTCTCCAGATCAATGTGTAAGTATAAAATATAAACAATTTTTTTTGCAGAGATGTATAAGGTCTTTAGGCGTCACGACATGCGATAAAATTAAATATAATAAATAATTTGACTTAATTCTACTGAGATGTATAAGGTCTCTTAGGGGTCAAAGTGAATAATACATTAAAATAATAATTATTAAATCTAAATTTCTTAGAGATGTATATGGTCTCTAGGCTCAGAAATGTTTAAGGATATACCTCTATAAATAAAATAAAACTTTTAGAGATGTATATAGTCTCCAAATCAAATAAAAAATGAAACTTCAATCGAGTACAGAATGAAGTCTCTCACGTCATCAGTTCATTAATATCTATCATTATAGATCTATTTGTGATCTGAAGTATTTTTAAAAAATGATTTTTTTTTATGACTGGTATGTTCAGTGAAGCGAGAGTAGATGTTTTTTATTTTTATTTTGTGTAATGTCACGTCATTGGGTTTACGATATGACACCGTATTGTGAATAGCGAACATGCTGCGCCGACCCCAACTGAAGGCCGAGCCACATCGGATGCGTACGCACACGTCACGCAAGCGGTGTGTTATCTCTTATGCAGATTCGTACATTACAACGCGCACGTGTACGTCACGCACACGCATCGGGTGTGGCTCGGCTTTTAATAGGAAAAGAACAAACGAATTATGATGTGGTCACTCATTCATGGGTTAAACAGGTTTGAAATAAAGTAATATTTATTTGTAATGCAGAAAGGAAATAAAATAGTATAACAGTAAACAGAGCACACTTTACTTCTGGAAAACTTATTAAGGCAAAATATGGAAAAGTCATAAAGAATCCTGAATCGTCCTTATATATATATACATGTAATAAATAAGCGCGCATAAAGCAATAACAAGAATCAGAATCAAATATCGAGCAAAATCAGTGCGATACCAACCGGCGGGCGATTTAATATGAGAAGGGATCCGCGCAGTTCAATTCGTACGCGTAATTTAGAGACGTCTTATTATATTTAAAGACTTTTTTTTTATTCGCGTTGATAATAATACGGTTGTGTTTCAAATAAACTAAATGTAAGCTTGTTGTTTCGATCAAATGATTGCGACTAACGATTAAGGCAAGTCGTGAATGGGTCGAATGTCTAAATAGATGCCGCTTAGAACTAGAGAAATATCAAATATCTCTTTCGTTTTTGCATCCTATGTCTGACTGACGATAAATGCTAGCCCAGCTACAAGGTTAAACAGTAGGCCCATGAAATCATTGGATAAATGAAATAGTCGCGAATGTGTGTTTATGTGGCTTAGTATAACGAGAATATAATTATCAAATGAATTCGTTCGTTTTTGCTGTCTGCGTCTGACCTATTTACTTGAACAATAAATTACGCATCAGGGCAGAATCAGCACACAAAAGGAACCCACAATGATCCATCCGCAAGTCTGTGTAGCGTAGACTCATTTAACGATGCCAGTTGCGTCAGCCCAGCGACCCGTGCGTTGGGAAACCGCTGGGACGAAGGTAGCCCAACGCCAAATGCTAGCCCAGCTGCAGGGTTCCACGGTAAACGAGTGAAGAGGATATACTAGCAAAAAGCTCTTTTGAAATTAGGTACTTTTAAAAACTATTCCCTCACAGGGATAAGTTCGCCTTTGTACATATCTGTGATTGTAAATACATTTTTTTTTGTATTAATTTATGTGCAATAAAGTGATTACATACATTCATATATACTATTGCTATCGCATCGCCTAAAATTCCCCGTATTACAGTGCAAAAGGGACAACTGCAGCTCAGAACGATCCGATCTATGTACAAACAATTGGGTTTCGTAGTATCCTATTTCGTTTTCCAAAACTGGACTAATTTTAGTTTTTCTTTCACATATATTATATATTATAACATACATTATGCTTCTATGCTTTCTGTTTTTCGTTTATATATGTTCAATAATTTTGTTTATTGAACGTGTGCTTTTGGCGCCGGATGGTGGTATTTTTTGCAGTTTTAAAGGGCCTCTTATTCCTAAAATAAACAAATTATTAAGAAAAATAAAACATAGGGGCATGGCACAGGGAAGTATAGATTATATTTATAAAAAAAATGCTCTAGGACAATTATCCAGAGAGGAAACGGGGGATTACGTTTGTATGGAGGAACGGCCACTAGTATATCATCTTAAAGTGTAATAGTAACCCAATACCACCGACACCAAAATAATATTATTTGTATAGAGTGAGTAGAAAAACTGTTACATGTAAGTTAATTTAAGAAACTGGATTATGGAGCTATTTTTTATTTTCCAGTGGTTTTTTTTGAAGACGGTCTTCATGAAATAATGATCTTTATTCTGTAAGTAGGCCGCAAGGGCACTTTTACGAATCTGACGCTACGCCGTTTCCCAAGATGAGAACACTGTTGAGAAGAAAGCCGAAACAAACTCAACAGTCAGTTATTTTTTCGAAATAACTCTTATATCTATTACAATATTTGTACTTAGGCTATCATAAATGTAAGTATAACCTCAATTCGTAGTTCTCCGAGATCATAATTTATAAAAGTAAAATAAATAAATAATAGAATATAAAATATCAAAATAACATTTTTAACTTAAAACAACTTAAGTAAGTTTGATTATAAGAACCGTGTCCCGGTAAAAGTAAATTATTTGGTTTCTGTTTTGGGCCATGCATTTTTGTCTGTTAAATAGTTGTCTACCCTTTAATATGCCTTTGTCATCAGAGACATTTTAAGTACTTTTTGAGAGCTGGAAAAGGTAATTTTAAAGCATCATCTGGTAACTTATACTACTCTGGTACATATTTTATGGCTCACGGGTAGATGGTTATAGGATTCTTTTTACCCGACTACGCTGAAGAAGAAAGAGGGTTATGATTCTTTCTTCTGTTATCTAGAAAATAAGGACGACTTTTACGGACATTCTTGAGAAAAGGTTTATTAAGAAGCTACTTGTTACCGTTGAATGATCAAGGACAAACATACTCATATCTTTCAAAATGTACACGTAACGTACATATTAAGATGAAAATGATTTCGTCAGTATTCGAGTTTGGTTTAAATTTGGCATGATACCACAGATAAATATTTCCCATTCCGTTCGTATGTGAAGTTTCCCGAAGTTCTAGAGTTTGGCGTATCGTATATCAGCACCTAACGAAGCAACGCTTGCTAGCAAACCACGTAAAGGAGTCATTATACGTACTCCACGTTTATGTGTTAGACACGTTATTCATTAGAATTTGATATTATTGGCAATATTCGTAAAGGGGCGCTCTGAAATTCTCGCCAGCTTTGCCTGTCACGAAGGTATCAACGACCTATTTCGCACGAAATGTTTATTGAATTTCACAATACTAGAGAGAACGGTGAAACATAGATTACGGTTGAGCGTGGTATACAAGGGAAATTAACAGGCTCCTACCTAGAGTTAGAAGTAAAAAAAAAAAGGAAATAACATCCGATTGTCATTAAATAAGCCTGATTTTTTACACGAGTTCATCTACTATTTTTTTATGTTGATTGTAATTTTTTAACAAAACTATTTACGTAGTAGATCTTGTCGAAAATAGTACATGTCGATGCTAGTGCGGAAAGTATGTCATTACGTCACGAGTACCGAGATATCTGGCAAGACTCAGGATGAGTGAACGAACAACGTTTTTTAACACTATTGCGAAAAAATAAGAAAAACGAATTCGAAAGTTAAAACATGCTTGCAATAAGAAAAAACGCCTCTTCTTTGACAGGCGTTTCGGCAGCTATTCCGTTCCATTCAAAAAACTTATTAAGAACGGTTCTTCAATATTAAATAAAAAAAATCAAAATTAACAAATATTTAAATAAACGTGTTATAATGATGAAAAGGTAAGTAATAAAATATGAAATATACTACGCATATTTATCGTATTCGTACATTAACAGTAGGTTTTTATGTTGATAACGACGTTTCAAGGAAACTAATATTAACACTCATCAAAAAGTAGTCATGAATTGGAACAAGCATACATTTGAAAAAATTGGTAAAGTGAAAAGCATTAGTTTGCGAAAACCAACTTTGCGCAGCTACCTAAAGTAGCACTTTTTGAGCAACAACTGTATAAAAAAATATATAAACGTTTCACCAGTCATATTTATCTGAGCAAGCCTCTCACAATAATATGTAAAAAACTGAAAACTATAAATCAATATCAGTACAATTAATTTTTATAATTACTTAAACAAAAAGAAGCTCATAAATATCAACAATACAAACAATACAGATATATATGAGTTTCTTCTTGTTCACATAGATTTGGAAAATCTTAGTACAGATATGTATAACTTTTCCGTTGTTTGCATAATATATTGTTTAGAGGCTTGCATAGACACATATGACAGAGGTGAAATCCATATATTATATACAATTACACACACGTTTATATATATATAAATACATTTGTTTAAAGCATTGGGAATGCTCATACTCGTATATTTATGAACTCTACTGTACTATCCAACAATCCTGAAATTTGAAAATTGCATAATTGCTTTATCTTATCATGTAATCATCATTTCAAAATTCTTAATGAACTTCTTGCGGGTTTTCCAGACATTAGTTTTAACTTTAACGATATCTCATTCACTTTCGCGTTTGCTGTAATAAATAATGTGTAAATTAGTTTTAAAGATGTTTTCAATTTACCGCCGCATTAAACACCGATCGGTTCCTAATTAACGAAGGTAGTATTCGCCTTAGTATTCTAACGCTTCGCGGCTTCGTATAATTTTCAGTGTTGGACAGACGCGAGTCCGGCATCGATCGCCAATCAGTTTGGCTTCCGGGTGGCTTGGTTTAATTAACGAGGTGGAGGCGGAGTTTTTCTAGCACTCTTCAAAGAGTTGCCGGTTAATTGAGGCCCTTTTAAACAAAGGACGTAGCAGGAAGACTGGCGGGGCGCGGCGAGCGGTTCGGTTTTGTTTCGGCTTTGCTAATACCTGTGGGGTATAGGGCATCTATTTATCATCATATTAGTCATAGTAGTTACACCGGTTGCTTGAGTCTCGCTTTCACATATTTACTTACGTGCGAGAGATAGCTAGAACGTCATTAGCAATATCGTCATTTAAAAAATTAATCATTAAATAGTTAATCATACAGGTGTTAAACAGACACAAAGTTACAACTTTCAGACAACTTTTATATACTCACTAGAAAGTTTGCGGAGGAGACAAAGTCATAACCATGCTTTCTTTAGCGTAGTCGGGTAAAAAGTATCCTTAACCATCTGGAGATACCCAGCTATCCGTGTACCAAAAATAGTTAAAATCCGTTTTTTTGAAAATATCTTCAATGTACAGTCATTTCATTTTTACAACTTTATAATAGTATAGATGTTAGAAAATACTTCCAGTTTATAGCTTACGACAAGTGGCGCTCTTTGAGAAATATATATTATAATGAAAATGAAACACTGTTGTTACCACGACCTTTCGCACCAGCTTCTGTACTAATTTACTAAAACAATATACCCTATTGTCAAGTTAAACAGCCCGTTGCCGGCGGCGAAGCTAATAAACTCTCTTAATAGTGTTCCATTTTAAATTTAGGCTTTTACGGTGCCGTAATAATTTATTGTTATTTAATGTTGGAAATACGCGAAGTTAAAAATTCATAGTCATCATGTATTCCGTGTAAACCAGCGCATATTTGATGCGGCCCGGGGTTGCGGTCAGGCCTGTTCGAAGACCGATACTCCAGCTTATTGTATTCGCGACATGTCTATCAGCGTCGAATGATGCGCTGCTGGTGGACTCATCGCTATATAAGCATATTTTTTATGTTACAGGGGGCAAACGAGCAGATTGATCGCCTTATGGTAAGCGATCACCGTCGTCTATAGACACCAGCAACACCATAGGAGTTAACAAGTCCATTGCTGGTGTTTCAGGTAAGAGTACGCTCTTTTCTTGAAGGTTAGAAGGTCGCTGTTAAAATATGGACTTTAGACACGTATCAAAAATTCGTATCGCGCCCTTGGCGTCTATTTCTTAAGTCAGCTTTGACAACTTGGACCAATATCATTTGAACTGAGATCATGTGCCACTATTTTATGTGTTCGGCGCAAACTGAAGGCAGTATAAGGCGAATTTTCAGAGTGACATCCCAGCGCTGAGAGTAACGAACGCGTGGTTCGATCCGTAATTAATGCTGCTATGCTGGTTTGGGTATGATTAGCGCTGGTTACTTAGTGGCGAGTGCTCGTGATTAGTGTTGTACGTATATGGCATTTAATGCTATGGATAGTTACAACGGTTCAGTGCTAATCTTCACTATCATTCGTTTGTAAGACTCTTCTCTAGTCTAGCAATGTTGGAAAAATGGGTCAAATATTTTTTTTTGTCCAGAAAATTTCACTGGAAAAATAGTGTTTCCGACCAAACTTTCTTGTATGTCGCGTGTATCAGTTGAAAGGATAAAGGTTAATCTTGTCCTATTAAACTACTAGAGTTTACAGTGCACTTTGTGATTAAACTTTGAAACTTGACAAAGTTGTTCCCTATTTGATCTCGAGTTGAGTAAGAATCGGGAGCGACCACGAGTTCGGAGGGGGGAAAAATTTGGTTCCACTCCGCATCGTTACGTGACCACTCCGTGACCCCCGCGGGCTCCCGGTCTTAATCCACTCAGAACCACATAGGGATCAACTGTGCCCAGTTCCAATAATCAAATTGTTTATTTGCAGTTACAAGTAAATGAACAATAAATAAATAATAAATAAATAATAAATAAATAACACAGGGACAATCTTACGCAAATCGATACAGAATGGTATAAGATGATTGTTATAATAATATAGAGAGCGGCTGTGTAATTTGCCGCTTTGGCGTGCAAAATTAAATTTCTTGATCTGTGTAACGATTAGGTATAACTAAAGGGAGGAAAAAATACACATTACTATTACATACACTTAAACATTAATCATTTATTTATTTTCGATCTAAGCGTAGCATTTTTTTATAAACACATCATAAAAAATCTAACCTAGGGTGCCGCCGGCAGCAGGGCAGGAGTCAAGCTACCGGTGGTTAGGGCTGTACAGAGAAAAACCTTCTGACGATGCGCGTCGTGTCCAGGATTACTGCCTTCCAGATGCGTGGCGTCAGGTTAAATTAGAAGGGAAGCCGAAGCGTATTCATTTACTCCTATTTAAAGAAAAAGGTGGTTATAAGACTTTCCTTGGGCTGCCCGGTGGAAATTTACTTATATGGACGCCACCTCACTGCTGCCTTCTGTATCTGACAGTTGATCCAGCCATAGAGTCACTTAAGGTGTTAGTCGAGACTCTTTGTTATAAGACCGTTTACCGAAATGACTATCAATCTATATCTAACTTTAGTTCTGTACAGGTTCATGCAGTTCAGTAGTTCACCCAATCACTCACTCACCCCGATAGAGTAAAATGTCATGCCAGCTGGTAGGCAGCTCAGTGAGTGCATGAGTGGTAAAACCATAAACGATCTAAACTGAACTAGTGGACCACACTAAAATAAAAGACTGATATGTATCTCGGTGAGCGAAACATGCATATACTCTTTTCTTTTTAGTGACACACTGCGCATGACTTCAGGACAATGATCCTCGAATCAACATCCTATATGGCGGTGACCAAGTCAAGGTACTAACTGAGTTTAAGTTTCTTCTTTCTTGCTGTATATCCCATTTAATCGAACATGATTAATACTATTAAACATAAGTATTTAAATATAACCATTTCAAAGCGGTGGAAGAGCATGGTTAGGTTCTTTTACAATATCTCTAACGGAACACAGCTTTAAATGCTACGACTGGGTACGAGCAAATATATACGAATTCTTTCTTGTATAAGACCACGTGGTCTTTCACCAACCCCATGGACAGACAACATCAAACCTGTCACCAAGACTACTGTGACAGAGAGCGTTCACCATGCAATTAACAGATACCGGTGGAGAAGAATCGCGAAAGCAGCAACTAAAGAAGGAGACGACTCCCCTTTGTCCACGACCATTCTGTCAAGAGTCAACGACTAAGTTGAAGAACTTATATAAGTTGACAAAGGCGTAAGTTTGATTTATTTTCTTTGTTATTTAATGTCAGTCCTTTTGACTACAATCATCCCTGGTTTGTTTACCGCATTGACGTCTACAAGGAAACGTCCGTACAATCTGTTCTTCAAAATATTGGAATACGATAAGTAGTATATTAACTAAAGTCAGAAATTTCACAGAATATTCATTTGGGAGCGATCCAATCGTATTACAAGTGGTGCACTATTTCCTCAATTCATTTCATTTATGCCCAGGCATAAATGTTTTTATCGAAGTGCAAGTGAATACAACATGCTTATAAAATACTTTATTCGTATTAAGAGCCCATTCATGAAATTTGCTCGCGCGGTACTGAGGTACGAATATTTATACAGCTTTCGAAGAAATAAATATTTTCCTTCAATAAATTTTAAAACCTCAATTGTGTTGCTACAAACATGACCATTAATGTTATGTACGATGCATGATATTCAACAATAATAAGAAAAGTCCTGTGTTCTGTTGAAAAATATAGTATAAATAAGAACGATTTACATGTGTTACAAAATAATGAAACACGTCTAGGAACGCATCTAGGTCGTCCCGCCATCTCCGTCTCGGCCAGCCCTGTCGTCGCTGCCCATCCTGTGGTACCCACTGGGTGACTATATAAGCTCACCTGTCCGGATGCATGTGCATACGGCATACGTGGCCGGCCCAGTCCCACTTGAGTTTGGCGGTTTTCGTTCCAACAATAATATTGCGATAATGAAAAAATATTTATCTACGCACCTATCATTAGTGCTCTAAAATGCGTTCAGAAACCGTAGGAAATGACCAGTATTATTACAACCAATTTTACTATGAAAACTTTCTCGTCTGTGGTAGTAGGTAAAATCTGTACTTTAATGTTATTTCAGTATCGATTTTTGTAAGGTATGAGTTTAAATTTGGAACAGCTGCCAAAACTCAAGTGGATCTCTATTATAAACTACTAAATTTATATACTAGTATCCATAGATATTAAAAAAGTTCGCGATACGAAACATCAATTCAGTAAGTTTTTTAAATATTAACCGCACAACATTTGATTTCGAGTAATATGAGAATAAGGACATCATTTGTTTGTATATGATTTAAAAAAAGTATTCGTTTTGCCACCATTAATGTTTTCATTTGTATATTGTTTTATATCTGTTACGAAAGTAGAATTGCCAAAAGTTGTTTGTAATTTACATTTACGTCGAAAATATGAGTGGTAGTGACTCCGATAGCTATATGAACACTCAGGCGGATCAAGATCATTATAAATGCAGCCACGGTTGTAACAAATAACTTGTTGCCAGCAAAATCGAGAGCCAAATATGAGAATGCGTACAATTTTTTTTTAGATTGGAGAATTAACAAACGAACGACTTCGATGTGAATAAAAAATATTGTTTCTGTATTTGTTCAAATTTATTTTTTATTGCAATATTTCAATATCTATAGTATAGATATTTTACAGGTAGCACTAGTAACAATCCAGGTCATTTTCCTACAGCTTCTGAATCCATCTTAGAGTACTTATGATATGTGTAGATGAAGTAGTGTATGTATCTAAACATAATTAGGCCTCCAAACACTCGTGTCATCCTATTATGAAACTCGCTGACGCTCGTGTCATAAAACCACACTCGTGTTTTAAGGCCTCTCATTATGTATCAGTTGCATAAACTACTATTAAGCAACTGGGTTTTTATATAACATCATAAAGCCAAGGTCTGACACTTATGACTTCATGGGCTTTTCAGAAAACGTCGGTAATCAGGTTATTTAGTTATAATATTCAGTACTACAAATTTAAGGTAACTACATAAAAATAAGGACCTGACTTTTGCAAATAACTAATCAGAATGTAGAATATATTCTCTGTTTCTCAGATATACAACGTCAATAAACCGTTTCTGACAGTTTTTCCTTACTTTGGTAATACGAATGGCCTCTTACGCGAAGGAAATGCGAGAATGTCGTGCACAGACAGGGAACCGAGAGAACTTAAGCACAATTTGAAAACCGATAAAATGTTTAGGATGCGAGGCGCTGCATTCAAATATAAATTTGTGTGTTTTCCATATTTTACGATACGACGTGACACGTAAACTTGGGAATGCTGTACCTGCTCAAGGCATTTGTCAGTATGTTAATGGAAGTTTAAATTGAAGTTATATGTAACAGTACATTGATTTAAACAACAAAACAAGATCTTCACTCACTATCACGACACAACAAAACTTTTTGGTATTTCTTTGACGTTTCTCATGTCGCGTTACAATTGGAAGGAACTGGCCTCGAAGAACTGGAGAGGCGAGTATCAACATCTACTAGCCGCGCGGGTTCTTCGATTTACCCGCGCATGGTGTTGATTATTAGGTTGAACACTAAGTTCGTCACTAGACCGATACGCTACACTCACACATCTGGCGATTCATCGGATGATATTTGATGTTGTTTACATTTACTAATTACTGGATTCCAGGAAGATTAAAGTTTAAAACCGTCTTCCCGGTTGAAATATCGATGTTTCTTGATTTCAATTGCTTCTCGTACGATTCTACTATAGTAATTACGTTCCGTAGAAAGGATCTTGGGATTATGAACCTCAATCCAGTGGTTGGGTTGGGCTTCTAATAAATATTCGGCAATAGCGGACTTATTCACCTGGCGGTTCGTAACACCTGCGATGCTAACGAAATAACCTTTCGTATCATATGTAATCAACACAACAAACGGGGCTTAATAGCGTATAAATATGATTTATTTAATTACCTTTCGTTGGTAATTCTTCTTTTCGTTTATTCTTTCGCTTTCTGCCCTAGTAGCCATCGGTTGAGAGTTGCTAGACTTACTCGTGAGTGGCAGTGGGCGGAACACATTGCCTGTAACCGGGCCCTGCTCCGGTTTGTTGTGATAACGACACGAGTTTAATAGCGCGTCATAGGACTTTTGCAGTGAGCAACGTCACATCTCGGGCAAATTCACGGATGATGTTGAAGACACAGAAATAACCTCAGATGTAATCAGAAAAGAGAAGTCTGACTAGGCTATATCCTGTTCTCAGCCGGACGATGATAACTTATGTGTCAAAACCAAACAAAACATATTAGTACAAGTATTTTTGTGAATTACGTAACCGATGTGATTCCTATTATAATTCAATTTTATAGTTTGCTTTGTTAATGTCCTGAGCAATGTCTAGCGCATAAAGAGCGGCTTATAATGCCAGAAAAGTCGACGAAGCGGATAAAGTCACTGAGCGCCGAAAATCTTTTATAATTCGTCGCTCATAAATATTCAGCGCGGACCTGCCACGCATCACAGACGATGAGTCAATATTTTCCCAAAATGCAGACACTTAAAAGCTTTTAATTATTCAGAAAATATTAAAGTTAAATCACACAAAAAATATCCCTATTGTTGTATTTTATATTTTGCTTGGTCATTTCAATAAATAAATTCATGAATGCTTTGCCGTATTTTTGAGGAAAGCTGTGTAATTTTTCCGGGCGAGAGTGTAATAATTGTGACAAATGATGTTTCATTTCACGGGTCGGCGGAGGTCGGCCATTTTAATTAGGAGCCAGAAGCGGCTCAAATTAAAGTAAAGTGTTTTCAGAAATTTCAAGGTTATTCCAATAGAAAATATATTTAACACTTCCACGTGTTATATACACTTGATCAGTTGAAATAAAAAAAAAATCTGATTTGCTTTTCCTGTTGAAGTTTATGTTCTTCTTTTGGTGCGCTGATGGCTGAGGTTAGCTTGGTTTTGATTAACAGTTTCCATAGACAAAATTTGTATATTTAAATGACAATTTTTTCCTGTTAATATATTATACTTAAACTCCTCTTTATAAATTGTTTTTGTTGTCATAAAAATCTTATTACTTGGAATCATAACAGTTGAAGGCATAAATAAGATGTGTGAATGTGCCACAGTTATTATTGGTTGTGGGAAATAAAAGCTAGCTAACGAGAAGTGGCAGGAGCGGGTGCGATGGTCCCGATAGATACCACGTCCCCCGTCCGGACCGCGGACAACATTATTGGATAAAAGGGAAACACTAACTCGTAAACGGTTGTCTTACATGTGAAATCATATCATGGTCATGGAAAAATGACTTGAGGCGAATAGTTTGAAGTGAACAACCTCAGAATCCGAAAAAGAAGCTTTAATCACTTCTCCGAAATGATTTACCATTTGCTGTTTCACTAGCTGTAAATAACGATGTGATTCTTTGCAAATTTTTAATTGGTAAAGGTTAGTATCTAAAATGTAATTGTAGGATTTTTAATTATCATATCATTACTTTACAAATTACATTATACACCATATGCTGCATGCATACATCGCGTCTGGATAATCTGTGATCATTCGGCGCTAAGATGAGCACATACTGACTCCAGACCAAATGACCTTGATCGCTGATGAGGGAAGATTAACTAAGCTTAATATATAATCACCATTTGGTGATTATATATTAAGCTTAGTTAATCATCATCCAGTAATCATCATCATCATGAGCCAAAAGAAATCCACTGCTGGAAAATCACAAAAATAAAACTTAATAAATACTTTCAATGAAATTTTCAATTGTTTTGTACATGTTCCGATGTACCGTTTTTAGCGAATACATTATGAGAAAAAAAAAAAAACATTTATCATGCTCAAATATTAGAAGAAGGGTGCCAATGCATGTGTGCGTTGTGTACGTGCTGTATGTGTGGAAAAGGAACATTATTCAGCAGTTTTGTTTTAGTTTATTTATCATAGATAATCTTAAGTACACGATTATATTCCGCCAAACTGAGGACAGTTTGCTATCGGATAAAGCGCTCATTAACATTTTAGTGTTCAACCGACTTAAAATTAACTTATACAACTACACAAAGCATTTATATCGCTGCCCATCCACAACAACGCTGCACGGTGCAGCCTGCACCCCACCGCACTACGCTGCGCGAGTTCGCACCCTAGCAGTGATCTAGTCTAAGAAATAAAGACCGAATACGTTTCTTCAAACTTAATTTAGTGCAGTCAAACAAATCAATACTGCTAAATTGTTTACTATATTGCATTTTGGGCATATTTAGTATTGAAAGTAGGGAGGCTAAAAAGGCAACTGTACACACAGAGAACTTGATTTCTGCGAGTAGCTAGGAGCTGTCAATACAGAAACGCCAAGCATGAGACGCTGATTTTCGAGGCTCAATAGGTGATGAGTGATGCTACACATAGAATTGTAGGTCGGGTCCCATTTCTTCAGACGAAAATTAAGTTCCAAATGAAAATCCAATATGCCGATATTAAAATTCGGTTAGCCCCAAAAATGTAACGCACTTAGCCGTTCACAGTAAACTTTTAAACACAATTATGGAATTGAATTTAAACATGTTCACGATTTTAGATGTACCCATACATTAATGTTGAAAGTCTCGGGGACGCGCAGCCAGCGACGAGGCACGAAACATCCAGTTTTTGTTCAGCCATATTTGTTTTGGTGGAATTCGAAGCGTGCCAACTCGTGCGGGCCTTTATTCCTGTGCTAAATTGCCGTGTTGCCTTTCGTTCGTTGGAAGTTAGTTGAGGCAGTAATTTCATTTTACTTACTCGTGCAGGCGGTGCGCGTATCGCGTGGCTCTTAACTGGAACATACCTGGAAATAATAAAAAAATATTAATACGTTTCTGTAAAAAAATCTTTTTGTGGCAAGCTTTAGTTCCGACTGTACTTTTCATTGCACATCTATCAACTATATACCGAGACCAGGAGCTTAAAATCGGTAGGATGGCGTTATCTATTACAAGGTTTCTTTGACCGCCTTCCACCTCTATCATCAGAACAGATCGATGTCATAATATTGAGTTGGGAAGTGGGTCAAATAATACTTGTAAGATTTGTTTATATACTGTTACTGACATAGTTACAGGCGAACCTACCTATAAACGTATTTTTTTTGTAATATTTTTATTCGAATTAAACTTACACGATTTCTATACGAGTAGTATCATAGGGAAAAGGGACTTAAAGCGTATAACCAGGGCACTTTTAAAAACTATCCTATAACCATTTGTGGATGCCCGTTTACCCGTGTACCAAAAGTAGTTGAAATCCGTTTAGAGTCCCCGGTAAGCTCGGTTCTCCATACAAACGTAGTTACGCTCACATTTTAAAACGACTAGCTAGTTTGGTCTGAAACTTTGTACTAAGAATAAGTTAAGGTATATGCAGGCCTGTAATTAGTTTTTGTAGCTTCAGATACATACCATAGTAAAAAAATACAACGAATTTAAGTTATTCATACAAAACTTGTTTTTGCTGTGTTTCGTTTGTTTTATAAGCTGGAGCCATAAAAACAAATTACAGACCTAGATATATCTCGTGTATATGCAAAGTTTCGTTACAATCCAACACATAGTTTTAAAATGAGAACGAAACTCCGTTAGTATGGGAAGGTGAAATTCGGACAAGCTAGCCGGGGACTCTTAAGCCAATTTGGCATGATGAAGCCTCAACGTCATACGGAGATACAAAAATAAAAAATAAATCTATTCAGTGACCTCCAAATAGTCCACGTCAATATTTAAATAAAAATTGGTACCTACAGACATTTCACATTTACAATTTTACAATAGCATAGATATTTATTTGTGGTATAGTCATGTACATAATATAAGCTTCCGTCAGTGGTGTGCACAGGGTATTTGGCCATGGTAAGCAGTTTTTGTGCCTATAAGAACCAATAGTCGTTGAGGGCTTCAGGGTAGGCAGTTTCTCTGTGCATGTATGAAACCATAGCCGCCAGTCTGGGCAGGCAGTGCCTTTTTACCTATATGCCTAAAATATGAAGTTTAAGATTTGGTCTCTTCACAAGAAGAAGAAAAATACTTACATAATATCGTTTTATTTTGACCATTAATTAATATGTATAGCATTTAAGCCATTTTAAATTGGACTAAATTAGAATTCTTTGTTTCCTTATTCGCTGAAATATATTTATTTATGGAACCAAGACAATCGTTTAAGGACAAGTACATGCGCCAACTTTATAACGCATTGCATTTTTCCTTCTAGTAAATTCATCCATTATATGTATATTTCATTTTCATATGTGCTGATAATTAGAAGCAGCAATGGAGTACGAACATATGATAAAAATACCTCACTTGCCGTAACCACTAATATTTTATGATCGTGTTTTAGATATGCCTCTAAACAAGACCAAAATAGTGGCCGCAAAAGTGTCTAACAACGCTAAAACGTGTCCCCGCCGCTTACACCGCATTTCCAACGAAGAAAAACACTTTTTCTCGAATTTTCCATATCGGTGCCCCCAATAAGGTCGCAGCGCGCCCTACATGCCCGCATTTGCAAATTTGTCCACATCTATGAAATATCGACGAAGTTTAATATTTATGACCATTAAAACCCTTGATAGTTTCAGAACGTTGCGGGCCTTTGTTTATTTATATAGAACAAAGTTGGAGAAACTATTACGTACTAGTATGAGGAAAATGTATCTGGACTGCTATCTTAATATAAGTTTTGAGGTGGTTATTTGTCTATAACAAAACGGTTGCTTGATTTATTAATATGGCAAACAATATTGAGAAAATGTTAAGTCGCATAGTTATAAGCTATCACTTATTTTTTTTAAAACATAATGGAATTTTTGTACTTTATTTACATATTAGAAAATAGTCAGTTTGGTTTCCTCCAAAACTGTTATTAAATAAATAAATATTACAGGATTCTTTGACACAAATGGAACTACTCCCATGGTGAGCTCAATTTAAGGCTTGTGTTATGTGTACTAGACGACGCTATAATATATTTAATAGATATATTTACTTATATACCAAACACAACCAAGATTCAGAAGCATAATATATTTATGATCAACATACAAATATTTGCCCTTACAGGGATTTTAACCCAAGACCTTCAGCTTTGCAGGCAACGTTACTGACGCTGAGCTAAACCGATCGTCGACATGTTAACAATCATACATCGATAATAACTAACTATGCGTCTGAAACGGTTAAACTTTTCTCACTTTTCTCGTATTACGGTACGAATCAAAGGGCACTTCTTAACTGTCAACTGTAGGCTCAATAGACCAAATCAATTCTGAGTCCGTAAACTTGGGACGTGAGGCCCTTCCGCTCTGACATCGCCAATTTATCGCGTCGAGCGGTCATTTATTGCAAGACCACTCGCCGGCCATTGTAAAAGTGGCGTAACTGGAGAACGGCTCGTTGTGTAATAAATCGAAACGGGTCGTTGTACGTGTTTGTTTTGATTGTGTGAATTCTGGAGTTAGTAAGATTGTGAGCTAGCGGTGCGCAGGCGCGACCAAGTCAAATGTCGAGCTGCGGTGGACCTGCCCGCTTTCAGCGAGTCGGCGATGACTTACTGCTCGGCTGAAGTTTGTTTTCATGCTTATCCTACAGGGCAAGTTCCAAGAGAAATGTTGACGTAAAGCTGGGTTTTCCGCAGTGAAATGTCTATAATAAGGGTAGAAAATTGAAACGGTTTCGTAATGTTATGTTGTAAAATATTGTTCATTCCGTAACATTTGAATGGTTCGAATGCTGTTGCTGACCACAGTCTGGAGTGACGCAAAAAAAAATTGTTTTATGCATAATTGGTTAACGATATTAAGTTTATTATGAGGTCCCTTGTTCACTAGTACTCGTATAAGGTTGTAAGTAGTTGCGTCATTCTCAAATAGTTAATGTGATTTTGTCACGACTATGTGCTCTAATCACTTTACGTTAAGGGTTTCCAGGAAGTTAAAAATTCTAATATATACTTCATTATATATTAACTGCTAAATGGCTAAATTTGTATTTAAAAAATTGGTTGTCAGTAAATTCGATTTACGGATGATAATTTTATGTGATAATGTGGAAGAGAGATAGATGAGTCACAAACCGAACGCTCGGCTCGTGACAAAACGCTCGGCTCGTGACAAAACGCTCTTTTTTTAAGATTTATAAGATGTTATCACGTCAAAAAACAAAAATTAAGTATTAGTAGTGTTAACTTTTGCACATGGTTGTGTGACAGAGTATTTGAGAATGACCCGGTTGTACAAAAGGTAGATCAAACTAATAAATCAGATACAAAAAAAAACATTTACTAAACAATGTATTTTAGAATTTGGTTTTGTTTTTAATAATGCCACACTAAACCATGATACAGCACAAAAAAGGCACTAGTGTATTAATATAGTACTCGTAAGTATATAAAATGTCATGTTCGAATTGGAAACCGCACGATACACTTAATGCAAGCTAAGCAAATTGCGTCAGCGTCTCGACTTAACTTATTAACATTTTTCTACTAGTTCTGCAAAAAAATAAACTTCACCCCGTCTACGTTTCAGTAAATAAATAAAGCTTAGAGAAAAAAAAACACTTAGGGGGCATAATTTATTCAGTTGCTTTCAACGAGTCGCGCTGTGACACAGATTAAAGAGCGACGGCACGAGCAGATTTCTTACTGCTGCCATTTTATTTGTCTTATGTTCTTGATTTATTAATCCGCTGGTTTTGGTTTACGTCTTGCATGAGACTAATTTGGATAACAAAACAATCTGATTTGCAAAACAATCCTAGAAATGTGTATCTTCTCGGAGACTTGTGAGAATTTTTGGCAATTTAGGAAAATTTTCCAGTAAATTGCTACACTTCGTATGCATTTGGGCTGGGTTCCAATTGTCGGTGATATTGAGATCCAACTTGATTGGGAAATTTTACTCCGTATGGTAAAGAGAACTGGCAGCAACTTAGTGAAATTTCGAACAAAATCGGCGTATAGATAACGAATCTATATTTAGGGTTCCATACCCAAAGAGTAAAACGGGACCCTATTACTAAGACTCCGCTGTCCGTCCGTTTGTCTGTCTGTCCGACTATCACCAGGCTGTATCTCATGAATCGTGATAGCTAGACAGTTGAAATTTTCGCAGATCATGTATTTCTGTCACCGCTATAACAACATTATATGTCTGTCTGTCTATGTCGGTAACTAATATAAAATGATCGAACACCGCTTTCATTTTGCTTAGGAGTAGGGGCTCTGCTAACACTGGATTTTCATAGATACAGCCGTTTGTAGCATATATTTTGTACGGAACTCTCGGTGCGCGAGTCTGACTCGCACTTGGCTGATTTTTACTATTTTCATAAATAAGCTTTTGCAGAAAAAGACGATGATTTGATCTTGAAAACTACCGTGAGAGTCAAACATTTAGATTATATTAAGAATCACTCACTTTGTAAAAGCCGAGTACTGCTCGTCATGTTTCGGTCTATTACGAGGACTATGAAGGTCATGAACAACGAGTGGACACCGACGCTGCCCGTGTCGTACTGCTAAAGGTCGTCTTTAGATTAGATATCTAAAGACAACCTTTAGCAAGTAATAGAGAATCAAGAAACTAACAAGCAATTAACCTGTGAACACTGCATGAGAATCTATCCGTTTGTTATGGAATCGAGTTGATAATAAGTCAAAGTAATTATATTTAAAACTATTTCCTAAACTGAATTAATAATAACACGAAAACATAGAAAACACGAGGATGAAACTGAATCAACAACTACATAAATTAACCAGCAAACTTTTGCATTAATAGCAGACGGTGGCGCCGCATTATGCTCGGTTTTCATATTTGTAAGTACTGTAATATGTTACATATGTTATTCGTATGTATATTATAAAGTCATATTTATAAAGCACCGAGCAACAGCGCCTCGGCACGCCTCGGGCGAACGAGCGCTTAACATACCGCATTAGCTTTCAGTACAAACTCACTCACTCATAAACTGCCGGCAGCCAATTCTCGCAAACTTTTAACATGAGAATACTACTTATTACTCATATTGCACTAACGGTGGCTGGCACTTTTTAAAATGTAATACTGATATAAGCTCATTAGTTCTTTTACAGACTTTATTTTTAGGCAAATGGTGTGTAGATCAATGGGAAGAAGGCAGTTGACTGCAATGTTGGCCGCAAAACAGGCCTGTTTTCCCAAATAGATACACTTGACTTCACGTCTGATCCCAACCGAGGTCTTTTGAATTTTCACGCATGTCTTTTGAGTTGTGTAACGCTCCAAAGCTTTTCAACGCGAAACCATTAATCGCCGGGCCTGTATATAATACAAATGAAGATAAAAAAGCCTTTCCAACGAGAGTTCTAGTGGGAGACAGACAAACTTCTCTACTGCTAGAATAAATGTTCACAATTGAAAACATATATTTGATTCAAAATGTATAACGTGAAAGGTTATGTACGCATATCTTCTAGTTTAGAGAAACTGCTTTATTTAACCGAAGTTACTTACATATATTTTTCAAGTATTCCCTTTGGCTGCTGATCACTTACCGTCTACAATTTGTGTTGTTAATATTGAATGCGTACCTTAGATGACGTGTAGTAGAATACTGATACGAAGCGATATTACTGCGAAAACTGAAGAGTAACAAAGTTGTATGGTAAATTATGTGACATAAAATATCAATTTATTTTATTCAGTTCTTCGACATATACCCCATTATCTTAGTAAAAAAGACAGACGTTAATAAATATTTATTAAGACGTTATTATTAATAAATATACCCTTAATGCGAAGGGGTGGGGAAATCACTGAAATCGAGGTGTTTTTGTGCAATTTTTTTGATACTATATGTAGCATGTAGAGATCTGAAAAGTAACCATTCAGGACGCATATATACTTAATTATGACTAGAAACTATATTTAAGAAGCAGGTTTTTAAAAATCTTCTACATCTTTTTTTCCGCTTGTGAGCAATTCTACATTACCAAATTTTGCGCATGTACTTTAAAAACCTTGGTCTAATAACTGATAGGAAAAAACTTAGTCTAATTTGTGTAATACGGAGTTTAAACCCAAAATCAACTTTTACCTACGACATTTCTACGAAGTCAACGTACTAAATATTTAATCAGTGTAAAAGCATAGGCGCTTTAGCAGTGAAAGCGACGTTGCGTGCTCGCGCCGCGCTACGCCACGGCGGCGCGGCGTGCGCTTACGCTGTTGCCAGCTCGCTTCCATCTATCCATAGCGATAATGTTTTTGAATTCATTCCGTCAACTGATTGCGTTTGTGTTGTTTTGATGTGTTCTATTCTACGATTTAGTACCAGTATAATAGGGATGATGACTAAATTTTAAAAATTAGTCCGTCTTGTAGATTAATAAAAATATTGGACACGTATTTTTTCTTTTTTTACTTACTCAAAAAATTAAGGCGATACATTGAGTCAAAATGTCGCGTGACGTCACTCTTTAGTACAAATTTTACTTAGGAGTGACGTCACGAGCCCCCACTCCTAAACTTAAACGCGATTTATCTGAGTATTTTTTTATTATTATGTAAAAACAAAAAAATACGTGTCCGATATTTTTGTATTATCTAACTGACGGACTAATTAGAATTTTGATTTTCACACCCCGTCATCATGCCTTTATATCAAGGTACTCTGTGTTTATTATTATTACGAACCGGTAGTCTTTGAGGCGTTGTTTATTTCGGGGATTTGTTATGTTGTTTTGTATATTATTGTTTGTGTTATTTGACATTGATCTTGGGGTTTTGTGCGGCGTGAGTCGCTCCGTGCGACGTAGTTACTTAGAGATTCTTGAGTCCCTAAAACTGGGGAACAAGAACGGTGGCGGTGGTGGTAATGGTAGTGATGGTGGTGATGATGGTGGTGGTGGTGATGGTGGTGACGATGGTGGTGATGGTGGTGGTAGTGGTGGTGGTGATGGTAGTGATGGTGGTGGTGATGGTGGTGGTATGGCAGTGGTGGTGTTGATGGTGATAATGGTGGTAATGATGGTGGTGGTGATGATGGTGATGATGGTGGTGATGGTGGTGGTGATGATGGTGATGGTGGTGGATGGTAGTAGTCGTACCATCACCATCACTATCACCATAACCATCACCATCGCCACCATTATCACCATCAACACTACCACCACCACCACCATCATCACCATCAACGCCACCACCACCACCATCATCATCATCACCACCGTCACCACCACCACCATCATCCACTACCATCTACCACCGTCACCATCATCACCATCACCAGCATCCCAATCATCACCATCACCACCATCATCACCACCATCATCACCATCACCACCACCATCCACCACCACCATACACCAATGATCATCCAATCCTGAATACCAGTAGATACCCCCAGGGTCCATCAGAATCTGGGAAATGGTTTGACAGTCCGTAAGGTCTTTATATCCTTCCGAATCCATAATTTAAAATAGGCACAACAAAAATCTTTCTATTGACACAACACACTCGTAATTTCAGCAAGCAGCAAGGTCAAAAAAATGAACTGGATTATGGTAGTCTCAAAGCAAGCGCCACCATACTGCAAAACGAGTCGATAGTTCACAACTAGTCAATGCGCGATATGACGAGTCGAGAGAGAGCATCTAATATATACTAAATGGCGCGCGCGCTCGAAGTATTACGTTCGGGCCGAACGAGCAGGGTCATTTCCCCATCTCTTCGGGACCTGGATTGAGCCTTTTCTCTGCCCTCTGCCTGCATGGACCCCCAAACATTCCTCACGGTGTTTGACTTTATGTTCCGGATTCGTCTCAAGAACGTTTGCCCTCGATTTGAGCCAGCATGATGCTTCTTTTGAGACAGTGCATGGATCTTATGGATATTACGGCCAAGAAAAATAGGAATAGCTAAGAATAGACATTTGAGAGCCGCTAGGTGATTTTTAGTTATACTTATATCAACTTGCCCATGAAAGCTAAAGCGCTCAGTAAAATCAAACTCAAAAATAAGGAGACAGGTGATACAACGTTGAAAAACAACCATTTCCCAGCTCGTGTCAGTAATTCTGGGCGGGTTTAGTATGGACGCACTGGGACTGCCGGCTTCACTCGCCGTGGCCGAATTACACCAACCTGTCTGTTACGTTACACATTGAATCTGTTACGCTTGTTGTACATTTTATTCAAGAATTTCACTGTGATAGCATTATGCCCCTGTCATGTTCTCCTTAGATCTCTTTGACATAATGTAATTTTTCATAACTGGTTTCGTTTTCTTTCTTTCTAAATGGAATGTGAAATCTTTGTATTATATTTTTATATACACCAACTTTAGTCTATTATTATATTAGAAGACATTGTCTAATCTGATTTAACTCTGTTTAGAAAAAACATAGCGAGCTCATTATGACAACGAAACCGGACTTAATGGCATATAATTATGAAATATTAGAAGGTGCCCGCAACTTCGTCAGCGGAGGAATTTTTTTTTGACTGTAGTCGGATAAAGAGTATCGTAAAACCATCTGTGGATGAGCAGCTATCGTACCGTGTACCAAAAATAATTGAAATCTGTTTAGCCGTCTTGGCGTGATGAAGCCATAACGACACACATAAAAAATAAAAATAAAACCTTCAAATAGCCCGCGTCAAAATTTTTCTGAAAAATATCTTCAATGTACAGACATTTAATTTGTATAATTTTATCCTAGTAAAGAGGAATGTTTAATTATTTTGAGTTGGTTATACTACGACGTTACGATTTTCATTTTTGGTGTCCTTTCGAGACCTGACGTAACACCGGAGAAGAATGATGTGTTGGAGTATTACCAACGCGAGGTAATTAAGTAAATCATGTTCATACACCATTACTTTGTTTTGATAATGTATGAATATGGTATAAGTTTAAATTCATGACTTCATTGATTGATTATTCGAAACAATGAGGGTTTTATTATAAATATAGCTTATGCAAAAGTAGCAATAAAGTCAGATAATTTTACTTAAATTTGTTTAATATAACAGAATACACAAATGACAAAAAGATTAGCTCCTCAAATAAATTGAGTGTGAATTCAAATTTGATTAAAATATTCTACGTTTAAAAAGCGACGCTTTGCAATAAAGATTTCTTTCTTATGACAGCAGTCTTTCCAATTTTACCCACGCAAATGAAGGACGGTTAGACCACTGTACATTTAAGATTAACACCCACGTCATACGTCTGCCCACAGCCTAGTGCCTTATTAATAATTTGCCGGCCAAAACCTAACCTGTCAGCGAAAATTACAGAGTCCTGTGTTGCTTTTTTCAGACTATCTACGCTTTTTCTTTTTATTCTATGCTTCTCTCTCGTTGAGACCTTCACTGGTCTCAGCATTCACATACACAATTGTACGCTGACCTGATGTCGCGTCCACGCAGCGCACAATTTGGCAAGGAAACGCTGCAACTACACCGGTGGTGCGTGTGTGTGTGGGGGGGGGGGGGGGGTCTGGTAGCTGTACTTAACTAACCA
Organism: Hedya salicella; assembly: GCA_905404275.2. NCBI lineage: Eukaryota > Metazoa > Arthropoda > Insecta > Lepidoptera > Tortricidae > Hedya > Hedya salicella. The sequence goes on from FR990099.1 coordinate 10,829,400, forward strand.
TTTGTTTAAATAACAACAACATAGAGTTCGATTGCAGAGGAAAAATCAATACGACCTACTAAATTACATGCAGGATTTGAACCTGCAACCTCTTTAACGCAGAAGTGCTCTGATCAACTAAGCTATCGTAACTTTACGTACGTGGCTTGAAATTTTCGAACACAATCTAGCTAGCACTAGTAGCGGCCTCTGTATTTTATTTATTTTTAAGTGATAAGCGCATTAGCCATACTCTAAGACATACGTATCACGTTTTTCTCTATAGCAACCATTCGACCACGAATACTTTCAAAACACTATAACGACACCAACCCAAACACACATTTAAAAATGTATCTACATTCACAATAATAAATTAACCAATTTGCTATGTACACACATTAAATTGTATGTAATTATTAAAGTTATATTGTTTAATTCTGCCTTATATTGTTTAATTCTAACCTAACCATATATTTTCCGGAATAGCACTTATTTAGTCACTCTCGCGTCCATTTTCCATTTCTTGGCTAAGAATCACATTGCTTCTTTGCATCTGTTTTGGATGAGAAAAACAAGAAACATACTATCACGTTTATACTTTTATGAGTAACGATTGTTTTTCTGCACAATAGGTTTTTTTTGCGACTTCTCTCACATATCTCTCGTATATCGATACTACGAGTATTATAAAGTTGTAAAAATGAAATGTCTGAACAATGACGACATTTAAAAAAAAGCTATTGTAACGGACTATTTGCAGCCTGGAGGTCACTGATTCGTTTTTTTTTTGGCTTTTTGTATGATCGTATGTTTTGTTGTGGCTTCATCGCGCTAAATCGGCTAAACAGATTTCACCTATTTTTGGGTAACACCCGTGTGCGTGAGATGGGTATTTAAAGACGGTTATAGAATACTTTTTACCCGACTACGATGTCGAAAAAAGAAGGGCTATGACTTTTTCTCCTTTACGAACGAAGTTTCATGCATCTTCAAGTATTTGAATAAAATGTGTATGTCAGTTTTTGACTTTGACTCTCTAAATCTACGGGAATCTGTTGCTCCATTGTTTTGCAGAAGGAGATCAAACCAACAATCTCCACTGACCTTAATAACAGAGATTTAGTTACGAAATCGATAAAAAAATGTACATAAAAAGAGAAGAACCAAATGACTTACTAAATTATCGACTCAGATTCGAATTAGGTCATAAATTCGGACAAAATGTTGCATACTCGCAGAAGCACGTTTCGAGAATAAGGACAATTTTTCGATATTCCGCTAGAAATGAAGCCACGGACATAAGTATGGTATATTTATAGCTATCTATAGATTCTGACAAAGCAAACACAGGCACAGAGTCCTACTTTATTGCACGAAACATTTCGCGATCCGCATGTAACCGAGCACGCTCATACAATTTAGAACACACAACGTATACATTACCCGCTTTGTTCTCCCTGCCACGCCACGCACTCAAATTAGACCGTCACACGACATCACTGTGGCATAATTTGAAGGCCCGTCGACGACCTTATTATAAGTTAGTCGCCGTAGGTGCCTGCCTCTGTATCAGCGGGGAAAGGTAGGTCGGTGCTTGGCCTATATTCCCTTCTTCTCTTACGTGCAACCGATGCCTATCGCCGTCCCTGTCGCCCGTGACGTCACCACGCAACCCCTCCGCGTTTAGATGTGTGTGTTGATTACGCTCGTCTGCGTTCCGGTGATTACTGAGATTATGTTCGGATGATTATTTTTTCAAGAATAGGATGGATTGTATGGCATCAATATGGCTGTAGGAAAGAAAGCTTGGGTATTATTTTGTTGATTAGAATTCTATTAATGGAAATGTTTCATTATACAAGATAGGATACTTAATCAAAGACATTTTCGAGGATTGAAAATAATTTTTGGAAGTAAATGAAGAGAATTGTATGGAATCAATGTAGCTCGAGAAAAAGTTATCATTTTGATTAGAAAAATATAAATTTTCGAAATTCAATCACGACTTGAATTAACAACGTTTTTTTTTTAAATAAAACGTAAAACGGGACCCTATTACTAAGACTTCGTAGTCCGTTTGTTTGTCTGACAGCAGGCTGTATTTCATGAACCATGATAGCTAGACAGTTAATTTTTTTACAAATGATGTATTTCTGTTGCCGCTATAACAACTAATACTAAAAACAGTATAATTATATGTCTGTCTGTTTGTGTCAGTAACCAATATAAAATGATCGAACACCGCGTACATTTTGCTTAGGAGCAGGGATCTGCTAACACTGGATTTTCATAGATATGGCCGTTTGTTTGTAGCGTATATTTTGTACGGAACCCTCGGTGCGCGAGTCAAACTCGCACTTGGGCGGTTTTTAGGGTTCCATAGCCAAAATGGCGAAAAGGGAATATTATTTCCTTATAGTTTCGTCATGTCCGTCCGTCCGTCCGTATGTCACAGGCATTTTACTCAAAAACTATAAGATTTATATTGATGAAATTTGGAACATAGATGTATTGTATGAGCCGCTACTTAGTTTTATCGTTAAATAATAATAAAACATATTTATAGGGGGGGAGGGGGGCACTCCATACATGTAACTGAAGAAAAAAAATCAGCAAATAATCAATGTGTGGCACATCATTCGACAGTTCTTCTAAAAACACTTTGAGGTTTCTCAAAAAAAATTTGATTCAGTGAATATTTTCGGAAATATTCGCTCCGAAAGTAGCAAAAATTGTGTCTCCCCCCCTCTATTTTCTAAACGGTATGTTCAAAAAATATGAATAAATTTAAACATACAGAGCGTAATAAATACTTCCAACGAAAATTGTTTTGAACATGATCGGACATACCGTTTGTTTGTTATTGCCAAAAAACTGCGCTTCTAAGCAAAAGGACGTAAATGCCGGGGAGATAGGCTCTCTTGTTAGTGTTTTTTTTTTCATATCGTATTTTTAACAGCAGTAGTGCATTTTTTTGTATAAACGGCTGCGGAACCCTACATTGAGCATGGTCTGACATGCTCTTGGCCAGTTTTTTTGTGAATATGTGATTATTTATGTAACAAAAAATATATTGAACAAGGCACTCTAATCAATTTCCATCTTCATAATAGATTCCGACACCTCGTTTGGAGAATTGCGAATGTAATAAGCTAATGCGTGGAACAACTCTGTCTATTTACTACAAAACAAACGGCCTCTATTCGACATGCTGCAAAAAAATACTAAGTACAATTAAATTGCACGTGGCTATACGTACAGAAGGCAGCTTTTAACATAATATTAAAAATTAAATGTTTGTTTATATGAGAGTAAAAACATCACATTTTTTTTTATACAATATTGATACAAAGATCTAAGTAGAAAAGAAAAATTAATTGCGATCCACTGCAGTCTAAGCCGGAATCGAACGAGCGTCTCTGTTATACTGGAACAGCGCCACGATTAATTCGTTGTGAATCACAAGCGGTCTGATGGTCTAACGGATAGGGCGTTGTTTCGGTATAACATAGACGCTAGTTTAATATTAAAGTGATTACAGCGCTACCTCTCTCGTAAGCTTCACACTACTGAAATGGCAGGTCAGCTTGAAGAAATGTTGCGAAAGCGCATCTTCTTAGAGTGGTGCTATAAGGTAGTAAACCTTTAAACAATTAATGGTACAAGGTCGTGAGTAACGTATCGTTACCGAAGGTAGAGGATTAATTCGTTGTGAATCACAAGCGGTCTGATGGTCTAACGGATAGGGCGCTGTTCCGGTATAACAGAGACGCTGGTTCGATTCCGGCTTAGACTGCAAGGGGTCGCAATTAATTTTTCTATTCTACTTAGATCTTTGTATCAATATTGTTAGTGCAATGAATTTATTTTCTTATAAATAAGTGAAGGTTCCTTAATCGATTTTTAGGGTTCCGTAAAAGGTAAAAAAGGAAGCCTTATGGTGCGACTCTGTCTGTCTGTCCGACTATTAGAGCGTCAACACTTCTTGTCAGTTAGACCTTACGTCATGTTGGCGCCATCTGGTGATATTTCCATTTTAGAAAACCCACATTAGCCAGAATTTGCGTATTGTAAACGAGTATAGCGATTAAATTGAAACGATTACAGATTCAGGTCCGACAAAGCGCATTAATCAAGTAATTAATTTCGTTTTGTGATGCAAATGATGTTATTACGAGTTTTACGACTGTGTTTAATTTTGCGCTTTGAACTACACTCGAGAGTAAAATTTTCGGGTCCCTGTAATTTAAATAACAGCAATAGTTTTTTATTATTATTAGGGTTCCGTAGCCAAAATGGCTAAAACGGAACCCTTATAGTTTCGTCATGTCCGTCTGTCCGTCCGTATGTCACAGGTATTTTACTCAAAAACTATAAGATGTATATTGATGAAATTTGGAACATAGGTATCTTGTATAAGCCGCTACTTATTTTGATAGTTAAATAAAAAATATATATATATCTAGGGGGGGCACTCCATACATGTAACCAAAACTAAAAAAAATTCAGCAAATGTCAATGTGTGGCACGTCATTCGACAGATATTCTAAAAACATTTTGATGTTTCTAAAAAAAAATTAAATTAAGTGAATATTTTCGGAAATATTCGCTCCGAAAGTAGCAAAAATTGTGTCCCCCCCCCTCTATTTTCTAAACATATGTAAAGGTTAATAAATATTTCCTACGAAAATTGTTTTTAACACGATTGGATATACCGTTTTTAAGTTAAAGCCAAATAACTGCGCTTCTCAGCAAAAGGACGTAAGTGCCGGGAAGATACGCTCTTTTGTTAGTGTTTTTTTTTCACATCGTATTTTTTCCTCTGTAGTGCATTTTATTGTACAAACGGCTGCGGAACCCTACATTGAGCATGGTCCGACATGATCTTGGCCGATTTTAAACACTAGTTTTATTTACATGACTAGAAGGTGCCCCTGTAAACTTCGTCCGCGAAGGAGAAAATTAATCATCTCTTCCGCGAACAAAGCTTGCGGGCTTCCTCTAGTATTTCATATTTACAAATATTTCATATTGAAGTATGTTTTTTTTCAAAAATGTCAATGAGGTGTAAGTAGTTTTAAGCGACGAAATTTTAAATATAATAATTGTAGGTAGATAACTTTAACGTACTGATAACGGATAAATATACGTTTTTTTTTTGCTTTTTTCCGTAAGTGTGTTGAAAAACGTCCTACGAAACTCATGTGAGTTGGTCATTACACTCTCGGCTTTATATTGCCCTTCGACTCAGACTGGAAGATAGAGCCCCAACACACTCGTATCATAATGTACTATGGTATCGCTTTTCGCAGATCTCACAGTCGAAGTAAACAGTAAAGTTATTCGAGGCTAAAGCCATTACGATACCTACTCAGATTGTATTTGATAAACACTTGTTATCGTAATGGATTATAAAAGCCTTTTATAAAATAATCTATAATTTTCACGAGACACCATTTTTTGTGTTTCTGTGTTTTTAATGTGGGAAAACTAACACCACATTATCATCTATTGTGAGATAGATACAAGTCAAAAACTGACCTAAGGTTTTTTTTTATAGGAGGCAAACGAGCAGACGGGTCGCCTGATGGTAAGCGTTCACAGACGCCCATAGACACTTGCAACACCAGAGGAGTCACAAGTCCATTGCTGGTGGGCGCACGCTCTGTTCTTCAAGGCTTGAAGGTCGCATCGATCCCGAAATACTGCACGCGGCAATTTATTCTCCAGTTCAGTCGTGCGAAGGTTGGTAATAGTAGCTTTCAAAAAGTAAATAGATACATAGGTCATAGCGGATGGATAAATTCGAGGCGATTGGGACAGTGCTCGCTGGTGGGGGGGGGTTGACATGCTCGACGCGTAATCGAGAGGTAGCGGGTTCGAGTCATGGTGTGACCACGTGCGAAAGCAATCGTATTTTTCTTTGCGCTTTGACTAGTATCTATGTCACAATCTATTTTTTAGTACGAGTATATTACAAGTACGCAATGTTTTTAGACAATGAAACTAGTGTGGACATGAAAAAAAATGTGATCGTACATGACGTCATATTTTTCTATTATATTGTTGTTTTTGTAAAGCAACCCTTTTTTATAAAAAAAAATCATACATATAATACTATACAATAATAAAATTCATCTTATTAAGATATGTGAGCGTGCCAAGGTTCCTAAAGTTACTTGAACAGCATTTTTTGTCAGTCTTTACTTAGGCCTCTGTAAAGTCTAAATATATATTTTTTAAAGTGTTCGAAGTCTACTTTTATATTTTATTAAATTGTCTTTTCATAACGGGTTCCTCTTATCTGGCATAATCTCGATTGTCCGAATCATCATTGACCGAATTCATAATTTGCCATAATGCTTTTTTTTTTCAAAACCGGTATAATTTTCTTTTTAAGGTATTATCCAGTTGAATACATGAGGTTAGGTTATAAGTTCGTTTTATAAAAATCTTGAAAAGTATAAGTGTTCAGAAAAAAATGCATTATGCCAAATTGTGAATTCGGCCAAATGATGATTCGGACAATCGAGATTATGCCAGATAAGAGGAACTTCTATTACAAGCCGAATTCTCTTCCAACAATATGAATTAAAAAGACACTTCCACTTTTAATACAAGTTACAAACGTTTATGAAACGGGCCCCAGATCATGCATGACCAGATTTTTTTTATTTCCACACTTTACTTCAAAATACGGTCTTTCAGTTACTTCTGTAATCTCATTTCCGCGCAAATTGAGGCAATAATACTTTCGTCAAAGGTAGCTTTGCATAAAGGTCGCGGTAAGAACAATGAGTTTATTCCCAGGTTTATAAAATATACCTTAATACTGGGGCCTTGTTAAATATTCCCGGGCGGCTAAGTCGGGCGAAGCACTAACTCGTCTTCCTAATTTTGTATTCAAATTTATTATTGTGACTTGTATACGTTTCATATAAATCCACTTGAGTTCGCCTCGTTTGTGCCATTGTGAATGAAAATACAGCTTGGCGCGAGGTGGGCACAGGCTTATTCTAATCTCGGTTGTTTGGGAAGTTTTGGGTTCAGAGGATTTGGGTATTCTTACGTTTGTGTGTCTAAATAATAACAACATTAAACATTAAGGGGGTGCATAGAAAATTTAAGCTATTTTTTAGTGATATTTTTGTATAATCTAGTATATGAAATAGGCTGGTCTTTTGACTATATAAAAACCCCAAGCATGTATATTAATGTATTAGCTTTCTCTTTCCTTGATGCACGCGAGCAATAAATGCGTCCTTGAATTACAAATTCCGCTCATTCGCCGGCTCGGTGTTTGGGGCGTGGTTTACGAATAGGCATTCCTTGACGATGCAGGCCCTAAATGGATTTTTCAAAGAAATTAATCTGTCTCGGTAGTCAAACGCCCCCTTCTTATTCTGGTACAGTCAGCACAGCGAACGAAAAAACATAGAAGCACAACTAGAGCGACGCAAAATGACCCCACGAAAACTGTGTCGAAAAAGGCAGGGCGTCTAAACTGGGTCAAACGGGCTGTCAGTTGCATATGGCGGCGCTCCATGACTGTCGTATTATTTCACTTCCCAAAGTGAAAAAAATATGGTTTACTATTCTGTAAAATAGTGTATTAATCATTTTAGAAAATATACAAAAAAGATGGAATCACTTTTCACATGTAAAAAATACCGTAAACGTAATTATTATTATTTTTAGTCGGAACAGATTTTGTATAGGGATGGTGTTATGCCACCTTACACCATCAAAATATTAATATGTGAATGAAAAGGTATTATAATACCTATTGAACATTTGATATATTATTTGTTGAGATACATGTTTTCATGCCCATAACTATTTTATATACAATGTTCGAAAAAGGTGCAATTTGATTTAAAAGTTATCATACACTAAAGAGCTCAAACTCGGTAGGATTGCGGTAACATATTACAGAGTTCCTATGCCCACCTTCCGTCTCCATCATCATATCAGCTCGATATTATAATAATATTGCATTGACACCAAACGTACAAAAGTATGCAAAAATTTAGTACAATCAGAAACCGGCAAGTGGTTTTAATTTAGCTTCAAAGATTTGACCCATACAAACATACTAACACGGCAACAATAAAAGTACGCAAGCTCCATTTTTGCATTGTCTTAACGTACTACAAAAGTTATGATTGCTAGTGGCTGATTGTCTGTTTGTATTTAAGTATTTAGCAAGCTATAATATATGCATACTCGTATGGTCGTCCGGTATTCCCAGTATAAGTATGCTACATCTTAATCGGAGACTAGTTTGATTTACGTAAGGTTATTTTCTATGATTACTTAAAAATATAATAAAACTGAAAATTCAATTTAAATAATATGACAATTCTGCCTACAAAATTACTCTTTATTGCATTTGACCATCTACGAGGGATGCGTTTTCATAGTCGCCGTCATGTTGATATTATAAAACGTCAGCGCTAGAAGCCAATAACAGACAGTTATTATGAAATTGGCCAATCACAATTATTTGTTTTGGTCAATAGAAAGTAGACTGATATTTTGGCCAACTCTTATTGGTCTCACAACGCGCATGCGGATTTAGAATATTTACTCCGTTTTGTACTGTCATTTTGTATGAAGCTCGTGTTCTATGTTTTTTTCGTACACTGAGGTCAGCATCAAAAAGTCTCTTACACAGTATTACAGTAAAAACCAAGTCACTGTGAACTACAAAAGAACGTAAAGCAAAACTTAAAACTAGTTCAATTTAGGCAAACACATAGAGAGGTATATTTATTTTAGTTCGGTGACAATGCAATAGTATGATACCATTGAGCTGATCTGATGATGGAGCAGGAAGGTGGTCATAAAAACTTTGTAATTAAATAATCCTACCGAGTTTTGGCTCTTTAGAATCGTCTCGATGATTTAGTTGATGGATGTGAAAGAAAAGTACAGTCGGCAATATAAGCTTGTCACAAAAATGGTTTTTTTTTTTGTCAGAAACTTAGTTTGCAAGATACTCTATTGCATGTACCGCAGCAGACTTGGACTGTACGTGTAGGTCTTTATTAATATAATTGGCGATTTATATGTAACGTTGGGTGACGTTTTTCCTCAAAAGTTTCCATACTTAGTGATAATGAAGGCCCTCAGGGTCTCATCGCGGACCCTTGTTTAAATATGCAATTTGCTTTATTACACACTTTGGTGTTGTTTATAAATACGCGTGTAATTCCCTTCCCCCTATAAGCTGGAGGTCAAGGGCAGGGTTAAGCAAACCTGTGGGTGAAGGTCACGGGATTATGAGTAAGGGTTAGGTAAGATTAGGGTCTCGTTCTGTGTTGGCGTACTAATCTAAAGCTATGATCATAAATGGTTATGTGGTAGTCGATGGGGTTTTCATACAAAACTTCAGGTTTAGTAAAGTACTATAAAGTGGCCGCAAACTTCGTCTGCGTAGGAAAAAAAAACATAAATATCTTTTTTCTTCAGCGTCATCGCGTAAAAAGTATTCTATAACCATCTGTTGATACTCAACTATCGGTGTATTAAACATAATTGAAATCCATTTTGCCGATTGGCGTCATGAAGCCACAAGGCCACATACAAACATACAAAAAATTAAAAAAACATAGTTCTTTACAATATTTTTTTTAAAATATCTTCAGTGTGTAAACATTTAATTTTTACGACTGTATTAGTATCGCTATCGTCGCCTAATAACCATTGAACAAGCTCTGTTTAGTTTGGGGTTCGGTTGACTTGTGTTAGATTATCCCTGATATTTATTTATGTGGTAATGATATAGCCGAGATATGACTTGATTGCAAATTTCGTAGTGCCACGTCGAATTGAATCCCATCCCAGGTCGATATTATCATTAATTTATCGTTTCAGTAAATCTCGTATTTCCTAGAAAACTGTTTTCAGAAGTGATTTCCTTTGAAAGGCTGGTTGACGGAGCTTATTTTTTTTGCAATTCCACTCAGCCACTTTTTGTAACTCTAGAAACATTATTATCGACAAAGTTCGGCTTTATTACTCTCTTGACCCGCAACCGTTTTCACTTTTTACCGGGAGCTTGTAGTGTATTGTTTCAAAGGCCTGCAACTTTACATGGCCCCATCATATCTTCCACAATTACGCTACGTAAAAAGCAACTTTGGCTTGTGAATATTTCGTAGTAATTCCTAAAACTTCGACCGGCGAGATAGGAGGTTTTGAAAAGGGTATCTACAGTTGAGGAGTGCCTTTTTCAAAAGGGTTTATTTTTCTATAGCTTGCGTATACACATAATTCCTTTTGGAAAGATTATACTCAGTCGGGCCCAGGAGCATTTCCCCGAGTTAAATTAACTTTTAAAACGCGGGCAAAAATGTTTACAGTTTAATTACATGACAGGAGACGCGGACGTGGGGGCGCTCGAATCGCTTTATTAGCGCTAAGGACGTAATACAGATAGCTAATTTACGTCGGGTAAAATGGTACGGCTGCGTGGTGCGTTTGAGTATGTTTGGCATATTATCAACTGACTTATATAAAAAGAGGTTCTCATTTAGACTTTCTTATTTTTATTATAAATTGCTACAAGATCTAAACGCTTATTTTCTCTGTAGAATTATTTCGACAAGTCGATTATAAACCGAGTAACTGAGTCATCGCCCACAGTACGACAGAGGCGCGGGGCGTGACGACAAAGGAATGGAAGCCTTCCGACCGCTAATCTATCCGCAGTCGACGACGCAGAACCCTTTCAAAGCCCAGCAACGCTACATGTGTCAACAGCTAGAGCGCTCGCTTTGCTAAACTGGATTGCACTAGAAGCTGACAATATAAATGTGTTTTCCGATAGTGCTGGTGCATTTTGCAGGAGAGTCCTCGCCTACCTAAGCTGATTGTACGGGCAAGGTACAAGATTATGTCTATTTAGCATTAACATAATTAATATTGCACACGCACCAAATTGTACACGTTCGGCACTTTACCTTAGCATTAAATCACGTACATTAAAGTCAGTTTATAATTAGCACTCAACTTGGTAGTTTCAATAACTCCTCTTACCCTTATATCAGTTGTGTTATAAACTCTCTAGCATTAATAAAGTAGGAAACCCCTACACTGATTATTGTGTTCTTATTGTTATTTACTGTTTACTATAGTTTTTTTATGTTAGAAACAGAACATCGGCGAATTAATAAGGGGTCAATGGTATAAAATTGGTGAGCATTACCTTGTGAGTTGAGTCCGGTCTAAGGTTTAGTACTTGCTTAGAAATCCCATGCTGTGCGGCGCCGCATGTCTTCCAAGCCCAAATGCAGTTCAATGCACACCGTGTCAGTCCGTTTCGTCAAGTTTAGGAGTAAAACTTAATATTTAGAACATTTAGTAACGCGCACGCACGTTCTAAACGGCGAAGAATCGGAAAGAGTGAATGAAAATTTTGAGAAATGATCAAATGACTGGATTAAAATATTACCAGTTTCTTATAATATAATAATTCCCAAGCAGTGTTCTTGTTAAATTGTTTTGGCTTGTTTAATGTGCAAATGCTTTGGTGTGATAACTGTTTTGCATGTTGTTTCTTTAATAAATAAATAAATAAATAAATGTGCTACGTCGTAGTATGTAGCAGCATTTCTCCGCTATGGAGCGAAAACTCCGCGTAGATCCATGATGCATCCCAAGTTGCTAAATTTGGTCATATAAATACTCTAGGAACACATATTTTTATGTCTTATAGAACTCCAAAAAACTATTACAAGGTCGCATTTGGGTGCAGTTTACAGGACTAAAACATCTGATAGTCATTTTATTACAGTCCTATACAGTGCAATTTTATTTTTGAATCATCTTTTTTAAAGCACTTGCAGGATGATGTAGTCCTAAGAGCATCCAATAATTGCGCTAGGCACAATCACTACTATAACAATCAGTTCCCTGCTATAACTGGAGTAATCAATCCTACAGTGGCCAGCAGGATATCTTAAAGGGAGCATTTGTTTGTCGAATACTTGCCTCGTGGGCCTCGAAAGGGTTAACTCTTTCGAGCCGAGGCACGTACGAGTATGCGACAGTAGGCCTGGCCGATGTTGATATTAAGAAGATTATTATGGAAATTGGAAATAGATGGCCTTATAGCAGTGGGAAGTAAAATCATTTGCGGTTTGTTACAAAACGTCTGACGATAATTTCGATGACGACTAGACCCGAGTTTGCGGAAAAAGGATCGTTTTAGTTTACTAAAAAAGTATCTGACAAAGCATTCGCTTTCGCCTTAGTTTGGTACAACACCAATATAATGATGCCGTTAACAATTTAGATTTGCATTAAAATTTATTTCTTTAGTGTGCAGAGAACAAGAGATAAGATGACTTATGCCAGTTGACTGCAAGAGGCATGTAGCCAGCAAATTGTGGCTACATACATCAACTGAACTCATGTATTGCTCGGATTCCCCTCTTTGAATTAATTAGTGTAGTACATGTCACGTGTCAAGCCCTAATGTACGCATACGACAACTATGTCACGTCAATCAGGAGCTAAGCAACACGCGGCGGCGCCGAGGCTTTTATATCACAACTTGTGATGAATGCCCCATATTAGGGTTCCGTACCAAAAGGGTAAAAAATAACCCTTATGGTGTGACTCTGTCTGTCTGGCCGACTGTTAAAGCGCCGTATCCCAGGAACTAATTATGCTATCTATTTAAAATTTAGAATAGTTATAAAAATGGCTAAAAGTTACAAATATACTTTGGCTAAAGTATATTGCACCTAAAAAATAAAGTAAAAGATTTATATTTTCGCGAAAAATTCAAAGTCTAGCTACTAAGTTAATTTGGGGTATCATATGATAGAACTTGATTTGTACATTCTTAAGCATTTTTTTATGTTGATAAATTTTGATTTACAAAGGAAAAAGTGAAAAAAATACCATTCCCCTCTTCTCCCAGAAGTTTAACGAGCGAAAATTTGGAACTTTTCTCAATTTGTATAAATAAACATAAATATTATTTCGTGTAATATTTATGTTTATTTATAAACATAAACATTACACGAAAATTATAACTATGTCTCTAATTAGCTTATGTTTTTTTAATTATCAAAAAAACCTATTTGAACAACCCGGCTGTTTGCACATTATTTGTATGCAATGCCATGCCATAGATATCAGGTGCAAACTTAACTCAACCGGAAACCGGGTAATAATGATAGGGTAAGAGCAAGTTTGTATGGAAGCGTCGGTGCGCGAGTTCGACTCACACTTGCCGGTTTTTATTTATTGTGATAGTTTCACAAGTCACAACTTGTTTTCGTATCACGTAATCGACAACGACCCAGTTAATAATACCTAGTATATACTTAGTGTCATAACGATTTCGTTGTTGATCTGTGTATCGCAATTTGAAAAGCTTTGTCGTTTCGCCGAAAGCCGAAACATTGCCTTTGCGTGGCCGGCGACTGCTGTAATCTCCGGATTACTTCCCCACCAGAGCCTGCGCGAAACACAACTTTTCGTTCCGACGGACGACTTTTAAATGCCATAATTCACCATTGTTCTATTGCGTACAGAATTAGGGCTATAGTTCACAGCCGTCTTTGTGTTCTTGAAGATTAAGAATTCTGTCTACAAGTGTCAGTCTGTATTGGCCTGTGTGACAAGTTTCATTAAAATTAATTTGACTCCAATCCAAAGTAGTTATAGGAACACTGAGACAAAATAACTCAATCATACCTAGTTTGGGCTCTTTAGAAACGTCCCCATGAGCAGTTGACTAGTGTTTAAAGAAAAGTATAGTCAGCATTAAAGGCTTGTCACAAAAATCTTTTTTTGGCAGAATCTTTTAATCTACATTGGAAAGAAGTTCTCTATCCAAAATATATGCTTTTAGGTTGTTGTTGACGAGTCAGCCAGGACTAAATTAAATAAAGATATATTTTCTATACAGTAGTACTAAATTGTAACAACCTTATTTACGGGAACCCGTCCTAATCAGAAATTCTCCAAATTAGAATAAGGAATGAAATTGAAATGGCCGCCGGCTGGAAACCGGATTAGCCGAAGGTGCCCTATTGCGGGACACGGCCAGCCCCGGCTTCTTTGAAATTCATATTTAAATCGCGTTGAATTAAAAATGGTATGTAAAGTTGTGTAAATTATGATGATCTGAGAAAAGGCAAGCAAAACAAATTGTGTGTTACTTTATTCTTCACTTTAGATTTTATCTTCCAAGTCCATTGTCGTTACAACCACAGCTGAAATATTTTGGGAATTGAAAGTTACAAAAACGGAAAGAATCATGCATTTGTTATGGTTTTTATGTAACAAATGCCTTCTTCTTACTCGTCAAAGCCTAAGCTTCGAAAATTGAAAGTTCGCGTAGAATAACCAGGGCAAGTTTTTCAAAATTCTTAGCAAGAGCAACATTATTTGGGATCAAAAGTGAATCACATATCCTTTGTACGTCCGTTCTATAGAACGCTTCATCAACAACATTGAATGACAAAAAAAACAAGCTTGTAGCTTGTGCAGTAAGTAGACGGGTATTTGTAATTCCAAAGAGCGCTGCCACCGTCAGCGCTTATGGAAACGTCTCCTTCTGAACTTCTGAGCGCTTGTTTACGCGGGGTTAAGTCGCTCGTTAGTCCTGTGGCTGTGGCGACGTCGTTTGTTTCCCGGTTTAGCACTTTTTGTTTAGTTACATTACGTTAGGGGCGCTACCCTCCGCTAAACTGTGATGTTCTTACAGAAAACAGTTTAATTACAAGCTGTGCTATATATTTAACACTATTTAAGACACCTCGATAGTTCGCAACACTATAATACTAGCCTTATCATTATGACCAACATAACATAACACTTTAATGCGATACATATAATTTACGGACATAATGCGACATTATAAACAAGTCGCGTGGCGTCAAACATTATTCTTGAGCATCTAACCGATCTGGCTTATAGTACCGTAGTGCAAACCTGGAAAAATAACCTAAATGCCCTGGCTAATTCCAATAAAGTTATACTTAGATGGGTACCAGGACACTCCGACATTGACGGAACGAACGAGCAGACAAACTCGCCAATAAGGGCGCGGACTTGCCCCAAGTCGGCCCAGAACCATGAACCAGAACCATGTCGTGCCCCCGGAAGAGATACAACATTTCACTGCCCAAAGAATTTGGGAATTCCTAGACTCAACGGGCCTCAGTAGTGAACTCTAATAAAGGGCTGCCACAATAGATCAAATCTGGTCGAGGCGGCATACAGAAGGCCCACAAATAAACAATAATAATAATATAGTACCGTATACTCTTTTTTCACAAGACAGGATTTTTAAGAATTTCTACAAGAGTTAAGCTCCGTAGCTTAACTCTTGTAGAAATTAGAAAAAAACAAGAGAGGGATAACTATACAATAGCTGTTGACCAAAAAACCGGTTATCTGCGATTTATGCGTATAATGTAATGGCAGATTGAATGGCTTGTGCAGCAAATAGACGGGCATTAGTAATTCCAAAGAGCGCTGCCGCCGTCAACGCTTATGGAAACGTTTCTTTCTGAGTGCTTATTTAAGCGGGGTTAAGTCGCTCGTCAGTCCTGCGGCCGCGCGACGTCATTTATCTCCCGGCTTAGCACTTTTTGTTTAATTATATTAGGTTAGGGGCGCTACCGTCCGCTAAACTCTAATATTTTTATATAAAACAGTTTCATTACATGCTGTGCTACAGATTCAACACTGTTTAAGATACCAAGATAGTTTGCAACACTGTTACACTAGTCTTATCATTAGCATCAACATCATAATACGTTCAATGATTTCACGTTAAAGGTTCGTCCAAACCAATGCTTAAAATACGCTGACGGTGCATTATCTTATCGCAGTGACGTGACGTACGCGTCACGATTTTAACGCATGTCCTCCACACGGCTGCTCAAAAAACGCTGACAATGTATTCACGCGGCTGAATGAGTAGAAAATTCGTGGCGCGTAAGACTGCGATAACGTACCGTCAGCGTAATATAAGCATTGGTATGGCTAAACCTTATTGCAATACATATAATTTAGCTACAATATGCGACTTTACCAACCGGTGGCGTGGCGTCAGACATTATTCTTGAGCATCGAACCCATCTGGCTTATAGTACCGTATATCTTCACAAGAAAGGATTTTTCGAAATTTCTACAAAAGTCAAGGTGTGAGCAAGAAATCGATAATTACGACGGTTATCTGCGAATACTGCGAATAATTGAATGGCAGATTGAATGGCTTGTGCAGCAATTAGACGGGCATTAGTAATTCCAAGGAGCGCTGCCGCTGTCAGCGTTTGTTGAAACGTACTTCTGGGCGCTTATTTAAGCGGGGTTAAGTCGCTCGTTTAGTCCTGCGGCCGCGGCCACTTTGCTTGTCTCCCGAATTTCATCTATAGTGCATATTTTTGTATTAAACGGCTGCCCTACACCGAGCATGGTCCGACATGCTCTTAACCGGTTTTTTTTAGAAAAGAACCGTATACTTCAAAATGATTCCTTTGCAATATCTTTGAGCTGACATTTTTTTAATCATTTTGAAATATATAATGTTCAAGCTCTGATTTATACATTTCTTTAGTTGAACACATAAAACGCTATATTTTCTTTCGACTCTATATGCGTAGCGTATGCTCATGCTCTGAAAACAGTGCATTTTCTGAAGCGAAAAAGTATTTATTTTACTCCTTGACTCATATTCCATCTTTGTTCGGAACATTCAAGGCACGAGAAGCCAAATAATTTTGGAGCCGTGCGCAATACACTAACTTTTCACCTCACTACTGCGAAGAAAATGTGAGGTGTAAGAAAAACTATGAAATTATATCAAACCGACTATTAACACTAGTGATAATGAAACTTACGAAACAAAAAAAAACAAATAATAGTATTTTATGCAACTGTTGTATAAGAAGGGTCTTAAAACGCGACTGGCGTGGGTTTGCTTTGTGAGCCTTGGCGAACATCGCAAGTAAATACGCCACGAGCGTTTTTAGACCAGTTATACACCGCTGCACACAATACTTTTTCTACGACTACCTACTTTTAAATAAAACAAAATTAGGGTAAGTATAAGTACAATATTTAATTAGAAAAAAAATATTTATTTTACTTTTATTATCTTTTCAATAGTAACTTGGAACTTAAAATGTTAAAATTTTTGGTGGGAACTCAAATATGACGTTTGTCTATGGTTTGTTATTTTTTAAATTTGTTTGCACTGGATAGTAATGCCAACTGTCTCGTTTAATAAAAATATCTAAAATGAATAAAATTTGATAGTTAAAACAGAATTTATGATGGCTTTGTTACATACAATAGTAAATAACATAATAATAATACAATGTTATGGTTTTTTTGCATTTTACTTTTTATATATTGTAAAAAACCTACCCTAAGATTGAACATAAATAAGTATACAATGTTTAACTTGTAAATTTGAGTTTATTTTATTTTGTGTAATATTGTTTTTTAAAAAGTTGTTACTGCTGTAATTACTTACTTAATAATTAGAACTGAAGCCTTACTTCAAAAAAAAGTTTATGCTATTATCTTGGTAAACAGTGCTTTTATGAAAACATGTATGAACTATAAAAGCACGCTTAAACAATGCTTTTATAGACCATAGAGCATAGAGTTTTTGCCAACTTATTATCGGTCGCATTGTATATGACTTAGCGACTATGTAAATCCATACTTAATATTATAAATGCGAAAGTGTGTCTGTCTGTTTGTCTGTCTGTCTGTCTGTCTGTCTGTTACCTCTTCACGCTTAAACCGCTGAACCGATTTGGATGAAATTTGGTATGGAGATAGTTTGAGTCCCGGGGAAGGACATAGGCTACTTTTTATCCCTGAAAAATACCCTTATCCGCGATAAACGAACTTAAGGCGGACGAAGTCGCGGGCAGAAGCTAGTGACAGATAAAAGTACAGGAGTAGAAAAACATATAAAGATCTTTTAAATTCGAACTTCAAATTACTTTTTCTCCAACTTGCTCGGAAATGTTCCCATTAATGTAGTAAAAACACACCGCGAATTCCATCGTTATATACGTTGATGCGATAATCAATTAAAAAAAAGCCGCATTACTTCCCGGACAGGCCTGGGAAGTGTACATTATTGTGCAGGTTTTTACTTTTAATTTCATCCAAGACTTTGAAAATTTACCATACAGCCAATAGTAACGTACAAAAACCGAGTTTTACAAAACAAAATAATGTTTTCTGCGTTTAGTTAATGCATGGCTAATGCGAATAATAATAGAAAAAAAACAATTATTATTGTGTCCAAATCATAATACAGTTTATATAGCCTTAATGATCTTCTGCGACTGATAAATATTTTGTAGCAAAGGTATGTTTTTTTAAATGTTGTCTGTTTGGGAATTGCCGATTCAACTAAAATTAATAATGCATATATTTATTTTTACTATTGCTATGGGTTTTCTTTTTATTTATTTTCATTACTATATTTCATGTGGAACCAAATATACAATTCGGACCCAAAACTTTTAACTTTAATAACCTTAAAAAAAATTAAGGCGGGAACGTGAATTTCATTTTGACCATACCATTTTGTCAAAGATTGTCTGTCGTGTTATTTTTACGAAAATAAGTTACATAAACATGTGTTAAATTTCCTCGCATATTTGGAGAAAAGCAGTATACATGCCTCGGCAGGAATGTCATTTCGTGGATTCGTATCTATTGAAGGACTCGGCTACGCCTCGTCCTTCAAAAACGTACTCATCCACGACATGACTTTTCCCGGCCTCTGCAGTAATATACTATTCCACGCTAGCAGATAAAACGAACTTTTCCACGCAGATTTGGCGCTGTAAATTAAACTTTTCCGAGCGAGTGAGGGCGAAAATAATTAATTTTATCTTTATTACACAAGTTAACCTATTATAACAATTGGAGGTAATGCCATAATGCATTGTCGACCTACATTTAAGCTTAGGCAAAAGCCAAACCATCGAGATGAAACGAAAGCCTTCGATTCCAACTAGACTCACACTAATAAATTCTACTCTTCTTGATCAGTCCAAAGTCTAACAAAGACTTTAGGCTCAATACTAAACAAAAACAAGTACTTCACCATCGATATTCAGCATTTATTTACTTAGTATCCCAGAACCTTGTTGAAACACAAAACAAAGTCAGATATCGGCGACATTTGTTGACACAAGATATTACGTGCTTAAGCCGGAGTCTTCAACTCGGCGAATAATTAAAGGAGAGAAGCCACTTCAGAAGCCCTGTCGGGTACCTGAGGAACATGATAGAAACTTGTGTCTCGAATTGAAATTTGAGAACAATGCGTGCGGTCCCGTACAAGTGCTGTTACTGTTATTTGGTTATTATGTTATGTAATTTTAATAGTCATACAAAAAAAAGGGATTTACATACATATCAGCGGCAGGGACAATCTTAAATAAATCGACCTACATACATACTAATTAATAAATCTAGTGTCAGGTAGCTGAGAATTGCAGTGGAAGCATGCGTCTCCTTTTGAATTTTGACAACAATGCGTACGATTTCGTATAAATAATTTTAATATATATTAATTGCAGAGGCAGAGGTAATAAATTTTTCATCTCTCTTGATCGGAAAGTTTAATTTTCATGGGTATTTAGCCAGGAAAATAGCTCTTTCATCCCTAGGGTGGAAAGTAATTGAGTTACGTCATATTATTAAAATAAAAGCTTTTCATATCGCGATTGCGATTGCGATGATGATGATGATGATGATGATGATGATGGATGATGATGGTGATGATGGATGATAGATGATGATGATAGATGATGATGATGATGTTGATGAGGATGATGATGATGATGGTGATGGTCATGATGATGATGATGATGATGATGATGGATAATGATGATGATGATAATGATTATATATGATGATGATGATGATAATGATGATGATGATGATGATGATAATGATAATGATGCATGATTATGATGATGGATGATGATGATGATGGTGATGATGATGATGATGATGATGGATGATGATGATGATGATGGATGATGATAATGATGATGGATGATGATGGATGATGATGATGATCATGGTGATGATGATGATTATTATTTTTTATTTTCCTCACAGTCGAAATGAACCCTACAAAATTTCACTTACCCTTACATTGGTACCCGGTTCCGGTTGAGTTAAGTCTGCACCAGATATCTATAGCACTGCATACACAAATGAGGTGCAAACTTAACGCTACCGGGTTGTTCAAATAGGTTTTACGAAAAAAAAAAATTGTTAGAAAAATAGTTTTGATTTTTGTGTAATAGGTATTTATGTTTATTTATACAAATTGTTGTTATACATTTTCCTTAATAAAACATTTTTTTATTTTTTAATGTGAAGATCACACCCTTTTTTAAGATATCCTACTTGACCTAGTAGCTAGAGCTCAGCTGCTAGACTTTTAGTTCTCGTTGTATGTTTTAGAAAATAAAAATTCATTTTTAAATGTTTCCTTTGCCAATACATTGGGCTGACCATGTTTATAAATATTCCAAATTTCAAATAGATAGCATAAGTAGTTTTAAGATATGGCGCTCTAATAGTTTGACAGATAGACAGACAGAGCCGCACCATAAAGGTTCCTTTTTTACCATTTTGGTACTGAACCCCTACAATCGACTTAAAACATCTATCAGCTTCGGACGTCCGCTGCTGAACATAGGCCTCTCCTATATCTCGGTACTGAGTGCGATTCTGCGCAGAACTGATCCACCAAATACCCCCAAACCCTCAGGAGGTTATCAACCAAGAACGCTTCGGGCTACATGGCCCGCCCATTGCCATTTCAACCGTACAACCCTGCGACTTATGTCGGTTGCTTTGGATATCTTTATTGGTGATTCTTTTACGCAGAGAAACTCCAAGCATAGCCCTTTCCATTGTACGTTGCATGACTAAGCCACCTTATTTTGTGGATCAATTGTAAACGGCCATGACTCAAGTCTGTAGGTCATTACTGGCGACATACACTGTTCAGAGACTTCCGTCATCTATACTATTATAATGTTGTAGAAATTAAATGTTTGTATGTATCGTTGTGGCTTAATCACGCTAAATTGGCAAAATGGATTCCAACTATTTTTGGTACAGGGGTAGCTGGGTATCTCCAGATGGTTATAGGATACTTATTACCCGACTAAGTTAAAGAAAAAAAGAGGGGATATGACTTTTTCTCCTCCGCGAAAGAAGTTGTCGGCACCTTCTAGTACTTAATAAAACGCAGTAATTGACAACAGACTAGAGAGAGAAGCCACTCCGAACATAAAGCCGATTCGATATTGTAATGGGTAGGTATTGTGTCTCGTATTGAATTTTGAGAACAATGCGAGCGATTCCGTACAAATGTGGCTGATTTGAGCTTCTCGGCGATATCAAAGGTAATAACATTCTCTGATAAGACGCGGGGCATTGACTTTAGTTTGTTTATTATTATTGTATTAGAAATTTGTATTACCTAGTGAATACTGTTTATATTGCGTGTGATGCAGCTTAGTAATCGAAAATCGTATAAAAGAATTTAGCTATATATCTAAATAAAAGTATTAATTGGTTTACAGACGAACGCACAGTTGAAGCCTATAGCTTATGAAGGATGAAAATAATTATTGAAAGACGTTTCATGAAAGTTTATTTTACGTCATAAACCTTACATATCAAGACTTACGTCTTTATGAGATGCTAGAAGGTGCCCGCAACTTCATTCGCGGAGGAGAAAAAGTCATATCCCCTCTTTTTTTCTTTAGCTTAGTCGGGTAGTAAGTATCCAATAACCATCTGGAGATACCCAGCTACCCCTGTACCAAAAATAGTTGGAATCCATTTTGCCAATTTAGCGTGATTAAGACTCCATAGAGAAAAAGTCATATATCCCCTCGTTTATTTTGCGTAGTCGGTTAAAAAGTATTCTATAATCATCTGTGGGTACCTAGCTGCCCGTGTAAAAAAAATATTTGAAATCCGTATATCTGATTTGGCGTGATGAAGCCATAACGACACAAACAAAAATCAAAATATCCAAGAAAAAATTGTTTCGCTTCATTCACCTCCAAATAGTCCTTTACAATAGAGTTTTTGAAAAAAATCAAAGTGCAGACATTTATTTTTTACAACTTAATAATAGGTTAGTTTACTTATTACAATTAGCCCTGTGGGTATTGACATACTGAGTAGAATCATACTGACTATAAGTCTTATAATCAGCCTAAGAATAATCTCATCGTGCTATGGAGAGAGCTCTCGTCTTTTTGTTATCGAATCAGAAATGAGAAAATCTTTCAAGCTTAATATAACAATGAACCCATTGTGTCTGTTGCATTTCTGTTACGAAGCATTTGCGTTCCTTACTACGTTGCTTTGTAAAGATTATGAAACGAGACGCGGTGGCGAGTGAAGTTGCTTGAGGTGTTTCAATTCACGAGATGTCATAATTTCTGAAGCGCGAAGTACAGTCAGACTTGTAAACAAGGGAATGCAAATATGTTAATACTTAAAAGATTTACATTTTAATTGTATATGAACCATAGCGGATTTTTTCTAGTTGAACATGTGTTTTTTATGTAAGATAGGCAAGAATTTGATTTCAATCTCCCCTGTTGGTGAGCGACGATGAAGCCGATGATGCAGCATGCTTGCCTAGATAGTGTCTATTCACTCTCATCTTGAAGAGATCGAAGCTATATTGTTCCGGGAAAAGATATGTTGGAAGACAGTTCCACACTTTAGCCGTCCTAACGAGGAAGGAGGCAAATCGCTTTGTTCGAGTCGTTGTCATATCAAAAACATAAGGGTGGAATCCAAATCCTCGTCTAGTCCCATATTGACGAAATGGAGAAGGTGGAATAAGTTCTTGCAGTCCCCCCGCACACCCCCAGAATGTAATATAAATGAGTGAATTAGAGATTCTATAAAATCAAGAACTATACGAATTTCAGAAGCAAACTCGATTATTTCTAAATAAATAACCCATCGATATTACGAAATTAAGTTTCTGCGAATGTTCAATGACCGAAATTTTATTTTTTCACAAAATAGAGTATATAAGAAAAAATACATAAATAATACATAAAGCTAATGTTAATGAAACCCTGCATTGTTAGTAGTCTCTAAAAAAATTAAGTTTGAAAAACAGTTTATTTTACACACAACATATTTTTACTTTCTCGAAAACTTAACACTCGTAGCTGTAAGTAGTAAATACTTAAAAGCAATTATAAAATATTCCTTTTTTAGGGTTCCGCAAGGGACCTAGGTCCTAAAGGGTAAAACGGGACCCTATTACTACGACTTCGCTATCTGTCTGTCAACAGGCTGTGTCTCATGAACCGTGATAGCTAGATTGTTGAAATTTTCACAGATGATGTATTTATGTTGCCGCTATAACGACAAATACTAAAAACAGTATAATTGTATGTTTGTCTGTCTACATCAATAACCAATATAAGATGGTCGAACACACTCTGTCTGCTAACACTGGATTTTCATAGATACGGCCGTTTGTAGCGTATATTTTATACGGAGCCCTCGGTGCGCGAGTCCGACTCGCACTTGGCCGGTTTTGATTTTACTGATAACCTGATTCCTTTACGTATAATTTAAGTAATTTTGTAATTACCAAATGGATACAATATGGTGAAAAAGCATAAGATTTGTTAAATAATCATTAAGAAAGTACTGGCCACTTGTAAATTGTCACCTTTTGAGGCTGTAACATGTTTATATCTATTATATCTATCTATCTATCAGCCACGGACGTCCACTGCTGAACATAGGCCTCCCCTATAGTTCGCCTCAGGGTGCGATCTTATTTATAAGTATCTTTTACGTCTTCCATAATGCATAATTTATTGCGTTATATACATGTGGTACATTAGGTCTTATATTAGGTTGGGCCCAAAAGATGAACCTTGACAGGGCACTGCAATTTAGTAACCGTTTTATAAAGGAAATGGACTAAAATTATCAAATATACAAAAAAAATATTATTTAGTTGAACAATTAAATTATATTAACTTATTTTCGCAATTATATTCTCTTTCTGTAAATCAATTGTGTAGTGATATCCATATTACGTATGACATTTGAAATTATTTTTACTTAATTTCCATCCACCAGCCGCCCATTAGTAATTATGTAATTACCTCTCATCAACGCAGCCTCCGCGGCTCCCCCGTCTTTATCCTGTCCTGACGTCAGCCTCATCTTCCACTACTGAATGCAACACGAGCTACGCACGGACAGACACACGCGCAAATATCTCCGGGCCGCGGTTGGGAAATCATTTATACACAACTAAGTAGGTTATCCTTTATCAGCCATGTGACTGATAGACGGCGGTAACAAGGGGTCAGATCAATCGATCGGTATCGGTGATCATTCGGAAATTGAGATGTCGTCACTACTTTGAAAACATTTTCTTATTTTATTTCATTTATTCAAAATAAGTACACTGCATTGCTGTAAAGCCTTATTCACTGTGACTTACTTATTACAAATACAATTTTACACATTTTAACCTAATGTCTCATAGTCATAGTAATTTATTTCATGAAAAACAATATAAATTGTTGAACTAAAACAATTTAACGGATTATATCGCGTATATTATCTCATTTTAGTTCCCGACGTTTCGGAAGCTTTCCAGCTTTCCATGGGCACGGGTGGACTGAGAAAAGATGTATTTTCCTCTGTGTCAAGAAACAGAAGAAAATATGAATATAAATTGTGTTTGAAATAATACATACAATTTAAAAGAGACCTTCATTAAGTTAACTATGTGGGCGTACAATACACGAACTAAACATTTATAAACAAGTCAACAAAAATTATTAAATTTTAAATCAAAAATAAAAATACATGTCAACATTCTCATCGCAAGATCAGTGAGCGCTGGCTTTCGAGCTAAGATTATGCTGAATTGGGACCTTTTTGAGGCATACTAGATGTATTTATTGTGTTTGTTCCTTATTGTCCATTATTGTCTTATTGTCCATTGTTCTTTAAAATTAAATAAAACAATTTAAACGGATTATATCGCTTACATTATCTCATTTCAGTTTCTTACGTTTCGTAAGCTTTTCCGCTTTTGTAATCGCAGGTGGACTGAGAAAAGTTTCAGAATAATTAAATAACAAATATAAGTAAGTATTTCTAGGGATGGCATGCTATTCATGAAAACGACCCTGAAAAAAAAATCTGCAGATATCAATGTGTGGCACATATTTCCACAGTTCTTTTAAAAATACAATACAATAACTCTGTATTGTACACCTCATAAAACGGAGTTTAGACAACAATACATTAAAGAAGAGTTAAACAATAGGTGCCAGGGTAAATATAAAAACCTTCCTTTGAATTAGGCCACGATATTATAGTCCTGACACAAGAAATTAACGAGGATATAATACTTGTATCAATATAGATGGTAAATCGATGAGCGTTTCCAAGGTACAGAACCTCTTAAGGGCAGGAGACGAAAAAGCTATGGACAAAAAAGTTTGTACCGATCCGAAGTTAGTGGCGGGCGGCGGGGGCGCGTGGGAGGGGGCGAGCAAACAAGGGGTGTCAATCCGATAATTCGCGTCAAACAGCTTTCAGTTCGTCCCTTACGTAACTAGACGCTCATATTCTGTTCTGGTTCCGTGACTGTAACTCATTTACATAAAACAATTTAAACGGATTATATCGCGTTTGTTATCTCATTTGAGTCTCCGAATCACAGTCCACCCCGTGAACAAGGAAGCTGTAAAGGACATGACGAAACTATAACTAAATAAATATTCCAGGAAAATTTTACACAAATCGAAATAGTCCCCATGGTAAGCTCAATCTTGTTTTTTTGGTACTTGACGACAATATATTTAATAGATATATATTTACTCATATGCCTACATAGAAAAACATTCAAGACTCAGGAACAAATATGCTCATCACATAAATATTTGCCCTCACCGGGAGTTTGAACTGAACTTTGAACCCAGAACCTCAGCCTCGCAGGCGACGTTACTCCCGCTAAACCAAACCGGTTGTCGAAGGGCTCCGTTTTTGCTATTTCGGCTATGAACCCTAAAAACGAAGCTAACTATGTTTAAGTATATACGTGTCTAGGGGTCATATTATAGTTACAACGAGTCCGTTACCGCTGCGTTCGACGCTTACGTATTACGAATACTATAGCCAAGCAAATCCACGGGTCGCCGCTTCTACTAGTTCCAAACTTCTGCGACCCAATAACATTGCGCTCTACCTTCTGTAAACTACTGGTATAAGTCTGATGACCACCACGTATGTACGGAGGCACAATCCAGTAAAAGCAAATAGTAAATAGTATTTTTTGTATGTATGTAATCACTTTATTGCACATAAACTAATACAAAAAAAGGTACTACGAGACACGGATATGTACATAGGCAAACTTATTTCTGTGAGAGATCTCTTCCAATTAACTTTTAAGCAAGTTATAGAAAAAAAATACACAAATAAAATTATAATAAATAATTACCTATAACATATACAAATTGATATAATACTAAATACAATAGATATATTGATGGATGTTTAAAAAAAAGCACAGTCAGCAATAAAAAATTGTCACAAAAATGATATTTTTGACAGACATAAATATCCAGTGAAGTGAATTTTGGTATGTTTCACAACTCTATTGTTATTATTGTTAACAATATAAAAGCGCGCGCAGATTGTTACGAACCTTTTACTTCCTTAGCTACTGTAATAACATTTCATACCATATATCATTGTACAATTACTTGATAGCTGGGCATCTTCTGATGGCTGTAAGATACTTTTAACGTCACTGTGGAAAAACTAAAATGAGCGATTTAACTTATCTCCTATACTATAGCTATATGTTTAGTAAATAATAAAGACATGAGTCTATTCACCTTCGGTCGCCACTGGCGCATATCCCTCGTTCGACGGATCTGTTGTTATCTCCTCCATAGCAGCTCTTACTGTTCTTAGACAACTCACTCCACAGTCAACACCGTTCCCACTGACACATATAACGAAACTGGGCGACACAATGGGATTACTGTGGGTTTATCTGGAACTTCTAGAACTGCACTCAAGATAACTGCGGTTGTAAAGTCTGGCGAACTGACGGCACTTTTATATTAGTACTTTTATTTGTTTTATCTGAAACTATTATCTTTTTACAGTCAATTTTATTGCTGTTTTGTATTTTTAGTTAATTTATATATTCCAAATTACCCAAGTTCCAGTCAACCCTCTTCGAAACACGTAACATTACGCGATCTACAAAATATACCGATATGCGACGATTGAGAATTTTGTGATTTAGAAGCACTATATTGGATCGATCGACCTGAAAAATGGCATGTTAAAAAATGTAAAAACCATCTGCACGGCGTTTGTTAGATCGCGGATTTTCGAGGTAGATAACTAAAAAAAAAATCCTCTATAAAGTTTGCAGTTTTTTTTCTTCTAGTTATCCGTTTTATAATCAGTACATTATTGTAAAATTACCAAATTCATTTAATGCTCCCATTTACCAGACATACATTCAATAGCAAATGTAGGGGTTCTGAAAAAGTTAGTAATCAGTCTCTACATAAATTTGCATGTTTAATTATGTTGCAATATGACTACTGTCATATTGCACCATTGCATGTTCTGTTGCAATTGCAACATAACATAACATAACATGCTGAATAGTAGCCTTAATAGTACTTTATGCAACTGATACATAATGAGAAGTCTTAAAACAAGTGAGTTGTTTTTTGAGACGTGCCGAAGATCGAATGATGCGATACATGATTTAGACATACAAGCGGACATTACAGGAATCAGGCCATTTTTGAAAGTGGACATCATAGGAAGAGAGCATTTTAGGAAAGTGCCATTATAGGAAACAATTAGCAAACATTATAGGAAACAAATAGCAGACATTATTGGAAACAAATAGCAGACATTATAGGAAACAAAAATTAGACATTATTGGAAACAAATAGCAGACATTATTGGAAACAATTAGCAGACATTATAGGAAAACAATAGCAGACATTATAGGAATCAAATAGCAGACATTATAGGAAACAAATAGCAGACATTATAGGAAACAAATAGCAGACATTATAGAAAAGAGACGTTCGTTGGAAGAAGACCATTTTGAGAAACAGACATTTTAAGAAACTGATTGACGAGCCTGAGCCTTATGTACGTCCGACATTGTCTTGTCCGATTTTTTGTTTAGTTACTTTCTTTTAGATACCTAAAAGTACCGACTTATACGTCTTGTGTATCACTAGCAGGAGCTTAAAACTAGATTAACTGGCTGTGGGCTCCTAAGCTAACACAGTTAGGTCCTTGCCGCCGAGTTACGCGCATAATGTCACTCCCGGCGGGGCCTCGCTATGTGTAGCGAGATTTACCTACAGGTTTGTAGGATAAAGATAAAACCTTATACTTAGTGATACTACACTTTTGGTAGACGATTTTGTTTATCCCCGGGAACTGTGTATTTTTCCAGGATATAGTAAACAGTAGGTAGAAGAAAAAACCGGCTTAGTGCGGTTCGGACTCGCGCACGGAGGGTTCCGTACAAGATATACGTTACCAACGGTCGTATTTATGAAAATTTAGTGTTAGCAGAGCCTTACTCCTAAGCAAAATGTACGGGTGTTCGATCATTTTATCGGGGGGCACGGCAGTGCCCCCACCAAGTCGAGCGCGAAGCAAACACTGCCTTAGCATCGTTTACTGGAACCATTTCGCCGCATTTTCAGGCCCCTATTTGAGAACCTCTGGATAAAACCAGAACGCAGAAATTTTCGTCATCCAGTAAGCTACAATCACATACTGAAAATCCTAAATTTCAAGTCTGTAGGTCATTTAGTTCGCAAAGTTTCGCATTGATGACACTCACTCACTCATAATCATCACAATAGAACTAGTACTTCCCATAATCTCAGAGAGCTGAAATTTGGTACAGAGTTAGGGTTTAATGACGACATAAAGGGAAAACTATAAAACTAGGATAATCGAAGATCTGGAGTACCTGGTGACCCTGATTAGAAAACACAAGAGCCCAACCAAACTATTAGAGATCGACATACCGCCTTTACAAAAAATATTCAACTTGGTAGGCCGCTTCATTTGATGTCAAAAATTGACGGTCTATGCTCACGTTTCTACAAAAAGAAGTGAAATCCCAGGAAAAAACATTCTGTAAAAAACTAGCTAAATCTCGATGGAGCTGCTTGTTTATCTCTTAAAAGTAATGAAATCTAGACAAAGTCGTGCCAAGTCTAAGGTTCTTTACTACGTTTTTTTTATTATTATAGTTAAATGTTGTGTGACTTGGCCGTTGAAGGGTACACAAGGGTACAAAACCAGGACACCGTGACACCGCTCCATGACACCGTCCGACGTCCGACCGTCAACGATTGGTGCAATGGTGTCATGGAGCACCTGGTCCTTAGAGTTCAACTCCGTAGCGATAAGACGCTTCCACGCAGTGCTCCGCGCATAACCAGTCTACCAAGACCCCTGCCTTACGGCGTTCGTGCAATCTAGCGGTGTCTAGTTCCGCTGGATACCTCGGTCCGCTCGACCAGCTATCAAGACCCGCCGCTTATGGCCATAAGCATGGGTGGCCAGTGTCTCGCACGACTGGTTGACGGAATAAACAACAAGTGATTTTTACCCACCTTTCGCTCATATGAGCGTGGAAACTAAGGGAGGCCCTTTAGGACCGCCCCGAAACACCAAAACTAGTGAAATGGACACGGACAGCGCAAGAAAAGTAAACAACAGAAAAAGCAGTGACTAAAAATTATCTAGTGTATGCAAACTTTCTCCAGATAATGAAGGACGATACGCTGTAGCCTGTTGGCATTGCTCAAAAAGTAACATAGTTAAAAATTCCATGAGTGTGGACTTCAAACTAAAATTAAACAATTAAATTGTATATTTTGTAACAAGAGAAGTGCAGTGAAATGTTTTTTAGAAATCTCGGCAGAAATCTCAAACGGTCATTTAGTGAACAGTATAAATAAAATTAATATATACTCGTGTAATATCAACTTCTGCAAAATAAATAAGATAGACTGTCGCAAGTGTGAAAGACAGATAAATGCAAAGTACATGCCAATTATGGGTCTCCAAAACGAAGAAATAGTGACCTGTGAATGCGGCACAGTAAATAAAGTATTATCGGAATATAAAGTAACATCCAAGATCCAACAAACAAGTACTAAGTCGTCGCTGGGTAAGTCCCGCCACACCACTCGCCAGAAACCACATAACGCGCTTAGTGGCCCGATTGCAACGACGCGTACACCCGCCAACGAGACCGCCACCGCCTCGCGAACGCCTAGCGCCATTCTACCCACAATTGGGGGCGAAAAAGTGATCACCTCGACAAATCTGCGCACCGACTACGAGGCCCTGGCAACATCCGGTCGTGAGACAGTATACGCGCGCGCCGCCTGCCCGGCCTCACAGCAACAAATCTACATAACGACATGCAACCAATTCTTCTTGCTTCCTACAGAAGAGGAACAGAAAGGCGAATTGGAAAGGGAAGACGATAATGCTTTCGTGACATTTACCACACCCAAACCCAAGAAGAGGAAAAGAGATGCCGTCACCCCTGACGCAACAGTGATTCACCGACAACCGAAGGGGATAACACAGTCCACTCACACACCGGATATAATCATAACAGACGTCAAGAAAATCAACGATCCAGAATACCTAACCAAGATTAGAAAAATATGCACAGAACAAGGGGCCAGGCACGCCGTGGCTCCGAATAAAAGAACTATCACTATCCGCGTATACAACGGGGCAATAAGGACCAAAATTATAGAAGAACTGGAGGAACTCGACGATGCGCTCCGTTTCGTGGCACGTGTACCTAAAGCTCAGCAGACCCACCAGACGAAGGTTGTGCTCAACACAAACATCTACGATGAGACGAATGAGGCATGCCTTGAGAAAATGGAGAGGTGCATCGGTGTGAGACCGATCAAAATGAGAACAATTAAAGGTAACTTACACTTATTCATCTTTGATGGTGGCCACCCATACGAGGAAATCGCCACGCTTATGAAGACAACGAAGCACGCGTACTTCGGGGCCTTCAGCATGAAGCCTCAAGAATACAAATACGACCCCAGGAGAGTAATACAGTGTAAGAAATGTTATCTCTTCACGCACGCTACATCGGCGTGCCACGGTGAGAGGAAAACCCCTACCCTCACAACTCAAAACGAAGAAGGCGTAGAGATAGAAATATGCACAGCATGCAAGAAACCGGGCCATGGAGCTAACCAGTTCAAATGCGAGAAGTTTCAGAAAGCAGTGGAACGCCAATTAGCACAACACAAAGAAAAAAAAAACAAACAAAGAGAAGCAACTGAACGTAGACACACAGCACATAGATATCGCCAGGAAAACGACTCATACGTGAATTTAGCCTCCACTTCGGAATTCCCGCTGCTACCTCAACGAGCGCCCCAAACACAACAGAAAATCCAACCACCAATCCAGGCAAATGAGCATACAACGAATAACGAAAACAGCGTGGAGCCCTTAGAACGAGAACTACAAACAACAATGAAACAAATATTAATCCAACTACAGCTACAGCACCAAATCCTTATCGAAATTCTCAACAAACAATCCTAAACGTCAATATCATAAGTTGCGCATATTACATCTCAATGCGCAAGGACTCAAAGGCAAATTCCTCGAGCTAAAATTCTTAGTCGAACGTCATAAACCATACATAATTGTAGTCAACGAATGCCGTGTGGATTTATCCAAAATACGCATGAATATCCCTAACTATGATAAGATCAATCACTCGATCGCGTCACATCTGACCACAGCCATGTACGTGATGCAAGGAATACGCTGGAGTCAAACCGACGTAACACCAGGTACAGAAGAAAAAGATCGCCTTATCGAAGGCGTTGCTATCAATCTCATTTACGATCATCACACCGGAGATTTTCTAAAAATCAAGGGAATATACATACCGCACAGGTCAGAGCACATCGACGCCGCAGCGCTTAAGGACGAACTAGAGGATATCATAACCGAAGCGCCCAACATCACCATTGGCGACTTGAACCTTAAAATTACCATGCTCAATCAGACAAGAGACGAGGGAGCAGGAACACTTATCCGCGACCTTTGTAACACCGACGTCTGCACCATACATCACACGGGCCTACCATCGAGACCCAACAGTGCGGACTACGGTATTCTCGATGCAGCTATCGTCTCATATGATGCGCAAGCCTTTGACACCATAACATGTCAACAAACAACATCGGTTGGCTCAGATTACATGCCCTGGCTACTGGACCTAAACATAGTGGTAGATAAAGAGAAAGCATTGGTAAGAAACACCCATTGTATTGCAAATAACGATGAAATTGGACAAAGTTTTCAACAAACACTATGGAATAAGACTACCTTACTTTGAAAGATAAGAACATCCAACGCAAAGTGCGAGGAATACATATCACAACTAGAAATAGCTATTACCGAAACTCTGGACGTGTATGCACCACTACATGAAGTTAACAGAAGAAATCAACTCCCAGAAGAGATTAATAAGTTAATAGACGAAAGAAATAAAGCAAAAAGTAAAGTGTAGCGTCTACGCTTCAACCCAGATAGAATGACTGAACAACGAAGAACATACAATCATCTTAGCAGCCTGGTCCAGCAAGCACTATTGGAATATAACGACGAGAAATGGACACGATTAATAAACGATCCGCAGAACAATAGAGCTCAGATGTGGCGAATCCAACGCAACCTGAAGGCTCCAGTACAAAGACTACCCCACATTGAGGGCTGCAACAAAGAGAATGAAACCATCGACTCCCTGGTTGACGCAGCGATCATCACTAAAGCCAAGATAAGTGACGACGATAAGAGCACAGAGAAGACCACACCGTTTCAGCCTCTCGACGCTACTTCTATAGAGGAAATAAATAGAAATGTAGAGGGTGATGCCTCCTACACTGGCTGCGCCAATATTTCTTGGGATAACGTCATCGAGAGCCGTAACAAACTTGTGTCTGAAGTTGAAACTTCCCTAAAAGAAGTTTCAGAATGGGGTCGACTTAATTTAGTCCGTTTTAACCCTACAAAGACACAGGTTTCCGCTTTCACCGCTAAAAAGTCTGCGTTTGTTGCATCACCTCGTTTTGAGAATACTCCCCTAACTGCAACAGCCACTGAGGGTAAGGCCAAATTAGCCTCGAAGAAGCTCGGTGTGCTCAACAGATCGAGACAGTATTTTACTCCGGCCCACCTCCTACAGCTTTACAAGGCACAGGTCCGCCCGCACATTGAATACTGTTCTCATCTGTGGGCTGGGGCTCCACAGTACCAGCTTCTCCCTCAAGACCGCATTCAACGGAGAGCGACTCGTATTGTCGGTTGCCAGCGTATTTCAGATCAGCTTGACTCCTTGGCACTGCGTAGAGATGTAGCCTCACTCTGCATTTTTTATCGCTTGTATAACGGGGAGTGTTCCGAGGAATTGTTCGGGTTGATCCCAGCTGCATCATTCCGCCATCGTCCTACGCGACAATATTTCCATCCTCACTACTTAGATGGTTGGCAGTCCACAACTGTGCATTTTTCTAGAAATTTCCTGCCTCGCACGACTGAACTGTGGAATAAATTGCCGCATGCAGTATTTCCCGACCGATGAGATCTTCAAACCTTCAAGAAAAGAAGGCCGGCAACGCACTTGTGACTCCTCTAGTGATGCAAGTGTCTATGGGCCACGGTGATCGCTTACCATCAGGCGACCTGTCTGCTCAATTGCCGCCTATGCCATAAAAAAAAAAAAAAAAAATGCACTCAGACGCTTTAAAAATAAGAGGGCGCCGGGCCCGGACAAAGTAAAAGCAGATACCCTTAAACTTGGAGGCGATCCATTTCTCATCAGGTACAAAGTAATAGCTGATTACCTGCTCTTGACAGGCTATTATCCTAACAGATGGAAAACAGGAGAGTGCATCTTTCTGCATAAAGCCGGCAAGAATCTGCTCCTATCGCGCCTGCGACAAACCGCTGACAGACTCCAACCGCCGTTTCAACATGGCTTTACCAAGAACAGAGGAACAGGCACACAAATCCCTCGCACCGGTAAGTTGATAACAGATGCGCTGGAAGCTAAGGAGAGCGTGGCCATGGTGTCGACGGACCTCTCAAAGGCCTTCGACTCCATAAATCATAAAGGTCTATCGAAGAAGCTTCAAACAGCCGATGTCCCGAACAACATTATCCAAGTAATAGAGAATTACCTGACGGGTCGCATAGTCTATGGGCGTTTTAGAACCACCAACGGAGATGAGAAATCGGTCCCACACGGAGTTCGCCAGGGCGCTATCCTGGGCCCGAAGCAGTGGTTTCGTGTGAAAAGTTACGCTGCAGCTTCTTGCAGTTGCTTTGATATAGTGTGACCGACCACACGCTTGCGTTCGGCGTCGTAATGTGGTCCGTGTGACTATTTATTTTCATATAAATTGTCGCCCGACCACGTGCCATCACGACGTGCCATCGCATCTGTAGACCCTGAATAGACATGATGACGGGATATGAAAATCAAAAGCTAATTAGCACATCAGTCAGATAACCAAATAAAAATGGAAATGTATTGTTTTCAAAATCACTAAAAAATACTCAAATAATCGCATTAAAGTTGAAGACTGGGGGCTCGTGACGTCGCTCCTAGGTAAAGTTTGTACCTAGGAGTGTCATGACGTGACATTTTGACTGAAAACTGTAAAAAAAAGAAAACTTTCTAAACTTGTTTATTGATCTACATGACGGACTAATTATTAAAATTTAATCATCATCCTTATTATAACATCGTAGCATAGACTTTTATGTATACCAGAATGGAACTGGAACCCGGAAATAATGCGGCTACGATATAGAACATACGAGCTCTAAAGCAAATGTTTACAGCTTTCTTCCCCGGGAACCAAGATATAATCTACGCTAGCATTTACATCCCAAGCCAGACTGTGTATTATTTTAATCAAAGGCAAAACACGACGGCTAAAACGATAACAATGTTTTATTTTACGAATAAGCCTGCAGAAGCGATCATTCTCGTTCGCTACAAAACCGATTGAGTTGAAACTTGTTCGCGCACCTGCTTTTTGTTCAAGACTGAATTTCTACGCCCGGCTTTAGTGCTCGAGGTACTTGTTACATACGTGTCGCCTAAAAAATAGCTATTATTTTACTAGACAAAACACAATATACACTTATCCGTAGAGTTTTGCACTTTGGGTTTGGTCAGTATAATAATATGCATGCATAAGTTACTTATTTACTAACTAGAAGGTGCCTGCACGTGGGTGCCTTGTACGTGGAGGAGAAAAAGTCATAACCCCTCTTCTTGTTCAGCGTAGACGGGTAAAAAGTATCCTATAACCATCTAAGGATACCCAGCTACCCATGAAGCGACAATTGTTGAAATCTGTTAAGCCGATTTGACGTGATGAAGGAACAACGACGTATACCAACAATCAATATTATTCGAATAGATGAAATAAATATTTTTCGATTCAGTGACCTTTAAATAGTACAATATTTCATTTTGAAAATATCTTCAACGTACAAACATTTGATTCTTAAAACTTTATAGTAGTATAGAAATAGGCTACAATAGCACTTTTACAAGACTGAGTCTACCGACATTTTCCGAGAGGAGACCACTGTTGAGATTTGCCGAAAGAAACTCGTCAGTTAGTTATTTTTTTCTAAATAATTCTTAATTATTACGTCATTAGTGCTTAGTCTAACTTAAATATATATCATTGTTAAATACACTCTTTGCGTAGTTCTACAAGAATACTTCAATTTTACTCTTATTAATATAAATTTTAATAGAAAAAATTTGAAATGCCTTCTCATAAGAAACGTGTATGTTTTGTAATGAGGGGCAAACAAGCAGACGGATCACCTGATGGTAAGCGATCTCCGTCACCCATAGAGATTGGTGACACCAGAGGAGTCACAAGTCACAAGTATGTTGCCACTTTTTTCTTGAAGGGTTGAAAGTCGCATCATGATTGAATGTTACCATCATTCCCCAGCAAGCCATGACCCCAGCTTTATCAGGTCAGATTGTCACCTGACTAGAATCATCTTTCTACTTTTCCTTTATCATTTGACACTCGCTATCGCACATCGCAAACTTTAATCTTCGCCCAAAAATTACAGCTCCCATTTGCAACGCGTCCACTTGAAAACATTATTATCGGAAGCCGACAATCGGGTGTTATCGCACGGCTGTAAATGCCAACTTCATTCACGGTTCTCTCCAACGCATTTATTAGGAAATTGGGCTTTATTTTGGACAACGTGCGCTTGCTATTCGGTTGAGGGGGTAGAGTGAGAGAGGTTGTGTGGCTTCGGTGTATGCCATTGGTTTGGGCGCTGCGCCCACAACGGATGGCAGATATAGCCGAGATAACCGTCACATGACGGCGTCATTGGCCGGGTGCGTCGGTGCAACACGATAGCCTAGTTGCTGCTCATAATATGCTTGCATAAGGGCTTTTATTCAGCAAACAGCGGCCGATATCAGGCTATTGATATGGACATTTAACGATGCTGAAAAATCTTTTTTGTGTTGTAAATTATCTATATATTTCACTGCTAGGCCAGTACTCCCTATAGATTTCCAGCAATCACAGCCTAAAGAGGCATCGCTTTAGAAATTGGGCATTTTTTATCACTGGTTTTTAGGGTTCCGGAGCCAAAATGGCAAAAAAATTTTTTCAGATGATCAACGTGTGGGCACATATTTCGATAGTTCTTCTTAAACACTGCTTCTAAGAAAATATTGGTTTAGTGGATATTTTGGGATATAATTTATCTCAAAAAGTTGTATAAATTGTTCATCTGCCCCTCTGTCTTCCAAATTGTATGTCCAAAATAAAATTACAACGATGAAACTTAATATATATACTAGTTTTTGCGTTATTACAGAAAAACGACGATTCTCAACAAAAGGACGTAAGTGCCGTGAAGATAGGCTCTTTTGATAGTGCACATTTCATATCGCATTTTTTCATCTGTAGTGTGCTTTTTTTACGAAGGATGCGGAACCCTACATTGAGTTTGGTCCGACATGTTCTCGGCCGG
The DNA here is from genome assembly GCA_905404275.2 of Hedya salicella. Taxonomy (NCBI): domain Eukaryota; kingdom Metazoa; phylum Arthropoda; class Insecta; order Lepidoptera; family Tortricidae; genus Hedya; species Hedya salicella. The sequence goes on from FR990099.1 coordinate 10,866,624, forward strand.
TTTTTTAATGTTTCGTAAAGATCTAGTACAAAAAAGATACAATCTTCGAAATGTTCATGTATATTTGTTCTATTATTCATTAAAACTGCAATTAAAAAAGTTCCTCAACTAAAAAGATTAATTTCAAAGTGACTCGCGAACATCAAGTCGGCTGTACAGATCCAAAAAGCACCAAGAACCATGGGCCTCTTTGGTTTTTGCTACTGTCTGGAGTTGTGTGACTTGTCGAGCAGAAAGCCCGGCGAGTACTCTGGGCATGCAAATGTTTGTCGGGGCTGCAATCCGCTTTGTCTCATTTGATCAACCAGACGCGTAGCATCCCGTTTCTACCTAGCTACCTACTAACCAAATTAATCAATCCATACTTCTCTAAGTATGGATTGATTAATAATGGACAAAGCAAAAGAGTCCCTACGTGTAATCTTCAAGAGGGGAGTGAATAGGTTTTTTCTCAAACACCCTAGGACATGTCGTTTTATATTCGTGATAATAGAACGCGTACGTCTTTGTATACTTGTTGAAGATTCGTTCTAATTTCAAATTAGAGTACAATACAGGAATTTCATACACATCGATGGCCATGGCCAACAAGTTTGTCTTTTGTTTCAGTGGGTTTTATATTTTTTATTGACACTATATGGCAAACAGCCAATTAAAAAAAAAACATAGTTGATGAATGTGTATTTACTTTTTAATTTCTTATTTAACTACATTAGTAAAATATATGCAGTATTTCCGGACCGATGCGACCTTCAAGCCTTCCAGAAAAGAGCGTACTCCCACCTGAAAGGCCGGCAACGCACTTGTGACTCCTCCGTTGATGCAAGTGTCTATGGGCGACGGTGATCGCTTACCATCAGGCGACCCGTCTACTCGTTTGCGTCCTATGTCATAAAACAAAACCTTGGACTGTGAAGGTTTCAAAACCAAATTATTTATATGGTGTTTACAATGAATGTTCTACGCTGTTAATTAACAATTTGGAACAACCAATGCCTAATGATTTAGGTACTATCCTGACATTTAACAATGATTAAATTATAGTACTGTTTGTTTATCACTTTTACATATGCATGACATAAACTTATTCATTATTTATTTTACATATTTTGATTATTTTTTAATGACGCTGAAGAATTGGACGCCAAATTCTGGCTGATTGTGATGAAATCAGATACTAACCCTACCACCTTTTATAACCACTTACATTTAAACAATAAATCATTTTATATAAAAAAAAATACTTGAAGAAAAGGATTTAGGCGGGAAAAGAAAAAAATAACAAATACTTATAAATTATAAAACGAGTTGTTTTTTAATGAAATAAATACATATTAAATATATATTACAGGACTATTTTACACAAATTGAACTAGTCACATGGTAAGTTCAATAAGGCTTGCGTTATGTGTACTAGACGACGATATATGTAATAGATATATTTAATAATATACATAGAAAACATCGAGGACTCAGGGAAAAATGTTCATGCTCATTAAACAAATATTTGCCCTTACCGGGATTTGAACCCAGGACCTTCAGCCTATGTTTATTGATTGATTCCTAATAGAAACTTCCACCCCCTTTAACCCCTCTAATTTCTGGAATAAAAATACCCTATGTACTTTACAGGGTATCAAATTATGTCCAATATCAAATATCATCAAAATTGGTTCAGTGGTTTCAGCGTGAACGGGTAACAGAATAAGTTTCTGTTAATAATCAGTATTATTATTTATTTATAACTATGGACCAGTTCACGAATAAATTATTTTCATTTCATTTCAAAAATTAAATTTTTAAGACAAGCTTTTATTGCCTACTGTACTTTTCCTTGAACATACATCAACTACTCATCGAGACGATTATAAAGAGCCCAAACTGGGTAGGATTGCATTATTTTGTTATAGAGTTCCTATGACCAACATCCTACTCCATCATCAGATGATGGAGCACGATATAATTCTACAATAACTGATGGGAATTTGGTTCTATTAACACAAAAAAAATCCTTAACTTATGTCAATAATCTAACCTTTTTTCGACCAAGCCAAGCGTAGCCGATAACATCGGAAAATGCGTATGTATTGACAACTCAATATGAGCAAGGAGCACCTACTTAGCGGGTTCCTAGTCGCAAAAGTGTTAAGCAGGTAAAAGTGATCTGTTTATTTACCTTTAAATTTCGACCTTGCCATAGCGTCCAAAGGCCATGAGAGCGACTTGTTATAACACGTGCACACCGTGCAAGTTTAAGTAAACCCCGCGTAAACATATAACTAAAGTAAGTAAGTAGCTAATTAATATGAAATCCAATTAAGAATTATGGCTAATTGTATCCCATAAACGTGCTGTAATCTCGTTGCCCCGCGGCCTAGACGTAGTAACCTAATTCTGACATAGTATTCACAAAAAGAGTGTCAGCGTCGAACATAGCGCTAAGCCTGTTACAGTATTCACAAAATTGAAGGGTCGACTCACTCGTCGCTGCGATAACCCCAGACACGTCTCTAATATGCGTGTCCAGATTGCAGAATTAGTCTGTCAAAGAAATTTTGGATTCGTATTAACTATTTGTATTCTTATCCATAAAGTGGCTTGTGCCCCGTGTGAGATGTATGCTGCTGATTGTGATGAAGATAATTTGTGTTCTGAAATCTCGCTTTTACTTTTCTTAAGCCACTTCGATCTGGTATAGTACCGTAAAATATCCAAACGTATAGTCCAGATACCGAACTATGGTCTATAAAGAAAATAATACATCAAGATTAAAGATTTTGATAAAAACTACTTCGGAATTATGATATGATTGTGCTTAACTCATCATCATCAGGCCAACGACGTCCACAGCTGGACAAAGACTTCCACAACGATCGGTCATGCGCCGCCCTCATCCAAGGGTTTCCGCAATTTTCACCAGATCATCGGTCTAACTTATTGAGGGCCTTCCCAAGCTGCGTCGTTGTGTACCCGGTCGCTACTCGAGAACCCTTTTACCCCAGCGGCCATCGGTTCTACGACCAATATGGCCCGCACACTGCGACTTACTAAGTTTAGCAATTCTGTGAGCTGTATCAATGACCTTAGTTCTTCTGCGGATTTCCTCATGTCTGATTCGATCACGCAAGGAGACTCCGAGCAAAGCTCGCTCCATTGCCCTTTGAGTGAGCTTATGAACTCATTAAAACAATATGTCTGGAGGAGCGGATACAGTTCGATTTCTTTTGGACCACAGTAGGGTGATTTTGGACCATAGTTGTGTGGTTCTGGTACCCATGCCTTACATGTCTAGTGTGGAACTGGAGGTGGTTTAACGAGAAGTTTCAGAATGACACGGCCAGCAGAAAATTTCTAATATTGGCCGTTCTGCGCGCGAGTAGAATACAAATGCCTCCTTCGGAAAATTGATTTATTACATTCCACGGAATCCCGCTGGATCATTTATTATGAGCTGTTGTTTTAGATTTTGCGTGATTCTAGTGAATGTAATATTGTTGCTTTGAATTATTATTTTCGAACGTATTTTTAAATAGGTATGACGCCTCTTGTGAACTTTGCATTATGAAAGTCTCCGTGAGTAGTTAATGGATGTTGAAAAAAAAGTACCGTCGATCATAAAAGCTTCAATAATTAAGTTTTTGACAGAATCTTATTTCTAAATCATAATTCAAAATTTACTAAATAACATTAAGAGTGACACAGACAGTAGCGCAAACAACACTAACGAACAGGGCGAGTTAAATAAAAGCTTGTAAAAATAATTTCTTCTGCATATAATAGCGATGGACGAGTCCAGTTGTCTGATTTGAATAACTCGAATCGGAGTCTAAGCAACTTGATTCGAATCAAGTTCAATCGCAACTCGAATCTACTCGCCGACTCCACCTGGCGGTTTGACTCGCGTACCTAACTCGGGTCGGAGTCGCCAACTCGACGAGTGATCTAACTCGGAGCTCGAATAGGTGAGTCAACGCAACGCACAATTCATTACATAAACGATGAGTCGAAACAAGTTACCTACACTTGATTCGAATCAACTATTACGTAGCAGCGATGTAACGGAGACTCGGCGAGTCAAGTTAATTTGAATCAAGAACACGAATACGCCGAACTCGATACGATTCGTCGACTCGCGTACACGGCTGGTGCCGCGAACGGCGGCCATCCGGTTGATCCGAGTCGAGGCAAACTGAGTTGTGATTCTCGAAAAATCGCCTCATAACATCGCTAGCATATATTACCTTTGATAGTTTATTCAAAAGAAAGAAACAATCATAAAATAAAGGGTAAATGACCGGCAAAACCATTTGACAGATAACCTTAGTGTGGCAGATAGGAAGCTGAGTACTAAATACGAGTACCAGCATCTTAAAACACCGATCTTTAATATTATTGAGTAATGATTTCAAGATCTTTTAGATAGCATTTTATCTGCAATCTTTGATAAGGTTAACTATAAACTACAAATAGCTGTTCTTTCTAACTGAATCCAATCCTCTGACCAGAACAGGGCCGTATTTAAGGGAGGGCCGAGGCCGGAGCCCTGGGCCTCCACAAGTGAGAGACCCCACAAATGAAATTTCTAAAAACAAAAATCCTGTTTAATTTATTTGGATAATTACTAGAGGCCTCCACTCATTCGTCCTGCCTGAGATCAGATGATGATGATGATGATGATGATGATGATGGATGATGATGATGATGATGATGATGTTAAAGGTGATTATGATGATGACGGATGATGGTGATGATGATAATGACGATTTTTTATCCTCAAAGTCGAAATGAAAAGTAGAGTGTTTAACTCGGGTGAAATTACCCATTTCACCCTCGACCTATTGGCTATTGAAATGGGTCACTTTCAACCCTTGGTTAACAATATACTATTATCCTGTAATATGTTTTCAGTGCAGAGATCAAAATGCCCGGTCCTCGAGAGATAAGCAAAAAAGTCTTGGCCACGCCGTTGGCAAATACTTTTTTGCTTAGTGGGAAAATATTAATAATATAATGATAATAAATATCAGAGACAATCTTACACAAATCGACCTAGTCCCAAACTAAGCAAAGCTTGTACTACGGATACTAGGCGACGATATCTATACTATTATAAAGTTGTAAATATGAAATGTCTGTACATTAAAGGTATTTACAAAAAAAATATTGTAACGGACTATTTGGAGGTCACTAAAACGAAAAATATTTTCTTTGGATTTTTTGTATGTTTTATGCGTCGTTGTGGCCTCATCACGATAAATCAGCTGAACGGATTTCTAATATTTTTGGAACACGAGTAGCTGGGTATTTGCAGATGGTTATAGGATACTTTTTACCCGACTACGCTGAAGAAAAAAAGAGGGGTTATAACTTTTTCTCCTCCGCGAACGAAGTTGCGGGCGCCTTCTAGTATATAATGTACAGAAAACATCCAAAACTCAGGAAGAAACATTCGTGCTCATCACACAAACACTTGCCCTGGCCGGGATTCGAACCCGGGATCGTCAGCTTCGTAGGCCATTGTGCAACCCACTGAGCCAAATCTGTCGTCGGCTCAGTGGATATTAAGGAGTACTTTTTCTATCTTCTCATTGAGTCTGTCTCAAAATTCAATGAGCAGGAGGTGGAAGCAACCCTTTGTCAAATAATTTAATATTAAAGTCACTTTTGCATGTGAAGTTTGCTTCTAATAGGATATTGAGAATTCCATTCATAATAAAAATTGTAATGTTGTATCCCTTTCGTTCAATATTTTTTCAGGAGCGCCCAGAAATGGGCAGCGGATTGATGGTGGCGAGGTGACCAGTATCCAGCAGTATCCAGCAGTATCCTTTTGGGGCTGCTATGATGTTCTCCTGGAACTTGCTCACGTACCACCAGTCTTTCGGAGCTGCCGTCCTCAATAATAGAGTATTCCTCTCAGCCGCTCATTGCAATTAAAATATTTTTTCAATTATGTCAATTTGAATTGCACTTATTGATATATCAGTAGAGCATATAATTCGTTATACTCGCACTCGTTATATCAGTAGTGTATATAATTTTGTAAGTAATCTTGTACCGAATCTTTGTAGATTTCAGGGACACTAAAAAAAAAAGTTATGAGTTAATGCGAAAGCCAAAACGTGCTATCTAAATTAACCTCTGATACAAACTCCTTATCTTTGATAACACAACTCGCTGACACATTAGCCCAAGTTATAGATAAATTATTGGTGTAAGTTTTCGTAATTTCACTGTTAATTATACCGTCTAAAGTAGGCAACTGATATATCCATAAATTTGAACAAAAAATGAAATCTTCAAAAAGTAAAAACTAACTGCATAATTTAGATTTTTCAATTTAGTTAATATAGCTTGACAAGTTCTCATGACAGTGACACTCGCCCGCAGACCATGGGAGTATCATGAAAGAACTTGTCAAGCTATGAACTGTTTTTCTACTAGTGCTTGTTGCACTTATTGAGGGAGCGGTCTATTTACATTTACTAATTGTTAAGCTAAGAATACACATGCCTGTAAAATGGATCAGTAGCTTGCATATTAGTTAATGGCATGTAGAAGTAACAGACCCACAGTGAATACATTGGCAAGTTAAACTTGCAAGCAATTTGCTTCTTTGTATGCCTGTATTTCTGAGCCGTATACACATGACTGTAGCTGGCACACTTGCATTCTAGTTTCACCAGTTTCACGTTAAGCTTGTAATGGAAAACATTTGAAGTGGATTAAATAGTATAGAAAATAGTAAAAGTAGGAATGTATAAATTGTATCGTCTTCTCATCTCCCCATCGTGACATGATGAATTCAAAAGATACAAACAAAAACTTGACGCGAACACAAAACTACAAAAAAACGCGTGCACCCTATTGACAACTCTTTCTGCTACTGGCATGCCTGTAGCTGTCGCGTGCGTTCACTCATGCCGGTTTTGCAGCCCCCCCGCGTCCCTCCCTCATATTGCATGCCAGAAAATCAAATTGCTTGCAATCTACTTGCTTGCCAGATACAGGCATGCCAGTTAGTGTATACACATGACAATAGGTGGCACGTACAAGGAGCGGCTATGTAAGTGTGCCAGCTACGGCGTGTGCGCGTTGGGTCGACCATGGCCAACAGTGGCGGTGTCGTCTACCACTTGTCTCAGATCTACAATCATCCCGACTACATAAGAGCTGTGGACGGCGCAGACATTTCCATCCTGCACTCTGCCACTCCCATCATCCACAACGAGTTCGTACAGCCCATTGTCATCCCGTCCCCCGGCTATAACCTCCCTCATGGCGCCTGTGTCAGCGCCATTGGATGGGGAACCACGTCTGTAAGTTCAACCCTGTTCAATAATTTACCATTCTTCCATCAGGTTTGCACCTTCGATGGAATTTATGTTATACCAATCATTTTTTGTATGCCTAGAGAGTTTCACTTTATGTCATGGCTAGTAAGAATAGTAGGAGTAAAGTATTTTGTGCGAATTAGTGATGTATTATCAAAATAAAGGTGGAAATAAAATTCAAACATTGCTCCATATAAAATTGAAACTAAACTATCCAAAATATCAGCAGACAACTTTACAACGTAGTGTTCCGGGCTTTGCCTCTTGCAAATCTAGGTCAATTATGAGATTTTTTTGAAGAAATTTATATTTGGAAAATCTATCACAGAAGTTGCAGTAGCAGTTCAATGCCCGACTGAACCCGTACCTGATATAAGTCTAAACGGTTATTCTTCAGACGTACATTTTTGTTCGTCTTCACTCTTAGCGACAAAAGTAAGATATTCCATCATGTGTGCACTACTGAACATTTTCTAAATAAATTTTTTGTAAATTTCTGTAGTCTTGACAATTATAAATTATCTTCCTACAATACAAGGTCAACAAAAATAAGGGGCGGGTCTCTCATCATGACTTTGGAAGATAGGCAAACCGAGGAAATGCTAATATGCAATAAACTATACGTGACAGATGGCTTTGAGGTCTGCGGGGTAAGAGACATATCAAGTAATGTACATATCTGTTATTGTTATAGAAGCCCAAAGCTCCCAAATCTTAATGTTTTTATGACACAATTGGAACTACTGCTTGAGCACCTTTACACAACAGTGTAAAGACTTTTTGAGTTTGTTAAAATGTTACAATTTTAGGCCCATTTTAACTGATATTACCTTTAAAAGAAACGAATCACAGTCTTGCATTGATAATAACATTACAAATGTCCCTGAAACCTTAGTTGCATATTCTGAAATAGATCATAATGGATTAGCAGATGGACATGCAGCCATAACCTGTGGTCTGTGGTATGATGTAGATCAGAAGCCTTATTACAAAAAAAAAGCGGCCAAGTGCGAGTCGGACTCGCCCATGAAGGGTCCCGCAGCCGTTTATACAAAATAATGCACTACTGATGAAAAAAAACGATATGATAAAACACTAACAAAAGAGCGTATCTCCACGGCACTTACGTCCTTTTGCTGAGAAGCGCAGTTTTTTGGTAATAACTTAAAAACGGTATGTCCGATCATGTTGAAAACAATTTTTGTTGGAAGTTTTTATTAAGCTTTATATTTGTAACATACGGTTTCGAAAATAGAGGGCACAATTTTTGCTACTTTCGTAGCGAATATTTTGGAAAATATTCTCTCAATCAAAAATTTGTTTTAGAAACCTCAAAGTGTTTTTAGAAGTACTGTCGAAATATGTGCCACACATTGATATTTGCTGAAAATTTTTTTCACTTTCGGGTACATGCCCCCCCTAGATATATATATTTTTTATTTCACTATCAAACTAAGTAGCGGTTTACACACGACATCTATGCTCCAAATTTCATTAATGTACATTTTATAGTTTTTGAATAAAATGCCTGTGACATACGGACGGACAGACAGACAGACAGACATGACGAATCTATAAGGGTTCCGTTTTTGCCATTTCGGCTACGGAACCCTAAAAACGATCCTTCAGTTATAATAGAAAAACGGTTCTTCACTGAAAATAGTATTCAGGCATTGAGAAAGACGTTAGGTACTGTGAACTTTTATAAAATGGGAATAAATAGCTTCTTAAGTAAAATAAATGATATTTTTGATAAGAGCTTTGAAAAAAAGAGGGTAAAATTTGATTCTAGGAAAAAAACTAAAGTCAATTGGATAACAAAAGGTATTAAAGTGGCTAGTAAAATGAAAAGAGTCCTTTGTAATATAAATAGATCAAACTGTGACCCCTCTGTGCTGCAATATCGGGCTAAATATTTGAATATATTTATGAAAGTTTGTAGACATGCTAGGAACCCTCCTGCAAGCGACCCAAGTAAAACTAATATATAACTCACTCGCCTAAAGGTATATGTGACATTGTTAAGAAACGGAGAAACAAATTTCAAAAGGAGAAACAAGACAATGTCGCCATTAAGTCAAACGGCAAGTTGGTAGATAACCCGCAAGAGGTTGCGGATATTTTCTCGGTACTTTTCGATCACGGTAATCTTTCAAGTACAGGGGTTTTGTCTTCCGCAACTCAATGTTTAGAGCATTGTAGCAAAAAACGATTTGATGCCATATCTTGGAAACCTTGTTCGTCGTCGGAAATATATAACATTGTCAGATAAATGGAAAATTAAAAATCGAGTGGATATGACGAGATGCCCATAATAGTAATTAAAAGTTGCATATATATTCTACAGGGTCCGTTTGCTTACCTATTTAATAAATGCTATGATAAGAGAACGTTTCCTGATCAGTTGAAAGTAGCCAGGGTGCTACCTATTTACAAAAAGGGCACCAAAAAAGTGACACACAAAAAAAGTGACCCAAAAAATTATCGACCAATATCGCTTCTGCCGATTATATCAAAAATCTTTGAAAAATTAATCAAAATACGACTTCTATATGATTTAAAGAACAACATGATAAACAACCCCTGATAATTCGGTTTTCAGAGACAGATTGGGGCCACAGATGCTATTGATTGTCTTGTGGATGACGTAGTATCTCAAAATTACAATAAAAAAAGAGTTGTGGGGCTTAAAAGTCATTACAGACTATATAGCTTTTAGCAATAAATTTAAATTATTTTTATTGAAAGAGTGTGTTTATAGTATAGATGAGATATTCTGTTAATAGTTTATATTATGTAGGAAATCTATTTATTGTAAAGTAAATTGTATAAAACTGTATTTCAAACACAATCTTATGTATTGTTTTATGAATAAATACTGAATACTGAATACTCTTTATAAATATAAAATTATAGTTTTCTAATTGACACGTCGCGTCACACTACCCAAATTACTTATATACCAATTTAAATACTGCCATGGTATGAAATTCCGCCTCACCTTGAAGATGATTCCTAACTTTTAGGCTGTAGTTTTGGTTTCAAGGCCATTTCATACCAAAAGTTCCAGGTGACCAGAAATCAAACGAAGCACATATAAAAGAGGAGAGCAAACACCTTTAGAATCCTATCGGACACTACCCTCGAAAGTCAAAATTCGTCAATGCGGACATAGTTGCAGATAGAACAAACTCAGGCCAATAAGAATGACGTAAATTGACTGCAGTGCCCTCATTTAAGTCTCTACAAGTTTACTATATCAGCAACTATTGTCCTTTAACGTTTTCAGCCAGGTGGAGTACAATCTAAGCAGCTCCGGCGCGTTGAGGTTTGGTATGTGAAGCAGTCCGTGTGCCGTGCGCGACACGCAGAGCTGGGGTCCTACATCACCAACGATATGCTGTGCTCAGGCTGGCTGGACGTGGGCGGACGTGACCAGTGCCAGGGTGACTCAGGCGGGCCACTCGTGCATAACGGCAACGAGGTGGTGGGCGTCTGCTCGTGGGGAATGAGCTGCGCGATGGCGCGCTACCCTGGGGTCAACGCGCGCGCACCATCTTTCACACAATGGATTAAAGAACATGCTTAAAAGCAAAATTCCTAGTCAACTGAAGAATAAATATAAAAAAAATGTACATTAAATTATGACGTAAGGCCCAAGTGTATGTTAATAAATTTCAGCCATAGAATCCCTCTGATGCAACAATGTGGTATGGTGTATGTGTCAGTTGCAGATTGTGCATTATCTCAGTTTGTTCGCTTATGTTTCCTCAACTTGAGTTATACCAAGAACTCAAAATGAGATAATACACGCGATATAATTCGTTTCATTTAAATAAAGTTTTACAATAATCCGATCCAAAAACCGTGTTTGCAGTTTCTTTAAGTGGCACCGACGCCAGACTAATATTATTTGTATAGTATGACAAAATCAGGGAAAATAATTCGTGTAGTTTTCAAAATTAGTACAGGGCTTCCTTGAGGTGTTCTTATAAACCTCCTAAAAGGCCTCGGGTTCGGAGCTCTGCTATCGTCAGGGTTTTGTAATTGCAGAAAGTAAATCACGCAGCTATTTTTAGTTTTTAGTGCATTTTTTGGAGTTGATTTTAATTTATTTAAGCCCTTTGTTTTAATATCTTCACGAGGAGCTATCAATTAAAATAATTTCTGCGATAATGTTATCAGCCACTTATCACTTATCCAAGTGTAATCATACACATTCTGAAAACCTACGTAACAGTCATTTAGTATTGAAACGAACTCAGGATGCGTGTGGTTCTAGCTCTGGTGGCCTTTGGCCTCGCCTTCTCTGCAGGTATGTTTTTCTTTGTTTTCTTTGGAGATGAAATTATTGTGTGCTTCTTAGCATGATTGATTGAAAGATGATATTATCCACAAACCTTACATGTGTAGAAGTAGCATCAAATAATTGAGTAAAGTAAATTTTTCGACTTTTGTAAGTGAACTTCGCTTAGAATTGAGAAGGGGATTCGTGAAAACAGTTATTTATATCTCTTTCTGCCAATATCTTTTCAGGAGCGCCTAGAAATGGACAGAGAATTATCGGTGGAGAGGTGACCAGCATCCAGCAGTATCCCTTTGGGACTGCCATGATGTATTCGTGGAATCTGCTGACGTACCACCAGTCTTGTGGAGGCGCCGTCCTCAACAACAGAGCCTTCCTCTCAGCCGCTCACTGTTTTATGTAAGTACATGTAATTGGATCTTGGCTGTGTTATTACACCATGTTACGTGTAATCTAACAAATATCAACAACTATCTTAATTACAAACTAAAAGAAGCCCCCAACTTCGACAAAGAGGAGGAGGAGGCTTTTGTCTAAGTTGGCCGTATGACTTCGTTGCCTTAATCTACATCAATCATAGCACAGAATCCACCACAAAAAAATCAAAAAGTATTTTAATAAGACACAACAACTGGAAGAAAAATATGTTAACGCTAAGAAACTTCTGTCCAAATTAACCTCTGATACAAATTCCTAATCATTTATAATCTAATCTGGTGACGTATTAGGCCTAGTAATCTTGAAGTGATTGAGTTTAGATTGTGTTGTGTTTGGTTTGTTACAGCTCTCATAATTGTAGATAACCTAGAATCGGACTAGATTAAACGAACTTAACCCACGGCACCAATGCTTGAAATATTATATTAATCTTCCTCGCAACACCCTTCAGTATCATGGAGAACCAATAACTTGTAACTAGCTTTTAGCGCTAAACGCATTTTAATATTTGATTCGCTCTCTGTTCTAGTGGTGATGCAACAGCAAGATGGCGCGTGCGTGTTGGGTCTACCATGGCCAACAGTGGCGGTATCGTCCACCACTTGTCTCAGATCTTCAACCATCCGGACTATAGAAGTGCTGTGGTCGGAGCGGACATTGCTATTCTACACTCTGCCACTCCCATCGTCCACAACGAGTTCGTCCAGCCCATAGTCATCCCGTCCCCCGGCTATAACCTTCCTGATAACGCCTCTGTCTACGCCATCGGCTGGGGTCACACATCCGTAAGTGCAATCACTCTAAAACATTACACTTCTACCCAACCTATACCTACCGCTGATATAAGTTCAAATCGCGGTGCATGCGCATACGCTTCCCTCCGTGAGACGTGCTACTCTTTAGCCAAGCTATTGAGAAAAGTAGAAACAAAGTATCATATATATCGTCCGCCTAAACGTCAATGGCAAAACCTGGCATCATGACCTTCACGAGCGTCGGTCATGTGCACGAATGTGACTTCCAAACCCGAATTTGGTTTTGAAAATTTTGTTGCATGGCGCACAATGCAACTCCCCTTTGTCGTTATAAGGCTTAGGGCGGGTCTTTTTGTTTAGGCATCGAGGTGTTGCAATCGACGCTCCTCAAAATCAGTGACGGCCCCATGAACAAAGCTGCGCCATACTCCTCTCTTTTGTGCAAGCTCTTCCCAACCCTCGTATGGGATGTTGCATGCGGTAAAATGGCGTTTAATGACGTCGCTATATCGCAGAAACTGGCCTCCTGGCTTACGCTTACCATCTTTTAAATGCGAGTAGAAGACAGCCTTTGGTAATCTTGCATCATCCATGCGTACGACTTGTTCGCACCATCTCAGCAGGCCTTTTATGAGCAGCAGGGACTCTACACCTCCAAGATTGGTACGTTTCAATTCTTCGGTGTTTGATACTCTGTCCTGCTACTTAAGGCAAAGTATCGAACGTAAACACCTCATGTGAAAAGTATCGAGACGTTTAATATCGCCTCTGTAGAGACACCACGTCTCAGTTGCGTAGAAGCAAAGTATATTGTGCTAGGCTGTAGTATATTGTCAATATCGTCTAATGGTGAAATTCAATTTCACTATTCGTCCTATGATACTGTAATGGAAATGTTTTGTGGAATCAGTTCATGCAGGCTCTTTGCATACTTTACAAAACAAAAGATTTAAGGTTTTGCCTGTTCCGAATTTGGATCACTAATGAAGAAAACTTTTTGGCATATTTGGCACATCCATCTTAGAAATTTAAGGGGACCTATGATAAGTGTAAAAACTCCCTTTGAAAGTATTTAAAACTTCTTGGCTGTAGTATTGCCCTTAGACCAGTTCATACCGAGAAGTCTCAGACAATCAGAAATAACTGGAATACACCTCAAACAGACATAATCGTAATATTTTCTTCTGTTTCCGCGATTATTACTCATTGAAATAAAACAATTTAACGGATTATATCGCGTATATTATCTCATTTTAGTTCCCGACGTTGAGCACGAGCTCGAAGTTCATTGAATTTCCTTAAAGAATGCCGTGATGAGGATCTCATTCCTACATGCGTGAAAATAGCACCGAAGAAGGACATTTTCGGTAGAGAACGCATTTTCCGCCAAGCTAGTGTAAAATTACTGTGCAAACTTATCCACAATACCCGTTATTCAGCTCACAAATTTGAACAACAGATTAAAGAAAAGAGTGACGAATTGTAGTTAATATTGACGGATGATGACTTTAAAAGTATTGTTGAACAAGGCGACAGACGTTAAGCATCAAAATTTAAAAGTTGTACACGTAAGAAAAATGCTAAGTTTGACAAGTTGAAATCAAAACGCACTAGAAATGAAACGCTCCGTGGAAGTGATCAAACGTCAACGTCAAATGCCGTTGCATCTGTAATACATATTAGCTCGAAGCCACTTTCTGATTGCCAAACCTCGCTTCTTAAAAAAGGGCTTAATTATGTTGTTACTCCACGGAATATCCCTTTTGAACAGATTATAGTCGGTGTGGCAGATTGTCTGGTCCAAAATCATATGCGTAAGGAGGATTTGGAGGCCGTACGCCAGGATGTGTCTTCAATTTTAAGACGAGCAAAGTCTCCTAAAGTTAATTTACCCAGAACTGAATTCAATGCTTTGAAGAGCTTGCGTGAAGACCCAGACATCACCATTCTTCGAGCTGACAAGGCAAATGTGACGGTTGTTATGGATACTAGTGATTACAACCAGAAAGTGGAAGTACTTTTGTCAGACGCTACAACATACAAGCTTGTTAAGCGAGATCCAACGGCGAAAGTAGTAAAAACGACAGCCGAGCTGATCACTAAGCACTCTGAAAATCTTAATCTGGATGTGAAAAGTTTAGTGCCCTCTTGCCCGGTGCCACCAAAGTTGTATGGGTTACCAAAGACGGAGCACCAGGTTTATGTATAAACCTGGTGCTCCGTTACGCCCTATAGTGAGTCAAATCGATGCTCCTACCTATCGATTAACTCGGCACTTAGCAGGTGTGCTTTCTTTACTGCGAGGGATGACGGAAGCATACACAAGGGACTCATACCATTTTGTCAGTGAGATTAAGGATTTGAGACTAACTGATGATGAGGTTATGGTCAGTTTTGATGTCCAGTCTCTCTTCACACGCCTACCAGTTCAAGAATGTATCGAAATTGTGAAAAGAAGATTAAAAAAAAAAAAAACGAAACGAACAACAGATGGCAATAGAATACGCTGAGTTATTACAACACTGCCTTACATCTCGCTATATGCCATGGAATGGTGAATTCTACGGGCAAGTTGATGGTGTGGCAATGGGGTCTCCGGTGTCTCCTGTCGTCGCCGATATTTTTATGGAAGACTTCGGGGGGAGAGCGCTTTCAATGGCACCTGTCAAGCCGAGGATCTTTAAAAGATACGTAGATGATACCTTTACTATTTTACCTAGATCTAGTGTTTCAGCTTTCTTAGACCATCTGAACTCTATGCATAGTAAAATTAAATTCACTATGGAGTTGGAAAATCGAAATTCACTTGCATTCTTAGATGTGCTAGTAATAAGAGGTCCTAACAATGACATAGGTCATACTGTATATAGGAAACCTACGCATACTGATAGGTATTTAAATGGCAAATCTCACCACCATCCCAGTCAACTTGCTACAGTGGGTAAATCTTTGTTTCAGAGAGCCAGGGGTATCTGCGACGATCAACATCTGAATTCTGAGTTGCAGAATGTCAAACGTGTGCTTCGAGCCAACGAGCTCCAGATACCACGTTCCAAGCAGAAACCCAGTGTGAAGAAACCAACAGTCGAGCGTAAACCTGCCGTATTACCATATGTGAAAGGGGTTACAGACAAGATCGGAAACATCGTGAAGCGTGCTTCTATAAAAACATATTTCAAGCCGTTGAAGAAGGTGTCTCAATACCTTAGACCCGTGAAGAGTAGCACCCCTTTGCAGAGTGCAGGCATTTATAACCTGGACTGCGCGTGTGGTCTTTCATACATTGGTCAAACGAAACGCAGTGTATCAACCCGGGTGAAGGTGCACATAGCAGATGTCAAGCACCGTCGGTGTAAGAAGTCTGCAGTCTGTGAACATGTCATTGACAAACCAAACCACTCAATTAAGTTTGATAAACCTTCTAACCTTGCCAAAGAAAAAAGATATTTTCCCAGGATGCTACGCGAGGCTATTGAGATTAAAAAGCATCCTAATTTCAATAGAGAAGATGGATTGTCGCTACCACTAGCTTGGGATCCTGTAATACATCTCATCAAGAAACAAGCGAGACACAGGACTGCAAAACCTTGATTTCCGAACGGTGTAAAATATTTTATCTGTTTAAAAAGTAGTTTTATAGTCTCTGTTTTTAAAAATATAATTAGTAATGAGGTAGCCTGGGAGTTTTTCTTTGCAGCGTTTCTTTTCTCCTAAGTACGCCTCATTTGTGAAATGCTGCTTGGTAAATTATTAAAATAAAATAATTAAGCCCTTCTGGCATATGTGTAGCTGTCTTTACAGCTTAGGCCCATCTGGCGTGTATGTACACCTCTATTTGTTTTTTCAAAAATGGGTAGTTTGCACGAATTGTAATTTTGACAGAGGAAAATACATCTTTTCTCTGTCCAGCCGAGACCATGGAAAGCTGAAAAGCTTCCGAAACATTTCCGAAATTAAAATGAGATATTATACGCGATATAATCCGTTAAATTGATTCATTTCAATGAGACATAATCGTGTCAAAAATACTCACTTTAGAGTAAAACAAGCAAATATATGACTTAACGGCATCGTATTTTACCACATTGCCTTCTGAATCGGACACTATCTCGAGACTTAAATTCAGCCCATTCATCATGAACAAACACAGTTGGAGATAGAACAACCCCAAAGAGTTCCCATTAAGGATCGCACTAATTGATTACAATCAGTTTAATACCACTTCAACGGATTTTGTTATGAAATTTTTATCTGACATTTCAGCCTGGAGGAGTACAGACTGAGCAGCTCCGGCACGTGGAGGTGTGGTACGTGAAGCAGTCCGTGTGCCGCGCGCGCTACGCGGAGCAGGGGTACTACATCACCAACGACATGCTGTGCTCAGGTTGGCTGGACGTGGGCGGGCGCGACCAGTGCCAGGGCGACTCGGGTGGACCGCTCGTGCATGACGGCAACGTGGTGGTGGGCGTCTGCTCGTGGGGCTTGAGCTGCGCGCTGGCGCGCTACCCTGGCGTTAACGCGCGCGTGTCGGCTTTCACGCAATGGATTCAAGAACACGCTTAAAAGCGAATAAACTTAGAATCCTTCACAATTTCTTTAGTGTATTATTATTGTTCCGTACTCCGAATACCTAGGACAGGACTTAGCGTGTTTCATTTCACATTTTATTTAAGATTAAACTAATCGATAGCAAGCTTCTGGGCACGAACCAAATGTTCACTTGGAGAGCGAGTACAAAACGCAAACAGTGCTGCCAACTACAATACTTTTCGACTGTGCAACCGACACACATGCGCTCCTTCCAAAAATCCGTTGCTTGAGCCAAAACCTCGTGAAAATCCCAAAAACAGGCACCGGTATGGGATTAATTTGGGATAAATCAGGTATTCAGTCCTGTGGTGACGCTGTCAGCTGCTTTAGGAGCCCCTAGGAGCCGTCCAGAATCTCTTCAGATGCCCTCTTTTAAAATTTGCTATCGAAGTATGTACATTAAAATCATCCAACAATTAAATCGTAAGCAATATTTAATCCGTTACCTGACACGATAAGAGGACACAAAATATCTCAAGCTGCAAGCAACGTTAATAGCGTTTATACCTGCTTAACTAGCAAGGTCGCATATTCTTCGTTTTGCTTCAATATTTTGCGGTATTTTAATGAAACTTAAAGGTTATGTTCAGTTCACACCCCACCAGGCTTGCCTTTATATCGCGTTTAATTGCTCTATTTGTCAAAATATAGACATATATATAAATTTTTAGAGGTTTCAATATCATTATGTCATTAATTTATGACGACCGGTTTGGCTCAGTGGGAGTAACGTTGCCTGCGAAGCTGAGGTCCTGGGTTCAAATCCCGGTAAGGGCGAATATTTGTGTGATGAGCTTAATATTTGTTCCTGAGTCTTGGATGTTTTCAATGTATATCTATACATATAATAAAGCTAAAGAGGGTCGAAAGTCTGTACACGGAAGATATTCGAAAAAAATTGGCGGGGTATACTTAAAATCGATAACAGAACACGTTCCAACAGTTTTTAGAATTTTTGTCTGTTTGTCTGTTCATCTGTTTATTTGTTTTTCTGTTTATTTGTACGCGCATCACGTGAACAAACTTCTCTCAAACATGTGTTACGAGCCCACGAGTATCGAGTACCTTGCTACACTAACAGGTTGCGCTAAAATTAATACCTTTTTGCCAAATCCATACTCATATTATAAATGCGAAAGTGTGTCTGTCTGTCTGTTTCCTCTTTTGATTAAACCTCAGATCACGATTACGTATTAAAACAGAGGCTCCCTACCCTATAACTCCTGCAAATTCACGGGGAAATGTTCATTTTCGTATAGAGTCCCAAAATATCTGCTTTCCATATTAATAAAATAAAATAAAACAAAAATCATTTATTTCAGATTCTAGGGAATGTATAGTGTGTTAGTAAGACTTAATAAACTACTTGTAGATGTTAGTAGTATTTAATGGGACATAATTACAAAATAGGCGAGATGAAAAAGAGGCATCACTGATATTTTTCCCTCCCTTTCACAACCAACTCAGTGACTTAGCATATGGCATGCCAGACGTCCAGAAAACATCTTCAGGATACCGTTTTCACTGCCCCTCACTCTGAGCAATGAGGCGACCCTTTTGCGTCGGATGGTATGGAAGCCGTCCATATGCGCTTCGGCAAACATGCCTGACGCACTGCAATGACGAGGTAACTGTAACAGCATCGTGAAGATATTTTTGTATTGGACCCGCAATCGTTATTTATTTTGTTTTACTTATTATTCAAAAAGTTACAAAGCATTAAAGTAAAAAGCAAGGCACTCTGAACTACAAAAAACAAAAACGTAATAGATTTTTTTTAAACTAATTCGATTAAGGCGACGACGTAACTCAGTGGCTCCGTTGCGTCGCGTCTGATCTGATGTAGGATTTGGCAGATTGCCCCGAAACTGCCGAAACACAACGCCCTTAGGCCAGAAGACTGCACTTGCGATGGTGTCCTGCAGCGGCCGCGGCACGCGCACCACAAACTAGCTGAAGTGCACGTAGTAGCGGGACAGTAGCTGATGGTGCACGACGGACGAGTAGCCAGTCGTCCGGCGGACGAGCTCCACAACGTTATCAGCCACGGCGGAGTGATGCAAACACGACACGTAGAGCGCCTTAGTCGGTGTAGTAATGCGAAGACCAGAAACAACCGGCTTGGCAATGCCACAAAGAGTTTTGCGAGGTGCCCTGCGGGCCTTGCTCTTCCTTTCCACCAGTGTGAATCCCTCCTTATCCTCATCAGTGCGAGAGGACTTTTCCTTATCAGGAATCCATACTATACTTGCCTTATAAAAAAAACTGCTCCAACATGTGCTTTATAACGCTTTGCCTGATGACCTTAAATTAGAAAATAAGAACTTGATTAAAAATAAATTGACAACATGGTTGCAGGATAAATGTTTTTATAGCGTTAACGATTACTTGGCAATTGACATAGGTACGTAATTAATTATTTGATATATTTATAATAATAGTGACTTGTTAATTATAGGATAATGTAACGACATGTTATGAATTAACGACTTGGCAAATGTTTTGGCTACTATTAGTATTAAGCAACTAATTTAGTACAGGTAATTGACTGTGAGCGTTACAGACTAATAAATAGGTGTTTTATTAAAAATTAGTTATGATTATGAAATGTTGAAATTTGCACACCTGCATGCAGGTTGAATATGATGTACAAATATAGCTTTAAGACCTTACACTGTTACCATATTCTGGCAAATAAAGAAATTTGAATTTTGAATTTGAATTTGAATTAGAAGGCAAGGAGGCCCGGTTAGCTGAGACAGGCTGACCGGCGACGTCAGCATAAGCACGCTGACGTGACTTCGAAACAGAAGGCCTTCTAAACTCTAAACTCGTTCTCGTTATAAACGTGCTTCGTATGTCTCACCCGTAGACTGCACGAATAAAATAATGCACAATAGGTTCTAAAAAGCGTGAGCTTGACTTCTATTGTGCATCGCACAAATCTATGGATGAGCATGTTGCCCCTAACAGCTAAGGTCCTTCTCTCCCTGTCAATATCTAGATCATCATTAAGGTCGTCTGTGACTATATGACCTAGATATTTAAACTTATTAACTAGTTAAATAATGCCAGCGCGTTTGTGGTATGCTTGGCTTTGTGAGTATGCGGACATTTTAGGAAAACGGACATTACCGGCATGAGTCGTGCATTGTTTTTCAAAATACGGCAATTGCCTAGCCCGCTAGTTGGCCATCGTGTGTGATGCATTCCTTCACGGAACATACGCTTAAAAATAGATCTACAAGTTGTACAAATCCGTATTTCCAAAATGTATGGACAATAGTACAAAGATAAAACTTATATTGAAATAAAACAATTTAACGGATTATATCGCGTATGTTATCTCATTCTAGTTCCCGACGTTTCGGAAGCTTTCCAGCTTTCTATGGTCACGGGTGGACTGAGAAAAGATCTATTTTCCTCTGTCAAAGTTACAATTTGTGCAAACGACCCATTTTTGAAAAAACAAATGAAGGTGTACATACATGCCAGATGGGCCTAAGCTGTAAAGACAGTTACACATGTGCCAGAAGGGCTTGGTTATTTTATTTTAATAATTTACCAAGCAGCATTTCACAAATGAGGCGTACTGAGGAGAAAAAAAACGCTGCAAAGTTAAACTCCTAGGCTACCTCATTACTAATTATAATATTTTAAAAACAGAGACTACTTTTTAAATAGATAAGATATTTTACACCGTTCGGAAATTAAGGTTTTGTAGTCCTGTGTCTCGCTTGTTCCTTGATGAGATGTATAACAGGATCCCAAGCAGGTGGTAGTGACAATCCATCTTCTCTATTGAAATTAGAATGCTTTTTAATCTCAATAGCCTCGCGTAGCATTCTGGGAAAATATATTTTTTCTTTGGCAAGGATAGAAGGTTTATCAAACTTAATTGAGTGGTTTGGTTTGTCAATGACATGTTCACAGACTGCAGACCTATTACACCGACGGTGCTTGACATCTGCTATGTGCTCCTTCACCCGGGTTGATACACTGCGTTTCGTTTGACCAATGTAAAAAAGACCACACTCGCAGTCCAGCTTATAAATGCCTGCACTCTGCAAAGGGGTGCTACTCTTCACGGGCCTAAGGTATTGAGACACCTTCTTTAACGGCTTGAAATATGTTTTTATAAAAGTATGGGCGTCGCGCGCAAAGCGACACAACCTTCCCCTCCGAAAGCCGGCGGCAGACTGCTCCCCGTCGCCCGCGCGTATATTCGCCCATACATTTTTATCGTATTGGTAGTTATTTAAGGTTTTTGTCAAAAGTAATGATTATTTTACAATTTCCATAGCTCAGATTATATAAATCAGAATTATGTTTGATTTTCGCGACATTCCGTGTAAAAAAACATGTATAGATATTGAACAGTAGCGATTTAAAACGTTGTATAGTGCCTATGTTGATATATATTTTTTTGTTAAGTAATTTTGGACGTATCGCAATTTCCGCAGCTCAGATTGAAGAGGACATATAAGTTCATCATATATATTTTTTTTGAGTACTTTTTGAGAACTTATAAACTAAAATATTTTTCAACGATTTTTTTTTTACATGTTTGAATATCTATCGTTTTTGAGTTATTGGCGAAAAACTGCGCTACTCAGTAAAACGACGTAAGTGCCACGAATATTTATTTATTTATTTGTTTATTTAAACTTTATTGCACAAAACAAAAGTAAGTAAAAATGGCGAACTTAATGCCAAAAAGCATTCTCTACCAGTCAACCATAGGGCCAAACTGAGAGGCATAAAAATGGTGCAGTGGGGAATATACACTCTTTTGGTGGTGCACTTTTTCACATCGTATTTTTGTCATCTGTAGGTCATTTCTTTGGTGTAGTAACGACTACGGAATCCTACACTGAGCATGGTCCGACATGTTCTAAATAAATATAATAAATAAATAAATATTCCTCAAATTACGTTGCATGTTGTTTACATCCGTAAATCCCCTATAAACAATATATATAAAGTACAGTACTACAGTACATGGAACAGTATGCAAATATTTTTATCAGTTATCCTCTGTTTATTTTTATTACTCATTCAATGGCGACACATGACGGTTTTAAAATGGTTCCTTGCATGTTGTATGTACTGTGAACTTGTTTATTCCTTTATTATTCAATTTATTAAAAATATTAAGAATTTTACATTTGGTTTATTAAATGCTGGCTCACTTGGAACTCGCCACGACGAGTTCTTAGTGGCTTTGGCCCGTCATCCTGTGGATGTCTTAGCGATAAACGAAACATGGCTGCGCACAAGTGAAGAGGCGTGCGCGCCGTCGCCGGGTTCCGCCTGCGGCACACGCCGCGTCCCGCTGGGCAGCGCACGCGTGTTGGTGGTGTTGGTTTTTACATCCGGCAGGGTATTAACGCACGTGTACTAACTACCCCAGTGGCTTCTTTAGTTGAGCAAATGTGGTTGGGTACTAATCTTAATTGCAAGAAGATAGCTATTGGTACCGCATATCGTCCCCCTTGGCAAAGTGTAGACGTGTTTTTCGACGCACTTAGCGCGTCCATATGCTCATTGTCAGCATATGACCACGTTGTGTTATTGGGTGATTTCAATATAAACACCCTTGGACGTCAAGACTCCAATATTAAGTTGTTGACAGAATTTTTAAAGACTTCAAAACTTAAGCAATTTGTTGGCCAGCCGACCCATTTTACTGACCATTCAGAGACACTTATAGATTTAATGTGTTCAAATACAAATTTAGGCAACGTCTGTGTCCACCATATCCGAGATCTCAGCAGTCACGCGTTTCTAACTTGTGAGATAAATATTAAAAAAATTATATCTACACCTAGATGGTCAGTCTATCGTCCTACTAAAGATATTGATTGATACAGTAACATTTAATAATGACCTAAATTCTGTAAACTGGGAGCGCTTACTATGCGATAATGTTAATGAATCGCTTTATTACTTCAATCTCTTCATCTTGGACCTGTTTGAACAGCACGCGCCTTTAAAAAGGGTTCTGATTAAAGAGAAGAGTTATCCTTGGATAACTTCTACTGTGAAGGAGATGATGCGACTCCGCGATGACGCGTACGCGAGAAGCCGTCGCACCAAATTAGATTCTCACAAGCAATACTATAAAGATCTCAAAAGTGTCGTTAACACAGCCATTTTTACGGAAAAATCTGCTTTCTTCCAGTTTTATATTAATAACAATGCTGAAAATCCTCGTAATCTTTGGAAAAATATTAAGCGCACCGTTGTTGATTTCAAAAAGCATACTGAATTGCCATTAACTTTTAATAATCCAGATCAAATCAACAGTAATTTCCTTAATCTGCCCTCCCGACCTGGCGTTACCTTATCTGACATGACATTCTACGAATTTCACAGGTTCAGCTCCGCAAAATTTGAACTAAAACCCGTTGACGAAATCATTATTTTGAATATTATTAAGTCCTTCTCAAGTAATGCTGTTGGTACTGACGGCATTTCATTAGATATGATTGAGCTGACCTTGCCTATAACTTTATCTATTATTACCGCAATAATTAATCAGTCTATACATACCAGTTGCTTTCCTGATACATGGAAATCCGCTATTGTCAAACCAATACCTAAAAAATCAGAACCGACCGATTTAAAAGATCTCAGACCAATAAGCATTTTGTGTTTCATGTCCAAAATCTTAGAAAAGGTGGTGTGCCTGCAAATGACTGAGTACTTAGAAGCAAATAATATACTACCGAGTAAACAGTCTGGATTTCGCAGAGGGCGCAGCACTGCAACTGCTCTGTTTGACGTAATTGACGATATACTGTCCGCTCAGGATAAGGGTGAGGCATCTTTACTGGTGTTATTAGATTTCTCTCGTGCGTTTGACACAATAAATGTTTCGTTACTCCTCTCCAAACTTGCGTATTATAATTGCTTTGATAATAAGACGTTGAAGTGGTTCTCGAGTTACTTGTCAGGTCGGTCTCAGTGTGTAGGATTGTCTAATTCTTCTGGGTTAACTGATTACTCTCAAAATATTTCTGTAAACTGCGGAGTTCCGCAGGGATCTATCCTTGGTCCGGTGTTGTTCATTTTGTATATCTCTGACATTATTACCAACATTTAAAACTGTAATTACCATTTATATGCGGATGATCTGCAAATCTACACATCTTTCTATCCTCGTGAAACTCCAACTGCTGTGCATCTGTTGAATCAGGATTTGGATCGAGTTGCCAATTGGTCAGTTCGTAATGGTTTAGCGCTTAACCCCACTAAGTCAAAGCTGTTGATTCTTGGTACCAAAGGTCAGATAGACAAAGCTGTCAGTTGTGACCCTCAGGTGATGCTAGGAGGGGAACGGCTTGAGCGTGTTTCTGAGGCCCGAAATCTCGGTCTTCTCTTGGATGACAAATTACGCTTCGAGCAGCATGTGCTGGACACTGTTAAGAACTGTTTTTACCGACTAAGGGTGTTATACCAGCTTCGAAGCTATCTTAGCATTGACCTTAGAATACAGATTTGCGACACCTTGATCTTGTCTAAGCTTAACTATGTTGACACTGTGATCAACGGGTGTCTACTAGCTCGCTCGAAAGCTCTTATTCAACGTGTTCAAAACGCTTGTGCTCGTTTCTGCTTCCCCATTCCACCTAGAACGCATGTAACCCCCTTTTTTAATACTAGCAATTTGCTAAAGATGGAGGCACGACGCTCGTTACATTTCGCCTCTGCTTTTCGGTGTAGTCCACACTCAACAACCCAAATACCTTTTTGAAAAGTTGGGTTTCTCAACGCGTCCGACTAGAGAGGCCATCCGCCTCATTTGCTCTCGGCCTGGAAAAACCGCTGCGTTTCGAGGCAGTTTTCGCTATTCTGCCACGAAATGCTGGAACAATATCCCACCTCCTATTAGAAATTCAAAAACTTTGAGCACTTTTAAAATAAAATATCGGCAATACCTTTTAAATACCCAACGTTCCAGCTAATAAATTTTTATATTTAAGTATTTAACATCTCCTAACCTTTATATATCGCTCATTCCCACACTGCCCTATCTGACATCCTATATCTATATATTCGACTATTAATGGTTATATATACTTTAATAAAATACATATACTACTATTATATATATATATATATATATAATATAATAGAAAAAAAAATATATATATATTTATTTATTTTCTTCTTTACCATAGTCGGGTAAAAGTATCCTATAACCATCTGGAGACACCCCGCTGCCCGTGTATCATAATAGTTGAAATTCGTTTAGCCTTTTTGGTGTTATGAAGCCACAACTACACATAGAAACATTTCATTTTTACAACTTTATAATAGTAAAGATTATATACATAAAAACCATTCACTTGGATTTGTCTAGCCTTACACCACATACATACATTATCTTAATAGGTATACAAGTAAACAATACGTCAGGACTTCCTGTTGCTGTTTTTACCTACCTACCTCAGGTCCCACGGAAGACCAGCGCTGCGATATTACCCCGATGTCGCAGCATCACGCTGAGTGGTGGCCTTTTGTTGCGGACATGGTAGCACCGTGTTGTATACTTATATTAGTCAATTGTTTCTTGTCAATCTAGATTTAAGATAATTTTAATTTTATTATTTCTTTAAGCTTTCTTCATGTAATGGTGTTATCTTTTCGCTGCAATAAATGTGTTTTCTTTCTTTCTTTCTTTCTTTATTTGCGGGCGCCTTCTAGTTCATTTATAATTTATTTATAAAAAAACATATTAGAGAGATTAGATTAAAGAGGTTAGAAAAATAGATCAAACGGATGCATTTTTGCATTGTGCAATATTCATTCTATTCTAGGTCGTCATTTGATTTCTAATAATGATATTACGCATAATTGTTATCACCTCTTTTAATCCAAACTTGAAATGATACTTCTCTTAGAGTGTTGAGTTAATAGCGGTACCACTAATTATTTTATCAATTTGTGTTATCAGCGGTATAAAAGACACTATGATTGACAGTGGACGCTCTGCTCTGCACTGGACAAGATGCGGCTAACTTTAGTTTTAGTGGCCCTAAGCCTTGCTGCCGTTACTGGTGAGTGCCTTTGGTAATTCGGATCTACATATTTCATTGATGAGAACTATCCATTACATAGTTTACCGTATTATTTAATATACAAGCTGTCTTTACGAAAAATTCTTTAGTTTTATTTCTATTCAGACTGTAATGCTTATGATACATTCGTTTTGAGTAAGCTATATCTTAAGGGTGGTCTCAAAGGAATTAGGTAAAGTTTGTTATTGAGTTGGTGGTTAGAATTGTTTAATTTAGAAGTTTCCTCTTAAGGTAATATTGTACCCATAGCGAGAACCTCAAAATTAATATACTTTCCAAAGTATCTAAATGTCGTAAGACAAAGTAATCCTAAACATTTGAATTCTATGTTGCTCTTTGAAAAGGAATTCATCGAACACTAACAATGATCGATACATAATTTGTTAATAATATTTTAAAATTTTCAGCGGCTCCCAGAAATTCCCAGAGGATTGTTGGTGGTTCCGTGACCACCATCGAGCAATACCCTTATGGAGCAGCTCTGTTGTACTCCTGGAACCTGGTGACCTACAGCCAGTCCTGCGGCGGCGCCATCCTCAATACCAGGTCCATCCTGTCTGCTGCTCACTGCTTTGTGTAAGTATTTTTTAATTAAAAATGAAAGAAGAAAGAAAGAACTCATGTCTATATGACAAACGAACACGAATAAACAAAACCACCAGAAAGTGGCCAAGTACATGTGGGTCGGGCCATGTTCAGTATTTATAATGTTACGAATTCTATAAATATAAAAAATATACTACAAAATATACTACATATTAAGATGAGTGTTTTAATCAGGTATAACTTCAATTTTCTATTAGTTTAATTTGAGAATGAATTGTTTTTACTTCTCTACTCTACTACTAAGCCCTACCTACGTCCTTATTATAAATTTGCTATCATTTATTTTGTCTAAGATTTTATTTCAACTTTCTCCAGAAGGAATTTTAGGTGGGGACAGGACTCGCTCCAATTTCAACAATAACTGAAAACATATGAAATGAATTAGATATTCGAAAACCAATAATTACCCATATTTTTCAGTGGCGACGCAGCCAGCAGATGGCGTATCCGTACCGGTTCCACCTGGGCCAACAGTGGTGGCATCGTCTACAACACTGCAAAAATCACCATCCATCCCAGCTACAACACGAGGACCATGGACAACGACGTCGCCATTCTGCGCTCCTCCTCAACCATCTTATCCAACAACCAGCAGCGTCCCGCCAGCATCGCTGGAGCTAACTACTACCTCTCTGATAACCAAGCGGTCTGGGCTATTGGATGGGGAACCACCTGCTCTGGATGCGTAGGTTCCGAGCAACTGCGCCACGTTCAAGTCTGGGTTGTAAACCAGACCACTTGCAGAAATCGTTATGCTGAGTTGGGCTCCTCTGTCACCGACAACATGTTGTGCTCAGGATGGTTGGATGTCGGTGGCCGCGACCAGTGCCAGGGTGACTCTGGAGGTCCTCTGATCCACAACAACGTCGTCGTCGGCGTGTGCTCTTGGGGCCAGGGCTGTGCTCAGGCCCGCTACCCGGGTGTTAACACTCGCGTCTCCCACTTCACCTCCTGGATCCAAGCCAACGCTTAATATCTTAAGGACCTCTTTATGATATAAATATGAATTACCATCAATTTTGTCACAAAATAATTTACAACCTACCTTTGTTCATACTGTCTAGTATAAGTGTTCTTATTTGCGCATAATATCTATTTATTCAGTGACTCACCCGCTGATAGGTAAAACAACAAACGCTTCGGCCATTGAAGATAAGGACTTATAAATAATCAGGTGTAGCATGTCCCTGAGCGGTTCGGTAAGAGAGTACCTGTAAATGAACATCGACTCATTTGAGATTAGCAATACCGTCTTTGTGGTTATTGATACCTAATGATGATAAGTTGTAGTCGCAGATTACCTCGTATTGAAAATTGCAACACCGAGTTAATTTGGCTCGCTATATTTATATTCATGGATGGATGTACGAATTAGCCATTACATAGATCATTCTCTGCCTGTTAATGAAAATTTAATCCATACTATCCATACTAATACTGTAAATGTGAAAGTGTGTCTGTCTGTCTGTCTGTTACCTCTTCACTATGGTTTGGAGTTTGAGTACAGGGGAAGCACATAGGCTACTTTTTATCGTGGAAAAATACCCTTACCCGCGATAAACGAATTTAAGGCGGACGAAGTCGCGGGCAGAAACTTGTATTTTTTTTAAGCTAAACGTTGATTTAAACGTACACGCTTTTTATTCATTATCACAACACATTACACCCTGGCGAGGAAGAGCGCTCTCTAGTTCCCACGAGGCTATGGAGCCTAGACTGACTATGGAGACTATGGAGTCTAGTGGAGCCTCGCGGGAACTAGAGAACTTATAGTTTATCAGCTTTACCGCGAAATTGTGTCTTTTTTGGTTAGATGTGACAATAGATTGTGCTCACATGCCCATATTTTCAATTGCGCGCCCCCGCGAGAAGTATTTGTTTGTTGTATTTTCAAATGGTCGTTTGTTGTATTTGCATGAGGTTTTTTTAGAAGACTGCTTGAAGATAATACGCATGCGAGCACAATTTACTGTCACATCTAACCAAGAAACTATTTCGCGAAAAAGCAAAGGAACTGTAATCTATTCATACATTATTTAGATTACATTTGCGGTTACTCTCATCGTGAAAGTCTAGTATTACTCGACATGTTTCGGTTCATTTTGGACCTTAGTCATGAGGGACCCTCACACTCTGCTATTGCAGCTAGAAAACTGATACGTACACTTAATATTTTCTTCTGTTTTCGCGATTATTACTCATTGAAATAAAACAATTTAACGGATTATATCGCGTATATTATCTCATTTTAGTTCCCAAATGCTGCTTGGTAAATTATTAGAATAAAATAATTAAGCCCTTCTGGCACATGTGTAACTGTCTTTACAGCTTAGGCCCATCTGGCATGTATGTACACCTTTATTTGTGTTTTTTCAAAAAAATGGGTAGTTTGCACAAATTGTAACTTTGACAGAGGAAAATACATCTTTTCTCAGTCCTCCCGTGACCATGGAAAGGTGGAAAGCTTCCGAAACGTCGGGAACTAAAATGAGATAATATACGCGATATAATCCGTTAAATTGTTTTATTTCAATGATACGTACACTTGTTTCTGAACAGAATAGAATATTATAATTTATAAACATAACTTGTAAAAAACCAAGTCTCGTTGTGAGATCCATGTAATACGATGTGGATTAATTTATTTATCATCATCATCATGTCAGCCATAAGACGGCCACAGCTGGACACAGGCCTCTTCAATAGATTTCCTCATGGGCCGGATAGAGGCAGCCCGCATCCAGCGAGTCCCCGCAACCCTAATCAGGTCATCCAACCACCTTGCGGGTGGCCTTCTCACGCTGCGCTTGCCGGTACGCGGCCTGCATTCAAGAACCTTTCTGCCCCAATGGCCATAGTTTCTTCGAATTATGTGCCCTGCCCATTGCCACTTTAGTTTGCTTACCCTGTTTGCTATGTCTGTAACTTTGGTTCGTCTACGAATCTCCTCATTTCTAATTCGATCTCGTAGAGAGATAACAAACATAGCCCTTTCCATAGCTCGCTGAGTGGCTCCAAGCTTTCTCAAGAGGCCCATAGTTAGAGACCACGTCTCGGCTCAGTAGGTCATCACCGGTAATAAGCACTGATTAAAGACTTTCGTCTTCACGCACTGAGGTATCTTGGACGAGAAGACACTTCGCATTTTCGAAACGCTGCGTATCCGATTTAGTTAATTTATTCAGTCCCTACGTAAGGGTCCTTCCTTCTGTCTTAAGTTATTACGTAATTAGCTAACCTAACAACATCTTATAGTGACCATATCAATATCTAAATTTTTTTATGTTTTATATATATAGATTGACTTGACCATCGCATGAAAACACAAAGTAACTAAATAGTCATACATTACATATTATACTAAAATAGATTGTTTAGTGCGAATTTGAAGCTTCTATGTCCTCTAGAAGTGCCTTAAGGTGCGTCCACATTTGTATCATTTGCCCGTATCAGA
Organism: Hedya salicella; assembly: GCA_905404275.2. NCBI lineage: Eukaryota > Metazoa > Arthropoda > Insecta > Lepidoptera > Tortricidae > Hedya > Hedya salicella. The sequence goes on from FR990099.1 coordinate 10,897,193, forward strand.
TCATCGTCGCGTAGCATGATTGCGTGTCACGATCACGCGTTTGGACGTTGCACCGATCCGATCACTCGAAATCCATTTGCTACGCGTATCACACACTTGTATCGGAAGAGTGCGGCATTATCGGCGCGCCGACAGTAAGCGTCCAAGCAGCGCGATACGGAGTCATGCTACGGCACGGTGATCGGATACGAGCAAATGATACAAGTGTGGACGCACCCTTAGACTTTTGATGATCGGTAAGTCAGTGAGCGAGTGACAAAATTAAGAATTTTTTTTTCTCGACCTGGCGGTTGCACTGCCGTGTCCCCAGATTCCCACACAAACGTCCATACTAACGCGGAAACTGCTGCCGAGTTAAAACATAATATTCTGATTTGGAATCAATGTATCGTACCGGTTGCTGAGGAAACGGCTGGACCTTGGGATAGAGGGGTCGTGAGCTTTAAAAGGAGTTAGAGCGGTGATTGAGAGATAGGCGCAACGATCCACGCTCAGGGTCCTGGTTCATTCAACAGATCTCAATGGCCATACAACGGAGCAATGCTACTACCGTAATGGGTGCCTTAGAACCAAGCATGGCGCAGAAGGAGAATTTAATACTCGTAGCTTAGAATTTTCTTGACGAAGCCCGTTGCAGATTTATTTTTTTCTAGACCGATGATGCTTGTTACATGCATTGTGTAAAGTTGACGAAGCATGTGGCATATATTTTTTTGTTCTGAGGCTTATTTTAATTTGAAAGACACTAACTAAATTAATTACCGGCCAAGTGCGAGTCGGACTCGCGCACCGTGGGTTCTGTACAAAATATACGCTACAAACGGCTGTATCTATGAAAATCCAGTGCTAGCAGAGGCCTATTTCTAAGCAAAATGTATGTACACGGTGTTCGATCATTTTATATTGGTTACTGACATAAACAGACGGACATACAATTATACTATTTTTAGAATTTGTTGTTACAGCGGCAACCGAATCACATCATCTGTGAAAATTTCAACTACCTATCTAGCTGTCACGGTTCATGAGATACAGTCTAGTGACAGACGGACAGACGGATAGACGGACACCGGAGTCTTAGTAATAGGGTCACGTTTTACCCTTTGAGTACGCAACTCTAAAAAACAGCCGCATTTAACACAAAAAAGTGTTGTTTCATCAGGACAATGACCACGCGTCCAGTATTGCAATGGCTAAACTTAATGAGTTGAAGTTCGAATTGCTTACTCATGCACCTTATTCACCAGATCTATCTCGTCGGATTATTTTCTGATTATTGAAAAATAGCTCAAAAATAAGCTATTAAAAGGAGACTATATTGCGAAATTTATAAGATTTTTTTCAATTATTTTGTGTTATATTTGGTATGCCGGCTTCTTCTGGGACCATTCTAGCCCGATAGGGGTACCACCGAAACTAGGCAAATTTAATTTATGATTAAGTAGTAGAAAGTAGTATTTGTATCGCAACATCCTTCGCAGGGGAAGAATAATTCGTAACTCTTTGTTTTGCTTCATTTTAATCGGGTAAAAAGTATTCGATAACCATCTGTGGAAAGCCAATGCAGCTACCCGTGTACCAAAAACATTCCGTCGAATTGAGAACCTCCTCCTTTTTTTGGAAGTCGGTTAAAGATTAGCGATAAGCTGTTTTGATGAGGAAACGTTTTTTTCAACTTTGGTTTCATGGAGTGCCTCACCCAGAAATGTATTTTTTTGTTATTTAACTACTAAACTAACTGGCGGCATATACAAGACAATTATACTCCAAGTTGCATCAATATACATTATGTAGTTTTTGGGTAAAATGCCTGTGACGTACGGACGAACGGACGGAACCCTAAAAAAGCCTAGTTCCGGTTATATTCATAAACAATAAATTGAAGTTTGATTCATAACAACAAATTGAGGTTTGATTCATAACAAGATATCATTTTATTCTAAGTAGTGATTTGACGCATTAGTTATCCAAATTAGATGTGATTAAATTTAAGATTAATTACCTAATCGGCCGGTATCTGTGTTTTGTATAATCTACGAGTTATCGTAGATATAAATAAAAGAACACTATGCCTGAAACTTGACACTGTGGTCTTCAGTTGACTAGAAAATGCGTATTGCTTTAGCTTTGGTGGCCTTGAGCCTAGCGGCCGTTTCGGGTAAGCCTGAAAATAGTCTCTTCATTTTCATTACCAATTCATCACTGTAGATCATTAAATATTAAATATAGTTTTCCTTGTTTACGCATATTTTTTGTAATAAATTCTATATGGCATAATTAGTATACGCATATTTTTAATGGAGTACAAATTAAATTTCCATAACCTAACTTCGCATGTACGTTTTACGCATTGGTCGAATATTTTTTTATGCATAATATACGAATCCCGAATGTTTCAATTGTAGCTTAATATACTACCATAAATTAATTACGCAGTATGTTACATTAGCATCATTTCGCCTACTTAATCAAATACATTTACCTATATATTTTTTTATCACAGGAAATGTTTTTGGAAATGTTTTTGGAAATGTTTTTTTAATGCTGAGGGATATGAGCTTGTAGACTATTCATGCTCTGAGGAACGCAAGGTAACTAACGAACCTAACCAGGCTAAAGGTGGAATGGTAATTTTTATTAATGTGTTTCCTTAGTTCGAGAAACAGTGTGTCATTTAATAATATCATAGAAACACAAACTCTAAGTAAGGAGGCTAGGGGTGGTTTTCAAGTATTCGAATTTGTTGTAATCTGAAAACGACGCAATTGTCCCTATAGACGCAACAGTCTTCGTTGATCCATAGTGTTTTATTTTTCATTTTAAATTCTTATGAATATTGTTGAATCGTCCCACTACATTGAAATACCTAGGTATACATACATATCTTCACTGTCTAGTGAAAATAAGTTAGAATTTCACCGTCGAGGATACAAATTATCATACAAGTTTAATTTCAATTATTATAATTTTTAAAAAATGGTCGTAAAGTATCCTATCCAAGTATCCAAAAACAACTAGGTATAAAAAATAATTTCGCGCATTGACCATATTTTCTTAATCTTTGTAAATTTAAATATACTTCACTTGTTAATAAAATAAGCAAAGCTTATAAATAAATCGTCCTAATCATCATAAAGATTTACTAATATTCCCTTTGTTTTTGCTACTAAATAGGTATAACTCAATAAAAAAAAAAAATACGGATTATATCGCGTATACCTATTATCTCATTTGAGTTCCCGACGTTTCGAAACACGGAACATGGAACACCACAAATGTTCACCGCGCCCTCTGCTAACACTGGGTTTCGACCGAAACTTTAATGAGATAATACGCGATATAATCCGTTTAAATTGCTTTATTTAAAATATTTAATAATTTAAATATTTAAATTTTTTCATCAGTACGCTTCATTTCTGAAATGCTACTTGGTTAATTATTAAAATAAAAAAGTTAAGCCCTTCTGGCACATGTGTAACTGTCTTTACAGATTAGGCCCACCTACGATGTATCTACTTTTATTTGTTTTCTCAAAGTGGATATGTTGCACAAATTGTAACTTTGACAGAGAATAAGATATCTTTTTTTCAGTCAGCCTATGAACATGGAAAGCTGAAAAGCTTCTGAAACGTCGGGAACTCAAATGAGATAGTATACGCAATATCTATACTATTATAAAGTTGTAAAAATGAAATGTCTTTACATAGAAGATATTTAAAAAAAAATGAATGCAACGGACTATTTGAAGGTCACTAAAATTTGAGAAACTAAGATTTTTTGTATGTTTTTATGTGTCGTTGTGGCTTCATCACGCATAATCGACTAAACGGATTTAAACTATTTTCGGTACACGAGTAGCTGGGTATCTCCAGATCATTATAGGATACTTTTAACCCGCCTATGCTGAAAAAAAAAAGAGGGTTTATGACTTTTTCTCCTCCGCATACGAAGTAGCGGGCATCTTCTAGTAATCCATTAAAATTCTTTTTTTTAAATGAGTAATAAATAGTCTCGGAAACAGATTAAAATATTACGACTTAGTAAACTAAATAAAATTCAAGTAACAATTTGTACATTATTAATTTTTGTTTTCAGCGGTTCCCGAAAATCCCCAGAGGATTGTTGGTGGGTCTGTGACGACCATCGAGGCATATCCTTTCGGAACAGCTTTGCTGTACTCCTGGAATCTGGTGAGCTACAGCCAGTCCTGCGGCGGCACCATCCTCAACACCAGGGCCATCCTCTCGGCCGCTCACTGCTTCATGTAAGTTTTTCAAAACAAAGTAATTGGTGGATAGTTTCGTGCCTAGACACATACAAAGATATATTGTTTGTTTTGAACGTAGAAAATTGTCTCTTTGCCCTCTCTGTATTTGACGTGTCAGCGATAAAACATTGCAGCACTTTAGAGCTTTCACTATTGAACCTATACATTTTAAGGTTTTATAGTGTTGCTTATAAAATCAAACGATTTTCCTTTCACGTCTGTCTGTCGTTCAGTCTGTCACCAGGTTATATCTCATGAAAGGTGAAAGCTAGACAATTGCAATTTTCACAGATAATGTATTTTTGTTGCCGCTACAACAACAAATACTCAAAACACTATAATTTTATGACTGTGTGTCTATGTCAATAACCAATATAAAATGATCGAACACCGCGTATATTATGCTTAGGAGTAGGGCTCTGCTAACACTGGGTTTTCATAGATACGGCCGTTTGTAGCGTATATTTTGCACGGAACCCTCGGTGCGCGAGTCCGGCTCACACTTGGCCGTTTTTAATAACTTGCTTAGGATAAAAGTTAAAGTTCGTTTTCTTTCCAGTGGTGACGCAGCCAGCAGATGGCGCATCCGTACCGGTTCCACCTGGGCCAACAGCGGTGGCACCGTACACAACACCGCGCAAATCATCATCCACCCCAGCTACAACACCAGGACCTTTGACAACGATGTTGCCATTCTGCGTTCCACTTCCACCATCTATTCCAATAACCAGCAGCGCCCCGCCAGCATCGCCGGAGCCAACTACAACCTTGCCGACAACCAAGCTGTGTGGGCTATCGGATGGGGCAGCACTTGTTCTGGATGCTCTTTGTCTGAGCAGCTGCGCCACGTTCAGATCTGGACTGTGAACCAGGCCACTTGCAGAAATCGTTACGCTGAATTGGGCGCCACCATCACCGACAACATGCTGTGCTCCGGATGGCTCGACGTCGGCGGCCGCGACCAGTGCCAGGGTGACTCCGGTGGCCCTCTGATCCACAACAACGTCATCGTTGGCGTGTGCTCTTGGGGCCAAGGGTGCGCCCAGGCCCGCTACCCCGGCGTCAACGCTCGCGTCTCGCGCTTCACCGCCTGGATTCAAGCCAATGCTTAAACATTTAAGCTAAATGTATTAAGTATAAGATTCTTAAATTTACGATATTTTGTTTGTGTGTCCAATCCTTGTATTCGTTAATAAGCGTTTATATTCAATCGTTCGGTTATGAATGATTTGAAAATTAGACTGGTCATTAAAAAAAAATAGGTTTCGACTCGAAGAATTGTTTAATTTTAAGGCTCTATTGTACTGTTTCTGTTGTTAGTGTGCAATAAAGAATTATTGTATTATAATGAATTGTATTATTACAAAATCTGTTCTTAGCTTACTCAGACTCAGACAGGGCTCGAAAACCTTATTATTATTATTTTATTTAGCTTATTATTGCTTCATAAAAAAAATGTTTTTTTTTAATTAAAATTCTTGAACTTGCATAAGGCATTTCCAAAGATATTTGCCATATTATGCCATTCCAGAAATACCGATATCGATACCGATTCTGAGCACTAGACTCAGAACCCGCGAGGTATTCTTGTTAACTATGCCACATTTTACATTTGCATGAAAACTGACCTCGGGGCCTTCGTAAGACGACATTACCTACTTACTATAATTACATCGACATAAATCAATGGAGGATAAGCCCTTTAAATCAAGAGGTATCGATATTATCATTTTCAAAAGGGTAATTAAAGACTCTGAAATGGCTGAGGCAAAATTTGAGATAGTTACGCACTTAAACATTTTCCTGTAAACCCATGAGATAGTCAAAGGCGCTACACATTGCCGGTCAGCTAGGGAAAGTTTCGTTCCGTGCTAGGAAAATGCGGCAATGGCTGTTGTAGAAGTTGTCGAAATAGCGTGAAGCTTATGGCAGCGTGCCAACTCAGTTGTTAGGTTACAGCTACATAACAATACCTTTCTTTCCTTGGGGCTATATTGGCACTCAGCTAATGGATCTCTTGTTTATTTTATTTAATGATACCTGCTACGTAAACATGATCTATTCTACTTACATTGCCTTAGTTGGTGATCGCTCTTTTGTGTTGAATTTGATGTTTTATTCACGTACCTGAAATTCAAAACCAGATGATTAGAAATGACAATAAGCGTTAGAAGAGGTTAGTTTTAGGTAATCTATATCAATTATCGAATATACTTATTATTATTAAGAACTAATTATCTATCTATACCTACTATGTTAAAGTTGTAACTAATATTTTTTTTAAATTATTGAAAAATATTTTTTTTGTATGTGTGGTTGTGTCTTTATCATGCCAAAATGGCTAAACGGATTTAAAAAAAATATTTGGTACAAGCTGAGCATCGACACTTGGTTATCGCAAGAAAAGAGATGCCGTGAGAGTTTTGAATTAATTTATACAACATTTCATGCAATATTTTTCTACGACTACACTTTTCAATCCAAATGAACGTCACAAAATCAGTAGGAAACAAGACAATAAAATTCGATCCGTCAATGTCTTCGGTTTACTTTGTTTTGATATTCACTTCCAATTGCCAGTGATGAAAAAAAATCTTTTTCAAAAACAGGAAAACTTAAATAGGTGATAATATATGTTGGTTTACATCATTTCGTCACTAAATATAATGTTAGATACTACTTTAGGCACTTCAAAATTCGCGTTCAAAGCTTATTTATATTTCTTTACAAATATAGCGCTAATGTGAACAGAATGAGATAAATTTGTTGTTATCGGAAAACAATCCAACAGAAACACTTACCAGAATGAAAACTTTTCTCATCTTTTTCCTTATACGAGTATACACTTGTAAACAGGAAACGCAATTTTTGCTTTCTATTCTAAAAATAGAAGATTAGGAGCTTGAAAAAATAAATAACTGAAACACTTTGTAGGTTTGCGTGAGAAGGGCAATTTTTTTTTGTGTTCTTATTTTAGTAATAACTAGAAGGTGCCTCAAGGTCGTTTGCGGAGGAAAAAGCCCACTTTTTTGCTTCAGCGTAGTGAGGTAAAGAATATAGGATAATTAACCATCTCATCACCATTATCATCATTGTCATCGTTCGGTTGTCCGTGTATCAAAAAATGTTGAAATCCGTTTAGCCTTTTTGGCATGATAAAGACACAACCACACATACAAACATAGAAAAAATCAAAAGAAAAGCAATCGTTTCAGTTACCCCCAAATAGTCCGGTCCGTGTTTTTTTTTGATCAAATATATTCAATGTGCACATCAATATATGGAGTGGGCCAAATTTTTTTTCACTTTTGAAACATCGATAAAAATTAAAGTATACATGTTTATCTATATTTTATTTCTTTAACTTAGTAACAGATAATAATGCAACGGACTATTCGAATCACTTAATCCAAACAATTTTTTTTGGATTTTTGGTATGTGTGTATGTGGCGATGCGGCTTCATCACGAAAAATCGGCTGAACGGATTTCAACTATTTTTGGTCCACGAGTAGCTGGGTATCTTCAGATGGTTATAGAATACTTTTTACCCGACTGTGCTGTCGAATAAAAGGGGGTTATAACTTTTTCTCCTCCGCGAACGAAGTTACGGGCACCTTCTAGTTTACTTATAATAACTCGGAAAACTAATAACTTTTGTCGAAGCTGCCTTAAGAAAGAAGAAAGAAGTATAAAAAGCTAATAAAAATTAAGTATAACAAATAATCGTGGCTGTAATTTGGACAGTCATATTCAGAACAACAGCCATTAACTTATTTAATTACTTACACGTACCATTAGATCCTAAACAGGAGCGAGGCAGACACTCTATCTCAGAGGACACTCTATCGGGGTTCACTTCTAGTCGTCTCTATTCAAAAACGTCGTAAAAACCTCGACTGTTATGACTTTTACAACGATTTCGATGCATTGACCGGGGCATTTCGAAGCTTTTATTAGTTTCATTGGCATAAAACCGAGTACCGCAAGGGCCCTTTTACGAGCTCTGTAACTGATGCCCTTGCTAAGGAGCTCTCGATGCTTATAATTCAAAGAAAATATAAGTTTTGATAGTTACTGGATGGTGCCAGCAACTTCGTTCACGGAGGAAAAGAAGTCATAACCCCTCTTTTTTCAGCGTAGTCAGGTAAAAAGTATCATATAACCATCTGTCGATACCCAGCTACCCGTGTACCAAAAATAGTTAAAATAAGTTTAGCCGATTTGGCGTGATGAAGCCACAACTACACATACGAACCTGGAAACATACAAAAATAAAACAAATTCGATTGAGTGACCTCAAAATAGTCCAATACAATATTTTTTTGAAAATATCTTCAATGTGAAGAGAAGTGAAGATGATGTATCTATTTGTCTTACTTACTATATAAGTATTAAACAAACGTAGAATTATCAAATTGAGCCTAAAAAGGTGAAATAAAGAAAACAAAGTTTGTTTTGTAGATGAAACAAAGTTTGTTTTTGGCGTTAAAAAAAATATTTAACTTTAGCTTGTGGTTTTTTACGGTTCAATGAAAGAAAAAAATTTATCACAACTATATCTACTCGCACACTCCTCACCTCTCTATACACTTGTGACATGAGTGACGTCACACGTGTCGCTCAATTTGCATGTGCTGTTTTAACGCAATGACGTTATACTCGACTTTAATGTTTGATTCTAACGTTTTTTGTGTGTTATTTTCAATGACATCGAGTATAAATTTCTTGGTTATAACAAACCGAATCGATTGGTATTATTAAAAAACATCATATTCTCTATTGCTGCGCTTCGGGATGCCACAGAACTAGCATGGCCTGCATCGTCAAGGAATGCCTATTCATAACTAAGCCCCAAACACCGAGACGGCTAATGAGCGGAATTTGTAATAAAATACGCATTTATTGCTCGAGCGCAGCAAAGAAAGAGAAAGCCGCCTTATATTCTTGGGATTTTTGGCGTAAGTGCCAGATGTAAAAGTGCAATGAAATCCAAGATATTATTATGTTTTGTTAACATTTAAGTTAATCACGTATAAGATAAAGGGAAGAATGTCATTTTTACATAATTTAGCCGTTATTTAATCTATCGTTTGTACAAACTAGACCAAACAACAGACAATGAAGACGCATTTTCGGATAACTTTTCTATCAAGTAAATTACAAAAATGTTTCTGCGTTAATCACTGAATAGGTATTAAAAAACACATATCTAAAAACCAGCCTGTATCATACACTATATTTGACAAAAATCTCACTAAAAATAGCTTAAATTTTCGATGCATCCCCTTAATCGATTTCGTTTGGTTTTTGCGAGCCACAGATTGTTGGTGCCGTTGTTGTTGGTCACGACGAGGACGACTATATACGGATGAACCCGTCATATACCTATGCGTCGAATTATGTTTACAGACCTAGAGTTTAAAGTATTACCTACAATACCTACATTGATCGCTTGTTTAATAAATTATGCCACTGAACGCGCAGTGTAGTCTTCATCAAATATTAAAATAAGTTCGTTCCTTAGGGTTTGTCAAATCAGGTTCAATAAAGCGCTTCTATACAAAAATTAGCTGTAATAAATATATTTAGGAATCAATTGATCAGAACATAAGATTTGCCCGAAATACATTACTAATAGTTATTCGTGCGTTTGTACAAAAACAGTTGTATTCTTTATTCACAACATTCTGTTTAGTCAGAATACTTTACACGAAGGGAAGCATCCCTCGCTGTTCGTTCTGTTTCATATTCATATCCGGCCAGTCATTTGAAAATCTCGACATCGTCATGCTGTAATTCAAGTTCTAAATATTCCCAGACATACCCAGCATAGGCAAAGAGGCGGCAAATTGCGATGCTCCGCCATCCATTTGCCGCGAGACTCAAAGGAGCGTCGTCGCAGGCAAATTGATTCCCAAACCGGAGGCGCGGAGTGGTTCGTGCTCGGTTACAGCAGGCTTATGACTCCTGCGAGCCGCGGTTTTAGTGCATAATACATGAAAAGAGCATTGCAGACACAAACTAAATCTAAGTTTATAGAGTTGTTATTGTAACAAGTATGCTATTCCAACAAGGTTTACTCTTTATGGAATCATCGCCACTCCAAATGATCAAATCAAATTGGTGTAACGGATTAATGTTGGACCATTGTCACTATACATCTCGGATCTTGACATACATAGAAGTACTTGTCGAACACCGTAATTTACCGCACAGAGGCGGCAAATTACGAGACTCAAAGGAGCTTCGCTGCGGGCAAATTGATTCCCAAATCGGAAGCGGAGCGGGTTCGTGCTCGGTTACAGCAGGATTATAACACCTGCGAGAGCAACGCGCTTGTAGTGAACAGGGCTTGTAACCTATTACAAATAAACCGGTATTTATTTAGGTCATTCCAGTTAATTATTTAGGTTACGAGCCGACGAATTGATTTGGTAATTTTATTTCGTAGCGCTCCCTAACCGGTGACTCCGTGTTCGGATACAGGATCAATTACCGTCGTCGCACCGATAGTAGCGCAACGGCAGTCAAATACATGAAAAAAATAATCTAATATCATAGCAAGCAAACGAATCCTGTCTAAGCGAGCAATTATTCACCCTACACTCCACTCACACGTTAGAACCGCTCTCTAACCGGTAAATGGATTTCGCTCCCTGTTTTGCGTTCCGAGATATTAACCGGTTAGACCGATGTTATTTGAGCGAGCGATTTGCGAATTTGTAGTGAGTAGAGAGATTTGCGAGCATCCTTTACCGTGGGTTAGGCTCTCAAAGTGTGGCTCTAACCTGTAGGGAAAATTACCCGGGTTATAAGTCCTGGCGGTGAACGATTTATGCAAATAGCACTGTAGACACTGACTAAATCTAACAGACCAATCTCGATATACGTATTTGTCGAACCGTAGACACCAGAAGTCTCACACAGATTATTGGAAAAAGCCCTGTAGGCGAACTAATTCGCCCCAAACCGAAGACGAGAAGTGAAATCATGCTTGGTATAGAATTTTTACTATAAAGTGAGCTAATCCATTTTAGTAACAGCAGCCTTATGACACCTGCTAGACTAAAGCGATGTTAGTGAATACTGTGAGGTGCAAGTATTAGGTCCCGCAAAAAGCACTCTAGACAGGATATTGACTATCAAGTCCGTTAAATAGATATACCAAAAAATTATGAACATAGTAAACCACCACCTGGCCAACCATAACTTAAACAATCTGTATTGATCGAGGGAGAGCGAACAAACGCTTTGCCAAATTTGACAATGAGATATTCAATTGAAAAAAAATTAAAAACAGAAAACAAATAAATCAACTTGAAGCTGTACATTTACGAGAAATTCATTAATAATTGAGTAGGTAATTTGATTCTTTGGCGATATTCGTTTCGTTGTCGCTCGCGTTTATTTTTCCGCTGCTTTTAAAATGAATACCGTGGTGCCAATTGTTGTAATATTCTTTAAGGTCGGGTCATGTTTCCTTTTGTTATTGTATTAAATGCTGTTTCATTTTATTGCTGTTTTCATTAAATAATCTGTATATTATTCAGATTTTGTAACCTATTTTGGAATTAGAGATCTTTAGAAAAATTTACTCTAAGTATTTTTACGTTTCGAATATGTATATATAATATAAATAGTAGTATTTTAACCTCCGGTGAAAAAGGCGAGTGGTATAATTTTGACGTCTGTATTTCTCTGGCATATGTGTGTTTGTTTATGGTATCATAGCCCTTGAACGAGATTTTGATTAAGTTTTTTGTGTTTGAAAAGTAACTTCATCGAAAGTGTTCTTAGTTATTGTTAATAAAAATTGGTTCAGCCGTTAGAGAATGGCAGATTTTTCTAGAAAAATCAGAGTTTTTTCGGTACACGTATATATGTGACTTAGAAAATCACGCTAGGCACTCTAGACATATATTTATTAACCCTCGAAGAAAAAAGAGGGTATTATTTGACATATATATGTACATGTTAAACCTAAGAGTATTCGACGAGTTTGGTCGTATTTTTATTTCATAGATAATGAGTTCGAATTGTTGTTAGATATCTTAGTTTAAACTTAATCTATTGGGCTGTTGGAACATTGTCAGCTGATTTATTGTTGGTTTACACGCGAAATGGGCGTACTTTTGTGGAAGTTACCTGTCATGACATGACATTTTCTGTAAACAATCGTAGAAGCAAAATTCAAGGAAAGTTAGAAAAAGCTGATATCGTATTCTATCAATACCTACCTACCTGCCGTATTTTACTCTTAGTCGTTCAAGTTCATTAGGCAACATCGCGCCAACTACCACATTGGAGTTCACCTTAATTCTTAAGTGAGCAGGGCTTTGTATCAACCACTTTCACTTCTATACTAATGGTAATTTGTCACAGACTTTATACAGGCAAATTCTGGTAAGCATCCAATTTGTAATGGTACATGTTACCCGCGAAATACCCTGTAAAGTGTACGTCGTAATTGACACGTAGCTAACGTGGATAGCGTCCGGCGCCAACCTAACAAGACAGACGTATGTGTTGCAAATACTAAACGTAGTTATGTCTTTTTAGAGTCCAGCTCGATTCATCCCATACTTTTAATTAAACGCCATTGTCCGTTGTGACGTTATGAAGTACATTCTGGCCCGAATCGCACTTGATCGATCAAAGCGTTTGTGCTGGCAGTGTTTAGGGAATTTAGGCGTGATATGTTTTGATCCTGAATTGTTCACAAAGAAGAGGTTTAATTGGAGTTGCAGTGCTGTTTTTATCCTAGAAAAGTATCCGATACATTTATAGCTTCTTGAGATATTTTGTAGGTACAAAATTATTTTAAGCCCGATTACTTTTTGAGAGTATGTTTATGGAAAATGAGTTGGAATGTGATATTGTTCTCTCCTGATAGAAACAGAAGACAATGTGATACAGCACGTTTCTCCAAACATTGCATGGGATTGTCTTTTAGTAAATTAGAAAACCTGAGGACTGGACATTAACACAAAAGGAGGAATGTCAGCTCCTGATAGCGGAGAGAAACATTTTACGGAAGATCCTCAGACCAACCAAGAGAGATGATGGCTCATGGAGGATACGGAAAAATGCCGGGATTGAGGAGTTGGTGGTCGAAGTCAATATTATCGGCGAAACAAAATCTTACAGACTCCATGATTTGGTCACCTCAATAGAATAGGTAAAGAAAGATCGACCGGTCAAGATTACCAACTCTAGACGGGTTGACTTGGGATGACCGACTGGTCGTCGTCCAGTCGCTTGGTCCAAGTATTGCTGGAAAGACGTGGTAGAGGCAAATCTGCGTTTTTTTGTGTTATTGGGGGCAAACGAGCAGACGAACCGCCTGATGGTAAGCGATCACTATCGCCCATAGACACCCGCAATACCTGAGGAGTCACAAGTGCGTTACCGGCCTTTCAGGTTGGAGTAAGCTATTTTCTTGAAGGCTTGAAGGTCGCATCGGTTCAGAAATACTGCCGGCGACAATTTCTCCCACAGCCAGTGCGAGGCTGGAAATAACTAGCAAAATGCACAGTTGTGGACTGCCAACCATCTAAGTGATGAGGATGGAAATATTGTCGCGTAGGACAGTGGCGGAAAAATGCGGCAGGGATCAATCCGAACAATTCCTCGGAGCATTCCCCGTTCTACAAGCGATAGAAAATGCAGAGCGAGGCGACATCTCTACGCAGTTCCAAGAAGTCGCCCCGATTGTAAATGCGCTTCAAGGTAATATTTGGCAGAAAGCTACACAGGATCGGGATAGGAGGCGATCTTATTTCGGAGGCCAAGACCCTGTTTAGATTGCTGTGCCAATATAGTTAGTTTAATTAAGAAAGCATTTCATTCTGATCTTAATTGACGATAGGTATAGTTAATAACTATACTACATTTAGTGATGCATATAAGGTAACCGTCCTATTGTCTCATTCGTCGCTTGACTGGACTGTTTTACGTGTAGGCACCTAATCGTAGGCACCATCACTAATCACTGTCTACTTAACAAACTTATAGATTACCTATTAATAGAAGGCGCCCGCAACTTCGTTCGTGGAGGAGAAAAATACATAACGACTCTTTTTTCTTCAGCGTAGTCGGGTAAAAAGTATCCTATAACCATCTGGAGATGCCCGTGTATCAAAAGTAGTTGAAATCCTCTACATAGCCCGTTACAATATTTTTTTTTATATTTTCATGGTCTGACATTTCATTTTCAATCCTTTATGAATTGTATTCTTAGACAATACAATAACTCCTTACTGCACAACTCACAAAACAGAGTACAGAAAACGATACAATCAACAGGCAGTCTTATCGCTAAACAGCGACTTCTTCCAGGCAACCTTTGGGTAGTGGGAGACGTTGAGAAAAAAAACTATACTTACCTATAAGTAGGTGGCGCAAAGCAGCGTATACATATACCAGTATACGCTGTACGAGACTCGTCTGTACAAGTAGGCATACTATAGGCAACCTTTATCGCTATCCACGTACCTATGTAAGTGGAACAGTGATAAAAGTTGCCTATACTAGTCGCTGTCAGATCCTTCTCACGTATCGAAACTTAAGAACTAATAGGGTATCTATTAGTTCTTAAGTGCAAATAAGTATCGCCGGCTATCGGTACACACAATATCACAATAAATATATGATTATGATAATGAAATACAAGATGGTGCCCCTTCGCCCGTGGAGGAGAAAAAAAACATGGTAAAAAGATTCATATCACTATCTGTGGATGACCAGCTACCCGTGTACCAAAAATAGTTGAAAGCCGTTTTGGTGTGATGAATCCACAATGAAACATACAAAACAGGAAACATAATCGATTCAGTGAACTTAAAAAAGTCTACATCACTTTTTTTAGGGTTCTGTACCCAAAGGATCCTATTACTTAGACTCAACTGTCCGTGAGCCCGTCTGACTGTCTGTCTGTCTGTCACCAGGCTGTATCTCATGAACCGTGATAATTAGACAGTTGTAATTTTCACAAATGATGTATTTCTGTTGCCGCTATAACAACAAACACTAAAAACAGTATAATTTTATGTTTGTCTGTCTATGTCAGTAACAAGTATAAAATGATCAAAGACCGCGTACATTTTGCTCAGGAGTAGGGCTCTGCTAACACTGGATTTTCCTATATACGGCCGTTTGTAGCGTACATTTTGTACGGAATCCTCAGTGCGCGAGTCCGAGTTGCACTTGGCCGGTTTTTTTATATCTTCAATGTACAACCATTTCATTTTTCTAACTTTATAATAATATAGATATTTCATGTCAATAATCGATTTAATGCTAACCTCGCCACTTACTTTCAACCTCGTCTGAATTTACCTATTTCAGTAATTACCTTTATACGTCACTTGCTAACTGGTGCCTGGATAGGTTTGGCTCCATACCCAGAGAGACTTAAGTGACGTGTTTGCTTTGTCTACTTATACCCTTCTGTTTCGGCAACCTCGATCCTCCATGTTGGCTGATCGATGCCTCTTGTAAACTAGCGCAGTTACTCGGGCAATTATACTGAGGGCTTCTAAACTGGGATTAAACTGGATACAATACAAATATGATTTTCTCAAACATGTAATGAAATACTGACGTATTGTTCTTGTAATAGGCCTCGAAGTCTCACGTTTCGGGAGCGGCCAGAGGAGAGGCACATTATGAAATATCATACAAAACTGAAGGCCACCAACCAAATAAAATTAAATAATACTGTACATAATACGACTCTATTAATCTTGTTCTATTGGCGTCTTGCGATTGTTTTGCGACGACCTGTCCAATCTTTGGTTATGACATTCGGTCACTATTCATATCGTCCACACCACATGTGTGGTCGAGTTGGAAATTGCGGACGAGATAAGAAGTGGACAATTTGATATTGGTATGTGGACGACTTGGGAATGTGAACGACTTAGAAATTGTGGACGAGTTAAGAACTTGAACGATTTTTTTTTAATCATATAATTTAAATTTGAAATGAAATAAAAGTATTGTTACAAAATTTAAGATTTTTCATTATGTGATTCGATTTGTTGTTTTCTTTTCATACGTGTTTCAGAAAAGCACTATATAAAACTCTGCGTGAAAAGGGATTGCCAGCCTCGTATCCTTATCTGTCTATACCTACTTAGCAATCCCTATTTTACCGGCCTCTGCAGTAATGTACTATTAATGCACAAAGAATGAAGCAGTCATACAAATACAAAGAATTTGTAAAACGATAGGTAGACTGTATTCAGTCTGTAGATGCAGTCTCATCGCTAAAAGTTATTGAGATGGACAGAATTTAATACGTTTAGATTTATTTCGTAGGTTGTAGTATAAAACCTACCTTCATACCAAATTACACCTTTTTTAATGACTGTGGTGGTTGACTTAAAAGCTTGTTTTTTTACAGATTTAAGGGACCGCAGACATCTATACTATTATAAAGTAGTATAAATGAAATGTCTGTACATTGAATGTATTCTCAAAAAAACAATTTAAATGTACTATTTGTAGAACACTCGATCGAAAAAAAAATTTATTGGGTTTTTTTAGTATGTTTTTATGTTCGTATTTGTCGTAGTGGCTTCATCACGCCAAATAGGCTAAACAGATTTCAACTATTTGGTACACGGGTAGCTGAGTATCTCCAGATGGTTAAAGGATACTTTTTACCTGACTAGGCTGAAGAAAAAAAGACGGGGTATTGACTTTCTCCTCCGCAAACGAAGTTGCTGGCACCTGCTAGTAAGTAAGTATACAATGTTCATTTCAACTTGATACCTCCACGCGTTCCTGAGAAACAGGGTCTTGACAGACAGACAGATAGACGCCTGACGGACGGACAACAAAGTTATCTACCCTGTCCAAAGTCAGGTTCTAAAGAAGCTTTGTCTATTATTTTAAATAATTTCTCACACGTTATAAATATCGTATAACCTTATAGGAGCCATGTCACTGGCAATTTAGAAAAAAGGAGTACTCTACATTTTCTGTATTCTTGTATCGGTATTTTCTTTAGTTATTAGTAGGTAGGTACTTAACCACTATCCAGTATCTTGAAATTAAAAGCGCACCAGTATTGGTGCAAGTGACAAACATAAGCTTGGATGAACTTTGGAAACGCTTACCCTATGCTTAGGTACATATTATGCTTACCTATGGAATCTCCTACTGGGGTAGTTCAGTCGATGTTCAAAAAACCTTTATATTGCAAAATAATATGTTTAAGGACGATTTATCGCATTATGAGATTCTTCGGAACGTTTTTCGATAAAAACTTTCAAATACAACCAGAACATTTTCTGAAAGCTAGTTGCAAACATAATGTTCAATCACAGTAAAAATTTAATATTTAACTTCCTAAAATTACCAATTCCATTAATAATAGGAACGCATTTATATCAGCTATCCGTGTATTCAACAACCTTTCCCGCCCATATAAAGAAAATAGAAGATGGGACTTTTAAGTGGAAGCTAAAACAATGGTAGATAGAAAAGCCTTTTTATCATTAAAAATAATTTTACGAATGTTAAATTTAGATCATAAGATATTATTGTAAAGTGAGACAATGTATAATATTGTATGCCCGGAAAGGCTATCTGTTGAAACAGTTATCATATGCACACCATCGTTGTAGGTATAATAATACTTTGAAGGTACAATAAAATTATTCTATTCTATTCTGAAAGGGTAGATCTGAGTAGGGTCCCTTAGCAGTAATCGGATACAGTGGCGGGAGCGCAAACACACAAACGCGGATGCCATCCACGGCTACTCAGAGCAAGGATGGGACGTAGTGCGTAAGGCACAAGGTACGAAACCCTAAAAATATTGTACCTTCTCTATTACAAAATTTTCCGGATAATTTTCAACAAAAATCGCATACCACGAGTACGCGCAACCCCTTAGTATAGCCTACCTGTATTTACAAAGAGCTCTGTATGAATATTTAACTCGTTTCCGTCCGAGCTTTGTTCCAGCTGCTCTAATGCACAATGTCAGCCGCGCCCGAAGGCCGCCCAGTGTTGCCAGTTTACTCTTGCTGCTAGATTTAGCATAATTTGAGCGGTTTGCCAACAACGTGTGACTCAATATTTACAAATTCAAATTAATTTGTTGCAGTCTTATTTTTATCCTTAGCCCATAGATAAATACCTTACAAACGAACATACATATTAAATATAGAAGAAAAACATAAACACAAACACGCTTTAACAACTGGCGACGTGTGATACGAATTCCGGGTGTCAACTAACCGGCCGTGGAAACACCGGAATACGACCCCTTCGGCTGATACTCTTTCATGCCGGTCGACAGCTGGGCAGTTGGCAGTTTCACTACCAATAAATTAAAGTTCACGTTATATCGGGACTCCAACCGTTCGACCCTGAAAGAGTACTTTTTCTTCACCTGCTTCTACTCAACGATCTGCTCAGCTTTCGTCGAGTAATGCAGTTGAGTCACATGTCGTCGGGACCGCAGGCTGCATTAGATGTTGTGGTCCAGTCGCTGCAGATACCTACACACTGATTGCGACGAGCTGGCTTCTTCCTCTTGTTGTGCAATTTATGAACATACATATACCTCATGCATGAAAATTCCAAAAGGTATATTTAGATATTTTTTAGGGTTCCGTACCCAAAGGGTAAAAAGAGCCCTTTTTACTATGACTTCACTGTCCTTCTGTCTGTCTGTCTGTCCGTTTGTCTGTCTATCTGTCACCAGGCGCTTTTCATGAACCGTAATAGCTAGACAATTGAAATTTTCACAGATGATGTATTTCTGTTGCCGCTATAACAACAAATACTAAAAACAGAATAAAATATATTGCTATATATTTTTTTAATTTCAAAAATCAGTTCTTGCTAAACACTATGGCTGACAAAGTGTTCCTTGATTTAAGTAACTTGTTCCACATGTGTTCAAATCAAACTGATGGCCTGTTATATCATTGGTTATATTTAACTGTCAGAGTATTGAAAAAGTTATTCTTCAAGCAGGATTTGAACTCATCCTTTATATATTTCAGCATTTTTCCCAACTCAAACGTTTTTAGCTCAAAGTAAGTTCTAAAGCTGGCAACACCAATGGAACACCAGGATCGATTATAAACTTGCTTGCTCCCCATGTGCTGACATTGACAACTTTATCTGATTCTTTCAGGTCCCTTTTAATTTTAAGTCATATGTATCTTGTTTTTATGCCACACCTTTGGAAATAAAAATAAATAAATATCAGGAACATTCTTACACAAATCGACCTAGACCCAAACTAAGCAAAGCTTGTACTATGGGTACTAGACGATATACATAATATAAAGATAAATTATAATGCTTAAATACATAGAAAACATCCAAGACCCAGGAACAAACATTCGTGGTCATCACACAAACCCTTGCCCTGGCCGGGATTCGAACCCGGGACCGCTAGCTTCGTAGGCCGTTGTAAAACTCACTGACCCAAACGTGTCGTCAAAAGTACAGTAAGTTTACAAAAACTAAATCTTTTGTTAAGGCATTAAACTATACTAAAGATATTTAGTAAACTGAAGCCTTTCTTTAACCATCACCTGAGTTTGCGCATTTATTAGCGACATTTAAGTTGGAAACGCTAGTTGACCACCTGGATCGATTATTTGCTTGAACTTGGTTGTGCCCCATGTTCCGACACTGACGGCTCAATCACTGATTACAGAAGGCGGCGAGTGCTTCTACTTAAAAATGACACGGATTACCGTGGCATTAATTAGAAATACACGGATCGCTCAAAGTAAGGTCCGTAGCTGGCAACACCAATGGAGTACCTGGATCGATTTTATGCATCAAGTTGTTCCCCATATGTCGAGGGCTAGATATAACATTGATTAAAGCTATCAGGGGGCGTCTGCTTCCACCTTACAATGCCACGGCCATGGCGGCGAGGCCGCTGGAAATTACATGTTCATTTCTATTTCAGGCTCGTGAACTTAAAAATGTATACCAGAATCAGAGTTCAATTTAACACATAGTGTTCAGGGCTTTTACATTGTAACTTTTAACATACTTTAAATTTCGTTTTCAATTAGTACAGTACTATACTATTTAAGTACAGTACTATTGTACTAATTGAAATAAGGGTACATACTATTATAAAGTTGTAAAAATGAAATGTCTATACATTGAAGATATACAAAAAAAAATTGTAACGGACTATTTGGAGGTCACTGAAGCGAAAAATATATTTTCGTCGTGGCTTCATCACGCAAAATCGGTGAAACGGATTTCAACTACTTTTGGTACACGGGTAGCTTGGTATCCCCAGATGGTTAAAGGATACTTTTTACCCAACCATTACGGTGCAAAAAAAAGAGGGGTATTGACTTTTTCCCCTCCGCGATCGAAATTGCAAATAAATAATAAGTGAAAGAACGAAGAGCCTTTATTTTCTATTTATCACATTAATCTACTATATTTTTTGTCTACTTGAAGCTCTTAACTTTGATATACATTGTACATTGCATGAAATGCGGTTATGTACACGAAATATTGACTGAACTGTCGTTAAACCTTTTACATGGTAGCTTTCTTGTAATTGCAACTTTCAAACGGAAACTGACAGTCATCCAAAGTGAAGAGTGAGTAACAAAGTAATTCGGAATAAGCTCTTCTGATGCTGACAAAATACTCAAATTACAAAGTTAAAACTGGACGTACTTGAGCGCCGTGTGCGCTGTCGCATGTGATAGAGAGAGCCTATTGTCAAATTGAGAGATTATAACCTATATCGCCCACGATCACATCAGATATTCATACATGGCTAAATTAGAGTAAGGATAAGTGCAAATATCACTGCAGCCTCCATCGTGGTCACGTGGAAACCTCGAATAGCTGTCCTGCTCGGGTGATTTATAGCCCTGCTCGACATTCAAATCAAATGTTTGCCCGGCCGACCCTCGAAGGTAAACTTTCGCTCTCACCAAATCGTTTCGGAGAATTTTCCATTGGGTTAGCACACTCTCTCATCTTAAAACCTTTACGCTCTGTGTAATTTAAGCCGTAGGTTGCATGAAAGGGACATATACCTATTATACGTAATACCACAGATTACCTAATATAGTGGAACCTGGATAAATGGGAAACCTCTATAATTGAAACCAAAATAGTGTCCCGATTCCATTGAGTGTGAATTATCTCTATAATTGCCGGTACCCTATAATTCCACTTCATCAGCTTTTACTAGTTCTTGAAATAGTACATTATAATATGAGTGTGGTACGTTAGTAATTACACTCGAGGGTTTTATCTTGCAGCACGAGTAAATGAGGGCTGTATAAATCCGAGAGTGTAATGACCAATCCATACGAGTTTCATACGACTTTTTTCAACATACTTGCGAGAAAAAAAGATTCGTACCTTACTTAAAATTTTGACAAGGTTTTACTTGGGTAAACAATCCTGTAGTCCGTAAGTTTTACATTAATCCGTCATCAGTACTTCAAATTTAACCTATATAATTATTATATTTTATCCCGCAACTTCGTCCGCCTTAAATTCGTTTATCGCGGACAAGGATATTTTTCCTGGATAAAAAGTAGCCTATGTCCTTTCCCGGGACTCAAACTATCTCCATACCAAATTTCATCCAAATTCGTTCAGCGGTGAAGCGTGAAGAGGTAACAGACAGGCAGACAGACAGACGGACACACTTTCACATTTATAGTATTATTATGGATTAGGACTTTAATTCTGGGTTTATACCTGTAAATAAATAAATATTATTATTATTAACAGTATTACTAAACGTATCTCGTGAGTCTTTATCGCCTACAATCATACTCCTTTTATCAAAATGAGTATCTAAGTCAATGTCACATAACACTAACAAAAATACCATTACCTTCAACGAAAAACCATGAGATATATTTAGCTCCGAAAACTGCCATCCGTCTGGCTGTCGAAGGGCGGAGGACGCGTGTTGGGTACATATCGTCGATTTCCTGAACTGCTCCGCGTTCATCAAGGACCCGGCGACCTCGCCTGAAGGCCGCTGAATAATGTATCAACTTGTAATTACTAATGTCACCGTATGACCATGCGATGTCCGCCTCGCTTTACCCTGTGGTAAACTTATGTTCATAAATTATTTGATGTATGTACAACAACGTCACATCGCAAGGTCTTTTAATTCATAGATCCAGATTTGAGCCCGATTTATTGTTATGCAACTTGTAGTAAGGGCAAATAAAAATAAACACTTAGGATAGCTGGCGGTGATTGATGATAAAATCACAAATTTACGCCTTATCACATATGTACTATATACTTTTTTACGGTTTACTCTCATCTGGCTTTTTTTTCACATAATCATCATTTGGCAGAAAAGGCATTTTTTTTTCGGAACACGTAAACTTTTCAGAATTATTGTAAAACAAACCTAACCTAACCTAATGCATTAAAGGATGATGCCTTAAAAAGTCCTGGAAATTCTACAATTTCAGAAAAACAAAAAAAATGCTAAATGTTGAATTATAAATACCGAATGATGATTACGACAAAAAAAAAAGCCAGATGAGGGGAACCTCTATTTTACTTTATATGGTGACATTAAATATCAGCAGCGGTTCTCAAAGCGCGCTCCGTGGAGCCCTATGGCCAGTAAGACATCACAGGGGTCTCCAACGGAATATACAAATATGACAGCACTTCAGATTCAGTCACAATTTAGAAAAGATAGAGGTCGTTTTAGAAGGCATCACTTTCAATTAAATAATTAGAAGGCGCCTGCGCAACTTCTCTCCAACTCCACCGCAACTTCGTTCGCGGAGGAGAAAGAGTTAAAAACCTCTCTTTTTCTCTTCAGCGTAGACGGGTAAAAACTATCCTATAACCATCTTGAGTTACCCAGCAGCCCGTGTACCAAACATAGTTGAAATCCGTTAAGCTGATTTTGCGCAATGAAGCAGCAACGATTCACATACAAACATACAAAAAAACCCAAAAAAATATTTTTGGCTTCAGTGACCTCCAAATAGTCCCTAATAATTGTTTGTTTTTAATATCTTCAATGTACAGTAATTGAATTTTTTACAACTTTATAATAACAAAAAATATATACGCTACAAATGGCCATATTTATGAAAATACAGTATTAGCAGAGCCCTACTCCTATCGATCATATTCAATTGGTTACTGATGGTGATCTGATTGGTGTCTGTCTGTCTATGCAGACAGACATAAAATTATCTTGTTTTAGTATTTTTTGTTATGGCAACAGAAATAATAAATCATCTGTGAAAGTTTTAACTGTCTAGCTATCACGGTGCATGAGATACAGCCTGGTGACAGACAGACAGACGGACAGCGAAGTCTTAGTAATAGGGTCCAGTTTTACCCTTTGGGTACGGAACCCTAAAAACATCTGATAGAAACAATATCATATGTTTGAATTACTAACTAATTTTCCTTGAGATATTCGTCAAATTGCAAGCAAGTTCGGCCGAATTTCACCTTCCAATACAAACGGAGTTTCGTTCTCATTTTAAAACTACGTGTTGGATTGTAACAAAACTTTGCATACACAATGGAATGAGGTATATCTAGGCTGGAAATTAGTTTATATGGCTCCAGTTTATAAAACAAACAAAATAAAGTAAAAATAAGTTTTGTATGAAAAACTTAAATTCGCTGTATTTTTTTTACTATGGTATCTGAAGCTACATAAACTAATTACAGGCCTGCATATACCTTTACTTATTGTAAGTACAAAGTTTCAGGGCAAAATAGCCAGTCGTTTTAAAATGAGAGCGTAACTACGTTTGTATGGAGAACCGAGCTAGCTGCGGACTCTTAAGGATCGGTTCTACGAAGACCTAGGTGGTGTTGGATCAGATTCCTGAGTACGATGCTAAGACTGGAGATTTTAATGCCAAAATCGGTCAATGGTTTCAAATAAGATAACGGTATTTTGAATTTCTATCTAAAATGAAAGCTATTAATGACTATAACATTTATCAAATAGGCGACAACTATGAGACCATACTTATACATTAGCTATACACAATTACACATTGTTTGTGACCGTATTTAAATAATTTATCAATTGATTAGTTATCAATGTATGTCATCGAAGATATCAACTTATCGCGCGTATCTAATTACATTTATACCTAAATATCATGCATCTACTATTTTACTATTAATATTTTACTATTATAAAAATTTCAAAAAGAAATTTCTATACATTGAAGATATAGAAAAAATTTTTGTAACGGCCTATTTGGAGGTCTCTGAATTGAAAAATCTATACTATTATAAAGTTCTAAAAAATAAAATGTTTGTATGTTTGTATGCGTCGGTTGTGGCTTCATCAGGCTAAATCGGCTAAACGGATTTCAACTATTTTTGGTACACGGGTAGCTGGGCATCTCCAGATGGTTATATAATACTTTTTACTTCCGTTCAAGATTTTTTAACTTGCAATGTAACTATGTACGAGTATGTTCGGGTGGAATCTTGCAAGTAATATTTTACCTATTTCATGGCTTCCAATTGAGCTACAATTTGGTATGCTTATTTAAGTTCGGTGACCATACAATAGTATGATACTATCGAGCTGATCTTATGATGGAGCAGGTGATCATAGGAACTCTATAGTAAAATAATGCAAATCCTACCAAGTTTAGGCTCTTTAGAACCATCTTGGTGAGTAGTTGGTGGATGTTCTAAGAAAAGTACAGTGGGCGATAAAAGCTTGTCACATATATTACATTTTGGCTATCCCGTTGACAGTTGTATTAGTTTGAATTCGTAACATTCTCTGGCATCTTATTTCTGTCTCAAAGTTTCCTTAAAGAATTTCAGTAAGTAGACAGACATTAAAAATATATTAAGCGCGGCATTCATTTAATAATTGTAGAAATTATGTGATATCATCACAATGAAATAAATGATGAGGTAGGCTTTCAATGCCACCGGCAACCTTTCGCGGCGGAGTTTGTGCGACCCGTAATTGCCGCTGAGTGGACGAATATTAATTATTCAATATCCTCTTTTGTTTGTTTCTGGGCTTTCATATTATATTTCTTATGCCATTAGCCACATTCAGCAGATAAATAATTTCAAGTTTTACTTTAGATATTAATGCTAAGACAGCGTCTAAAGTTGGATATCTTTAATAATTAGCCGTAGCTAATCGTGTCATGCTCGCCATTTGTAATTACTTTTGTTTAGTGAAATAAATGTTAAATAAATAAATAATTGGTTCTGTAAAACGCTGGAATAATGGACTAGTTTAATGTTATTATGGAGAACAACAACATAAAACTTTAATTTGTACTGGAAGGTTTTTTTTATTCATGATTGTCAGGCATTTGACCGCAATCTCACAAATGTTGTTAAGTGACGATGTGGCCGAGGATCTATCACGCGTCTATAAACAGCCTATTCACTCTTGTCTTGAACACGCCCAAATTATAATGGTCGGAGAACACAGTCGCAGGCAACGAGTTCCACTCCTGTGCCCGCAACTTGCAAGATTCACCCGAACAAACGTTACTTCTATCTTACTTCTACGTAGGTCACTCGAGAAGTTTTGAGATGCTCGAAATTCGAAAATGTAACGCACCTGAATTATATGTTTTTAAAAAGCAAATTTATTTAAAAATAGATCACAATTTGCCGATTCGCTCCAATTTAAAAAATTAATATGTTACAGTCATTTTTCTAAAACGGTTCCCGCGCTTTTTTTTGTAACGATGGAGCTTAACCGCGAACTTTTGCGTGCTATGTTATTTTATGATTTTAAATTTGGTTTATATGAACAATTGTGTTTGCAACGATTGCAGTCAGCGTTAGGAGATTCTGCTCCTTCACGGGTAACAATTTTTAGATGGTTCAACGAATTTAAAAAGGGGCAAAACCAGCCTCGAAGATGACCATCGAAGTGGACGCCCGCAAACAGCAGTAACTGCAGAAAACGTGTCATTCAACATCAACATCTTGGAGTAAGGAAGCTCTGTAGTCGTTGGATACCACGTTTGCTCTCTGATACTGAGAAACAGACTCGTGTAGATTGGTGTCGTGAGATGCGTCTACGATTCGACAACAGGACATCGCGGCGTGTATCGGAAATAATTACAGGTGACGAAACATGGATTTACCATATGACGCGGAAAACAAGCGGCAATCGTCAGTATGGGTCTTCTCAGAGGGAAAGTTACCAAAAAAACTACAAAGACCTCGTAACTTCGGCAAAAAAATGGTAGCTAGTTTCTTTTCACGGGGCGGACATTTATCAACATCAATGCTGGAAAATTATAGGTTACTCAACTCTACACTATACTATACTACACTATACTACAGTAGCATTGCCGCAAGTTTTCATAGCAGTGCGAGAGAGGAGACCAAAGACTGGACTTCGGGGAACCTTGCTGCATCACGATAACGCCTCTTCGCATACGTCCCTCAGAACAAAGGCGTTTATTGAGAAAGCTGGGATAGAAACCTTACCACATCAACCTACAGTCCTGACTTAGCTCCCTGCGATTTCTTTTTGTTCCCGGTGGTGAAAATATAAACAAAAGGGAAGTTTTTTTCGAGTGCTGAAGAAGCCGTGGCTGCATATGAAGAAGCAATTTCGGACCTATCTGATGAAGACTGGCAAAAGTGCTTCCAAAGTTGATTCAGACGAATGGAACTTTACATAAAGAGTAATGGAGAGTATTTTGAAAAAATGTAAAATAAATAATACTAATATCTTCAACTGTTTTTTTATCTCAACATTTATCGAGTGACCTACGTACCATCTAAACTTACATACATTTCAAGTTAAATAATGGGTTATAAAAATTGTTTTAATTTAAATTTAAGTTTCGTTCGCCATGGCAATTATTCGTTAGGCAACTAGTGTAAAAAATTCGGTAGTTAACTTTGCGGTCGCTCGCTACTTACTGCAATTTAGTGCCTTCTCGTTAAGGCGATAGTCCCCGCATGGTGCCGCGACCGAGCGCAGGCGGAACTTTTGGATATATTTTAAGACGCATAAAATAAAGTGTCCTACTTATTCTAATCTATACTATTATAAAGTTGTAAAAATAAAATGTCTGTAAAAAAACTATTGTTTGGTGGACACTAAATCGTTCATTTTTTTGGATTTTTGTATGTTCGTATGTGTCGTTGTGGCTTCATCACGCCAAATCAGCTAAACGGATTTCAACTATTTTTGGTACATGGGTAGCTAGGTTTCTCCAAATGGTATTAGGATACTTTTTACCCGAATACGCTGAAAAAACGAGGGGATTTGACTTTTTCTCCTCCGTGAACGAAGTTGCCGGCACCTTCTCATATTTATTAAATTGCAAATGTAATGCTTTGTAAATACTTTCGAAAAATATTTTTTTTTCCTTCGCTTTCCCAATTTTTGGGCGTATTATTTTCTCACCAAAAAATCAGTCGCTCAAGACTTGAGCATGCTTACACGTTCCGACTGTAGCTCTGTGTTTGCTACTTTCCGCGTTAGTGGCTATGCCAGGCAGGACTTGTAACCGGTTAATAAACCAGTATTTATTTAGGTTATACCGGTTAATTATTAAGGTAACGTTCGGACGAATTGATTTGGGAACTTTATTTCGAAGCGGTCTCTAACCGGTTACTACGTGTTCGGATACGGGATAAATGACCGTTTTCGCGTCGATAGCGGCGCAACGACAGTCAGCTACTCGTACATGAAAAATTTAATTTAAGAGTCCCCGGCAAGCTCGGCCCAATTTCACCTTCCCATACAAACGAAGTTTCGTTCTCATTTTAAAACTACATGTTGGATTGTAACGAAACTTTGCACTTTTGCTTTGTTTTGGTATATCTAGGCCTGTAATTATTTTATATGGCTCCAGCTTATAAAACAAACGAAATACAGCAAATAACAAGTTTTGTATGAGAAACTTAAATTCGCTGTATTTTTTTTACTATGGTATCTGAAGCTAAATAAACTAATTACAGGCCTGCATAAATTGATTTCGCGCCCTATTTTGCGCTCCATAATATTAACTGGTTAGAGCGATGTTATTGCGAGCGTAACCTTTATTATGGGTAAGGCTCTCAGAGTGTGGCTCTAACCGGTACGGAAAATAAACCGGGTGACTAGCCCTGATGCTGAGAAGTATTATTTGTTACGTGCCCTTACACGACATTTACGAAGCCTTTGGTTACTAAAGTTAAAGTTGTTCTAAGAGCTAAAAAGGAAAAAAAAACCGGTACCCTTATAGGATCACTTTGTTGTATGTCTGTCTATCACGACCGTTTTTCTCAGGAATGCGTCGAAGTATGTTGTAATTAACATCAAATGCTTATTTATGTCTGCGGTCCATTGAAGCTGTAAAAAAATCAAGTCAACGCAAACCAAAGATATATTAATTGGAAAAGGTGTGAACGTACTAATTGCCGTCCTTGATAAAATATAGGGTACTTACAGTAGGTGTCCTAGAATCTTGAAATTTGGTATGAAGGTGAAGGTAGCTTTTATAGTACAACCTATGAAATAAATCTGAATATCTTGGTTTTTATATATGTCTGTCTATGTCAGTAACCAATGGAAAATTACCGCACACCGCGTACCTTTTGCTTAGGAGTCGGGCTAATACTGGATATTCAGCGATACGGCCGTTCTTAGCGTGTATTTTGTACGGAACCCTCGGTGCGCGAGTCCGACTGACACTTGGCCGGTTTTTTGCCATAAAATACGATACGTGGACACAGAATCTAGAAAAACATTATTTTTATGTCGTATTGTTATTTTGATATATGTATATTTTAAAAAACTCGATGTGAAAATTTTAGAAACAATGCGTGTGTATGGCCAGTAATGGTATGAGTGGTCACTCATATTGGGTCTCCTGATAAGGGTCAAGATTATTGAAAAAGTAAGGCAGAGAGCTATCTATGGTTGGAATTTATTTGCTTTATCCAATAGAAATGAGGAGGTCCGCAGGAGAACTGAGGTCTTCGATATTGCTCGAAGAGTTGCCGGACGGAAGTCTTGTCGCGGTTTACTTATAAAACCAAAGTATAAGAGTTTATTTTAACGTACCTTAATAATAAAGTTTAAGAAAGATACGTGTTTTACTTTGACTCTACTTTTCGAGTTAAAAATTTTGATATAACAAATAACCACAAGCTATATATTCACCCAATTCTTAGCCACTGTAATGTTAATGCCCAGAATTTTTCAGCTGTATCATTGGTTCTCCGATAACTGCGACGGAGAACTTCCAACAACTTGTTACTTAGCATTCAGATGGCAGAAACTTCGTAAATATAACATTCCGAGTCGAGTGGCATTAAATATACTGGGGAAGATAAACAGAAGCAAGCGGTACTGGAGATAGCGTCTAACGACGTGCCTTAATGCGAAGTACGCGCTTATTCAGTAGCCGTTTTATGAAGTACGAGTATATCTTTAGGGTTCCGCATTAAAAGAGCATTATGGAACTAAAATCCTGAACCTACGCTGTTCTGTTTACCAGAGAATAAAGTATAGTATACTAGAAGGCGGCCAAAGCTTCGTTCGTAAAGGAGGAAATTATAACCCTCTTTTTTACTTCAGTGCAATCAGATAAAAAGTATCCTATAACCACCTGTGGATGCTGAGCTCGTGTAATATATTCAATGTACAGTCAATTCCTGAAACACAAGGAATCCTAGTTCAGGCATCATTTTTTATTTTTTACAACTTTTTAATAGTAAAGATTAGTGATACTTACAACGCGGTAATTTTTTTGTCAATTGGCCATCTATAACTATCCATCTATACCAATGTTTACTTAACTGTGCCCTCGTTTGTACGAAACCTCGACGTGAAAATCTAACAGTCACTCGTTCAAGTATTTACAAACGCGTCACCATGGCAACCCTCAACTATCTAAACATTGACACTAAGACCTGTAAATAAAGCCTGCCAAATGCGAGTTGGACTCGCGCACCGCGGGTTTCGTATCAAGTATACGCTACCGCCGTATCTATGAAATACAATGTTAGCAGAGTCCTACTCCTGAGCAAAATGTACGCGGTGTTCGATGATTTTATATTGGTTACTGACATAGATAGGCAGACATAAAATCATACTGTTTTTAATATTTGTGGTTATAACGACAACAGAAATATGTCATCTGTGAAAAATTCAACTGTCTAGCTATCGCGGTTCATGAGATACAGCCTGTCGACAGACAGACAGGCGGACGGACAAACAGCGGAGTCTTAGTAATAGGGCGTTTTACCCTTTGGGTGCGGAACCCTTATAAAACGAGCACCTGGCACATCTCGTACCGTCAAATCATTTTTGGAGGCAGTGGCAATTCCCCTGGTGTTTTGTATCACGTTTCTCGTATAATAATTTAAGGTCAGACACTGCGAGACGTCGGCTGTAAATCTTGCGGTACCTACTTTAAATGTTCGGCCGCTCAAGTTCCTTAATTAAGAATCGTTGCTATGTACCTGAAACAAACACAATACTGAGATGAAAAAAAGAACACGATTCTCGATTTAAATTTACACAATTTTGACGCATTACAACGTCCTGGGACTACATTGCGTAGTAAAGTTCAAAGATTAAGAAAAAATTGTATATTCATGATTTATTTTTACAAGCTTTTATTTAATTTAACTTGCAATTTATGTTTGTTCGGGTGTAATCTTGCAAGTTAAATTTGACCTACTCCCTGGTTTTCGATTGAAATAAATTTTGGCATACTTATTAAAGTTTGGTGACAATGCAATATTATGATACCATCGAGCTGATCTGATAATGGAGCGGGAAGGTGGTCATAGGAACTCTGTAATAAAATATTGCAATCCTACCAAGTTTGGGCTCTTTAGAATTGACTCGGTGAGTAATTGATGGATGTTCAAAGAAAACTACAGTCCGCAATCATCATCATCATCATTTCAGCCATACGACGTCCACTACTGTATACAGGCCTCCTCAATAGATGTCCACATGGGCCGGATAAAGGCGACCAGCACCCAACGGCCATCGGTTCAGTCGGCAGTAAAAGTTTTTTATTTGTTTAGGCTCATGATCTCAAAAGGACCCTTGCCTTACCGACTTTCCTTGAGAGTCCGTCGTCTCTACGAGAACATAAACGTGACGTGACATCCAAAACATCGTAAATTATAATTATACGCCATTAAGTTCCGTTCCAATGTTATAACAAAATTCTCTATGGCAAAATTCTTAATGGTTATAGCAATCCAATAAGGTACATAAGTTATCTATCTCAATGTGAGGAGGCTGAAACAATGGAACACATACTATGTGAATATCATGCCCTCACCAGACCGAGAATGAAGGAATTTGGTGTTGGGTACCCAAGGCCAAAGGAATTCCTGACGCTACCATTGGTATCTGTCATCCGGTTTATGTAGATGGTAGATCAAACCATTAAGTAGCAAGAAGGGGTAATTATACAAAAGATCGCACTGGGTCGAAGTGTATCCTCTTAATAAGATAAGATAAGATATCTCGATCCTGAGGGAGACCTAGGATCAGGACAGGTGACCCTATTTCCACCGCTCCCTGTGAGTCACACTGTCTATCTGTTTTTTTTGCGAATAGCATTTTCTGGGATTATAAACTTCAATCAAAGGAAAGACGGCTATGAATGGACAAATATCTTCTTAACGTCCGCACACCAGACTGATCCACCTTGTTGGGGGCTTTTCCAGTTATGAACTTCAGCATAATTCTTATTGCAGGAAAATCATAACCCAGCTTACTTTCGCGCAGTTGAGCAAAAACGTTAATCGCTCTCCATATAATTAATTAATACCGTTTCTCTAATGCTTTAATGTTAATGTTCCGAGCGTTTGCACGGCGGTCATTAAGTTAAGAACTGTAATGTTTCTAAGGCACGCGTACAAATAAAAATAGTTGGTATTCATGAAAGAAGAGAGTTAGAGATTAGAAATCAATTAGCTTGGCTTAGCCCGTGTGAAAACGTGTTTATCTAGCTTATTCTTTAGGCTCATTTTTCTGGATCAAATCCGCCATAATCTTATTTGTAAGTACTATATAAAGTTGTAAAAATGAAATATCTGCACGTTGAAGATATTTTCAATAAAATAAGTGAAACGGACTATTTGAAGTTCACTGAATCGAAAAATATTTTTTGGGATTATTTGGATGTTTTTGTGTCGTTGTGGCTTCGTCACGCAAAAACTGCTTATTGGATTTCAACTATATTTTTTACACGGGTAACTGGACATCTTCAGATGGTTAAAAAATATTTTTACCAGACTTCAGTGAAGTAAAAAAGAGGGTTATGACTTTTTTCTGAAAACGAAGTTGCAGCCACCTTCTAGTAACTAAATAATTGAAGATATACTAACGTAATTTGAGACATTCCATAGTTTACCTCTCTAGATGTCTAATGTTATCTTGATTACTATACCGCGTAATATTTATGAAACACGCGCGGAACAAATCGCGTTGCTAAGCTTGTATTCACGAGGGGCCGTCAGCTGCTATTAATTCCTCGATATCTTGCTGGTAAACAACTCGTAAAATAACAATTAGGGAGAAACGATGAAATATAATGAATTCCTTGTAACATGGCATAGGAAGTGTTTACTCGATAAAATTCGTAATAACGACTAACAGGTGAATAACTTATACAGGGTGTAATCAGAGACGTGATCAGAAATGACAATATTCATAACACATACTTTACTAATGTCTTACTGTGACAATTTATTAATGTCTTACTGTCATGACCTTTCCCGCGATTACTATTAATAACTGTATAAACGTCTTGTATTTTCTGTGCTGTCCATAATATAAATGTTATTTATTTCGGTTCCCTGACATAACCTCTAATCAAAAGCAAAATTTTAATACCGAATATTTTCCTCTCGTGTGACATGTCTACACTTCAACATTGGCGAATTACCCCTTGCTAAGATAGGCAAGAAGTGAAAGCCATTCAGGAAGAAAAAAATAATAATGTTGGTTTTATAGTTATGTTAAGGTTCTGGTATGTTTCTACATTGAAAGTATTTTACTAGTATAAATAAAATAGCTAGTTTATTTGGAGAATCGTTCTTTTATTAAGTACTAGAAAGTGCCCGGAACTTCGTTCGCAGAAGAGAAAAATGTCATAACATAAATTTATGAATCTGGGCAGCTATGAACGTGTACCAAAGTTAGTTGGCCATTTTGGCGTGAGGAAGCTACAACTTCAAATACAAATATACAAAAATCAATTTTAAATAAATCCTTTTCGTGAGCTTAAAATAATTCGTTTCACTAATTGTTTTAAAATATTTTCTACTACCTTAATAATGTACCCATAAATGTCCTTGTGCTCAGATATCGCCAACACAACTGAACGACTTTCAACTTCTATCTAATTTCTATAGTAACTTTAAAATGTACGCCGATGATTTAAATATATACAAAATCGTAGAAACTAGCGCTGATAGAAGTCTCTTACAAGAATATCTTGATAAAGTGTCAAATTGGTGCAAGCTCAACAATATGGTCCTACATAGCACGAAATGTTACCATATCAAGTTAACCCGAAAGAAACATTCAGAGCCAGCCATGTATAATCTCAAAGGAATCCCACTCGCCGAAGTGACTAGTATTCGTGACTTAGGCGTGACAATTGACACCGCTCTTAACTTTCGAGAACACGTAGATGTGGTTGTTAAAAAAGCATCAAAACGTTCAGGGTTTCTGACAAGGCAGATTAAGTCCTTTAAAAATCCGAAAGTTATGATACCTCTATACAATTGCTCTGTTAGGAGTAAACTAGAATATTGTTCAACAGTGTGGAATCCTGGCTACAAGATACATTCGAATCGCATGGAATGAATACAGTGACAATTTCTATACCACCTGGCCTTCATCCAAAGGAAGTGTAAAGTACTGCCATTGTACCAAACCAGACTTGATTATTATAAAATGGATTCACTGTCCAATAAACCTGTGACGTCGTGTTCCTTTATAAACTTTTGCACGGTTTAGTCGACTGTCCAGAGTTGTAGGAAAATGTTAAAGTTGTGGTCCCTCGCGCAGGTAGTAGCCTGTGCAATAGAAAGCCTTTTGCTCTTCCGCAATGTCGTACCAATAGAGGCAAGCATGCACCTCTGAATAGAATGATTGCATCACATACATAGTACTGTTAAATTTAGATTTTTTTCGTGATCTTTAGCCTCCGCTAAAATAAAGTTCCAAAAAGCTAGCAATTTCAATTTACTTTTCTAGTTCATTAATTTCATTTAAATTTTATTTATTTCGGTATTGTATTTAGTGTTAATGTTTATAACTGAACTGTTCTCTGTACTTGCATGTTCTGTCTACTGTTTTAGGGTGTGCGATAATTTTCAAGCAGTGATTTTTAGTATTGTTTTTTTGTACTTTGTATCATCCAATTTGTAGACATTAAATAAAAAAAATATATATATTTTTTTGTTATACACCTCCGTTAATAACCCGAAAGATTTAGGCTAACGATACTAGAGCCTAATTAGAGTATATAAAGTTATGTAACATATAGTCCAAAAACTCATAATTAAGGAGATATTAATTATTTACAACAAATCATAAGTTAAAAAATCTCCAGTGTAACACACCTTAAGGGCGTGAGCATGACGTAGCCACCTACTTCTTTTACACGTAGATGCACTAACTGTATGGTTGTTAGCCAGTTTCATAAAGAAGTTTGGTATCTATCTACAAAAAGTTTTTACTACCGAAAATATTGTCATCACGAGATAAAAGGATATAACATGCAACTAAAATACAGTGTAGTTATTAATCCGAATAATTATAATATCTTATCTTACACACTCCAATCTCAAGTAGCTTTTTTGTTATCACTGAGAATAGAGATAATTAGGTTTGTTCTGTTCTAAGTCACGAGAGTGGTTCTTCTCATAACTGGCTAGTTTGAAATTGATTGTCACTAAAATGACACATTACAAATGATAACTAATTGTCACGCAAGATTAAATAACATTGAACATTTTATTGACTGTAATACATAATATTCGCTATGCCGCATTATCCTTCGGCTCATTTAGCAGATACCCACTTTGTGTACGGATTTTGTGATGGGAACTCGCTCCAGGCAGTCGCCGTATACCGAAGACGATACCCAAACCGTCGTATACCTCACCATTCGACTTTTGCGGATGTCCATCGACAGTTTCGCGAAAAAAGGCTTGGAAAAGTTCACAGAGAAAGGGCTTTAAATCTAGATGAACAAGCAGAGAACAGAATAATGAACATCATAATAGAAGACCCAACTTTGTCATCAAGAGCTGTAGCAAGAATGGTCAATGTTAACTATATCCTCGTATTAAGGCTATGGAAAAAGTACGGCCTGCATCCTTTTCACTACAGGAAAGTACACGGATTAATTAACAATGACGGGCTAGCTAGAGTTGCTTTTTGCCAAAGGATGAATCAGAAATTAGTGGAAGATCCTGGATTTCTAAATAAGATATTATGGACAGATGAATCGTTGTTCACGAGAGAGGGAGTTTTTAATTCCCATAATCAGCATATGTAGTTAGAAGAAAATCCCCATGCGAAAAGGGAAAATTCATACCAGCACAAATTTTCCGTAAACTTGTGGGCTTGGAAATAAAATAATAGGTCCCGTCATATTTCCAAATAGATTGAATTCTCACAACTATTTATTATTTCTAAATAATGAATTAAACGACCTGCTAGAAGATGTCGATTTGGAAACCCGACGAACTATTTGGTTCCAGCACGACGGATGCCCGGCCCACTTCGGCTTGGATGTTCGTAATTGGCTGAACCAACAATACTCCGAGAGATGGATCGGTCGTGTGAGCGAAGTTTTAGCATGGCCTGCCCGGTCACCGGATTTAACTCCGCTAGATTTCTTTCTATGGGGAACTCTGAAAGATAAGGTTTACTCAACACCTGTGAACTCCAGAGAAGAGTTGTTAATAAGAATTCAAACGGTTTCAGAAGAAATCAAGAACACTTATGTTAACTTGAATCATGAAATCCGTTCAAGATTGAATATTTGTGCTGAAAACGGCGGTACACATTTTGAAAATCTAATTCATTAAATTACTCGTAATAAAAATGCGTAACTGTTTCATGTTGTTGTTTATTTTACAGTAGGTACAGGTTAGCATGATCGCTGTTACAACAAAGTCCCTTTTCTGTATGAGATAAGAGGTAAGTATGATGTAAAAAAATAAGTAGTATGATTTCCTGCGAATATTATCATGCCTAACAATTTATGGTTGTGATTGTTAGTCAAATAAAAGATACCTAAGATACAAAGTTTCAATAATTATGTAAGAGCACTTTAATTTCGTAGCACCTAATAAAGTTTGGATACATAAGTATTTGTGGTATTTTGTGGTGCCAATAAATAAAAATAATTTCAACACAAACATCGTGCTAGACATAACTTGACACTTCTTGTCATTCATGGAATACAAGTCACGCCATTCGCCTTTCATCGTATGATTTCGGAGCGATTCGTGCAGTGTCATGCTCGCTCTCTTGAGATTCCCACCTTGTTCTTCAACTTGAGATTCCCACCTAAAGGCTTGTTCACGAAGAAGCGGGCAATTAATAAGATTTAAGCCGTACTGAAATAGTAATTTAATTAAGACACATAATTAGACCCATGTTGATATAAAATTATTTACTCGTACAGTCGTCAAAAATATGTGGTTTAAATCTTTCGGGTTATTAACGGTCACGGTGTATAAGTACTTGGGCTTAAATCCACATCTTTACAATTATAAAGTTGTAAAAATTAAATGTCTGTACATTGAAGATATTTAAAAAAATGATTGAAATGGACTATTTGGAGGTCACTGAATCGAAATATAATTAAGTTGTGCCTTGATCACGCCAAATCGGCTTAACGTATTTCAACTATTTTTGGTACACGACTAGCTAGGTATTTCCAGATGGTTATAGAATACTTTTTACCCGACTACGCTGGAGAAAAAATGAAGGATTATGAGTTTTTCGTCTCCGCGTACAAAGTTGCGGGCACCTTCTAGTATTGTTATGGGACTGTTATAACCCGATTACGATAAAGCTAAAAAGATGGTTATGATCATGTTTCCCTGCACCTGTACGAAAGTTGCGACCTACTTATAAAAGTCGAACCAAATCTTTCGGAATAAGTTTAGCTTCATACATTGCAACTATTTCATTATATTGAGAACATAACTCCAAGTTTCCTCGGAATTGGTTTGTTGGTTGCCCTTCCTTCAAACCATAACGGCCAATGGATTGATGTGATTTTCATAAATATAGAATAGAGGCACATATTCACAATGGCGCTGCCTACCCTCAATAACCATGGCTCCATACAGGCACAGAAGACCTGCCTACAAATGTGATCAAAACATTTCTACTGCCTACCTTGGCTGAAAACAGTGTGCACGCCACTGGACATTGGCTACTTTTATTTCTGGATAAAAACGCGTGGGTCCCTGGACAGTGGATACCAGAAATCATGTGATCGTTTATATGTGATGGGTCAGAGAAATATCACAAACTATCACGATGGGGGTGGGGGGAGGGGGTTCGAGAAGACATCACGTGTAATTTTTTTACACAGCGGGAAAGTCAAAAAATAACGAAATTACTCAATAACCAACTTAATTCTTCAATACTTAGTCCCAAAAATAAAAGTGATCTTGAATTGGGGGGAGAGGGTAGTAGCTTTATAACCGTTATAATAACTTAATATCACCAAGGGTGAGGAGGGGGTCAAAAGTAGGCCAAATATGACTACATGATGTCTAGACGAGCCCTCAACAAAATAGTGTATGTAAGTAGTAACCTTTTTCAAATAAACCGTTATTTATTTAGGTTATACCGGTTATTATTTAGGTTATGATCGGATGAATTGATTTGGGAACTTTATTTTGATACGCTCTCTAACCGGTTACTCCGTGTTCGGATACGGGGTCAATGACCGTTGCCGCGCCGATAGTGGCGCAACGACAGTCAACTACATGAAAAATTAAA
Source organism: Hedya salicella (assembly GCA_905404275.2). NCBI lineage: Eukaryota > Metazoa > Arthropoda > Insecta > Lepidoptera > Tortricidae > Hedya > Hedya salicella. Next base: position 10,935,473 of record FR990099.1, read on the forward strand.
TCTTATACCATAGCACGAAAATGAATCCTGTCTAAGCGAGCGGTTATTCACCCTAGACTCCACTCACACAGAGGGACCGCTCTCTAACCGGTAAATGGATTTCGCTCCCTGTTTTGCGCTCCGAGATATTAACCGATTAGAGCGATGTTCTTGCGAGCGTAACCTTTATTATAGTTTAGGCTCTCAGAATGTGGCTCTAGCCGGTAGGGAAAATTAACCGGGTTACAAGCCCTGCACGGGACTTTGCGAGAAAATTCCAGCTACTAATAAAAGTCTTAACAAAATCTTTCATGATAACTTTATCTTCTTACATTGCAACTAGTTCATCACTCACTACAAATATTGGCGCCTAGTTTTCTCGGAATCTTGTCGGACTTTTTCGTATCGGCAGCCATAACTGCGAAGTTCTGTCCAACAACAGAGTCCGGACTGGGCTAAGTAGGTAAACTTGTTGAGACGATTAAAACAACTTCGACGGACGCTAAAACTGTTTGTCCCGCACTTTAGATGAGCGTTATTCGAATATTAAAATATTCAGTCACTTGTCAAAATTGCGAATATTATTTAAGATTGAACCGATATGTGTAAATATTTTAAAATGTATTAAATTGTTACTTTATTAACCCCCAAAAAAAAGAGGTATTATAAGTATGACTTGTGTATCTGTGTGTCTGTGTATGCGTGTATGTCTGTAGCATAGTAGATAGATTTTGTGTACCTTTCATATCCAGTGGATTTTAATAAAATTATTATGGTTGACTTGTTTATTTCGCGATGTTTAAAATTTTGTAAACACTTTCTCGAATAATGGCATACACGAGTAAATAATGATTGTGTATTTCATCAATACTATTCTAAAGTTGCAAAAATAAACCATAGAAGATATACATATTTATAAAAAAAGAGAGATTTGTTATATGTTTGTGGCTTCATCAACTAATTCAAATATTTTTGGTACACGGGTAGCTGGGAATCCATAGATGGTTATAGGATACTTTTACCCGACTTCGCTAAAGTTATAAAGAGGGTAATGCCTTTTTTCTCTTCCACGAACGAAGTTACGGGTACCTTCACTAGGTAAAAAGGTAAAAGGCTTCAAAAGGTAAAGGAAGGTATTCATTATTCATCGCTACATTTGTTTTTGCCATTCTTTATTGATTGTTCCACTAACCCATCACTTCCCTTGTAAGAATACCTTCAAGCATGGAATTATAATCTAAATTATTATAAAGCTAGAAGGTGCCCACAACTTCGTTCGTGGAGGAGAAAAAGTCATTACCCCTATTTTTCTCTTCAGCGTCGTGGGGTAAAAAGTATCCTATAACCATTTGTGACTTCGTAGCTACCCGTGTACCAAAAACAGTTGATATCCATTTAGCCGATTTGGCGTGATGAAGCCACAACGACACATGAAAAGATACAAAATATATGTGTATACCTATTTCGATTTTGTGACATCCAAATAGTTCTTTATACTCATGTGTTAATAAAATATCTTTGATGTACATATTATAATAAATAAAAGAGATTATAAGAAAAATAAATAAAGAAAGAAAAATAAAAATAAATCTTAATAGCACGATCTAGGAATGAGCGAAATAGTATGAACATTGAAAACAGCGCCACCTATATATCAGCCACGGAAGTCCACTGCTGAGCATAGGCCTCCCCTATAGTTTGCCACAGGGTGCGATCCTGCGCAGACCGCATCCACCGACTCCCCGCGACCCTCGCGAGCTCATTCGTCCACCTAGTCGGGGGCCATCCTACGCTGCGCTTTCCTATGCGTGATCGCCACTCCAGGACTTTACTGCCCTAACGGTCATCCGTTCTTCGGGCTACATGGCCCGCCCATTGCCACTTCAACGATGCAATCCTGTCGGTCATTATACCTGTCAGTCGGAATATATTTGCGGCATCAACCCGTCAAAACGTCTGAACAAGTCTTAGCTAATTTTGGTAAGGACAGTTAAGCATCTGAAGATTGTTATAGGATACTTTTATCCAGTCGGATAAGGTTGACAGCTGACAAAGTTGCGAGCACTGTCTATTTTATAAAAACGTTGACCTAATGCCCCAGTTTTTTGGTACGTTCTGGGTTCCATTAACGCTGTTTTGCCAAACCTTGTTTGACTTGGCTTAGGAATTTACATATCGCTGGAACCCTTATAAAATGTATTAAGGGTTGCTTTGAGTACACCTTGAAGACTATTAGGTTGGGACGAAACATATCAAGTTTCTCGATGCCTCGTATCACACGGCTCATCTATACTATACAATAGTATAGTTGTAAAAATAAAATGTATGTACATTGATGATATATATAAAAAAAAAAAAGTTGTAAAGGCCTATTTGGAGGTCTCTGAGGGGAAACATATTTTTTTTGGGTTTGTATCGTTGCGGCTTCATCGCGCAAAATCGGCGCAAGTAATGTGAATCAATAGCATAAGCTTAAAAAAAAAACATTTATGTGACCAGCTTTTATTGCCGACTGTACTTTTCTTTAAACACCCGTCAACTACTCGAGATGATTCTAAAGAGCCTAAACTCGATAGGATTGCGTCCTTCCACCACCACCGTATCTATCCGACCACCTTCCTTTTCCATCAAGAGATCAGCTCGATGGTATCATACTATTGAACCGTCACCACGTTACAAAACTGTGTCAAATTTTAGTTCAATCGTTAACCGGGAAGTTGGTCAAATTTAACTTGCAAGATTTGACCCATACAAACATTCAGACATACAATACAATACAATACAACAATTGTTTGTTGCACACCAACAACAGAAACAGTACAACAGAGCCTTAACATACAATACGGTAGACAATAGGCGGTCTTATCGCTAAAGAGCGATCTATTCCAGACAACCTTTAGGTAGCGGAATGACACGAAGTAGTTAGGAATGAGTAGGTGGTGAGTTAAGATTACAAATAATACAAAAATAAATAAAAAACAAATATACATATATACTAACATACATACTAAATATATATATATATATATATACATACATATATATTTATATATATATATACAAAACAAGAAAGAAAACTATGATACAGTTGACATCAAAGTGATTAGAAAACCACTAGCAGAATTAAAAATAGAAATTATGGGAGTGATAAATAATGATTCTTAAACATAGTTTTAAAAATAGGCAATGACATCGCTTGCCTTAAATCGAGTGGAAGAGAGTTCCACAACACAGTAGCCCGGAATGTAAAATAATTTGTATAAATCTTTGACTTTGATGATGGAACAGCTAGAAGATAGTTTTCAGACATGAATTGCAAGTAAAATTAATGCTTATAAAAAAACCCCGATACACCGATCTAGAAATATGCTGATAATTTTCATGACTCATAATTAAGAACACTCGAGAGTGTTCTTGTTAATTGTTCTGTGAACTTACCATACACAAAAAAACATAATTGGTCTATTTGTTCAAGCGCTACGATGCCATAGATAGACAGACAGATACCCACGTTTAACTTTATACACGGTGCGAACGAGTAACCCGAAACATTTTAACCATCGAATGTAGAGCCTAATTGGAGCATATAAATTGATTATAACATGTAGACCGAAAACGCGCCATTTTTGAGATATGTACCAAAGCTAGTTGAGATATACATATAACTTTATACCAAATTTCAAGTTTCTAAAACAACTGGAAGTACCCCATAGCTTTTTCATGGACGGCAATTTGTATGGACGCACCTTATTTAATGACTTTATTTTGGATTGCGTTAACTTAGAACCTTGATTTATTTACAGCTTCAAGGGACTGCAGCAGTCAGTATTTGATGTTAATTTCAACTTGATACCTCTAGGCGTTCCTGTGAAAAAGGGTCTTAGCAGACGGACAGACACTGACGGACGGATAGACAGACGGACATCAAAGTGATCTTATAAGGGTTCCGTCTTAGTTTCTTTTTTTTTTATTCTATCATTATTTTTATAGCTTGACAAGTCTTCTTGACAATTCTTTCGTGATACTCCCATGGTCATCGCGATTCGCCGCGCGCACACTTCATACAACTCTTCCCCCCCCCCCATCCCCCCGAAGTGTCTTCCCCCCGTCGCCTGCAAACCATGGGAATGTCACGAAAAAACTTGTCAAGCTATGGAAATTACCTTGTGATACTGTGCTGTATCCATCTGGAGTCATAAGCGGAGTCTCCCCTCCGCTGTACATAGTGGCTGCCTTTCTCACTGGCACGCACAGTCATCAATCACCACTTCACTGGATCACTTTAGTGCGCACCTTTCGTTTGAATGCACTTTAATAATCTCACTTAATGGATGATGATCCTAAAAGCTTGTTAGACCGGTATGGAAGACGGGTCTAACGTTGAGCGAAGAAGAGTCAATTTACCGCACACCAATTATTCTTATTCTTAACGCACTTGACATATCTCCCATAAAAGATGAATTAGGTAATGTAACAGCGATACTTGTTAGACCAGCGCTGGTCTAGCGTAGAAAGATGCGCACCAATTATTGTAAATGTTATTGTAAAATATGTTTTAATGACCTTAACCTAAATTCTTGTTACACCCGTGTTAAACGATGGGTCTATCTAGCGTAAGATGGTAAATTTTCTGCAAACCGATTAATTTAATGCAAGTCAACGATCTCTTTTAATGGAGGAATTTACTTAAAAGCGATCCTCGTTAGACCGGCGCTGGTCGGGTCTAGAGTCAAGTGAAGGAGGGTCATGCCCCGTTGCTTCACGGGACCAACGAACAACAAACCAAGCTTAACTTTGTTCGCGGTTCATCAATAAATTTTAGTAAAGTGTACGTTAATATAACCGCCCTCTGAGAACCCGATTGGCGTGAAGTGGCGCAGAAGAGGGAAGAGTAGCGTCCTCCCGTGTCAGAAGCCAAGATCGTCTTTGGGTCACCGAGCCAGCATAGTAATTATAAGTACGTTAATATATCAACTTTTAGCATGTAGTTCTTTTATCTATTTCGTTCTTGCTTTTACCACGAATTGTTTTTATGTACTACAGTAAAATAATTACATGCAACTGAAAGTAAATAAACTCTTGTGAAAATACAAGTAGCAATGTAGTCTAAACTAAACAGTTTATGGAGAATTCTATCCAGGTAAGTGACTTTGCGGCCCCATGTCAAAACGACTGAGACGATTTCAACCATTTTTGGTATAGGGATGCTCAAGTTAGCATCTGAGGATGGTTGTAGGATAATTTTATTTATTAGTTTTTTTATTTATTTATTAAAAACAAGTTACATGACATTACAGTGTATACACCAATGCGTCATGAACCGAACAATGTTTATTTAGACGGCAAAACGGCGTGGCCCCGTTTTTAACCTGACTGTACCAAATAATGCGTTTTTAGAGATCCGTACCAATAAGGTAAAAAAGGAGCCCTTATGGTACAACTCTGTCTGTCTGTCTGTCCGAATATTAGAGCGCCATATCTCAAAAATGACTTATGCTATCTATTTGAAATTTGTAATATTTGTAAACATGGTCAGCCCACATGTATTGCAAGGGAAACATTTTTAAATATATTTTTATTTTCTAAAAAAACGACCATGATTTGTGCACTTTCGAACAATTACTTAAAATTATTTTATTGTTCTTAAATTTCGTTTTATTAAGGAAAATGTGGAAAAAAATACCAGTTCCCCCCTTTACCTCCGAAGTTTACCAAAAAAAAATCTGATTTTTTTTGGAATAATGTAATTTAATATGAATATAACACGAAAACTGTAACCATAAATCTATCTGTCTTGGTTTTTTTTAATCACGAAAAATATTTTTTGAATAACCCGGTTTGGTTAAGTTTGTCCCTCATTTGTGTGTGACGCCATAGACACAAGAGGCAAACTTAACTGCAAGTTAAGTCGGAATAAGTGAAAGTTTGTACGGAACCCTCGGTGCGCGAGTCAGACTCGCACTTGACCGGTTTTTTTTCCTCCTCAAACAAATTTTGTAAATTGAAGACCTTCTAAATAGTCAGTACTAGTAGGTATACATTTGTAAAAATGAAATGTCTATACATTGTACATATTTTCAAAAAATAAAGTAATGCGGACTCCTCTTTGGAAGTCACAAAAAAAAACACATTATTTTTATGTTTGTATGTGTTATGGCTTCATCACACCGAGCTCGTTTTAGTACACGGGTAGCTGGGCGTCCACCAATGGTTATAGATACTCAACTACGTTATGTTATTATTATAAACAAAGATCAGAAACAAATGAAAAAAATTTTTCGACGATACTGGACTTGAACCAGTGCCTTGAGCCAGACCGGGGCAGCACGCTCTACCATCTGAGCTAATCGTCCACACCAGCAGTCAGCAGTCGACGAATTTTGTCATCTGTTCTTGCTTATGGATCTCTGTATGGTGCATCCCACTCTTTAGCCGGTCTGGCTCAAGGCACTGGTTCAAGTCCAGTATCGTCGAAAAATTTTTTCATTTGTTTCTGATCTTTGTTTATAATAATAACGCTAGTGGAGTGATCCACTAATAAATTGCAAAAATTGTAATTATTATCATGATATTTGTAAAACAAAAAGTACGTTATGTTATGTTTTTTTTATATCTTCCGCTGACTAAGCTGAACCTTCTAGTACTGAACAAAGCGAGTGCTATGTTGGCGGGGCTTTAATAGCTAGGTATGAAATGTTATCCTTCAACAACTGGCTATTGTGAATCCTACACCAGATCAGACGGCGCAACGGAGCCACGGACTTACGTCGCCTAAATCGAACTAGTTTTAAGTATTTCTATATGTTTTTTTTTATAGTTCATAGTGCCTTGGTTTTGACTGAAATGCCGAAATTTCTAGATTTTTTTTATTGTTTCTTTTTGTCTCTTCTGGACAATTCTGGCCATTTTAACGGGTGCTGAATTTGGCTGAGGAAAAACATGAGGATTACATTTTTGTCTCTTACTTACAGCTTACAGCCGTGCTCTAAATGGCCCTTGTATATCTGCTAAAACTGATTCAGTTTACTTTTAAGAGCAATGAAAACGGTTACAATTTACTTGGGATCTCTACATTAGTACACCAATTTGATCGATCGTCTGTGTATATTTTAATGTAATTATGTTTTTAATTTAAAACACTACTTTACTATTATAAATTGTTTTGTGTGGTTGACGTTGGAACAAAATTATTTTATTTTACTTTGTACTGATTAATTTCTATTCTGTAATTTTATTATTATTCTATTTTTAAACTAAATGACGATCCTTATTGGGAGATGAGATTTAATTATTAACTGTTATTATTTTTTATATATTTGATATTGTTAATATTCTCAGTTTATTATTATTTTAATTATGTTGACGATCATGATTTAAATACGAGTAACTTTGACACTAACCAAATTTATAGTGTTATTTTATCATGAAATAAATTAATCTAATCGAAAATGAAAATATAAAATGTTTGTATGTATCGTTGTGGCTTAATCATGCCAGATACAGAAACAACTTCAAAAAACAATGTCGTATTGGTAGCAGGGCATCCAAAAATGGTTATAAGATACTCTTTACTCGACTACGCCGTAGAAAATAAAGAGGGTTATGATTTTTTCTGCTCCGCTGACGAAATATCACTGATTTTGAACAGCATCGCCTAAAAGCCCTCCATTTGGACTATAACGAACAACTCAAGTTTTAAAAACACGTGCCATTTTTTTCCGATGATTATTTTGAGTAATTTTGCTAAGTTAGATTTTTTCATATTTCGCATAAATCCAAACACGGAAAACGCAACTATGGAAAAACAACCTTTCGCTGTTTGTTTTCAAATACTCAATACTTCGTTATGGTTCAAGTTCAAACAGTGAAAAGTACTGATGAATAATAAGGGAATTTCACTTAAGCTGAACGACTATCTGTAAAACGGTTAAAAGTAACCTTAAGGGTACCAAATTGAAAATAAAATTGTAAATATCTCGGAAACTACGAACTGTTTCTGGGGCATCCTGTACATTATACTTCAAATCAGTGGAAAAAATGGTCAACCGTAAAAAAAAAAAACATCTGTAATTCTTTAATCCGATAGGACACGAAACGAATGAAAATCCCAGGTGTTAAAATAATTATCCAATATCAATTTCAGATTAGCATGAATAATTTCAATAAATTTACCATTGGGACGAATCCCGTTAAAACACAAATAGATCGGAGCTGCGCCATTATAGCGGACAAGGAAATATGAAAAACGGAAATATATTCATGCCGAATTAAATACGGTAGAGAGCACGCATTTAAAAGGGAACATTTTAAATGGTTCACGAATTTCACTTGGTTGAAATGGTTGTTCGCGGTTTCGGTTCGACGCGTGGTGGCGAGCGTGGTGGTAGTACAACTGCCACCCTGTGGTGGTGGGTACCACCGCGCCCTGCGCGACCCCGGCCCGTGCAACCACGAACCCGTGGATGCGACATTTAAGGTCACACGGGGAGTGAGCGACTATGCTAATGTCTTTGTAATCATATATACAATCTCTAAAGAACGTAATGTATTTGTAAAATATCGTTAATGGAGGAGCTTCGGACAAGCGATGTAAATACTGACAACCAAAAGGTAGACGAAGGAGAATGGTGGTACAAGAACCAAAGATTATAAACGGTCTGCAGCACTTCTGAATTTCGACACTGTTTTTACTTGTCTTATGTTACTCTTAACATTAAAAAAACCGGCCAAGAGCATGTTGAACCATGTATGTAGTGTAGGGTTTCGCAGCCGTCCATACAAAAAAAATGGACTACAGATGAAAATACGATATGAAAAAGTGCACTAGCAAAAGAGCGCATCTCCACGGCACTTACGTCCTTCTGTTGAGCATCGCCGTTTTTAGGCAATAACTTATAAACGGTATATCCGATGACGTTGAAAGTATTTATAAAGCTTTATTTTTGTGTTTCTTTTCATGTTTTTTTGACATAAGGTTTAGAAATATTTCGCTATAGTTCAGTTGCATATAATATAAACCATATATGAGGAGTATAGAGTGATGTTCCAATCTAAAAAGTATGCCTTAGTGTGATTCGTGGAGTTCTTATTCACAGATACACAGGTAGAAAAAATATTTTTTCTTTACGTTTTTAATTTCAAGGTTTAATGGAATAAATGCTGATGATGTATTGAACAGTGATAGTGAAAGGGACACAATTAGAAAGGGACCTCCCCTTTCTAATTGTGAATATCATTTTAGAGTCTACAATAAAAATAGGTAGGGTAGATTTTGTTGTGGCTTCATGTAGAAATAAATATTTTGTATTTACTCATCTTTCCTTGTAAGCATGACCCTAGTGTGGTTTAAGAAACATAGTTATATTATAAAGCAGTAGATAAAATAATAATTAAATCCTTAGAACCTGTAAAAATTACTTATGCATTTGGCACAGAAATTTTACTTTAAGATCAGGTAAATATGCAATTTCATTGAAAAACGTTTCATCAAATTTTTCACTTAATCGAAAACTTTTTACGCTGAAACTTACCAAATTTTTTTGAGTTTTAAAATAAATAGCTTTCATAAGATTATATTCTCAAAAATCAATCAACCTAATAGTAAAAGATTTATTACAGGAAAGTCATGAGAATAACGCCACCACCCTGAAAGGGCTTAAAAAATACTAAGAATAATAACGTAATACGCTCGAAGCGTTTTTAAAAGCAAAACATCGTTGTTTGCGCATCTACAACAGTACCGAACATTATTTATTCCGATTTTCTTACAAAAGCGTATACAACAGAGGAATCACTTTGCTCACGCCCTAGCGCGTCTCAACAGTCCCGCGAGGCGAGTTCGCAGGAAAACTTCATGTTCTTGTTCGGTATTGTCCCTGGATTCAGTTCAGACTGTGTTTACTAGAAATACGCCGTAAATATCAGATCCATCAGTAATGAAAATTCACTGAGCATTCAGCATTATTATTAGGGTAAATATTTCGCCGAAAAACGTTACTTGCAACTAACGTTTCATTTCATCAGAAAGAGTTTTGTCTAAACTAACTTTAAGGAATAATTATAAAACAAACCTTAATAAACATAATAGCTTCTATAACTTTCTCATAAAATTATATAAACGACTTGCGAGGATAAGGTGAAACGTGAAATGTTAATTACGATGTGATAAATGGTTCAATAATCGTTTTTCAGTAAAATGGTGAAATGATAATAACGGTGATCAGCAAAAAGGATGGGAGGACGTGGTGATACAGTCACGTAATTATACTTGTTTATCTACCACTTATGTATAGGTAACGACCCGCTTTTCAATACTAAATGTTAATATTCTCAAAACTGAAATGATATTCGAGATAACCCAGCGCGCAGGCCGCGCTGTAGCCATAACCACATCGTATACTATGTAGTTATAAGATCATTACAGTACAGATCCAGGCCGCCATGATAATTTGGTAAACAAGATACCTGGCTCAATAGTTGCACATGAAACACATGAAAACATGTTAACATGTGGATGTAGATAGTCTATATGTGTATGCAACTGTCCATAATTAGGCCTCGTCGTGTGATCTTAAATGAAACTTGCCTTCGGCTCCTTTGATAAAACCACACTAGTGTTTTAAATCCTTTCATTGTGTATCAGTTGCATAAACTACTATTATTTATTAATAATAATTTTATTTCATTCATTCATCGTCATGCCTCTCGCTTCCTTCATACAGCTGGAACAATGAGCGAGTAAGTGTAGATCATTGGTGCTCTGTGTTGTAAACGATTGTATTAAAGATTTTCATTGGGTACTCTGTGCTACATTGGCCACACCAAAAGACAAACCAATGCCGAGTAAGCGTTATCACTTGACTAACACGAAGATTTGAACCTGTAAGTTGACTTCGTATTTTATCAACTTCCTAACTCCCCCACAATCCCACTTTCTCCAGCATTTTATTTCGTCCACATTCCCGAATCAAGAAAGTGAAACTAAACTATTCATTCATTATTAGTTGCATAAAATTTAAACGACAGGATACAAATTTTTGTCTTCAATTAAGGAATTTAGCACTAGCATGGATGACAAAATGAAAATGTGAACCAAGTGAAAGTAAAACTATAGGGACTCTGCGTTCAAGTAGTATATAGTGTTTTCTTTTAGGAACCACATAGGCTAAAGGAAAATACCTTCCAAAAACTCATTTACTTAATAGTCGTCTAGTTTAATTTAGCGGGCTTGTTTAATAGCGAGATTATGCTTTGGTTTCATTATCTTTTAATCAGATTATTACAATAGCGATTACTCACATCGTTAAAAGCCGAGTACTACTAGCTAAACATGTTTCGGGTACCTTAGTCATGAGAGTCGTCTCTGTTATCTCAGTCTGCGTGTTTAAGATTTTCAGAATAGTTGTGCTCGAGCTCTTTTTAAGTGTACATGAATCTGTTGTTGACTCCTAGATCACTGCAATGCTAACAGTAGCGGAGCGCCAACAAAGATGCTTAAATTCGTTTGCTGAAAGCCGGTTTGGTTTAAGCTCGATCGCTTTCAGGCAAACAAGTTTCTGCGTCCATCCACTGAACCTAAAATCGCATCTCATTTTATCAAGAAGTTGTTTTGCTCACAATTTTATTCGAAGAGAATACGTACTCTGTTTAAATGAGAACTTTTCGGAGTAGAACGTTAGTTTATATGACTCTCCATTCTTTATTATATCAAGCCAAGATTAATGTTAATCTGTTGATCTGCAGCTGTGTGAAATATAAATTATGTTATATTAATGAGCAGCGTACGGCTTACCTGATGTTAAGCAGTCACCGTAGCCTATGGATGCCTGCAACGCCAGGGGCATTACGTACGGTCGACTACAAAGATATGTATCCACTTTTTCACCTTAGTGCATTGTAATAAGGTCCAAAAGTGGATACATCTCTTTGTAGTCGACTGTACGTGTTAATGGCAATTTAAGGATTTCTGCATATTTAGATATGACACCCGTCGTTATACAAATTGATTGGTCTATGATTTGTAACCTATATATATGTCAATGTGGTATGAATACCGATTACTAAAACGATCTTGTGTGTGGGTGTCTGCTCAAGAGCGTCTCAACCACCCGTTTTCGTGTGCTATGAATTTTTAACGGATATCAAACAGGTACGGCGGTTGAAACGCTCTTGGCAGATCGTTTTAGTGATAGGTATCCATACCATTATATTGACGTAGGTTACAAATCATATACCAACACGCCCACCAACATGTCCCCCTACAAACATCACTATCAACTTAAAACCGAATTTTACAACTCGAGCTAAAATTCTTTGCTACAAATAATTTGTTAAATCTTTTACCGTTTTCGCTTAAAGAGAAATAATGTCGCGAGAATCTTTAACGACCGAATCACCTTGAAGGCTCAGGCGTGGCTGACAAGACAAATTGCAGGATAGAGTTGCGCTCACTTTAAAATTTCTGCTTCAGTAAAATAATTCGTGATTTATAGTGGGGTGAAAAATTGGAAGAAGATGGTTTTAAAGGTGCGGCATGACTCTCGCCCACCCTTTATTAACCTACATCCATAAATAGAGGTGGTTCGCAATTCTGTTGTATGTGGTTATGGTTTTTTTTTTATACCACTTAGGTGGCAAACAAGCGTACGGCCTGCCTGATGTTAAACAGTCACCGCAGCCTAAGAGCACTTGCAACGCCAGGGGCATTACGTGCGTTTTGCCGACCCTTTTAAGAACCTGAAAGGAGCACATCCAGGTTGGTTCCATATAATTTAAGTGCAAACCTGATGATGGGATCTGTAAAAAAATTAAGGAAGGAAATATATATGGCGATTTTAGTATTTGGTGAAGTGGAACTGCTAAAGAAGACAACAAAAGGTCATTGGAACTCCTCAACGATGATTGATTTACGGGTTGCGTCGAGATATATCTGGATTAAAATAGCTAAGCTACTTTATAGTCGCAAATTGAAAAGGTCCTGATGAGAATGGTACCATGGCATTGATTTGATGATGGAAATGGAAGGTAAGCACCGGATTTCTTTCATAAAATATGGTATCTAGTCGTGTTTGGGCTTGTTCGAATTGTCACAAGATATACTTAAACTAAAAATTGTGAAATGAATGAAGAAGTGTAGTGAAACAGTATATTGGTAAAGACGGTCACTGTCAAAAGGATGAGATATATACAACACGAAAAAGGCTATAACTAGTGAACGAAGGTCAATCAGAGCTGTAAGCCCCTTGACTTGTCTTCACTTGTATACCAAAACGGAATCTCCATGGTATTGGCTTCTTAGCTGCTAAATATCAAATGGTGGTCTGAATAAACCACCTTTTCTTAACAGCTACTTTTATAATTCCATGTACGACTGTTTCGTCCATGACCGTGACTGGGGCCGCGTCCTCGGCAATGGATGTGCTTTATCGACCGTTCGTAGAGCCGTGTACACTGAACAGGCTGTCGATCGGTCACGTGTCTAAACTGTGTACACTGGACGTTTATACTAGACCTATTCTGTGCTTTTTTTTACCAACAGTTAGTTATTTATCTTATCAAGTAAACCATCAGATTGTTACGTCAATCGCACAGATTAAATCTTTGTATTTTAGTGCTGCACTGAGCGTGTTCTCCCTTTTCGTGTCAAATCCTATTATATCTCAGATGAGCAATTATATCTATTCATTTGGTTTCTCGTCATCAAATTTACCCATTTTGATGAAATTTCGACTTCCAAGTTTATCTATAGATCCTCGAAAACAATTGTCCACCCACCAAACATATGTAGCTCCGTTGCCCAGATTCTGAGTAAATAAGCATAGATGCAGCTTCATCATCATCTTATCCGCTCAAGGACGTCCACTGACTGAAGGCCTCCCAGCCGTGCGCCACCCTCATCCGATGGTTTCTCGCGATCTTCATCGGTCCACCTTGTTGGGGACCTTCCCATGCTGCGTTGTCTCGTCCGGTATGCGGTTGCCACTCAAGAACCTTTTTAATAATAATAATAATAATAATAATTTCTTTATTTCAGGCCGGTTTGCCCATAGCTTGTAAGTTACAGACTTACATAACTAGAGTTAGTACATCTTAACCTAGTTCTCAGTTTTTTTCTTTAATTTTTATTTGGGGTCTTGGTACACAGGGCGATGAAAAGACGCCCAGTGACTGAAAAACGGGCAGTCCCATCTCTCTGCTATATCGGCCAGCAAGCTGTTGGTGCTGGCCCGCAGGCGATGCATTTGTGATGCAATTCTGTGTCTTATTATAGCATGGAAATCATTCATGCGTGCTTCCGCAAACATGGCTGACGCACTGCAAAAGCGTGGCAGCCCCAACAACATTCTGAAACCGTTATTGAATTGAACTCGTAGAGCACTGTAAGCGCGCTTCGTGTAGTTGATCCACAGACTGCACGTGTAAAATGATTGACAATATGACATGAATAATGTTTTCTTGACCTCCACTGTACAACGTGCAAACCTGCAAATCAATATATTAGCTCGTACCGCCAGTACCCTACGTTCCTATTCAATATCGGCGTCGTCCTTTAGATTTTCATTAATTACATGCCCCAGTATTCGAAACTGGACACTTTGTTTAAGGCAATACCGCCAAGTGTCACCGGCTTAACTATTGGCAAGGTCATGTTGCCAGCACGAAAGACGAGTATTTAACTTTTTTTATATTATAGATGAGCCCGTGAGACTTCGCGTATGTGTCACACACCTTCAACAGCTTATTCATTGCACTGATCGAAGGGCTCAGCAGCACCATGTCATAACAACATGGCGTAACTAATAATGTTTACCATTTTACCACCGATTGAACAGTCAACCATGGTGTTGCTGAGCTCGACGATCAGCTGATTAACATTAATGTTAAACAGTAATGGAGATTGAAATAAAACAATTTAACGGATTATATCGCGTATATTATCTCATTTTAGTTCTCATTTTAGTAATGGAGATGTAAGTCCCCCTTGCCTTACTCCACATTTAGCCCTGTAACCGTCCGAGACAGACTTCCCCCACTTAACAAAATTATGCTGGTTATTGTATCAATATTTTTACAACCTCGTTAGTTCTTGAGGAAGACCTGTCTTACGCAACTTTTCCCATAGTTTATCGTACGATACTAGGTCAAAAGCTTTGAAAGATCTAAAAAAGCAGCGCAGACGGGGGTCCTCCTGTCAGTGTAGTACAATCGGTGACCTCACAAAAGTACCCAGGCATATTCGTGACTATGAACGCGCACTGGAACTCACTAGTGGCGTGAGTTCGAACCCCGGTTGTATGTCCCTGTTTTTCCTTTTTTTCATTATTATTTTAAAACGAATTTGCATGATTTACTTTAATATAGGTATGTAACGCCCAGAATATATTTAAAACAAAAAAACAGGGGTTAAGAGGCATTTCATTTCTTCATAAATAATTGCGTAAAATTAAAATCCATTCTTTAATTGACAATTGAAAACGTTCACAATAATTAAAAAAATATCAGTAATTATAAAAGGTAGTTAGTACTTTTCTGAAACCTTTAATTTTTTCAAAATTTAAAACTTTATTCTGCAAGTAAGCCTCGAGGGCACTTTTACACTTAACATTCAATGTTCAAATTTGATTGCCTTATTTTTAACAATTCATTCATCTTTGATATTCGGTGGCAGCACTGGGCGAGCGAGTGTCTCACTAAACAAATTATTCGACCTCTTCAAATTATTATATTCTTGATGGCAGCACTCACCGTGTGTTATTTCATCATCGTCTTGTTTCATTTGCAAATATTGTATTTCTTAAGAATGCATATTTCGCTTAGAATAATTCCCAGCAAGAAGCCAAAAAACATTCTCTGACATCCCTAGTCAGGGTTTGAACCTTCGTCCTTCTGATCCAGTGTCAAGCGCGGTTACCACTAGACCACAGGACAGGTTGGGATCAGCTACAAAATTGCGGACGGGTTGTTTCAAATTAGGGCTAGGGCGCATCATATGTATAATTTTTTTCAACCGTATGAATTCCGTCTCATAACAACCCACAATTTAAGCTATTTATTTGCGGGTATTAGGCAATTACATTAGTGGGCAATGTCGTTAATTATCTATAATTCGACTATTGCTCTCGGAACAACTCACGGTTGACATTACATATTTATTACACTTTTATATTTTGAAAT
The DNA here is from genome assembly GCA_905404275.2 of Hedya salicella. Lineage (NCBI taxonomy): Eukaryota > Metazoa > Arthropoda > Insecta > Lepidoptera > Tortricidae > Hedya > Hedya salicella. The sequence goes on from FR990099.1 coordinate 10,951,625, forward strand.
AATGCTTTAATTAACAGCATTTTTGAAGGTGAAAATAGTGGTGTTGTTTGAAAACAACACGTCAATAAGCTAAATTGCTCATCAATTGCATTTAACGGTAAGTTGAATATATTAATTATATTTTATAAACTTACCTATAGCTCATATATATTAATGATTTTAATGGTCTTTGCCTTCGTTTATTCATTTGTCTAGGATATCAAAGGAAATTATTAAAACTGGTTTACGTATAACATGATATTACATGCTATTTATACTTTTTTATAATTTATAATTACATAACAATTCGCATTACGAATACCTAATAGTATAAGTATTGAGCATTATGAAAATGACGTTTTTCAACACTATAAATGCATTGCATCATTTTATTTTGTTTATGGTCTATTAAAGTTATGAGGATGATTAAATAAAAATAATGTTTCATTACAGAGAAAAACCGTTAGATTGTGAATCAAACGGCATCAGCATGGAGAAACTGAAGATATAGAAAGGAAGCGGCCAAGATTTGCTCCTGTGATGTTTACTCCTCAGTTTGCACGGGATATAATCGCAAGGCGCACTGAAGACCCGTTCCTTTCCACCAAAACGACAGTAAAACAGTGCGCAAACACTTACAAGCATCCAGCAGGATTGAAGACATATGACTAATTTTGTATTTTACCTACCAGAACTAGCAGCAGAATAACATTAGCTTATTGGGGTTGGAAGTCATCATGGGGCCAGGCGAAATTATAGAAGTCGGTGGTCGCATAAATAGTGAAAAATACTTGGTAATTTTCCGTGACGTCATGTTACGAACTGTGCGAGTTGCCTATCCCCAGGGTCAAATATACCTGACAAAAGACCAAATTGTAACAGATTGGCTCGGTTCCCAAAGCGATATCTCAACAGTTATCTGGCCGTCATAAAGCCCAGACTTAAATCTGATAGAAAATGTATGGGGCCAAATGGTCCTTAACTGGGACCTGTCCAACGTGAGGACAAGCCAAAACCTCAGGGACGGTAAACGGCATTAATTAGAGGCTGCAAAAAGTCATCGACAATGACGGCAGAGCCTTAAAGTATTAAGTAATGTAATAAAAAGGATTGTAGTGATGCTATTCTATAAACATTAAACATACAGTTTGTTTTTTTTTATTGTTAGTAAAGTAGGTGCCCGAGTGATGTTATTGTATTTTAAGATGGAAGCGTGTAATGCATGTTTCTATCTACATACATGTTGATTCACTGGGTATGAATATATGAAGATGTTCATTGTGGTTAAAATAAATACTTTAATCAATAGCTACATATAGTTACATTAATTGTAATTGGTTATTTTGTTTCTTTTTTTTTTTTGGGTGTGTTTGACTACACCAGACTATCAAAAAGGTGGCGAAATTCTAGTAAAATGTAACATAAACATAACTAAATAGTTGTTTCATCTGTTAATCGAATTAAAATTGTTTAATGTTGGGGGAATGCAACATAAGTATGTTTACGAAATAAGTGTTTTTTATTATATGTTTTCTTTCTTATTTATACCCTTATACGACCAAAATATCAGAATGTGAAGGCTTGCCAAGATTAATTCCAGATGGCGTGACCATAGCGAAGTCACTCATAATACTTATAAGGAATTTGTCCATCATATTGTCATTAATGATGATTTATATACATCACACAATTTACTTGGCTTATTTTAAAAATAACTGTGGCATTTTGACAGTAGTCATCCCCATTTAACGAATTAAAATGGCATTAGCAGAAACCAGTAAGTAAAGTTTGCCAATGCGGTCTCCGTTAGATGGCGCTAGTTAAGTATGATCAAAATTGATCACATTTTATAAAGCGTTGAAAACCATCTTTAATAGTGCCCACAGAAAAGGTTCACATTGGTATTATTTAAGTTTTATTTACTAATTCTATAACGAGCAGCGGAGCCAGCCACACATACACCGAACATTCCAGTGCGCGTCATCGCAGCGCGGCAGAGCGGCAGGCGGCGGCGTGTCGTTTACCGTTACCCAGTCACTATAAAACTCGACGGGTCCGCCGTACGGGCAGCCCCGCCACAGCCCAAGGTGCCCAAAGTGGTAGCACAGGCCCCCCTGCACCCCTCCACGGGGGGTGCAAGAGAAGACAAGGATTGTACGGGCAGCTGTGTCTTGTCATCGCTCCAGTAGGAAGGTTGTGGCCTAACTACGAGCTATCGCAAGATTCCGCTCTCCCGCGGCTCAGAGTGTTTCCACGCTTTTCGAGACGCATAGGTTCCCCCCGCTCCTGGGTGTTTAGTTTCGGTCGCTATTCCGGTGATTCGGAGCTGAGTCCCGTATTATCCCCAGCGCGAAGTGTTTGCACGCGTATCGTCGCTGCCCAGGGAGAAATTCAGTACTTACGCTCCAGTCGGGCTTGTCTGTCGCGCGGCGCGTTTTCACGCGTCTGGATCGCTGGGACAAGTCCGGGAATCCACCCTCCCTGCTCGGTGTGTTTTCCACGCATCTAGAGAAGAGGGGTGGCTTGCTGCGAAGGGTACCGACCGAGATTTCTCATCCCTGTGTACTAACAGTTCCCCGACGGGACGCTAACCTAACGCGTAGCTGGGACTCCGAGTCCCCTGGGAATTAGACTTAAGGATAGGATATTTATTATTAATAAACAGGCATAAAAGCCCTTCGATTGTAATTAAGTATAAATCCGTGTTCTGATTTAACCTGCATCCCTTGCCTCCCGACTTGAGCTAGTTCAGGAAACCCTCCAGATCCCGTCTGGATCGAGGGATATGTGCGAACGTCTGGACCGAGGCTAGCTTCCATCCAGACGCTACGTTACAATTGAACAATTTATAAATTACCAGTCGAACAAAAAAGTCTTTGCAATTTTTAACATATGGGCATAGATGTAATGTTTTAACTACGGGAACTTTCTACATTTCCATTAAAGTTAGAATTATCTCTTATTATAATTATATTGTTATTTATTATTTATTTTTTTCCTTTTTTTGACGCCTAGTCATCCTATCTCTGAAAGTATGTAAGTAAGTAATGTATACTTAACCTTAATCCTAAATATCTTAGACCCGGAGACAATATATTAAATCTCCCTATAATATCTGCCCAAGTATTTGTCTGTTGTATTAATACTGTTATTAACTTTAATGTAATTATGTAGATTGCGAATGTTTTTCTGTTTATTCTAAAATCAGACATGTAACGTGCCCTTGAGGCCTGCTAGTAGAACGAAGTTTTTAATTTGATGTAAAAAAAAATATATTTTTTTTCTCTCTACATCATATATGAATACTAATATAAGAATAATAGAAACCATTTAACTAATTAAACACAACAAAAACAGAAAAAAGTAAGTTGAGCCAGGTTTCGAACCTGAACACCGTTGGAAATGTGTACCGATTGTGCGTTCAAAACCACGAATATGCCTGGATACTTAAGTCAGGTCACCAACTGTACCTGACGGTGTGCTTTAGAACCAAAATGGTACTCTTGTCTTTCGTCTAACACTGAGTGTCTGCTGAGGTGACGCTCCAGCACACCGTCAAGAACCTTCGCTACAATTGTGGCTAACTAGATTGGCCTATAGTTATTTAGATCGGACACGTCGCCAGTTCTATTTTTCACTAACGGTACAACAACGGTTCTTAAAAGCTCGTCTGGTAGGTAGGAGTGTCTTAAACTAAAAGTAAAAAGCATAGCCAATAGTCTGTGGATATGGTGGCCAGCGTGTTGCAGGGGCTCGATGCTTAGCCCATCGTGCCCTGGAGATTTCCCCCGAGTAATTTTTTTTATAACAGATGCAACGTCTTTAGCGGTAATGAGAACAGGGGGGCTCGCACAGTCAGCAGCAGCATCTAGACCCTGCACATCGCTGGTCAGTCTCGGCTTTATCCTGAAATGATTTTGAAACATGTTGGCTATGTCTTTGTGGTCATTACAGCCACCCACCCACGCACACCGGGAGACTCGCCCTAGCCTTCATATTGTTGGTTTCTTTCCAAAATGCATTGACATTTTTTTCTTTATGAGAATTAACGAGTTTGTCCATTTTTGTTTGTTCCTCGTTATTCTGATGGAATTTCAGTTTACTTTTAAAATGTTTTTTGGCTGTAACCATTAAATCATATATTTTTGCTCCAGCGGCCATCGGTGCTAGGAGCAATGTGCCCCGCCCACTGCCACTTAATTCTAGCAACTCTTTGAGCTAATTCGACGGCCTCGGTTCTTGCGCGGATCTCTTCATTTCTGATTCGATCACGCACGGAGATTCCAAGCATAGCTCACTCCGTCGCCCTTTTAGTGACTTTGAGCCTTCTCATGAGGCCCATAGCAAGTGAGAACGTCTCAGTGCCGTATGTCATCACTGGGAAAGCACACTGGTTAAAAACTTGTCTTAAGACACTGCGGTATTTGGGACGCGAAGATATTAAAAGTAGCTTAAACGCAGACGCAGGTTAAATCCAACTAATAGTTCATTGATTTTCATATTTTTAGGGTTCCGTAGTGGAAGGGTAAAACGAGACCCTATTACTAAGACTCCGCTGTCTGTCTGTCCGTCTGTCACCAGGCTGTATCCCATGAACCGTTATAGTTACACGATTGAAATTTTCACAGATGATGTATTTTTGTTGCTGCTATAACAGCAAATACTAAAAACAGTATAATTTAAGGTCTATCTGTCTATGTCAGTAACCAATATAAAATAACCGAACACCGCATACACTTTGCTTAGGAGTAGGGGCTCTGCTCACACTGGATTTTCCTAGATTCGGCCATTTTTAGCGTATATTTTGTACGGAACCCTCGGTGCACGAGTCCGACTCGCGCTTGGCCGGTTTTCAGTATATACCTTTATGTCAATCCAACCCAATATCGTACATAATAAAACAGTAAGCTGCATTTGACACGAGCACTGCCTCGCTGTAGCGGGTACTATCGACCCTATGTAAATCGGGCATCATTTGCTGCAACCGTTTGTCCAACCGTTCACCGGCCTTTGTGTTGCCATAAATTAGCGCTCAAAGTACAGCGCCATGGTTCCGTTATTGACGTCCAAACGGCCTTGACGTGTGTACCTTTCTGCATCGGGTCGAAAGAGCCTTATGTGAGACCATACGTAGAAAAGAGTAAATGACTTGTTTTATCATCATTTCGTTGGATGGCAAAATATACTCGTAAGATACATGAGCTTCATCTTCTTTATCAGAAGCAAAAATAAACTAACCCATTAAGATAATGACATTAAAAGCAAAAATAGTAAAAATAAAAACAAACAACCTACATTTCTATTGCACCGTCGGAATTTCTATTTCCGTTTCCCTAATGACGACCTGTATCTTCGTTAACGAACGTTTTTCTAAGAAGCAGTTTTCCCGGTTTATTTATAAAATTATAGATATTTACTCTCTAACCCGTCAGAGATAAATTTAAATCTATGCTAAGACTAAGTACTGCTTTAATTATAAGTTAGCTGGAAAAACTCGGTATTAAATACATAGTAATTCACGTTGAGATTGTGTTTAAGGCTTTTGAGACTATAATAATTAACTGACGACCGGTTTAGCTTAGTGGGAGTAACGTTGCCTGTGCAGCTGAAGGTTGGTTCGAATACTGGAAAGGGCAAATTCACCCACTCACGTTCAGTTGTGTAAAATAAACTTCGCTGAATGGATTGAATTACTATTTTTATATATTTTTTAACAACGATATTTTCTCTTTTTAGAGTTCCGTACACAAAGGTTAAAACGGGACCCTAGTACTAAGACTCCGCTGTCCGTCTGTGTGTCTATGTATGTAGTCGGGTAAAAATTACGAGTATATGCTATACCTAACTATCTGTGGAGACACGGCTACCTGTATACCAGAAATAATAGTTGTAATTTGTTTAGTCGATTTGGCGTGATGAAGTTAAAACGACACATACATACAAACATACAACAAATCCGAAAAATATATTTTCCGTTTTAGTGACCCCAAATAGTTTTTACATCTTTTTTTTCACAATATCTTCAATGTTTAGTTTTTCAACTTTATAAAAGTATAGATTATATATTGATCTATCCTTGCCTGGAACAGTCAGTGGCAAAAATTTGTAAACACCACTTAATCTCATAAATATATTTATTATTACTATGACAGTAGAATTGGTGTGTACATATTTTTGAAGCATTTTGTGTGTATTTTGTCCTTGACTGTACTTTACCTGTAGTACAAGCTTTGCTTAGTTTGGGACTAGTTTGATTTGTGTGACATTGTCCCTGATATTTATTTTATAAGCATTTATCCGTGGCTTCACGCAATGCATAACCCAGGATGCATAATGAAGCTTTCCCCCCCATTGGAGCTATTGGCCTCATTAAAGCTATGAAGCTGTCAAAACAGCCAAGCACGGCCGGAGGCGGCGCAAATAGTTGCGGCGAAGCTACGCTTAGGGCACGCTATAGACTCATTTTAGGCCTACCTGTGACCTAGTCAGTATTTCAGGAAGTAGGTAACTATGTAAAATGATCTTCCTATGTAAATATCAATAAGGTAGATTAAGTAATTTTAAATTTGTGCTATTTTAGTAGTAGCTGTTAAGGCACAAATGTTTTGTAAAATTAAATAAATTAATAAATAATCCGATGATGGAGCCGGATGGTGGTCACAGGAACTTTGTAATACAATAACACAATAGTACCGAGTATGGGCTCTTTAGAACCGTCTCGGTGAGTAGTCGAGGGATGTTCAAAGGAAAGTCTAAAAGCGTGTCACTAAAATGTTTTTTTTAAAGAAACTTATTTTATCATAGTTATTTTAACCTGGGTGGGTTTTTAGGGCTCCGTGCCCAAAAATTACAAACGGAACACTATAAACGAGCTTCCGTTGTCTGTCTGTGGGTACGAGTATATCTATCAGTTTGTATTTATGAAGTTCACTCTATGATACCAATAAGTATGTTATAGCTCGACGAAAGGATATATATAGCAAAGGAAATGTAAAGAGATGCATGTTGAAGGTGTGTATGCGAACCTGTTGGCCTCATCGGGGTTATTGTTAACAGCCAAGCCCCGGCTGGGTGCGGCACGAATATTTACGGGTAAACTACACTCAGGACTCAGGGCAATAATTTCATCATAATTCTGCGTCGACAGATTGATATTTATTTACAGAAAGAGGTTAGTTAGTTCAGGAAATGCGTCGTAATGCATTATGAAGTTACATACTACCCTGTTGGCCTCGTCGGAGCCAGGACTTGTAGCCGGTTACAAATAAACCGGTATTTATATAGGTTATACCGGTTAATTATTTAGGTTGCGATCGGACGAATATCATATAGTCAAAGCGCTCTCTAACCGGTTACCATGTTCGGATACGGGATCAATGACCATTGTCGCGTCGATAGTGGCGCAACGACAGTCAACTACATGAAAAATGTAATCTGTAGCAAGCAAACGAATCCTGTCCAAGCGAGCCGTTATTCGGACTCCACTCGCACGGAGGAACCGCTTTCTAACCGGTAAATGGATTTCACTCCCTGTTTTGTGCTCCGAGATATTAACCGGTTAGAACGATGTTATTGCGAGCGTAATCTTTATTATGGGTAAGGCTCTCAGAGTGGCGCTTGGCCTTGATTGCAGCGCAGCTATCGTAAACAGCCAAGAAACGGATGGGGGCAGCGCGAATGGTTACGAGGAAGCTACACTCAGGGCAGCAACTTATTTCAGCATTGTTCTGCTTTGACCGATTGTTATTTATTGAAATAAAACAATTTAACGGATTATATCGCGTATATTATCTCATTTTAGTTCCCGACGTTTCGGAAGCTTTCCAGCTTTCCATGGTCACGGGAGGACGATTGTTATTTATTTACAAGAGGGAAGATAGCGCGGGAAATGCATAGCAATGCATTATAAAGGTGCAGCTTGCTGCCCTGTGAGCTTCATCGAAGCTATCGTAAACAGCCGAGCCCCGGGTGGGTGCGGCATCCATGTTTACGGGGAATCTACGCTCTAGGCACGTTATTTACCGGCAACTTATCTTATCACAAATAGTTCCATCGTGGTGGTATCTTTTAAGGGATCCATGCTATCACTGATCTCTTCTGTCTTATGGCAATCCATAATAGATTAATAATAATATGATAACAATAAGTACATTCAGTTACTATTTATTTAATCTTTATTGCACAAAAGAAAGCTTATTGTATAAAAGGTGAACTTAATGCCATAAGGCATTCTCTACCAGTCAACCTTAGGGCAAAGCAGAAAAATTGTGGGCGGTGCGGTGCTGAGGCTTGCAAAACTACTAAAACACATATTTATAAACTTGAATACATGAATAACATAAATATATATAATACAAATACTATAATCCGCTGTAAGGAATAATACAGCGCAGGGAATGTATTTGTATAGGAATGCATTATGAAAATGCAGCTTGCGAACCTGTTGGTCTAATTAACGGTTTAGCTTGTTGTTAGCGTTAACTGCCAAAGCCCGCCAAATGGTACGAGTACGAAGAAGCTACGTTATTTTTACTGCCTGCTTGTTTCATTATATTTTTTCTGTATTTATATTATACCTAGTGAGATATTTCGTTATGACTACAAAATACGCAATACATTTTTATTACATCGCTTATAACATTTTTGCCAGAACTTTGCTGGTTACGTGCGAAATTTTATTTACAAGTGCTACCCATCACCATACCCCCTAGAACATCTTCTACCGTAAGCCACGACTCAGTTAAATGGTAGCCTTATAATGGTAGTACAGTCAGCTGCAAAAATATATATTATGACTAGAAGATGCCTGCGATTTCGCCCCGCGTTTTTTCAGCAGCGTAGTCGGGTAAAAAATATTCTATAATCAATGTACAGTATTTTTTTTTTATACTACTAAGCTGGCAAACAAGCGTATGGGCTGCCTGATGTTAAGCAGTCACCGCAGCCTATGAGCGCTTGCAACGCCAGACACATTACGTGCGTTTTTCCGACCCTTTAAGAACCTATTCACTCCCCTGTTGAAGAACCCCATAATGTTACCTCCACGGAAAACATTTCATTTTTACAACATTACGAGTATAATAGTGTAGAAAGTCACTTCATAAGTATCTTCTCTCAACTCTGTTGACGGGTAATAGAGTCCAGCAACAATTTTTCTGAACGAGTTAATTTTTTTTTATTATTGTATAGGGGGCAAACGAGCAGACGGGTCGCCTGATGGTAAGCGATCACCGCCGCCCATAGACACTTGCATCACCAGAGGAGTCACAAGTGCGTTGCCGGCCTTTCAGGTGGGAGTACGCTCTTTTCTTGAAGGTTTGAGGATCGCATCGGTTCGAAAATACTGCTTATATCGTTTTGCAGCTGACGGCACTAGTGGATGTTCTTAATGTTTGCACCTGTACTTGTCATACACTTGAGAACAACTTAGCGCAACAGTCAGGTACCTCGTCAATCTTCGCCGAGGCAAGTTTTACGAGTGCTCGAGATTAAATTTGTGACGGCACTCGCACAGGAACGCGGGACGAGTTTATGGAGACTGGCTTTTGTTATGAAGATAACTCTCGAGTATCTTTAACGACAGTTCATTGAAATACATTTAATTGGCACACATATTGGCATACATACGTTTGCTGAAGAGAAAAAGTCATAAACCGTCTTTTTTTCTTCAGCGAAGTCGGGTAAAAAATATCCTATAACCTTCTGGAGATACCCAGCTATCCATGTACCAAAAATAGTTGAAATCTGTTTAGCTGATTTGCCGCAATGAAGCCAGAACGACACACAAACATTTCATTTCTACAATTTTATAATAGTATTAGAAGACGCCCGCAACTTCGTTCGCGGAGGAGAAAAAGTCAACACCCCTAATTTTCTCTTCAGCGTAGTCGGGTAAAAAGTATCCTATAACCATCTGGAGATACCCAGCTACCCGTGTACCAAAAATTTATGAAATCTGTTTCGCCGATTTTGCGTGATGAAGCCACAACGACACATACAAACATACAAAAAATCCATAAAGTTTATATTTTTCGTTTTAGTGACCGATGAGTTCGAATAGTCTGTAACAACTTTTTTTTTGAAAATATATCTTCTGTGTACAGACATTTCATTTTTACAACTTTATATTAGGTAGTATAAACTAGAAGATGCCCGCAACTTCGTTCGCTGAGGAGGAACAGTCATAACCCCTCTTTTTTTATCTAGTAGAAATCTCGCTAATGAGCTTTGACATGCTTTTAGGTATCGTGTTGACATGACATTTGGCAAGGGTTCGTGGTTCCGTTGCCAATGCAGTATGGAAGTACAGTCAGCATCAAATTAGTACATATCCAAATGGCCTTCTACTCATACTCATACTCATTTATTTATAAGGTATTTTGCAACTTTACATGTCAGATTTTATAAATTACATTATCAATTTCATTCCCATTAAATTAACATTTGAATATCACAATACCATTTGAAGTTATACCATAAAGAATTATACAATAAGTAATCAAATAATCGGGAATATTTAAATAAACTCGTACAATAATCAATAAAATTATCAATAAATTAGGTAGGTACATTAAAATAAATATCATTATATGTCATCATCAGGATTATAAAATTCTTCATAGCTGCAGAACGCTCGGGAGCCGAAAAAGGATGATTCTCAACAAACGGACCGTGGAGATACGCTCTTTTGCTAGCGCACTTTTTAATGTATTTTTTACCATCTGTAATGCATTTTTCGTACGGACGGCTGCCCTACACTGAGCATGGTCAACATGCACTTGGCCGGATTTTTTATTGTTTGTAGGTGATATGTATTAATTGTGTGCGTTTGTAGAAATAGGAATATTTCCGTAGTGTGCTGTACGTGTTTACCTATTAAATATAAAGATCTGACGCGTGTATTTACTTTGGATGTTAAAATTTGACGATGACTCTCTAACTGTACAGAGGGGATTACATATTTTTATTTCCCTTGTGATAATAAATGGCGAAGATATTGCGTAATTTGCAGTTGCAACATCACGTTCCGTAGCCAAAATAGCAAAAACAGGACCCATATACTTTCGTCATGTCTGTCCGTCTGTATGTACGTCTCAGGTATTTTAATCAATAACTACGAGATGTAAATCAATTAAATTTTGAGGATAAGTGAGCCTCGATTTAGTTTGGTAGTTTAATAACAAAATAATAAAAACCGTGGGTCTAAAAATATGAAAAAAGTAAGGTAGGAGGTACAATATAAGTACCGTTTTTGAGTTATTGCCGAAAAACTACGCTTCGGAGCAAAAACACGTAAGCGCCACGTTGAGACGCTCTTTTGCTAGTGCACTTTTTCATATTGTATTTTTTTTCATCTGTAGTACATTTCTTTGTAGCAAAAGGCTACGGAACCCTATATCGACCATGGTCCGATATGCTATTGGCCGGTTTTTTATTCCAGCTTGGTAAGAAATTGGTCTACCACCTATATAACACACATGAAATAGAGTCGAAGAGGTTGCAAACCATTTTTTTGGCCGACCGTACCAGAAATGGTTGAAAGCCGTCTAGCCAGTTTTGAGGTGATGCCGCAAAGCCACATGCATAGTTACAAACAATCAAACAAAATCTGTATTTCTTACCTTTTTTTAAAATGTCTTCAATATACAGTCACTTAAATTTTATAATACACTCGGAGCTCTATACGATAGTATCAGAAAAAAAAGGTGTCATACTGACACCAACCCCATTATTATTTTTAAGTCCAAAAAACTGTGTCCATTTACGGACCAATATCTCAGTAATTATCAAGTTTAGAGATAAGTTGCCCATACAAAACACGCTTATTTTAGCGTCTTCTATACGATATCATCATAAAATAGATGCCATAATGACACCAACCCCATCGTTATTTTTTATTTTCTGCACCTCATTTGCTTTAGTCTAACTTATTTGATCAAAATACAGTATTAACGATTTCAAAAAGTGAAAATAAAATTAAAATGGGCAAAAAAATACGCATGATATAGGCCTTTTAAACTACTAATTAGACAACGATTTGACAGAGAGGTCCGACACGTACTGTTACGTCATAGTGCACTCCGGCCATACAAACTCCATATCAAATTATGTTTTGCTTGAAAGAGATAGAATAAAATGTTTGGAGGCTTAAATCTTGTTTAATTTTACAGTTATTCGAAAAAATATTTTTATCTACTGTTTGTTACACGAATGAGCTAAAAGCAAAAATAAAAATTCATGCATACTACTGGTTCAGACAAGATTCTAAGATGTATTGGAGCAATAATATTTATACAAGCCAAGTCTGTCTTCAACACCTTGTGAAAACCACCAACGTCGTAATACTGTGTATTCAGACTGTGCGCCCCGCGCGTGCGTCTCTTTTAGAGATAGAATGAAATGTTTGATGGCTTATATCTTGGTTGCTTTTATAGTTATACGAAAAAATATTTTCGTGTACTGTTTGTTTTATGAATTTTAAAAGCTCATTCATAAAACAAACAGTACACAAAAATAAAAAATCATACATATTCCCTATTGCCAATGCAGTTGAGTTTTGCGAAAAAAAGTATATTAAGATTATGTAAATAGAACTAGTGTCAGATAATAAAAAAAATGCAGTTATTAAATTAGGATGAACCGACATTTTTGCTCTAGAATGTATATATTATGTAGATTTAGGATGTAGATGGCGATAGATAGTCGTAATTATAACGCTGCTTATCTAAAGAAAATCATCATGAAACTTCAGTTTTGATAGCTCTTAAGTATAGTTGATCCTTTTAATAACTCCTCGCAGTCTTTGGAGCCAGTCAAACGTACGGGCTTTGCTGAAGGCTTAAACTTTATTGTATTTACCTCTCTTCTTTACAATTTAGGCTGTAATCTTGGCATTTTTGATAAATGCAGCGTTATTAAAATGGCTCATTTAGGGCGGCTTACAATTTAACTAAACACGTTGAAATCGTTAAATGCGATTAGTTAACATAATTGCGTTTAGTGACGTCTTGCACCAACGAAGCTGTTTTGAAGATTATTTAACTAAACGCTTTTAATGTGTCGCTAAAACAGTTTCCCTAAGTTTCGTTGTATGTAAATGGAAAAATACGCCATTCTTACCAAAATTAATCATTTCCACGAGACAAGTATGCGTGAATAGGGAACGGGCCGTTTAATTTGACACAAAGTGACGTTCGCACATTTCAAAATCTTATTTGCTGGTTGTCATTGTCAAATCGAACTAAAATGAAATATCGTAGGTAATTATTTAAACATTGTTGGATTTGAATTTAAGCTGAGTCTCGATTTTGTGCAATAGTATTTGTACGGTATCTTTTCGTAGTCGGAACCTTCTTACGATTTTTATGTCAATGAGTTTCGCAAATAAATTAGTTCTCGTATTAATGTACCGTAGTATAACAGGTCTATTTATGAATTCTTATATCCTCATCATCGTCAGAATGAAAACTTGAACTATCCATTATTATTTAATTAATAGTTGCACCAAATTTTAAGCAATCCACGCCAAATATTACAAATATAACCTGTCAAAGTAAACGTCAAATTCATTATAAATGTGACCTTGCCCGGGCAGACAACTCGTCTCCACTCTAGAACATTTCTGCCGCAACGGCCGTCGGTTCTTCGAACTATGCGCCCATTACGTGATTGACTCTACTAAGCCTAAGTCAAAGTCAGATCATTTTATTCAAATTAGATTCGTTAAGAATACTTTTTGAAGGTCAATAACATATTTAGGTTGTAAGCATTTTACAAAAGACATTTCTAAGTAGTTAAGCAAGTGGATACCGCGTCTGACCACACGTGTTGGTCAGATAAATATTCATCTAATGTATAGTAGTAGGCTTTCTTTTTGTGGCCGTGGCCTTGAATCTATTTTCATTCATATTTACAATATGCTCTGGTAATTTATTATAATAGCATGTACAGACTCCCACGAATGACTTTTGAATATTACTTAGTGTAGTATTTATTCCTATCAACTTATGTATGTTTATATCTAGTAATTACATTATGTATACGTATATGTCACATCTCCTATACTGCTAAATATCTCGATCCCTCCGTCCCTCTCTCGCGCTCTATCTTCCTAGCTGTATCTTATCTATGTCCCATATGGCGTGGCGGCGGGGACATCTTTTCTTACTTTTTTCTTCACACGTAACTACACTTACTTTTTACGTTTTAAAGATCTAAATTAAATTGGAGAAACAAATAAATCTGATCGTGATCATTTAAATTCAGCTTTTTTTATGACATAAGAGGCAAACGAGCAGACGGGTCGCCTGATGGGAAGCGATCACCGTCGCCCATAGACACTTGCATCACCAGAGGAGTCACAAGTACTTTGGTAACGTTGGCGAAGCAGGTACCTAAATGCTCCTCCATCAAAACAATTCAACAGAATTTCACATCTATACTATTAAGAAGTTATGAAAATGAAATGTGTACCTACATTGAAGATATTTCCAAACAAACATTTCAGCTGTTTTCGTTAGTTGATGACCATCCACAAATAGTTATATTGATACTTTTTGCCCGACTATGCTCTGGCTCAAAAACGAGGGTTATGACTTTTTCTCATCCGCAAACGAAGTTGCGGGCACCTTTTAGTTTATAATTAGTAGGATTATAAAAGACCCAGTACCTAACAACACGGCTATCTGTAAATACGAATTAACAAATAATTATTTAAATTTTATTAATCCTCCCAATTGCTTCGCTATAATTCTTGAACTTTACCGGCTCGTTGTATTTTAATTAAGCTACACCGTCCCGGAGGCTAAACTTAAACCTAGTGTCTCAGCGAAGAAAGGAATAAATGTTTTACGGTCGCTACGAAAGTTAAACCGTTTTAAACTGGCCCTAGATATATTTAAGACGGGTTAGTTCACATTTATATTACACTAAAAACTGCCCGCAACTTCGTTCGTGGAGGAGAAAAAGTCATAACCCCTCTTTTTTTCATCAGTGTAGTCGGGTAAAAAGTATACTATAACCATCTGCGGATACCCAGCTACCAGTGTACCAAAAGTAGTTGAAATCCGTTAAGCCGATTCGGCGTGATGAAGCCACAATGATACATACAAACATATATATATATTTTGATTCTGTGACCTCCAAGTCGTCTTTTACAATCGTTTTTTTGAAAATATCTTCAATATACAGACACAAAATTTTTACAACTTTATAATCTAGCTTTTGCCCGCGGCTTTGCCCTCGTAGGTACTAAGCGTAATTCGTAATTCTAGAAAAAAGGAGGTTCTCAGTTTGACCCGTATGTTTGTATTACACGTCCGGCACGTTGGATATTAAAATCGTCGTTGTTTTCGTAATCAGTGACCCGATAAACCATAGAAAGTAACCATGTTGATTTTCAGACTTTGCCACAAGATTTGCCCCTTTAAGGGGCTGAATTCTCAAAAAACCAGAAACACTTGCTTATTCAATTATCGTTAGTAATACTCCTGATGATTCGAATGCAATTGTCTAACTAATTTTGTTTCCCCATACAAGCTTTAGACCCCAATTTTACCCACTTAAGGGTGAATTTTGAAAAATCCTTTCTTAATGCAGCTCTAGAAACCTACGTGCCATATTTGGAGTCTTTAGAATCAACAATTTGGACTGTGCGTTGATATATCAGTCAGTCAGTTAGACTGTTTCTTCTTTTAAATATTTATTTAGAAGAAGATAATAGAAGAACTACGGCTGAAATACTGATCCTTCTCAGTTGTGACATCGAAATCTCTATCGATTATATTTCAATACACTATTTTGAATCAAAATACTCAGACTTTATTATACCTATACTTATCAATGACAAAACTAAAAAATAATCGAATTAAAACAGGTACCTAACAAAATTCTGGCCCGTAAAGCATGGTTCCAAAAATGCTGGCAGCATTTTCCCGATGTATCACAACGCGAGCGTTGATCTAAGAATTTGCGAAACTTGGCCGTGCCGGTATTGTGATACGCATGTTAATAGCACATTAATTAAACAAAATTACAGACCATTCGTTGATTAATCACGTACTTCTTTATCACACCATAACACTTCAGAGATAACCGCTATCATCATGCTAATAATAAGCACATTCATTTGTTTCTGAGCACGTGTCTGCATTTCATTCATGAGTGATTCTTAGAATCCACACGTGTCTAAACAAACTCGAGAGCAAACGTTTCGGGTCACCCTAATTGAAATAATAGCAATAGATTTTTATTATTACTAAGCACTACTTTTGTTTACATCTTATAATATATAAGCAATAACCGCGAGCTTATCATAGAAGAGCTTATCGACACGTTTGTGTTATTGCAAATATTGTAATAGATACACGAGTTATTTCGAAAAAATGACTGACTTCTGAGTTTATTTCGGCTTTCTTCTCCTCAGTGGTCTCCTCTTGGGAAACGCCGTAGAGTCAGACTTGTAAAAGTGCCCTTGCCGCCTACGTACAGAATAAAGATCATATAACAGATAATAATATCAGGGTCTTGGATGTATTTTATGTATGTAAGTATTATAGTTTATCTATATACCATGAATATCGTCCTCTAGTGTGTCCATAGTACAAGCTTTGCTTAGTTTGAAACTAGGTCGATTTGTGTAAAATTTCCCTGATATTAATTATCATGCTTAAAAAATAACAATAGCAAAAATAGTACATTTCGATGCTAGTGCGGAAAGCATGTCATTACTTCACGAGCACCGAGACATGACATTTCCGCACGTGTATCGACCGACGTTTTTTAATACAAAAATTAAGGAAAAAAAAGTAAGGAATTGCTTTCAGTAAAAAAAACGACTCTTCTTTGACAGGCGTTTTGGCAGCTATACCGTTCCATTCAGACAACTTATTAAGAACGGTTTTTCAATACTAATAAAAAAGAAAAACAAAATTATCAAATATTAAAATAAACGTGTTATAATGATGAAAAGGTAAGTAATAAAATATAAAATATATTATGTACATTTTTCGTATTCATACATTAACAGTAGGTTTTTATGTTGATAAAGTTTACGTTTAAAGGAATCTAATATTTACACTCGTCAAAAAGTAGTCATGAATTGGAACAAGAAGGTATAAATTTAAATAAATTGGAAAAGTGAAAAGCACTTTTTCGCGAAAACCAACTTTGCGCACGCTAAACAGCTAACGTAAAGTAGCACTTTTTGAGTAACTGTATTAAAAAATACGTTTTTGGCGATATCTCGCTCCTTTAATGACTTTTTTTTCATGGACTGTTACGCAAAAAAAATATAGCAGAATTAAAAAACTGTACAGCCCTGGACTTTTGGTGATGATGGTGATCATGATATTTGATTCGAAATTACTATAAAACCGGCCAAGTGCGAGTCAGACTCACACACCGAGGGTTCCGTACAAAATATACGCTACAAACGGCCGTATTTATGAAAACCCAATGTTATCAGAGCCCTACTCCTTAGCAAAATGTACGCGGTGTTTGATCATTTTATATTAGTTATTGACATAGACTGACACAGTTTTTAGTATTTATTGTTATAGCGGCAATAGAATTACATCATCTGTGAAAAATTCAACTATCTAGCTATTACGGTACATGCGATAAAGCCTGGTCACAGAGTGACAGACAGACAGACGGACAGCGAAGTTTTAGGAATAGAGTCCCATTTTAACCTTTGGCTACGGAACTCTACAAAGTCAATGTATAGACTAGAATTTCCTCTTTCTTATCCCAAATCTGATCTAAGCCTGTGTTATTCCTGTAAAAACTCAAAACTATTTTTTTCTTCACTTGATTTGACTTGCCTAGAGAATATCAGCTTAAAGACGAACTTGTTTTCGCTAAAACGCAAGTTCACTTAGATTTAATTACTAACTAATGTTTGAACAAACTCTTAATAAAGTTGAGACGAAGTAATAGACTTGGAAGAACTTTCGAGGCGAATCATTTATCTTCAACTAATATGGGTGGAATCAAGTGGAACAATTAATCAAATTCCAGAAACAAATAAATCAAGTCCTGCCATCGCTCGCGGGGTTTAATTTTTAATTGGACTTGGTTTAAATTTGGAAGCATCCGTTCCATCTAGAGGGTGCCAATTGAATAATACATTAAAACAAATAAGATATTCAGTAGATTGCTCAAAAACAGTATATCCGCCCATGATGAAAATAATTTTGGGTTACTATATGCTACTTTCAGAGCGATTATTTCCAAAACAAAAACATTAATTAAAAAAAAATATAGACACCTCATTTTTTTTTAAGTAACTGTCGAAATATGTGCCATACGTTGCTATATGCTAAAAATAATGTTTAGCTTCGGTTTTGGAAATGTTTTTTTTTCATTCTTTAACTATCTAATTCAAAACTGTGCCCGGCATATATATATAGGAAGTTTGTATACTTGTTAAACTTCATCCAGAGTTTTTTAAGCATGTGTAAGTTTTACTACGAGGTATCCTATCATAACCAACTTGCAATTCCGCCTAACAGTTCTAAATTGTACAGCAACAACGCATATTGTATGTCAGGTAGTATCTACAATCGGTTGCTAAATGACATTAAAGAACTGCCACTTATCATATTGAAAATTCGATAAAAAAAAACCGGTCAATTGCGAGTCGGGCTCGCGCACCGAGGGTTCCGTACAAATTTCACTTACCCTAACTTTATCACCCGGTACCGTTTGAGTTAAGTTTGCACCTGATATCATGCATACAAGTCAGGTGCAAACTTAACGCGCCCGGGTTGTTCAAATAGGTTTTTTACAAATAAAAAGAATAGCTAGTTAGAGACATGGCTATACTTTTTGTGTAATATTTATGTTTATTAATACAAATAATGAAAATTGCAAAATTTTCGATTGGTAGACTTCTGAAATTTCACAAAAATGTGTGGTTCAGCCGTTTCATTACGATACCCCATTTGACCCAGTAGCTAGACTTCCCTCATATTCGTCGTTTTTTAGAAAATAAAAATATATTTTTTAATATATCCTGTTCAATACATGTGGTTGTGGGCTGACCATGTTTATAAATATTCCAAATTCCAAATATTTAGCAATAGTAGTTTTTGAGATATAGCGCTTTAATAGTCGGACAGACAGATAGACATACAGACAGACAGACAGAGTCACACCATAAGGGTTCCTTTTGTACCTTTTTGGTACGGAACCCTAAAACTGGCTAATACACCTTTATTTGTGTTTTTTCAAAAAATGGGTAGTTTGCACAAATTGTAACTTTGACAGAGGAAAATACATCTTTTCTCAGTCCTCCCGTGACCATGGAAAGCTGGAAAGCTTCCGAAACGTCGGGAACTAAAATTAGATAATATACGCGATATAATCCGTTAAATTGTTTTATTTCAATGAGTAATAATCGCGGAAACAGAAGAAAATATTATATAATACTACCTACATAGAAAACATCCACGAGCTTATCATACACGGCCGCGATTCGAACCCAGGACCGCCAGCTTCGTAGGCCGTTGTGCACTAGCAACTGCGCCAAACGTGTCATCGAAATATAAAATTTTAAAAGGTTTCTGTTCAAGTTACTTATTCGCATGACTTGGACGGCAACGGGCTGTAGACACGTACAAAGCGAATCAACAGATAATTAAACTCATCATTCATAAAGGTCGTAGGTGACAAACAAAGGCTATTTGAATAGATCCGAGTTGGGCAGATCTGAGGAAAACCTTGATGAAGGTCGAAAGAGATACCGAAGCTATGCTACCACGCACAGAAGACGCTTGAAATTTGAGTGGAACGAAAATTAGGGTTTTAAGTCTCCTTAAAGTACAAATAATGACGTTTAGTTTTAGGAAAGTTCTACAAGCGTTTCAACTACGAATACCACGATACGAATCACGTTCGACGTAGAAATCAGGAGTAGTCATCTTAATATAAATATTAGTGCTTTGTTTCCACCTCTATTCACTTCAAGATTTGGAGCCAGCGAACTACATTTTCGGCCCTAAAAACACTTACTCTCGACGCTACGATTTGATACTGAAATCAATGTATACATTACTAGAAGGTGCTTTTTAACGAAGTCATTCATTCGCAGAGGAGGTAAAACCGATAACCCTCTTTTTTGCTTCAGCGTTCTCGGATAAAAGTATCCTATAACCATCTGTGAATACTCAGTTCCCGTGAACCAAATATAGTTGAAACCCATTTAGTCGTTTAGGCGTGATGAAGCCACAACGACACATACACACATACAAAAAATCCAAAACAATGTCTTTGTTCGATTTAGTGACCTCCAAATAGTCCGTTTCACTTACCTATTTTTAAGAAAATATCTTCAATGTGCAAGTACAGATATTTAATTTTTACGACTATATAATAGTATAGATTATTACTGGTTAGTTTGATTAAAAAAAGGTTTTTCGTATTCATTGCGAAACCCTCTTAAAGCTCGTCGGAATCGCCATTTTTTGTGTAAGGAGGAGCTTACCTTAGTTAACAAACGAATTCAATAAGCGTAATCCCGAAAGGTTAATATTTCAATAGGCCGCAATTTGTATTTACGCCGGTCGGGCGGGAGTTACAACCGGCTGGCTGGTTTCACGGAAAAGTGTTTGTATAACTAATTAATCTGGCCCATCACAAAAACCGGTAACCACAATAGCCGTATTTATGGTGTAGTGTTGTGAAAATGTGGATAGTTAGGGGCGAGGGTAAGGTGGCAGGAGTATTAAGAGGAATACGGCTGTAATTATCTAGAAGATGTAGTTAAAAATCGGCCAAGTGCGAGTTAGACTCGCGCACGAAGCGTTCTGTACAAATATACGCTACAAAGGGCCGTATCTATGAATCGATATGACCGTATTCAGTTTTTGCTGAGCCCTGCTCCTAAGCAAAATGTACGCGGTGCTCGGTCATTTTATATTGGTTACTGACATAGACAGACACTCATTGAGTATTCTGTTTTCAATATTTGTTATTGTAGGGGCAACAGAAATACATCATCTTTGAAAATTTAAACTGTCAAACTATCACGGTTCATAAGATACAACCTGGTGACAGACGGACAGACAGAGAGACGGAGGGACAGAGGAGCGTAGGCTTAGTAATAGAGTCTTACCCTTTGAGTACGGAACCCTAAAATGGTGGATTGGGAGTGAAAAAATAGGAGTATAGATTCGACTGTCTTACGTTTTTTTATCGAAGCATATCTATACATAATTACACTTTATTATATATAATTAACTAAAAGGTGCCCGCAACGTCGTTCTTGGAGGATTAAAAGTCATAACCCCTTTTTTAAGTATCCTATAACCATCCGTAGATACACAGCTAACCCGTTCAGCTGATTTGGCGTGATGAAAGAAAGAAAGAAAGAATGAAAGATAATTTATGTCGCAGCGATAATATACATGTACATGACATACAAGAGAGGAAAAAAAATGCGTTGTGCGAAAAAGGAGTCCACTCAGCAAAATACCAAACCACCAGGAGTGATTTGACGCTGGTATTACGTGGATCCAGAAAATTGAGCGAAACAGGACTGCACGTTATAGTCACAGTTATCAAAATAAACTTAACAACTACAATTAATTTTTAAGTAGTTTTAAAGCAGCGAAACAGGACTGCACGTTATAGTCACAATTATCAAAATAAACTTAACAACTACACAATATTTAACAACTACTCATTGAAATAAAACAATTTAACGGATTATATCGCGTATATTATCTCATTTATAAAATAATTAAGCCCTTCTGGCACATGTGTAACTGTCTTTACAGCTTAGGCCCATCTGGCATGTATGTACACCTTTATTTTTTTATTATTACTTTTTTCAAAAATGGGTAGTTTGCACAAATTGTAACTTTGACAGAGGAAAATACATCTTTTTTCAGTCCACTCGTGACCATGGAAACCTGGAAAGCTTCCGAAACGTCGGGAACTAAAATGAGATAATATACGCGATATAATCCGTTAAATTGTTTTATTTCAATTAACAACTACAATTATTTTTTAAGTAGTTTTAAAGCAGTTGTATTTTAATTTATGACGTTATCTAGAGAAATAAACATTGATTACTACAATTTACACAGTACGTACTCTGCTTGGTTGCTGTTCTAATATGAAACCACAATGACACATACAAACCTACAAAAACTAAAAATAAATCGATTCAGCTACCTCCAGTCCGTTACAATCCTTTTTTTGAAAATATCTTCAATGTACAGATATTTTCTTTTAACAACTTTTTATTAGATTATATGCTTATCATGCCTAGCTCAAAGTCTTGGACCTAGAAATGTTGAATTCTGAGAATTATTATTATTTTATGAAAAGTCATAAATAGCGTTTCAAAATTGGCGAAGATACGTCTTTTGAGTTGAGAAGCTCTGTCGTTACTTGGATTTCTCAATTGTCTTATGAAGCACCATATTATAGAGAAGCGTACGAACTGTGACTTATCTATATATGTATCTCATCATACCCATGATTGTAACCGTCATACACACGTATTGCTACAGCCGTACGCAAATATGAGTCGACAAATTGCAAATAAACCCTTAAGGGTGTGACATACGGCCACGACAGCCTTTTGACAGTGGCGGAGTGGCAATGAATGACAACCTTTCGACGTCAATATCATAAACAGAAAATGCCAACTGAACCTAAAATACCAAATTCTGATATAACAAATTTCATAAAACACCAACCTCGTAAACACTACAATCAATACACGCAAAATACCAACTATTCTAACTAAACGCTTAATACCAGTCAAGAATATCAACTACCACTGTACGATATTCCTTTAAGCAGGAATCGCTGTAAAATACACATATTTCCAGGTAAAGCAAAAATAATGGCAATTACTACTAAAATATTTATCTATCCAACTTTCCTAATACTCATAACCAGAAATTAATTAAGGTTTAATTAAAATATTCGTTCGAGACGGCGACTCCTAAATAATTATCGAATGTTTTTTATAAGAAGTTGTGTTATTTGTTTCGTTTTTGTTTATGTGTTTTTTATATTTAATTATGCTTCTTTATGTGATTTGAATACTTACTTACCTGCGTACTTACCTTATTATCGAATAAAAATGAAAATTATGGTTGTTTTCGTTACCTAGAACCCACTAGGAACCATAATTCGATAAACAATGGTCTATAAGACCTAATAGGTTTCCTATTAGGTCCTAGATACGCCGGCTCATAAAACATAATGAGTGCGGGCGAGGTAATTTATTATAGAGGTAACATCTCGTATTTAGATTGATTATGATAACTATTGTTTTGTAAATATATTATGTTTTTAATAAAATAAAGATTACGAGATGGGGAAGGGAATTTTTATGGCAAGAAGCTGCGCGCGCATGGCCCGGTGGTGGGGGAAATGTGTGCGCGGGGGAACGGGTTGCGGGGGTGGTACCGTGCAGTAATGGGAATAACCCAACGATATAAAAGACGCGCGGGCCTCCCATACAACAGTTGACGATGACAACAACAATAAACGCTGCACAGCCACCAAGACCGGCAAACCAGAACGCCACGCCAAATGCCACCGCCGACATGCTGACGCTGATCACACAGCTTTGGAGCCTCGCCGCCACCCAGGACCCCGCCACCACGAGCGCCGTCCTAAATGCCGCCACCAATCTCGACCGCAACATTCAACAAGCACCCAAGGGGTTTGAGAGTGGTGTACTGGAACGCCCAATCGCTGACCGGCAAACGCAGCCTGCTCCGCAACTTCTTCAGGGAGCAGAAGATCGACGTCATGCTGGTCAGCGAAACACATCTGAAAGAGGGCGTTCCATTAAAAGCGCCGGGGTACATAGTGTACCGAAAAGACGAGTTCTCCCCGGAGGGCATCGCTTATAGAGGCCTGGCGGTATTGGCGAAGAGAAGGATCATCCACCAAGAAGTCCCGTACCTTCCCTTCGCGTCCATATACGCGTTGGGCATTGAGCTCCAAATAACGGAACCAGAAACGCCAGAGCCGCTGTGGATTTGAACTTTGACATCTCCGGACCTCAAGAACCGACACACTATTGCTACAATTCCGAAGATGTCATTGACTTTGCGGTTCACAAAGGCGTAAACACCCTGATGACTCATGAAGTCTTACCGGACTTACCATCAGACCACCGCCCGGTTCTGATGGTCATAAAGGACCTGCCTTCAAAGACGCCACCGAGACCACCTGGAAAACGTATCTGCTGGGAGACCTGAAGAGAACCCCCTCTCCGTGCCGGTTTCCTCAGCAGAAGACGTCGACTGCGCCACCACCAGTATCACCTCCAACATCCAGGCGGCGCTGAACACCACAGCGCACACTGTTCCGACCAGCGAACGGCGCAAGCCACTACCTGCGAGGATCAAGGACATGATCACGCGCAAGCGCCGCCTGCGAACAGTAGCAGAGGACCCGCTGTGCCACTCTGAAAGCGTCACTCAACGCACTGGTGGGAAAGGTGAAGAAGGAGCTGGAGTCACATGCTGCAGAGTCGTGGGAGAGCCACCTGGCGTCCGTTGACGGTGATATGCCCTCCATCCACCTTCTCTGCCAACAACTCGGCATGATGCCCACGGCCACACTCCCATTGGACGACGAAAACGGCCTCCCTAGGTACAAGGCGGAAGACAGGGCGGAACTCTTCGCCACCAGCCTTGAGAGGCAGTTCCAGCCGAACCCGACACAAGATGTCGACCAAGTCTCAGCAGTCGAGCAACACTTGGAGAGATACTTCGCGGCACCGATCGAGGCGGTAGAGGATCCGATCTTCTTCTCCCCCGGCCAGGTCCAGCGAGCACTTAGACGCACAAAGCCAAGAAAGGCACCGGGCGCCGATGCGATCCCGAACATGGCTCTCCACCATCGGCCGCCGCGCGCAGTCGCCGCGGTGGCGCGCCTGTTCAATGGGATCCTGCGCTCCGAACACTTCCCGTCACCCTCCACACAACGACGCCACATCTACAGAGCGACCGATTCTTGCGGGGGTCCCACAAGGAAGCTGCCTGTCACCGGCCTGCTACGCCCGCTACACTGACGACATCCCAGTGCTGGGCGACGTCAAGCTGGGCCTCTATGCCGACGACGCGATCTTATACGCGTCGTCCTACAACACTGTATACACAGCCCGAAAACTAACACGCTCGCTTGACGTCGTGCCAGAGTGGCTAGCGCGGTGGCGCATGGGCGTAAATGTAGCGAAGACACAGGCCATCGTGACAGGAAGAGTCAAGCAGCCTCCTCCGCTGAAAATTCTCGGTCAGGACATCCCATGGTCGCACACGGTGAAATACCTGGGCGTTACCATCGACAGGGGACTTTTTATGAAGCAGCACGCCGAGCTCACTGCACGGCGAACGAAGTCAGCGTGCACCAAACTTCGTCCAATCCTCGCCAGCAGCCTTCCTCCCCACACCAAGCTGGGGATATATAAAACATACCTGCGGTCCCGTCTCACGTATGCGGCTCCCGCATGGTATGCTTTAACATCGGAGACCAGCAAGAAAAGGCTGCGTGCGCAGGAGGGCCATGCCCTGCGCACAATCGTCTCGGCTCCGCGCTTCATGCGGAACGAGACGATCCACCGAGACCTCGAATGGCGAGGGTTGGATGACTTCATCGGTCAACTAGCCGGTGCCATGTTCCGCCGTGCGGACAGCGCGAGCGTCCCGTCACTCGTCGGGATCGCGCCACTCCACGCCCGCCCACCGGACAAACGGAGCCGAGTTCTGCCGAGAGAGCTCGTCCCGCCAACAGAGTCCCCTGAACGCCCAGGTCACCAAAATGCCGCAGACAGGCCAACGTCCACAACGCCGCAGACAAGCCAACAAACGTCGCAGCAAACTGCATCCGCAGCGGCAGCAACACCAACACAACAACAACACAACCCTTGAGATAAGGCCGCAGAAAAGGCCAGTAGTTCCAGTCATACGACGAGAACCCCGGCCCCCCCTGCAGCCTTACCCGCCACCAGCCTAAATTACGCTCACCAGTAGACCCACCCGTTGTAGCGGGTGGAAGAGAACCCGCCAAAAAGGGCACCGCCCTGAAATGGCATCCCCACACCAGAGAGGTGTGAGAAGAAGACCACGACAATACAACAGTTCCGTCCGAGCCCGCAGTCCCCGACATAAGCTAGAAGAAACAAGAAGCTCCTGCCCTGCTACAATTCCTGACTCAATCTCGCTGTACCAAGTTTACCGTCGTTTTATTTCTGACGATCAATCGCAACCCAGTGCATAGGTGCGAGCCCGCACAATATTTCTTTTCTTTTAAAACCTTACAAAGTAATCATCTTGTACACCCCTATGGGTAATATCCCCCAGGTAGAGGTAAGATGATTCCTATGATCATCTTACCCCCCTTCCGGTTAAACAAAAGTTATTATGAAAAAAAGGTTAGGTATACAAAACAAAAATACGCAATAATGAAACATATTCTTTATTTAAAATAGTCATAACGAGATCACGAGATTATCGCCAGGACATTGTAGGGGCTGGCACGCACGCTTTGCACTATTTGGAAAGACAGCAATCCAATGCTAGTCAACATTGGATATGTATTCCTTACATTTTGAATACATATCTTTTTAGACAACTTATACACACGCTGAAATAGTTTTTTTTATCCTACAATAAAGGTAAAACTACCACCAATCGACGTCTGTAGAATGGTGATGTAAGTCTGACGAAAATAAGGATATTGGTTCACTAACTTGACTGCCCCTAATAACCTGAACTTGACGGTAGACAGACCAGTGTGAGTGGGGATACTCGTACTGTGTCACGCAACTAGCAAAGGTATCAGTAATCTAACACGGTTGACAACACGTCGGTGTGTTGGACCGACTGTATCGCGCCACTTGCAAATTAATTAATGACGAGGGTACACTTTAATCATCATGATTATTGTTTGAGCCGGATGACCTAGTTTATAGAATAATTACAATGAATTTCCAATGTGACGTCGACACTTATTTAATTACATTCTCAGGAACCATCCGTATTTGCCATCTTATTTTTTGTTCAAGAATTTTATACCATCCGTAATCGTAGGCATAAAATGTTTATAATAAATGGGCAGTAGTTAGTTGACTTGAAAGTCAGGCTTACTCTAGCCTAGGCTTGCCCTGATAATGTCGAACCGGCCGTATCGCGCTATTTGCAAATAAATTACCATGCGAATTACGCTAAAAATCATTATTATTATGTGAATTCCCAAAGTAACCGACGCTTTTTACAAGCTTTTATTTTACCTGCATCTTAAATATGTATGTTCGGGTGGAATCTTGCAAGTTAAAATTGACCAGCTTTTCGGTTTCCAATTGAGCTAAAATGTGGCATACTTATAAGTTTGTAAGTTTGGTAAGATTTTTGTCAGTTTGGTGACAATGCAATAGTATGATACCATTAAGCTGATCTGATGATGTAGCAATAAGATGCGAAGCGTGTAGTTGGTAAAAGACGCTGCGTGTTCCGTGTACAGACCGGCCTGCGCAGGCAAAACTGTTATTAATATAAAAACGCGTCAACGGCACGAAAAAAACGCGGTGCGCAAAGGCTCGAACCAGAGAGTTTGTCGGCTTGTCGAGCAGGCAGTATCGCGCAATTTGCAAATAAATTACCACGCGACATACGAGGGTAAACGTTAATAATAATCATGATTATTGTTTGAGCCGGGTGACCTATTTCCGGAGCATAATTACAACGAATTCCCAATGTAGCTGGGCTCGCATTTCGCTGAGCACGTACGAGTATGCGATAATTTTGCTGCTACTGTTTTAATTTGTCGTTAATTTTCCAATATGCGCGAATATACTATTGATATTACGCTTTAATGAGCCACAATTTATACTATGCCTGAATGGGAAGAGCTGAGATAGTTAATTTATTCTACTTTATATATATGGATTGCATTTCATCATTCATTATATTAATGTACGAGAACTAAAAGTTGCCCGCAATTTCATTCGTGGAGAAGAAACAGTAATCACCCCTATTACTTTCTTCAGCGTAGTCGAGTCAAAAGTATCATGTAACTATCTGTGGATACCGAGTTCCGCGTGTAAAAAAAAAACATTCCGACGAATTGAAAACCTTGTCCTTTTTTGGAAGTAGCTTAAAAATATTTAAAATCAGTTTAGCTGATTTGGTGTGATTACAACTATATACAAAAATCCAAAAAAATATTACTTTTTGATTCAGTAACCTGCAAAAGATCCATTTCACTTATTTTTAAATGTCTTCTACTAGTCGGTGCCCGCAACCTCGTTCGCGGAGGACTTTTTCTCCTTAGCAAACATTGCGGGTGCCTTCTAGTTAATAATATAACTGATGTGTTTTCGGTTACGCCTAAAAAATATATTAGACGACCGGGATCTTCTGCCACATGTACATTCAGTACTTACTAGGAGATTACTAGGAGAATATAAAACTTAATAGATCATGACCACATTGTAAAATGAAAATAACACAAAAAAAAAAAAAACATTTTTATTTCACTTTTATTACAAATATATGATAGCATAGATTACAACTATAAGAAACTTTGCTCGTAGAACCGACGGTCGATAGGGCAGAAAGGAAGTCTAGCGACGACCATGTTCTGGAGGATGCGGCGTGGCAGACCTTTACAAGGTGGAGCCATAATCTTACAAAGATCGAGAGAAGGTGTTGAATGCTAGTAGCACACAAACCGGACACTGTGAAGATTTTTGAGGAGGCCTGTGCCAAGGATGAAGGGTATGTGCATAAACCCTAACGGATAAGAGAAGTCACTGCGTTTAAGTTGCGGCAGCATCTTTTAAGTAGCGGTGTGGTCGATGCTTAAAAACTCCGATAGAATTAAAAATAGTTAAGTTTCTGACAATAATTACATTTTTATGACAACCTTTTATTGCCGACTGTACTTTCCCTTGAACACCCGTCAACTACTCATTGAGACGATTCTCTCATCTTAATCGTTATTAACTAACGGCAAGTAAATTAACGGCAGAGCAGTCGTGGTCAGTCGTGCGGTTTGATGGTAGCCGGAGCTCATTCGTTAAGGAAAGCACTCATCTCTGTCACATGTGTCGTATCTGGTCAGTCCATCGAATAGGTGAACGGCATCAAGATCTAGAGCCGTCAACTCTGCCCTGCTCAACCAGTCTCTCACAAATTCTGGTCCTCTGCGGGCCACATGTCCGAAGTAGATGAGACGATTCTAAAGAGGACAAAATCTGTTCGACTGCAGTATTTTGTACCAGAGTTCCAATGACCACCTTCTGGCTCCATTATCAGATTATAGCATTGTCAACGATGCGTAAGTATACCAAATTTGAGCCTAATTGAACGTCAGGTACCTAGTGGTTCTAATTTAGCTTCCAAGAATTGACCGAAACTAACGTACTAATGGGCCGATTTTACCAACATTTAATTTACACGAGAGTGGCTACCCCAGTATACTTAACTTTACTGTTACACGACGGTTAACTTCAATTTAGTTTCTACGGATAACTTAGTCTCGCATAGTTACTCGGTAACATTGAACAAATGAATTGAATGAAATCGCAATGCACCCAAGTAAGATAGACAGTGTGTCCCATGCTTGAGTAATGGTGCAGCGTATTTTTAAAATTTGTTCCGGTAACACATCAATCCATACTTAATAATATAAATGCGAAAGTGTCTGTCTGTTTGTCTGTTGCCTCTTAACGCTTAAAGCGCTGAACCGATTTGGATAAAATTTGGTATGGAGATAGTTTGAGTCCCGGGAAAGGACAAATACTACTTTTTATTCCGGAAAAATACCCTTATCCGCGATAAACGAATTTAAGGCGGACGAAGTCGCAGGCAGAAGCTAGTTGGAAAATAAGTATGGAATTCAGTTGACAGTGACAATGACAATAGTAATCTACGTCTAACAGTTTTCTCAGCGGACTTTGGCGGTGTAAGTTTGTCTCTAGTGTAGAAATTGTATCCTTTGGTTAAGTATAGGTGAAACGTAAAATGAGTTTACTCACGAGTAATTAGTGATTTATTATTGGAATAAGCCCCATACCACGTTGGTGAAATCGACCCTATCTATATATCTATCAGCCACACACGTTCACTGCTGAATATAGGCCTTACCTATATAGTTTTTCTCACAGGGTGCGATCCTGTGCAGACTGCATCCAGCGACTCCCTGCGAACCTTACGAGGTCATCTGTCCACCTAGTCGGGGGCTGTCCTACGCCGTTGCCCCAACGGTCATCCGTTCTCCGGGCTACATGACCCTTAAACGATGCAATCCTGTGAGCTATGTCGGTTACTTTGGTTCTTCTGCGGATGTCCTTATTCCTGATTTTAATCGACCCTAACACGGAAAATTAAATAAAGGAGTAAAATTGTGTCATCGAGAAACATCTAGACGTACTTTTTGTGAAATACTCTCATAAATTGAATATCTAAACGCTAGAAAGTAACAGGACAAACAGCCCTCGCCCCTTATAAACTAACCCATAATCCCAGGCTCTCGAGATTCTATCCACTTCGGTATTTATAGGCGATGTCGGGAGATAACGTTACTGCTGAGTTACTGAAACGATAAATATATTACCTCCTGAGATGAAACTGAAATTTACGGGAAATTTTAAAATATTATGTTGGTCTATTTAGGGCTCCAATAAATTAGTGCAAAAATTCAGGCAAATAATAATCTATACTCGTATTATAATATTATAAAGTTGTACAAAATAAATTCCTGTACATTGAAAATATTTTCAAAAAAATGAGCGACAAACATTTTATTTTAATTTTTTTGTATGATTGTAGAAAAGTGTCGTTGTGACTTCATGCCAAAACGGCTAAGTAGATTTCAACTATGTTTGATACATGGGTAGCTGAGTGTCCACAGATGGTTATGATGGACATGATGGATAAACATTTAGTATCGGAAAGCAGGTCGTTATATTAAAGAGGATTCACTGTATGGGTGTCGATAAACATAGATTAAACACATGTGATGTCGTTTTAAGAATTTATTAATTCTATAAAACCTCATGGGGTCGAAGTATCCAATTCTTCAGTATTTGAAAATAGAAAATGTATTCCTATAAATTAATAAAAAAAGGTGAAGCATGATTTATTACTATTAATAACGAAATAATACTAAGGAAACAGCTATAACACTTTAAGATCTTTAACTTGAGATAAAATCTAGTACAAGAGAGATACGGCTTTACAAAGTCCCGATTAAGTAGAACCCTTATCTCGTTTAAAGTTGCCTGAATTGTTCCGAGGGCTTGTAGTGCCCCTCTGAATTATGAATGCCGCTCAAGACCCTTGCTGAAAACGACTGCGGAGCGGATCCTTATATATACGGTAACTGCATGTAATGTATATTGTTACGCTCAAGACTTTTACCCGGTTAAAACTACTTTTAACTAGCAAAATTTGTACAAGACTTACCTTTGTCTTACAAATAAATAAATGTTCGATTGATTGATTGAAAATTAGTCAAACGTGCCATGTTCAAAAGAAGTTACTATTGACTGAAATTTCCGCCACAACTAAATTGACCAACGCCTGTAGTCAAAGGGACTTTTGACTACTTTTCCTAGTCAAAACTAGTTTTAACCAAACCTATCGGTCAAACCATTTTATTTTATATTCGAAAGGAGAAAGTACCTTTACTCATACTTTTGGTCAAAAGTAATTTTAACTTTCTTGGTCAAAATTAGTTTTAACTATCATTCTTGTAGCAAATTTTAAAGAGGCTCTTGACTGGATGCGAAATCTGGATATAGAATTATAAATTCCTACAACGAACCTTACGCCATATGATTAAATAAATACTACCATTCTTGAGCAAAAATAATTCTGATCGATATTTTACTAAATATTCCTAGTTAATAATGATTTAAACTATACCACCATTCTTGGACAAAAGTAATTTTGACTGATATTTTCCAGTCAAAATCTATATAAACTAACTAAAATTTTCAAGTCTGAACTACTTTAACCAAGCGTATTAGTCAAAACCCCTTTTAACTATTTTTATTAGTCAAAAGTAGTTTTAACCGGGAAAGAGTCTTTTCTGTGACATTATAAACACGAGAGGAAAGATTTCGCGTCACTGTAGTTACACAAACACAAATGATTTTTTTTTGTTAACAGCAAAGATTTTTTTTACTATTGGACACTAGTTTTAGTTACATGAATTATATACAGTATACTATTATTTGCAAAGCCTACTGTATTAGCAATTTCCGCGATCCTATCATAAAAATAGCAATATCCAAAAATTAGGATTTTTGCGAAATCTCGCTCCGTTTTTAGAGTTCCGTAGGTACCAAAAAGGTAAAAAAAAGGAAACCTTATGGTGCTTCTCCGTCTATCCGTTGATCTGTCCGATTGTAACAGCTTTGTATATCAGGAACTACTTATGATATCCAGTGGAAGTTTGTAATAGTTATAAATATGTCTGTATAAATAAACGTAAATATTATAACCATGTATCACTTATCTTCACTCATAAATGGCGCTAAGGTTAGAATACCTTTCAAAAAATAGACATAGGTAATACAGGGGCCAAAGCGGATGGATAAATTCGGGGCGGTCAGCACAGTGCTCGCTTGTGGAGGGGTTGACAGACTCGACGCGTAATCGAGAGGTACCGGGTTCGAGTCCTGGTGTGAGAGCAATCGTATGTTTCTTTGCGCTTTGATTTGTATCTATGTCACAATAGATAATAATGTGGTGTTAATTTTCCCGCATTAAAACTAAGAAACACAAAAAAGATGTGCTTCATAGTAAGACATCTTTCACTTATCGTTGAGGAGTGTGACCTTCTGCGGTTTTCTTCATCAGTTTCACTTTATCAATTTACATTTTCTGAATGCAAATGCTTAATTTGTGTCCCAACTTCGCCATGTGTTAACCTAAACTCTTTGAAGAATTCTTTCAATTCCTCATGGATCTCATCATCAGATCTTGATTAAAATTATATTTTTTTCTTGGGAGTCGGTTAATAGGTACCTGGAAAAGATCCGTGACTCGGGAGAATATATTTATGATCATCATACAAATATTTGCCCTTACCGGGATTTGAACCCAGGTCCTTCAGCTTCGCGTCACTACCGGCTGATCTAAATCGGACCTTAATATTTTAAGATAGGCACTTTAACCAACTTCATCAAACAAGCATAATATTTCACCGACGAGTTTCACGGCAGCAAATTTCGAAATGGCCCGGCTGAGGCTACGAGCCACTCTAAGTATGCTGTAAAATGAAGCTCTTGAAAAATTTAATAGCTTTGGCGGTTTTTTGGTGGTTTAGATGAAAAATACCTGCTTTAAGTCGTAAGTAACTGGAAACGTACATCTATTACTATTATAAAGTTGTACTAATGAATTTTTATATAAAAAAAATAAGTGATGTGGAGTATTTGAAGATTACTTTAATACTTTTTTGGTACACGGGCACCTGGGTATCCACAGATGGTTATAGGATTTTACCTGACTACGCTGACGAAAAAGAGGAGTTATGACTTATTCTCCTCCACGCACGAAGTTCTGGGCACCTTCTAGTAACAGTATAGGAGTAGTCCGCAAGGGAACTTTTAGGCTGCGTATCCACTGGAGCGGAGCTGTGTGAAATGGACCTATCAAGATGTACGCATCTCTTGAAACCCACACAAGCAAATTTGAATCTACGGATACGCAGGCTAATAAATTTGAATCTACCGGATCTTATAACAATGCAATAAGATAGAAAAGGAGATGTAAATACATCATTTTGTAGTGGACTGTACAAGAAAGTAATATTGTTTTGGCGTTTTTCGAGCACCGAGCAATTCTTTGTGTACTTCTGTCTGCCGGTACTCAATTTACTCAATTCAAAAAGCGCATATTGCATTATTTCGACTGAGCAATTAAGCAATTACATTATTAAAGCAGCCAGCAGTTTAACTCGGTTAACTGATACAGCATTAATTCAAGTAATGGACGCAATAGTATTTATACTCCATTTACCCGATTACGGCAAAACGAAAAGGAAGGGTTATGATTTTAGCATTATATGTATTTACAAAAGGTTGCACTTTCTAGTCTAGTATATACAGGGTCTCACTAAAACCAACGCTAAAATGAAGAGGGGTGATAAAACAGCTCATAAGCTACCATATTAAGTAAATTTGATTTCAATAAAAAGTTCATGGTTTTCGAGATATTGGCACTTTAATAAAACGAAACAGTACAAATTCGTTTTAGGGACACACTGTATAATACATAAATCTTCATTCTAAGACTTTAAAACAATTGCCTCAGAACAATATACAGAAATTTCAAAGACTGTAAATTTACTTGTACATGATGCATCAACCCCTGTTAACTAATTAATATCCATAATGAATAACTCCATCAAATAATACAACGTATGTAACTTTCATTCCATTAAAAATGTTTACACTCAACCAGTTAATAAAATTAATAGCAAATACATTAAGTTTTATGTGGATTGTAAATTGAGTGCACATTTCAAGGGTTCTGTAGCTAAAGGATGATAATGGTATCAAAGTAATTACTAAGACTTTGCTATCTATCGGTTTATGACGTAACGACAACTGTGAACACTCGACAGTGGCACAGATTTGTATCATTATGACTACATTAAGGACCAATAATAAATATCAACCAACACCCAAACAATACGACAATCTATATATTGTTGGATGGAGATCCGATTAGTCGAGTCAGTCACTTTAAGTATGTAGGCCGGGTCTCTATTGGTTCCCATAAAGTTTGAAATTCGATTTTTGAAGTGAATAACGTTGTACGTCAGAATTTTTTTTAGTCATATTGTCATAAGTCATAAAAATGAACAGTATAAATCGGTGGTCAGATTTTTGTAGGTCATAATTATTGATAGTCATAAAAGTCGATGCCCATAACATTTAAAATCCATACAGCATAATTTCCAGAATGTTAGAAGCAATAACCTTCCTTATTATAACTGTTACAAATTATTATTTGTTATTACTAAATAAATGCATTAAATGTTTATGTTTTTTTTACACCACCTCCGTACCTGACCTGACCTGGACCTGGTAGTAGTTCGTATTAATATAGTCCTACATTTGTGCCTATAAAGCTACCGCGCGGCTCGCTCGCTTCGCTCGCTCGTTAGAGTCACAACTCAACCTAACACTCCTCCTCCCTTCGCTCGTCGTCGTACCTAACCTAACCGAAGTCGGACTTGGTAGCAGTCGGTGTTATGGTTTTATGATAGGGCTCGCTCGGCTCGCGCGCTGTAAGGTCACAGATCAACCAAACACTCCTCCTCGCTTCGCTCATCGTCGTACCTACACTGACCTGCCTTAGAGTCGAGTAGGTAGGGAAGTTTTCTAAGTTGCATCATAGTCCATAAATTTGTTAAGTTAAACTAAGGAAAGTCATAACTTCGTAATGAACATTCAGCTTTTGAGATGTCATTCGGTTAGTTATTAAAACGATATGAGTAAGAACCATTAGTAGGTTAAAATATATGCCTTTAAATATTTCTGAAAAATGATTGATATACCTTTGAATGTTATAGTCAGCAATTTTGTAACTTTTGTGATTAGAGTATTTAATGTTATAGTTATTAATGTTAGATCTATTAAGCGTTATACTTAACAAAAATTATGACTATTGATGCTTATGTCAATAAACGATATGGATATCAATTTCTGACTAACGAAATTCGGAATAATAAATATATGGGAAAGAAAGGGATCCCATGTAGGCCACTGTTTAAGTGACGATTTGAAAGACAATTTAGATGATGAACAGGAATGTAGGGTGCTAGCCGTGCGCGCGATTATGCTAGCTCGCAGGTTCGCTCAGTGTACCTCCAGTGAAAATAACTCTCTTTGGAGAATACTGCACTTCACTGTACTCGAGTGCCCTGCGGGCCAGCTATTCGCAGCGCGCGCTTGTCTCCCTGCGAGTCCAGTACATCAACGCTTTCAGAGCGCTGTTGGGGCTGCCACGGCTCTGCAGCGCGTCAACTATGTTTGCCAAAGCACGAGTTTTAGTGCTATTTTACGCAAAAAGATGGCGTCATTGTTAACTAGAATACGTGGCAGCACTAACAGCCTTCTGATGACAGTAGCCGTGAAAAGTGCACTATAATGCAAGGATTAATTAAGAATACTATGTATATCCTAAGTTAAATATGTACAAACATACTTATAAGCAAATACTAACAAACTGTGGATATAATGCCGGCCGAATAAATTAATTTATTATGTGTTTATTGATGTTATTACTTAAAAATCCCGAAAAAAGATGATAAAATCGATGATTTTTATTAAATAGCTAGTGTGACTCCTCTGGTGTTTCAATTGTCTATGGGTGACGGTGATCGCTTACCATCAGTAACACGTGTCAAACTTAAAGCGTCCCTGTGTTTGAATGGAGGTTAAAAATGAAACTCAAAAATATGTAGGGGTAATAGAAATAACTACAAAAGAGATGAACTATCTACTTTAGGATGAAATAATTAACTTTATTTTGTTGTAGGGGTAAGACAGAAGTATAGATAAGGTTAAAACTTTATTGATAATGTTCTTAAAGGGGTTGGAATAAATCACCTTACTAACTTTCTCATACTCCGTCTTACCCCAACGCACCATAGAAAGTGGCCGCAGTCAGCGGAGGAGTAAAAAAAATAACCCCCTTTTTAATTGAGCGTAGTCGGATAAAATGTATCCTATAACCTCCAAATAATCCGTTACAATATATTTTTTACAAAATCTTCAATGTAAAGATATTTTATTTTTAGCACTTTATAATAGTATAGAGGATACGTATGTTCCTCGGTAGGGCTTAAACTGCCCGTCCGAATATATGTTAAATTATTTGTCAATCAATTCATTATTTTATTACGGTCCGATTGATATAAGCTTCATTTTGAACTGACTTAAAATAACCAGACAACAGCATGTCGGACAATACTCAGTGTAGGGTTCCGCAGCCAGTCATACAAAAATTGCACTACGGATGAAAAAAATAGGATATGAAAAAGTGCACTAGCAAAAGAGCGCATCTCCACGACACGTCCTGTAGCTGAGAAGCGCAGTTTAATGGCAATAACTCAATAACGGTGTATTCGATCAAGTTCAAAACAATTTTCGTTGAAAGTATTTATATGGCAATAAGGGTTCCGTTTTTGCCATTTTGTGCACGAAACCCTAAACAGAGTGAGCTGGGGGAAAGGTAATACTTTAGTGTTATAATACTTATAATTGAAACAACATACGCGCCTGATGGATTATAATAGTTTTGTTTTAGATAGTTATTTATGTCGGTATAGCTAATCTTAACAAATGCCCTTCTTGCATGTAGTAATTAGTGTACAGAATGTTATAAAATGACCTCTCTATAATAAAAACATTAATGAAAAGACTACGTTAATTTCATAAAAACTCCCCGAGATACAACAATGTTACAATCGAATTTTTGAACTTTCCTAAAAAACACTTCATACTAAAGCCTATTAGTTTGTGACGTCACACGTTAGTACTTTGTATGGGGACATAAGAATTTTGTTCTGCAGCAACTTACTTTTATCGAAACGGTTTTATAACAAAATAGAAAGGTGCCCGCAACTTCTGTGGTTACTAACCATCTGTGGATACCCAGCTACTCAGCTACCAAAAATGGTTAAAATCTGTTTAGCCGGTTTGGCATGATGAAGCAATAACGACACATATAAACATAGATTTTTTGTCCGTTCAGTGATTTCCAAATAGTCCGTTACAATTTTTTTTTTACATTTAAAGTTCAGACATTTTATTTTCACGACTTTAAAATAGTATAGATGAAAGAGACAGAGCGCTTTGTAGTTCAAATATTTCGATTTTTATAATAGACTCAGCAGTGAAAATTAACAACTCGCGGCATTCTAAATCAAACAATAAAAAGTTACTTTGTCTCACACTCGCAGCAAAATCGTACTTTGCCACTGTTAGCCCACAGCAAAACCTACATGTTTTAGCTGTTGAGGTGAAAATAATTATTGTGCAACAAGAGAGCAAATTTGTTTTTTTGCTGTGAGTGGCGATTGTTGAATCGCGAGCAAGCGAGGGGTTCTAAGTTAGAATCCTGCGAATGGCGAGTGATTCAACGGCACAAGATGCAAATAAGTTTGGTTTCGTGTGGCACATAACAATGTCCAATTTGTTTTTGAAGGTATTGACATTAGATGCCGAGATTACATCCTCTGGTAGCTTGTTCCATGCGCTCACAACTTTGTTGTCCAGAAAGTGTTTGTATGGGTTGTTGTTTGATCTACGAGCGACTAACTTTTAGTGATGGCCCTCACTGTTGGTGTTATAAGTCTCAATCAGATCTCCTCGTTCTCTGCGGTCCTTCAAAGTCGTGAGGTTCAGCACTTGCAGTCTCTTTAGAATATAATAAATCTCAATTAATTGCCTCATTAGCGCAGTAAATGAGACCCTGTTATCTTAACGCGTGGTTTGGGGCAAGTGTTAGTGATGGGACAGTATAAATAAGATTGTGTCAAAAATTGCACTTTTCACTACGGCTTACGAAGCTAGCGGCTCCACATTCGAATCCCGGTAAAACTAAAAACCTCCTTTTTTGTAGACATTTAAAAACTACGCTTAGTACGCGGACGAAGCCGAGGGCAATAGCTAGTTATATTATAATTCCAAGAGTGGGTCACTAAAGCCAGCTAAACCACGCTATTCCATGTCAAGTGTCATTTCATTGTACTAATTTAAACGGCAGTATGTCTACTGTAACCGTCATCGGTGTGCTAGGCGGCAGAATGCCACGACATCCTAAACACCCTAGCGTGTGTGGGCTGTCGCGCGCGGGCTATCGTGTACCTACTCTAAACACTATTATTTTTATGTCAGTCTGTATGTAGGTATGTTTTGTCGACCTATGCTTGATTCTATCGGGATTGTGTTCTGTTTTATGACATCCCGCCCGAATCTGACAGCTGACGCAGCTATGGGGTTGCGTTCTAATGTTTTGCTCGGGTCGCAACAGTTCGGTTGAATAAATTCCTATTTGAGTTTTCATATCAAACTGATACGTGGCTTCTATGGCTCATACAGAGGCTCAGTCTTTCAAATAACAATTAAAAGAGCTAGGCTTTGGGTATCTCTGAGAGATCGAATTAGAAACCTATCTTACTACCTTATTGGTCATAGAACTGCTAGCCGGTGGATCCGACGAGTTATTGAATGGTGGCGACCAAGCACTAGACGCATTGAGAGTAGGCTCCTCGCAAGATGGGAGATGACCTGATGACGATTATGCAAGCCTGCTGGATGAAACAAGTCAAGGTAGTGTTCTTTGAAGAGGCCTATGTTCAGTACCAGACGTCTGTCTTTCGGTTGATGACGATGATGATCGAACTGATATCCATACTAATATTATAAATGCGAAAGTGTGTCTGTCGTCTGTCTGTCTGTCTGTTACCTCTTCACGCTTAAACCGCTGAACCGATTTGGATGAAATTTGGTATGGAGATAGGCTACTTTTTATCCCGGAAAAATACCCTTATCCGCGATAAACGAATTTAAGGCGGACGAAGTCGCGGGCAGAAGCTAGTAATTGATATATTCCACCTAGACACTGTCTGGCCACAAAATATATTAATACCCACTGAAACTTTTAATTCCGATTAAGGCATCTGGGCAAGATAGCACATTTTTTTTAATAATATGAATTAAACAAATATCAGGGACAATCTTACGCAAATTGACCTAGTCCCAAACTAAGCAAAGCTTGTACTATGGGTACTTGGCGACTATATACATCATATATACATAAAGTTTAGCGGTCCAGGTAAATACATGGAAAATATCCAAGACCCATGGAGCAATCATTCTTGCTTATCACACAAACACTTGCACTGGCCGGGATTCGAACCGTGGACCGCCAGCTTCGTAGGCCGTTGTGCATGTGCAACCCACTGACCCAAATGTGTCGTCATATACTTAGATTTATATTTTGTATGTTTACTGATACTTTTTCTATGTATTAATAATCTGACTGACGTTTTGAGTACAATTTTGGTTCCCCTCTAAACCAGTGGTTTTATTAGTGCTTAATAGCGTACAATAAATCACGTAGTAGATACTAACCGCGCAATAGATCTACAAAGTACCTTTAAATCGCACAATGTCCCGTGAATCTTCGTTAGCATTATTGCCACAATACGTCTCAATAGGCAAGGGTTTAGGGTGACCAGGCGGCGCCTGCCGAGATAAGTGTACGTGTTTGCACCTGTAAGCGCGAAGGACTGTCCGAAGTGATCTGAAGTGTGGTCTATGGGGTCTATTATTTGCATACACACATGCATTAATTAAACAAAACAAAAGGTATAAAAAATGCAGCAGTACTCGATAAAAGGCATTAAGATATGTCGACAATATGTCAACACTACGCTGTTTTGCTTAGGAGATTGTGAGTGTGAGGAGAATACGTGACACACATGGCATACTTAGTGAGCGATTTTAAGCGGGTAGGCGTGATTACAAGTT
Source organism: Hedya salicella (assembly GCA_905404275.2). Taxonomy (NCBI): domain Eukaryota; kingdom Metazoa; phylum Arthropoda; class Insecta; order Lepidoptera; family Tortricidae; genus Hedya; species Hedya salicella. The sequence continues at coordinate 10,992,144 of FR990099.1, forward strand.
CAACATGTGCGTATTGTGTCTGTGTCTCAGTGAATATACTTCGGTGAAGTAGTTTTCAAATGTGTGGACCATTAAGACTTCATTTTTAATTGAATTATTTTATTAGTATCTAATTTTCGATGTGCAGGCTCTGCCGTATAACGGAGGAAATTCTTACTCACTTTCTCACTAACTATCTCTCCCTAATACGTGACCGCAGCTCTGTAATAGGACAAAAAATATTTTGCCCCGACGACATAAAGCCTCCCGTTATCAAAAAAGTGCTGAAGTTCTTTGCAAGAACAAGACTCGACCGGGAACTGTAAGAGGAGGCGATCACGATAGATCATTCATGGTCACAGTGATCCAGTCTGCAAATAGCCACTACGAGAAGATTAAAAATAATAGTACCTAATTTACAAGCTTGGGAATGGAAAACTTTAGCTAACGACCGTAAAGAGTGGGGAACGTTTTCGGTCAAAGATTGCAATTGGCTTACAATGAAAGTTGGTTCCAGGTTCTAACCGCGAAACGTCTGAGTGTAATGTTGCTTCATTAACTCGGTCGTCTAACGACCCTCTAATGCACTACCAATCTTGCGGCGCTACTGTTGCTCCCGCATCGTGCTCTACAACCGGGAACAACAAAATAATCCGAAATATTTTATTTCCGAAATTGCTTTCTTCGATTGTCGAAATTTAGAATTTTATGTTTCCTATTTTTTAAATATCGTTTGTTAAAAAGCACGAAATTTAGTTTACCGAATAACAAAAATCCGAATTCTTAGTATTCCGATATTTGTAACCCCGAAGAATCAATAGCCCGATGTTTTTTTGCCCCGAAAAACGGTAATCAGAATTTTAATTATCCGAAATGTCATTGCTAATTCGGAATTTTGACATTCGGAAATTTAAAGTTTGTGTTTTTTAATAATCGGAATTTTGAGATTCTGTAATATAAAGTTCGTGATTTGTAATAATCGTAATAAAAACCGAAAACTGTAGGTTAGGTTTGTAATGTGACCACTGACCATGTATAGCGGAGCGAGCGGAGCGTCAAAATGCTTGCTTGCATGTACATAATTGACAAAATGGAACATGGGTTAAAAACCGAAAACAGTAGGTCTAGAATAAAACAATTTAACGGATTATATCGCGTATATTATCTCATTTTAGTTCCCGACGTTTCGGAAGCTTTCCAGCTTTCCATGGTCACGGGAACGGGGGGTTTTATTTCAATGAGTAATAATCGCGGAAACAGAAGAAAATACTACTGTAGGTTTAGGTTGTTCTGATGTTTCGGACTTTTCTTTAGTCGGATTTATTATAGGTCGGTGAAATGATTTTCGGAATTTTGAAATTCGTAAATCATATGTTTTTCGTATTTATGTAGTGTACCCTTTACAGCCATTGCAATGCCTCAATTCCGCTGTATAATTCATCTGATCAAGATAATTATTTGTTATTTTTTTTTAGTTTGCATCTGATAGAGGACGAGTCTATTACGAGAACAACTGGGTTCGATCGCACGTAAAATTGCCTGTAGCCCTCACGCTCGGCAAAACTTACAGTGGGCGGTAACTGAGACAAGATTGTTTTTACGAGCAAATATACCACGATTTGTCGACTGGAGCGGTCGGCATTTTCACTCGCAATCTTATACGATACTAGAGGGTGCCCACAACTTCGTTCGCGGAGGAGAAAAAATCACAACCCCTCTTTTTTTCTTCAGCGTAGTCGAATAAAAACCTATAACCATCTGGAGATACCAAGCTACCCGTGTACCAAAAATAGTTGAAATCCGTTTAGCCGATTTGGCGTGATGAAGCCACAACGACACATACAAACATTTTATTTTTACAACTTTATAATGTTATAGATATTGGCGTTTTTATATTTCTTACTAAATAAGATATGAATACCTCATAACACTATATTTATCACAATAGGTAGTAGGGACCTCATTTATGAGAGGATTTAGATTATTATAACAAAACAGTTAAGCATAATTATGATAGTTAAAACAAAACAAACAAGTAGTTCAACAGGGTGCCCCACTTTACGAATACAAATTATAGTCATAGTTTAAATTTTCATAATATATATAAATCTATACTATTAAGTACCTATAAAGTTGTAAGAATGAAAAGTCTGTACATTGAAGATATTTAAAAAAAACTATTGTAACGTATACTATTTGAACGTCAGAGAAGCGATTTATTTTTAATTTTTTGTATGTTTACGAACATACTGGTGTGACGAAGCCGTACCAGTATGATAAAGACACATATATATATATATATATATTAAACATCGAAAATATCCAAAATTAAATATTTTTCGATTAAGTGACTGAAGGTATATATAGTTTCGAAAGGGTCCTTATCAATTACTAGTGAGCTAAACCGGTCGAGTAGATGTAGTCAACTTGAATACTAAATTAGTATTTCCAGTTGCATCCAATCTAGATCTGCAAGACTTACAGGATTTGCTGCAGGATATCCAAAAATACAATAAAATGGTAGAGCCAGCCGCAATATTAGAGGAAATTGAAATATGGATATTGTAGTCTTCTTTCCGCAGCGAAATAGTGAAATTATATTATGTATATAAAGTTTCCTAATATTAACGTTTTGATATAGTAAAGAGATTATAAGAGGTGTCTAGAATTCGATGTATTCATCAAATCATTTTTTTTATTCTCATTTATTTTATAAGCCATACCTTATGATTAAGTCGGCTTGTATTCATGAAATTTTCTTTAAATACAAATATGCAATGTATACTTATAGGTTCTGTGAGGAACGACGAAGAGATATAAATTTAGTTAACATACTTTACGATTATGATTAATAAAATGTTGATTGCTGTTCACTTTACAAGGTCAAAATGATTTCATTTTGCACTAAAATTAAATCAAAAATCTAAACATCTTTTTAAATGACATCTAGGTAAATTAAAAGCCGATGCGAATATTAAAAATAAAAATAATAATTATTTACATGAAGATAATAAATATCCATATTTTGTGTTAGTAACTTAGCTTAAAAAACTAAATGCATTTCGGAGAGACTTACATCACATCACACACGCTGGTCAAATAAAATATATAAAAAAACCAATTTAAATATAAATAAAATATTTAAGATTTAAGTGTCTGATGATATTTTGTTTTGGTGCGCAATACAAAGTATTGTAATGTATAAATATCAAAACTATTAAAAACAATGAACAAATAAAATTTAGGTAAACGTGTTATAATATTTAAAATATGTAACTAGACTTGATACATTTTTTTGCTTCATTTATTTATCATCCATAATAAAGAATTAAAATTGAAATTGATACATTCAATAGTAGATTGCTAACCAAGGTTGAAAGTGACCCATTTCACCCGAGATATTTGTTTTCTCACTTCGTTCGAGCGCCAATAGTTCGAGGGTGAAATGGGTAATTTCACCTCGGCTCTGAGGTGAACTTTTCATTTCGACTCTGAGGAAAATAACATAGATAATATAAATACACCAACTGAAACATTATTTTAATATCAATCGAAATAGATCGTAATAGACACGCCATTTTATGTATAGCTAAGTTTAGATATATGAAAAGCTTTTATTTTAATAATATGACGTAACTCAATTATTATCTTCGACTCTGTGGCTAATCGTAACAATAAAAAACAACACTTTCCACCCTAGGGATAGAAAACCTATTTTCCACCGGATATCTACCCATGAAAATTACACTATCCGAACAGGAGAGATGAAAACGTTATTATATAGTGGCTTTGTTATGGCTTAGGTAGCACGTTTGCACTAGAATGACGTTCTTATTCATACAAGATTTGTGGCAGGTATAAAGTAAATGTAAATATTATGATTTCAAAAGAGCATGTCTGCGTTCACGCAGACATGCTCTAAGGTAATATTCGTATTACCTTCTATAAGACGTCCGCAGCTTGGTTCGCTAAGAATAAGTCATAACTCTCTTTTTTTGATTCAGCGTGGTTTATAGTTTATTTTTGTTATTCGAACTTAATTAATTGGCATTAACAAGCTGACACTTAAAAGAAATATTACTAAATATAGCAAAATTAAATGTATTGCTTGCGTGTCTCATCTACGTTTTAGCGATATGACACGCCATTTTGAAATGTACGATAATACAAACAACGCAATTGTAATGTAATATTGCAGTGCCCCTTAGAGGGCTGAATAATCCCAGGAAAAGAAGATAGAACCTACCTAGTAGTAGGTCCCAGTGCTTCAAGATGGTTTCACAGAATAATCAAGCAGCAGATAAAAAACGAGTGTTGGTGCCACCTGATGGAGGCTGGGGATATATCATATGTATGGCTGCTACTATAAGTTTCGTGAGTTATTATTTGTTTAAGTTTAGATTGAGAACGATCCTTACTATTTATTTAACAGTCAAAAATTCATGGTCCTAAACAGAAACCAAATAATTTACTTTTACCGTGACGCGGTTTTTATAATATACTGTGCCATATCAAACGTACTTAAGTTGTTTTTAAAAAAAAAACGTATTTTGATTTAAAACAACATGATAATTTTTTTTTACTTTTATAAGTTTTGTTTTGTCTTAAACGCTAATGATGATGATGACTCTCCTTCTTGTCGGGTAGTTTACCCTTGAAGTGGATGATTTGCTTCTATTTGGGTATGTTAATTGCGTTCCTTACGACTGAGCAAAACTCATCAGCATTGATGAAATCAAGTAAAAGATTACTTGATCAATCCACCTGGTGGGGTCCCGAGCTCGTTTGCCATTCATGTCACTAACTATAATCAACTTCTCCGGACTTTAATTTTCTTTTCGCGCTATATTATAGACAGACGGGTTTTGATTTTTAATTGAGAAAGGTAATCCTTTCGATTGATTTGTTTTGGGTTTAGCGGTCCAGGTATCCGCATCACGCGACCTAACTAACGGAACATGGTAAAACTAGCTGAGTCTGCGTTGCTGAGCAGTAGCTTGCATCGCAGAGTTTAGATTTTTCTCGGTAATTATGAACAAAGCAATATTATAATTTATTACACGTATTCTGTACAAACATTCAACGCTTTCGATTCGGAAAATTGAGTTTTTCCTTGCTTAAGTTAAATCTATGGTAAAAATTTCCAGTTCCTGCTCGACCTGGTTGCGATCTCGGCACTTCTCGTAGTCTCATGCTCATTGTATATCCCCCCGCACCGGTTTTATGACGAACTCCTTTACTGTTCAAGCAATTCAACTCTGGAATGAACTTCCACTCGCTATGATCAAACTTAGCACAAAGCAAAGTTAGCTTCAATGGGGAATGGATGGAAATTTTCTAAAATCTTGAAATTTAGTTTATAGGTAGCTATCAATTCAAGCTGTAAACAAAATTTTCATCCATTCCCCATTCAAGCACAAACGCATGTTGCGCAAGCACTTCTTTAGTAAGCTCCAAGATTAGCTCTTTCGCTCGGTATGATGTTTTGCACTGGTTACTTTATGTACAAGTAATACGTATGTAGGTACATTCTATTGTGTATTTGTGTAAGATAATGTACGTATGTATATATTATAAATATATAATCTGTGAATTCTATTTCTCTTAAATTGTCTCTGTTTACCGGCCCTGCACCCATATAACTGTTTCTGTTTAACCAAATAATTGACTGGTAAAGAATGCTTTTTGGCATTAAGTCAGCCATTTGTACATTTTTAGAATCAAGATTAAATAAATAAATAAGTTAATAGATTCGGCTCTGCATTGATGAGTCAGTCAGTCAATATTTCTCCTTTGATATGTGTAGATAGCAGAGAGACATTTTCCCAGCAGTCAGCTGACCACTATTTCAGGTCGCAATATCAGCGTTCTTACCGAGCTATGGGATGATATTCAACGACTTCTTCATCGAGCTCGGTATGAACTCCGCGGACGTGACTTTGCTGACGGGCGTCAACGCTGTCAGCATCGCTGTTGCCGGTGAGTGAGTGCAATGCAGACCGCAGTGTCATTTACGCCGAGCTACGGGATTGTATTTAACGACTTCTGTAGCAAGCTCGGCATAAGCTCCGCGAACGTGCCGTTGCTGACGGGGATCAACGCTGTCAGCATCGCCGTTGCCATTTGCCAGGACTATGCATATACATGGTGACGTATAACGGATACATCATGGCGAAGACTTAAATGTAAATTGCTCAATATAGCAATATTTGGCTTAGTAAATAATGATGTGTTGAAATAATGTTGAACCCTGTTTCATTGAGTTATTTAGCTAAAACAAATCAGTGGGAAAAAATGTTCTACAAACAATCTTGAAATTACCCAGTAACAAATTTGTTTGATCTGATTTATTTTATTTAAGATTAATTTAATACCTTTTCTAAGACATCGTTCAGCCGCAACACTTGCCTGGCGCCCAAGAACTTACCTGAAAAAGAAGAATACTTTAATATAAGACAGTGACATAGTAACCGTCTATAACTTTTACTTATATTACATGAACAGAGCCGTAGGCATATATTAAACTTGTTTGACCATTTTAGTTATTTAAAAATAATTAAAAAAAAAAACCATTTGATTCGAGTTGTCTTTTGTATCTGTGGTTGGCTGATTGGCCAAAGTCATGTATTTTTTTGCTTAGAATTATTTTAATTAGATACCTAATGGTACGTGGAATCCACACATCGACAAACATCACCCGTAGAAGCCTTTAGGATAATTTTTATCAATACCAAAAAAAAAATAAGGCTCTTCGAACAGGATACCAAGCAATATTTCAATTTAGCTCACTGTCGCACATGTTGAGCCACAGTGAGATATATTACAGAATTATAGAAGTTTTTTTTTATCACAAATGAGATAATATACGCGATGAATTCCATTTAGATTGTTTTATTTCAATCTATAGTTTTCCTTTAATATAATTTTGACTAAATTACTGTGGACAATTTTATACTTTGATATACACATATCATTATATATCTGGTCAAAATCAAACTCGAATTTGAAAGAAATAACTAGTAAATATTTTTATTCTTCGTAATTTACTTTTTTTTTTTACATCGTCGATATTAATAAAAATCTCAACAGGTGGAGCCGATTGGAGACAAACAATCACCGTCCATTCCAAAATGATGAATATTTCGACAGTCTTTGCGCGGTACGCAGGTGCCATTTTATACTTAAACCCAGTTGTATATTTGAAAATAACATTGTTTCTCAGGATTTCTGACGGGTCCTCTGCTGAAAGCCATGAGTATGAGGAAGCTGGCGTTCCTGGCCTCGGCGCTGTACACAGTGGGCTGTCTCGGCACTGCCTTCGTCAGCACTCAGGCTATGCTCTTCTTTTGCCAAGGAATACTGCAGGTGACCAAGACTCATAGAAGAACAGCGCATCCATTTCATAGAATATTGCTTAATAAAATTCTGAAAAGTTAACGGTTTCCGAGAAAAACGCTTGCTACAAAATTGGACTTCTGTGACAACATTATACGAAATATTTGTGTGTAAGCCGGGTGTCCTTCCTAACAGAGAAATATTTATAGAAGTTTTCATTGCGTAGACAACTTTATTTCCTGAAGCCGTAAATTTTGCATTATTTTTGAAAGGGTCATCCTATAGGTACAGGGTGGAAAAAATCTTAGGACCCTGAAGGGAAACTAACTTAGATCCTTAAGATAGTTTAAAGCCAATGAAGGATGACAATGCTCCAGAAAAGCTGAAGCATTGGTGCGACACTCGTTTAAATTGCTGTGAAGTCAATGCGTTATTAAATTTTTGTTTTGTGACATTTGAAGACATTTCGAATAAGCTTACGGACGTTACTGGCGACTGGAGATATGGCGGTTTTTTCGCTTAAAGAATCAGTCTGGCGATTCAGCGAAGAAACGCCGTTAGTATCATAGGTACCATTGTACCGCCGCAGGGGGCATTTTTATATTTACGAGTAGTGAGTTTTATTTTGTTTTAGTTTTGAAGTAATTGCTTGAAATTGAATTGTATAACATATTTTTAACACGCTTTTATTAGGTCGACCTGTATGTAACTAACTTTGTAATGGAATTTATGGTAGCAAATTTAACCATTTTCCAAGGTCGTAGCGTCATGAAAATTGGCAGCTGTATGTAGTTCTGATGACAATACAATAATATGGACTGTCGTACTGATCTGATGATGGAGCCGGAACATATGAACTGGAACTTCATGATGGAACATCGTATCATAGCTGTGTTTGGATTTGTTAGAAAAGTCTTGTAAAGCGTGTTTTTCTAGTATTTTTTACACTATTAATTTATTGTCGTTCTAAACAAAGTCAAATCCATGTATATTTTCATAGTAGTATGAAGTAAAATCACGCAGCTTAAAAACTTTTTATGTCATTTTCCAGAATTATGGATCAGGGACAGTATTCGCCATTAACAGCACAGCGTTGAACGATTACTTTGAGAAAAAGAGACTTGCCGCAATAAGTTTTGCTAATACTATTACAGGTAATATTTATCATTCATCGACCATCAATTTGGTTATTATGAGCTGGCCGGTCCTATCCCGTTCGTATTCTGGGGACCCCACGACATTCTCAATGTCATCAGCCCACCTGGGTCAGGACCCATATAGGCAGGCCTATGCTGCATATTACGGTACCTGCAGTGTCATAGATAGAGTCATGACCGTCCCAGGGAAGATTAGTATTTTGCGTCCAACTAACTTTTTTTTTTAATTTTGTGAGTGTGAGCCCTAGCAACTGGTTTGATTTATTAGTAGACCACGCAGGCGAAGCCGCAGAGAAAACCATAGTCAAATATAATAGTTTATTTAGCCTAATTAATATTTCACATATTGAATAATTTGACATATATGTCCGTCTTTATTTTGATAGATTTTACCTTTCATACAGTTCTGCCTGGTCTGAGGTTAGTGGTTTCCACAACCATTCTATGGCCGTACCTTATTCAGTTAATTTTATTTTCATTTGTATGCTCGTTTATGCGTACCCTAGATGAGTTTCCTTTCTTCTTTTAGTCTAAATTTGACTAATTTTTCAGCCATTTCAACAATAATTGCGCCACAAGCCGTAAAATGGTCGAACAGTACCTACGGATTCCAAGGCACTCTCTTCATGGTCTCAGCCGTTGGAGCCATGACGTTTGTGGGCTCTTCTTTGCTGCAGCCAGTGGCATGGCATATGAAGGAGGTTAAGGCAGATACGAATCAAGTTACCGGTATGCTTCTACTAAATTTTTATGGACTAACCGTTTAAGGGGCGGGATGCGTTCCACCATTTGCTCCTCTTGCCCATTTTTTCCTTTGCTCCATCTTGCCCCGTGGCAAGAAAGGATATATACTTATTACAGATGATATTACAAAATGTATAACTTTACTAGAAGGTTCCTTCTTCTTTTTTTTTAAGCATAGTCGGGTAAAAAGTATACATATGGAGATACCTAGCTACCCGTGTACTAAAAATCGTTGAAATCTATTTAGTCGATTTGGCGTGACGACACATACAAACATACAAAAAAAAATATTTCTATTCAGTGACCTCCAAATAGTCCGTTACAATATAATTTTTTTAATGTCTTCAATGTACAGTCAATTCATTTTTACAACTTTATAATAATACTAGCTTCTGCCCGCGACTTCGTCCGCCTTGAATTCGTTTATTGCAGATAAGGGTATTTTTCCGGGATAAAAAGTAGCCTATGTCCTTTCCCGGCACTCAAAGTATCTCCATACCAAATTTCATCCAAATCGGTTCAGCGGTTTATGCGTGAAGAGGTAACAGACAGACAGACACACTTTCACATTTATAATATTAGTACAGATTTGGCAAAAGGTATTAATTTTAGCGCCACCTGTTAGTTTAGCAAGGTACTCGTTACTCGTGGGCTCGTAGCACATGTTTGAGAAAAGTTTGCACCTCCTTCCTAAGTAGCGCGATAAGATTCAGGTGCAAACTTAACTCAATCAAATGTAGTGGCTACCCCCCCTTTTAAGGGATAATTTTTTTTTACCTGGTTGGGGATTTTCTCGACAGATTAGTAAAGTTTACATCAAAATATGTTAAACAGACAAACAGAGAAACAGACAAACAGACAAAAATCCTAAAAGCTGTTGGAAGGAGTTCTGTTATTGTTTTTAAGTATCCCCTGCCATTTTTTTTTCAGATATCATCCATGTACAGACTTTCGAGGAAGAGGACTTCAGCTTTATTATATGTATAGATATATAAATTATCTCTGTTTCCGCGATTATTACTCATTTAAATAATACAATTTAACGGATTATATCGCGTATATATAACTCAAATGAGATAATATACTCGATATAATCCGTTAAATTGTTTTATTTAAACTTTATAATAATATAGATATTCTGATGCTCTCAAAAGCTCTTTAACAACTTACAGGAAAACATTTTACGATCTACAAAAATTACATAACTAAAGTCTGGTGGCATGTACTCATACCTTCTTATTTCAGAAATAAATCGAGTGTCAGAAATACTTAATGAAGGGGCGGCTGAAGAAATACCCGTTGTAAATGTAAAGGACACTGTAAAAGCGGATCATTTATGTTTCGGTGACAACAGAAGTGTTGGAAAGAAATCTTCGAAAGGTAACAGATCGCTGTAAGTTTCCACAACACACAAAGAAACATAGCTATGGAGAGATAAAGTTGACATGACAGTGAAGCAATTGTGAAAAAAAGCTTGAGTTCAAATTCAAACTTATTTCATTTCCTAAACGAAGTCGCCTGTATCGTCAGATTACTCGTCTTATTTCTTAGAGATGACTTCGAAAGAACTGTTCTAAACCCATACAGTTTTCGATCTAAGAGTAGCTTCATCCTTATAAATGTATGTAAGGTAGAAGAAAACCCCAAACTAAAAAAAATTACGCCCATTGGTACGCCCAGCTCCGAGTTTGGGGCGTGGTTTACGAACGACGATGCAGGCCCTTAACTAAAAATTTGCTTATGTAATTGTTTCTAACGATCTCTGACAGGAAAATCATCAAGAAATCCTTAGATTGGCCGCTGTTGAAGAAGTACCTGATGACGTGTACCTGCTACACGGGCCCGATAAGCATTTTTGCTGAAACAATGTTCATCGTATTTCTTCCTCTGTACTTGTATTCACAGAAATGGTCTGATGTGAGTATCAAGCGTATGAATTTAGTCCTCAGTTTGATTATGAAATTATTTATTTGTTGATATTTATCTTAAAGCATAACATGTGCCTAGATTAAATATTTATAAATATACATTCGACCAGCTGCACAAACGTTACTTCTGTGTACTAAATGAGTGAATTATATTTTCGAAACTGTTTCTTTTTTCATTTTCCAACTTTAGTTTTTTTCGGGAACCAACCTGACTCTATACATTTTCCACAATGGCTTAAAACATATCTGTTTTTTTTTATTTGTTTCGGAGGGAAGCGTGTTTTGGAAAGTGAAACTGTTGAGAACTGAGGCAATTTGGGAAAATACTTTGGTGAAAAGAACGAATCCCAGTTGCTTCTTCTGTAGGCCTCAATAATTAAATCGCATACTTATCTGACGCGAACAGAGTATTTATTTGACGGGAGTCACAAAACTGACCATCTGGTTTATCAATAAGTTTTCAAAATTCCCAACACCTAAATTTCCGACGGTTATTTAATGAAAATTCGCTGTCCGAAATGCTTCTAGCGATCTACAGGAATGTTACTTAGGTACATGTTTTTTCTTTTTCATTGAAGTATGCAATATATATGTATATATATATATATATATATATATATATCTAACTGTCTAATTATAATATTATTTTTACAGGAAAGTGTGGCGTTCGCGTTCTCCCTGCAAGGTTTTGGAGACATTGCGTGTAGATTCGTGCTCATATTCTCTAGCGCTGCTTTGAAGAAACTGGGCAGCCATCTTTTGTATGTTGTAGGATTGGCAGCGGGGATTGCAACAAATTTAAGTAAGTATGCCATAACAGTACTTAATACTAATCAATAAGAACAAATTGCATGTCTCAGATAACCGCCAAAGCTTGCGAGATTGTATGGTTGGCAGTTGGAGCAATCGAGTCCTGGAGTGGCGACCGGGCATAGGACAGTGCAGTGTAGGACGGCCCCCGACTAGGTGGATGGATGATATTGTGAGGGTTGCGGGCATTGGCTTGCAGTCCATATAGGCACAAAGGCACTGCCTACCCTGAACGACCATGGCTCCATACTCGTATAGGCACTGCCTGCCCGTGTAATCAAAACATTTTTATTGCCTAACCTAGGTCACCCCAAGGAGCACACAAGCTGTAATAAGCCCTTATACAGCTATTATATAGGCAGTTTGAGCGTTATAAGGACTGTATAAGCTCTAATACAGCTTGTGTGTTACTTGGGAAGAACCCTGTGCCCGCCACTGGTTGCGGGGAGTCGTTGGATGCGCTCTGCACAGGATCGCACTTTGTGGCAAGCTATAGGGAGGCCTATATTCAGTAGTAGATCTGATAGATGGATAGGTAAGTAGAACTGCGTGCCATACATACACAAATGATCAAAGAATATGCCAGACTCCTTAATAAATTACAATAATTCAGGTCTATTAAAGGCAATAATAGGCTATTACTAAATCAACGAGCAATATCTTCAACCCCGTAACCCCTGTTTTTCAAAATAAAACATTTCATACATTCAAATTTAAGTAATTACGCCCCCAAGGACCGCCACCGGTCCTGCGCCGCACGCATCCAGCGGTCTCCAGCGACCAACCTTACCAGATTATTAGTCAACCTTGTAGGGTGCCTACTCATGCAGCGTATCTTCACTCAAGAACTCGATGGCCTCAACGGAACTAAATTATGTAATTTTTTACTTTTCAGTGTTATTTTCAACCTAATTTACCACTCTCACTGCCAGCTATTTATAAAGCGGTTCTACTTCAGCAGCCCACAGGGTCCGCTGGCGTATCCCAAGTTTTCTGTTGACTTTTAGCCTGGCGTGCTCTACAAGGTCAGCTGGGGGTCGCTGGTGGATCCCACGGCAGGGAGAGTGTTAAACTGATTCCCATGACTACGGATAGATCAACATATAGACAGATGGTCGCCTACCTCTGGGATGGAGATGGCACGTGAAAAAGAAGCAGTGTTATTATTGAAGTCGTTTTGGATTATTTATTTTTGCAGTATTAATTTGGGTGTCGGACTACACGACGTCCTTGGTGATCATCACGTTGACCGGCATATCGCGTTGCACCACCTCGGTGCTTTTTCCGCTCGTTGTCTCCGAGTCCGTCAGCCCCCAGTTCTTTCCCTTAGCCTTCGGAACGAGCATGTTGATCTACGGACTGAGCAGTATAGCCTTGGGACCACTCATGGGTAAGTGCATCATTTGTTCTTATATCCAGGCCCTTCCAAAAAACAGAACCATCACTCTTTTTAACCGACTCCCAAATCAACAGGTAGTTCTCAATTCAGTTGAATTCTTTTTTCTAACACCGTCATTTATAAACCGAAGGCACGTATAAGCTATCGTCTAATACTAACTTTAGACGTTACTTAATATATGTCATGTAAATAGTAAATACTTAAGTGTACATTTATATTTATTACCTTTAATTGGCAGATGAAACTATGGTGTAAATGGTGTAGATTAGATGATAACTCATATTAGAAAAAAAAAGTGTTTGTACCACAAGTCTAAACTGCTATACAGGTTATTACATTTTTATTTTTTTCACAAAAGGAAATTCCTAACTATTTCTTTTTGTGAAAAAAATAAAAATGTAATAACCTGTATAGCAGTTTAGACTTGTGGTACAAACACTTTTTTTTTCTAATATGAGTTATCATCTTACCTACAGCTCTTATTTTTAATAATCCCTTTAAGTTAATATTTTCTACAACAATATTTTAAATCCGTTTGTTTCATGGTGTTGGAGAAAAACAGTTTGCATTTTAAGGTTAATTAGGTGCCGTGTGCTCTAAGGGGAGTAAAGAGTTGTGAAAAATTGTACATATTCAATTGAATTTATTGGAATTGAAAGGAATTGAATGAAGTTGAATGGGATTTAATGGAATTGAATCGAATTGAATGGAATGGAATAAATTGAATTGATTGAATTGAATTAAATTATTTATACACCTTTAAAGGCATCGTTTGGAAATAGTTTGAAAACGTTAGGTATTGGGAGAAAATTTCCAGAGGGTATCCTGCTAGACACTTTTGTGTGTGAATACAGTTTTGCTTTTCAACGTAATTTAGATTGCTCACTTCTTCGAAAAACAATAGCATGTGCATAAATGTCCTATTCAGGTGTTCTACGCGATGCGACTAACGACTACACGACGATATTCTACGCGGTGGCGGCTATCCAAACGGCCGCTGCTGTCGCCATTGTCGTCGAGACGACACGACAACGACAGCGACAAACGAGAACAACCACTGGCCAAGACAATACTTAAATCAAACCAATTTGAATGTGACTAAAGTCTTATTGACTAAAATACAGTATTCTTTATTGCAATGCATGCCTACATACATCAACCAGAAAAAAATACAAATCATAGAAATCAAAGTTTATATGATAAAAGATAAAATAGTTTGTCTTATGTGTTTACTTACTTATTTTTTTGATTATTATATATGTACTAGAATGTGGCCGACTTCGTTCGCGAAAGAAAAAGAAGTCATAATGCTCTTTTTAGGGTTCGGCATCTAAAGGGTAAAACCGAGCCCTATTCCTAAAATTCCGCTATCCATCTGTCTGTCTGTCACCAGGCTGTATCTCATGAACCGTGATAATAAATTGATAATTAGACACTCGAAATTTTCACATATGATTTATTTCTGTTGCCGTTATTACAGCAAATACTAGAAACAGAATAAATAAATTTTATTTTTATTTAGCATAAATCAGTTTTGAACAATCCGGTTGCGTTAAGTTTGCACGTCATTTGTATGCAATGCTATAGATCCCAAGCGCAAACGGTCAGTTAGGTTAGGTTAAGATAAAGTTTGTACGAAACCCTCGGTGCGCAAGTCCGACTCGCACTGGACTGGATTTTACTTCAGTGTAGTTGGGTAACAAGTATATTCTATAACCATCCGGAGGTGCCAAGCTACCAGTGTACCAAATATAGTTGAAATCAGTTTAGCCGTTATGTCGTGATGAATCCACAACAACACAACTATACTATTATGCAGTTGTAAAAATTGTGTGGTTGCATATTGTACATATGAAAAAAAAATACGGACTATTTGCAGGTCACGATTAGAAAAATATGTTTTTTGTATGTTTGTATGTGTCATTGTTGCTTCATCACGCCAAAACAACTAAACGGATTTGGATTTCCACTTTTTTGGGTACACGGGTAGCTGGGTATCCACAGATAGTTTAAGGATTCTTTTTACTCGACTACGCTTAAGAAAAGGCGGTAATTATTTTTCCTCCGCCGCGAACGAAGCTCGGCATCTTCTAGTGCAAGCATAAAAACATACAAAAAACCAAAAATATTTATTTTTACTCCAATAATATTTATGTTATGACTTTCATTCAAATAATCGGTACCTACCACATTTTTTTTTAAATATCACCTATGTACGGACATTTAATTTTTACAACTTCATAAAGTATAGATGTTGCCTTAGGTAATCAGCAAAGAACTGGTATAAAGATTTAATTCCACATAGTTTTTATTGACAAGCTACGATATCCGAACATAACCGATAGGGGAACTATGTATAAGACGGGGACACGGGGTAAGATGGGGCCACCCACACACAGACAAAACTACATGGCGCATGGTGTGGTGTAAGTGAAGGCACTTAAATATTGACGTGTTTTTTAAAATAATATTTTGTTTGCGAGTTTGATGCTTGACAGGGCAAAATACTTGAGGCATGACGGGGCATTGCCCCATCTTGCCTCGTATGAGCTTGTCGAATTAATATTTATTGGGTGATTACAGTTTCGTTGTTTTGCAGTGACGAAATATTATTTGGAGCACCCTAAAGGGCCCATCAAAAAAGTATTTAGTAATGAAGAAGAGTTGGAGATAGTTTCTTGCTTGAAACATATGGAAGAACGGCTTTTTGGTTTGACGACACTCGACCTTAGACGCATGGCGTACGAATTGGCTGTGAAAAATAATAAAAAATACAATTTTAATGTTGAAAAAAAAAATGGCTGGTGTCACCTGGCTCAATGGTTTTCTGGGTCGTCATCCTGATTTGCCTATTCGTAAACCAGAGGCTACTTCTGCAGCTCGTGCAATGGGCTTTAACAGAATCGCAGTTAGCAAGTTTTATGAGTTACTTGGAGAGATATACGACAAGCATAACTTAACTCCAGACAAAATATACAATTGCGATGAAACAGGCGTGTCCGTTGTTTCTAAAACAAAAAGTAAATTAATAGCAATGAAAGGAAGGCGAAAAGTTGGCTCTCTATCTTCCGCGGAAAGGGGACAGACCGTGACTGTTGAAATTTCTTTCAATGCGGCTGGAAACTACATGCCACCTCTGATAATCATTCCCAGACAACGGATGAAGCCTCAACTATTAGACCATGCACCGCCAGGGACTACAGCAGCCTGTAATCCAAAAGGATGGATAAATACGGACATCTTTACCGTATGGTTTAGACAGTTCATACAATTTTCAGGAGCTACTGCCGATAATAAAGTCTTGCTGCTTCTTGATGGACATGTGAGTCATACTCAGAATTTAGAAGTGATAGACCTGGCTTGAGCAAATGGAGTAATCATACTTTGTTTTCCTCCGCATTGTACACACAGACTACAACCTTTAGATGTTGCATTTATGAAACCCTTGAGCATATATTATGATCACGCTGCTACAAACTGGCTACGATCCAGGTCGCGTGCTAACTATGTTTCAAATCAGCATTTGGACAAGCATATCTTCAAGCAGCAACAATGACCACGGCGGTAAGTGGATTTAGAAAATGTGGTATTTGGCCATACAATCAAGATAATTTCACAGATGTAGATTTTCTTTCCGCCGAAACCACCAACATTTCATTAAATGAAAGTACCACATTAACATCTAATGACGACAACCGACGACCTATACATATTTCAACTGAGAAGACCATCATTACTGGAACACCCCCAACAAATCAAGCCCAACCTTTGCAGGCAACTGAAGAGAATTTTCAAGAATGTCAAACTGCATCTGAAAATAATGCATCTTGTACTTCAGTTGCAGAGCCAACTCAACAGACCGCATCTGAAAGAAATGTTTCCTCCACTCCTTTGCAAACCACTCGTATGATAATTTCAACGCAATACTATACGCCTAGCCCTCGTGTTTCAACTTCTCAGCCAAACACTCAACAGCTAGATAGAGTTGAGCCAGACGTCCCTTCGTCACCTGTAGCTTGGTGTTCTTACCCTACTGAGCCCAGTTCTACTCTTCGAGCAGCTTGCCGTAACCTTACAACTTATTTCCAGAATGCTTCTCCACGCAACGTCATGGCGATCCCGACTGTAGAGCCAAGCCAAAAGAGGAACCAATATCGGAGAGGCAAGACGGTGATTATTACTTCCACACCATACAAGAACGAAGTGGAAGACCGAAGAAGAGCAGCAAAACCAAAAAAACCAGTAAAAGCAGCTAAAAAACCGAAAGGAAAAGGAAAAGGCAAGGGTAAAAAGACCAAAGAGGATACCGTTTGCATTTACTGCCATGACAAAAATAATTCTTACTTAAAATCCTCCGAAAATTGGGTGCGATGCCAACTATGTGTTCGCTGGGCCCACACAGCATGTGCAGGTGTAGATGACGATAACGCACAAGAGGTTTTGATATGCTTTGCATCTGAGGAGGATTAAACACCATCTTAACTCATAACCCCATCTTGCCTCACTTTTTGCGTCCCCGTCTTGCCCTATATGTGAGGTAAGACGGTGTATTTTCCAATTTTTATTAATTATTTTTTTTATAAATTTTATGACCAAAACTCATGCCAAATAAAAGTTGTTTGAATAATGTATGTGCAATTCATATATGATTAACATGTGACTTTGATTACTCTGTATTTTTACTGTTTTACCTTAACGTCCCCATCTTATACACAGTTCCCCTACACGATACATGATACTACGATAACCGTACATGTACTGTACACAATGGAATTTAATTTTATTATTACGACTAGACCGGCACAAATAAAAGAAAAAACCGGCCAAGTGCGAGTCGGACTCGCGCACTGAGGATTCCGTACAAAATATACGCTACAAACGGCCGTATCTATGAAAATTCAGTGTAAGCAGATCCCTGCTCCTAAGCAAAATGTACGTGGTGTTCGATCATTTTGTATTGGTTACTGATAGACAGACGGACATAAAATGAAACTGTTTTTAGTATTTGTTATTATAAGCGGCATAAGAGAAATACATCATTTATAAAAATTTCCAGTGTCTAGCTATCACGGTTCATGAGATACAGCCTGGTGACAGACAGACAGACAGACGGATAGCGAAGTCTTTGTAATAGAGTCCCGTTTTACCCTTTGTGTATCGAACCCTAAAAACAGTAATATATATATTATCTTATGTTAATTATACTCTTAAGTCAATGATCGTTGTTATGATAATTATATTGCGCAGTCTCATTTATTAAGTACTTACATAAACATATATTAATGTCACTTTGGCTCAAGCAAGTAGTGATGTGACATGGCATTCAACTGATTGTTTTTATGGTGACATCAAACCAGGGCCAATTTTTTGTCTAACAATTTGTAGAAATATGTGGTCTTGATGAAACACCAATAAGGATGGAATAAATACGAACCTAGAATTGATTTAATCTGAGTGTGTGAGTTGGTCCGCGTTTTCAGTGGTTGGCATAGATCACGCAGTCTGTAACTTTACGAAGAGATCCCATGCTAGTTTCGGTTAGGTACACAATTCATATTGCTCGTATATTAACAAATACCTTTATCAAATGGTCATTTCAAATATATTACCATTACGTTAATAGATCAGTGGTTTGGCAGAATGATGACAAGTTTTGCGGTTTTGAAGCAACTATTTTGTTTAAAAAAATACAGAAAGAAACAATGTTGTGTACCAATTAGTCGAGGGGCTCAAACTGCTTATGTTACTTAACTATACGCCCGTGGTTCAAGTTTATGCGGTAAGGTCATGTGTATGATAAATAAAAATCTGTTTATTGCCTAACACAAAAAAGTTAAAAAAGACAATTTATGTCCGATAATAATTTGCAATTAAATATACATTAAAATAATCTTAAAATAATTGTAGGTTTTGGTAATGGGAACGTGTCTCAGCGTGTGCTGGACTAGTGGCCTAGCGCTGGTTTTCAGACTGGTCCCTATGAACAATACTGCGCACTTAACAATATTCAGTTTTTTTATTATTATTAAAATTTGGCTGCCGACATTGACCTACATACATCCTCATAATATGTGTGTGTGTGTTGTGTGTGACCGTACGTTTCAGAGTAAGAGATCTTTGCCTTTGCATTTTAAGAAGATTAAATTCGTGTAAGTGTTTTAAATTGTATAGAATGCATGGGCTCTCTTGGTGCTAAATCTGAATCTAAATTTAAACTGAAATGGTCAAAGGTCAATATAAGGCCTTTACCACACTGGATACGTTTTGCGGTCTGCGGTCAGGTACATTAATGTATGCATTGACCTGAACGCATCCAGTGTGGCAAAACTCATCCGAAAGTCAGGAAGTTTTCCGAAATCCAAAAACAGTAGAAAAAGTGTTCGTTATTGAAAATAAATCATTCAAACATTTTTTATTTTGCAGTAATAGAACGAGCGTTTAGTCTATCGGTGTAGTCTTATTGCAAAATAAACCAGTTTTATATAAATGTGGCTTCTCGGTTTATCGCGTTTAGCCTGTTGAATATCGGTAATAATATTAATACTTTTCTCGATAGTGCTACACCACTATTCTAAGTAAATAACGAGATTTAGAATTTATTTCGAATAAGTCGATAAAGGTAATATTTAACTTTTTTTAAAGGGCTATTATCACTCGTTTTAGAAAAAAGGAAATAGTTTAATGTCGTCTATCAAGCGCCATATTACTGAAGTTGGGTGCGATGTTAAGATAGCTTTAATAAGCTATAACCTAATGGTTATAAAGGCTTACTTAGGTTATAATTGAGTTAGTTTTTCACCTTTATCTAGCAGCGACCGATGCATGACCCCATCATACGGTGGTCACAGTGAATCAAAATTGAATATGGCAAGGATATAATCCAATTGGCACGAAGACTAAATATAAGATACGGTGAGTTACAGGTCTACTAAGTATACTTAACTGAGTCTGTTCCTGAGGTATGGAAGCGGTGCGGGAGGGGTGACAAGTGACGTGACATGACGTGTCCTATCTGTCTCGCTATACACATATACGTCACTTGTCACCGCTCCCGTACCGCTCCTATATCTCAGGAATAGACTCAGCTAAGCGTTAGGCCTATAGTACTCGTATGAATGAAGTATTTTTTTTATACTACTAAGGTGGCAAACAAACGTAAGGCCTGCCTGATGTTGAGCAGTCATCGCAGCTTATGAGCGCCTGCAACGCCAGGGGCATTACGTGCGTGTTGCCGACCCTTTAAGAACCTATTCACTCCTCTCTTGAAGAACCCCATACTGTAACCTCCACGGAAAATCGCGGCACAACATCTACAAAATTCCTTTGATACCGCACGGTGCGCGACCATTTTGGATCCAAGGTGTGTGGATGAATATCCTGCCGATGGCGAGCGGTGCGATGGTAGTACGTGGCTGTATAACTATAATTATAACTAGGCAGATTGTATAAGTATAGTTAGGCAGATTCACCAACCGAACTGCAACGGGCCTGAGGTGACGTTTATAGCGAAACTAGAAGATGCCCGCAACCTTGTTCGCGAAGGAGAAAAAGTCATAACCCCTCTTTTCTTCTTCAACGTTGCCGGGTAAAATGTATCCTACAACCATCTGTGGATACTCAGCCACCTGTGTACCAAAAATAGTTAGATTTGTTAAGCCGTTTTGACGTGATGTAGCCACAACGACACATACAAACATAAAATAGTCTGTTTCACTTATTTTTTTGAAAATATTTTCAGTGTCTTGACATTTCCTCGCATCCATGAGAAAAGACCTGAGTCCAGCAGTGAAACTTATAAAAGCTGATGATGATGATGACAGACATTTCATTTTTACAACTTTGTATAGATATGTACCCAAGACATTAACTATTGGATTGTCCACAGGAAAGACATGAAAGATATAAGATACTAGCTTCTACCCGTGACTTCATTCGCCTTAAATTCGTTTATCGCGGATAAGGGTACTTTTCCGGGATAAAAAGTAGCCTATGTCTTTCCCCGAGACTCAAACTATCTCCATACCAAATTTCATCTAAATCGGTGCAGCGGTTTAAGCGCGAAGCGGTAACAGACAGACAGACAGACAGACACACTTTCGCATTTATAATATTAGTATGGATTATGAAATCTGTATGACCCATTTTACATGCAAAAAATTAAGTCAATCTGTTGTCCCGTTATTGCGCGATAGAAGGAGAAACCAACAAACACACATCCACATTTATATAAGTATTTTTTTATTGCCTATCTAGTGTCCCACTGCAGGGCAATGACCTTCCACCTAGACTGCCAGTCGTCCCGATCCAAATCAATATCTGGCCAGTCACTGAGATATGCATCCAAGACATCCCGCCATCTCCTCTTAGGACGACTGCGACGCCGGTGCCCGTCCTGAGGCATCCAATCCGTGGCTGTCTTAGCCCACCTCTGTGGATGCATACGGCATACGTGGCCTGCTTAGTCCCATTTAAGCCTGGCGGTCTTTACACCAACATCGGCAATGCGTGTTTTTGAGCGAAGCGTTGTGTTCCGGATCCGTTCGATCCTTTTCACACCGAGTATACTGCGCTCCATGGCTCTCTGACAAACCTTCAATTTGGTCTTTTGACATTCGGTAATTATATTAGTATAAAGTTATAAAAAAATGATGTGCGTACATTGAAATAAGAATTATTTCCAAGTCACTAAATCGAAATAATATATTCTCAGTCTCTACGTATGGTACGATTACAATATAAGTATAAAAAATAAGGACTGCCAGTCAAGTAGGTATAGATGGGTATACGATGATGGATCGAAGATGGTACACGGGTTATAGGATACTGTTTACTCGACTACGCTGATGTAAATAAGAGGGTTACGTTTATTTTCTCTTCCGCAATCGAAGTTGCTGCCGCAATCGAAATTATAAAGTTGTAAAAATAAAATGTCAGTACATTGTAGACATTAAAAATAAACTATTGTAAGGGACCCAATCACGCTGAAGAAGAAAAGCAGGGTTATGACTTTCTTTCCTCCGCGAAGGAAGTTGCGGGCGCCTTCTAGTAATATTAATATGGATAATGATAAGGATTTACATCTAGTGCAGACCACAACTACATTTACTCTTAGTTCGTGTGTGTGCGTGTCGCAATATGTATTATATTTATTCAGTACTTAGTTCAGCCGATGTTACCAGGCGGTGCCTGTCTCTCCAGACTACTGTATCCTGAACTGTAAGGATCCTTGCACGATGAACAAGAGGAATAAGCTTGTGCCACCGGACGGTGGATATGGATACGTGATATTGGCAGCTGCTACTGTAAACTTTGTAAGTATAGTTTCTGTAGAGAAAAAACATTTTTGTGACAAGCTTTAGCGTAAAGCCAAATGAGCGTAATTTGTAATAAAGGACGCATTTATTGAAGCATCAAAGAAGAAGAAAGCTAATACACTACATGCTTGGGGTTTTTTTGGCGTAAGCGCCAGATATAAAAGTACAATGAAATCGAAGATATTATTATGTATTGTTAACATTTAAGTAAATGACGTAAAAGATAAAGGGAAGACTGGTGTGTCATAAGTGCCATTTTTACATAGGTAATTTAGCCGTTTATTAATCTGTCGTTTGTACAAACTACACAAAAAAAATGAAGACGTGTTTTGGGATTTCTTTTCTATCGAGGAAATTTTAAACAAACATATTTCCGCGTTAGGTGCTGAATAGGTTATATAGTCAAAAAACACATCCTATCTGAAAACCAACCTGTTTCATATACTAGATTTGACAAAAATCTCATTAATTTTTTTTTTAATTATCGATGAACCCATCCCCTTAATTGGTGACTGTACTTTTCTTTGAACATTCATCAACTACTCACCTAGACATGTATTTCAATTAACTAACATATAAGCCGATTCCCACAGGGTTGCCCTAAGGAAAGGCTTATAAGCACCTTTTTCTTCGAATATGAGTAAATGAATACGCTTCGGCTTCCCTCGTAGTTTTCCTGACGCCAAATTATGCTAATAGGTATGCAAAATGTTAGCTCAACCGAACACCAGGACGGGTTAAATATTACCAGAACATAGAAACATTGCAATTTACATAAACCTTGCTAAAAACGAAAGTCTTTCTATAGAAACGTAGGTATGTCACGTTAGACTCTTATAACGCTAAAGTTAATTGTCGTGTGAGTTTTTATTGACTGATATTAAATTAAAGTTCATAATGTGATACTGGACCGAATTTTCGTTAGTCGCCGCTCGATAATCGCAGTTTTCGACAAAACTGTTCACTTTTCAGGATTGATATAAAACAAACCTAACTGTACCTAATGGATTCTATAGGATATTTTTTTTAAAGATTCTGGAAATTTTACGGTTTCAGAATTATGAAAAATGGTTTTATGACTCACATCACATTATTAATTACATTACAAATCTCTGTAGATATTCCAATCCAAACGTAATATTACTCGATCGCGTGGTGCCATATCACGCATCTTTCTAACGAAAAAACATCACACGATAAAAGATTACTCTAGTGCTGGCGTGGCGCCACCGATCGCTGCTCTATTAGAAATATGTTGTCTCGCTCGCACTCGGCAGCTGCATCATACCGACCGGCGTCGGTAATCGGGTCCGTAATATCACAGTGTGATATCACATCAGTTAAAAAATTACCTATTGCCGGCCACGCAATAGTAGTGCTTTGCGTACGGCGTAATAAATAAAATAAATAACACAGGGTTACACAAATCGACCTTAATGTATACATACTTTATAGATACATAATACTTAAATTATACAGCAACAATCATTCGTGCTCGAACCCGGGCTTCGTAGGCCGTTGTGCAACTCACTGAGCCAAACGTGTCGTCAAGTGTAATAAAGGCGAACTAATAGTGGCTGGCAATAGGTAATGTTTCAAGTGATGTGATATCTCACTGTGATATTACGTATCGAGAGATGTGATATGTTTGGACTACTTTGCAAAGTACTGTTTGGCGCATGTCTAAATGCCACTCTTTTAAATAGCTCTCATAAATGCTTGTATTACCCTCATAAGAGTTGTAGTTTCCTGCATAATTGTCAACATTTCAAACTTTCAAGTAATATTAAATCGACACTCATTTTGTTAATTAATTTAGGAATCCAAATATATATATATATATATATATAATATTTTTAGTGGAACTTGAAGATCAATATCTTCAAGTTGCAATAAATATCAGGAAAATGTGTAGGAGCACATAGTTGTCTAAGTGACGTCACTAGGTGGATATGACACAGTCACAGCGCACAAGAAGAACATCAGTACAATTTCTATACTAACTCCGTCTTAGTAATAAGTACTTCTGTATGATTTTCAACGCTGTGACTGTTACCTTCGCTCTACTACCCTACCCAAGTAACAAAAGGTTCTGTAACTGAGGCATTATATCACCAAACAGTGACATAGTAGGCCTATAATGGTAACCATTGTGACTGCTTGTACTATAAAGGTTTTTAACAGAGCGTTATGGTTCTATAAGATTAAAGAGCATTTAAAGTCTATAATGTAGCTCTTAGAACGCTTAAAGAACCATACAATAGAATCTTTAAAGTGTTGCACTGTAATAGATATACAAAAAGCAATTATTGTACTATATAATACTATAGACGACTTTACTGACACTCTTATGTACCTTTATTTTGCACTAATAATGCGTCAAAATAACTTTTATAGTACTAGTATTGTAGCAGTACCGAAAACACTATTACAGAATCAATCTGCACTATAAAAGGACTTTGCACACCCATTACGTAACGGTTTAGCTTCTTAAAAGCTCCCTCAACACCGCTATGGGGCTAGAGTTCTGTAAAAGTCATTAAAACTCTTTTAAGGTATCAAATAGTACTATACTATAACTTAAATTCTAAATAGCAAAATATCTTCTATAAGTGAGTTTGTGTTACTGTTACGAGACTAAAGCGTGACATATATAGATCTATACTAGGTTTTCAGTATCAAATATATCACTAGTATTTCATAAAAGGTTTCATACTGGTCAAGCGAGTCCAATAAATATAGTACGTGGTTCTGCACAAAATATTTGTTTTGTACCACAATAGGGCTGTAGCAATAAAGTTATTTCTTGTCAATCCAGAAATAATGATGACGAATATGAGAGTGAGGACACTACCCCATTATCACAGCTCAAAACAACAGATATGGCCAATTTTGTGTTATATATATGAAATGCCTTAGCTACCTCCTTTTGTGATCGGGATATATTCCGCAGAAGGAAAGCCAACAGATTTAGAATTTGTGTGGTAACACATTTATCACATCTCAAATTATGCCCCATTGTGCATTTAATATTACTCCATTCAAATAAATATATTTTGACTTCACTATTTTATATTTGGACAATGGAACCCTAATCTGTTAAAATATGGCTGCTGTTTTTTGCCGTGATAGCACATTAGCAGCACGGCTGGAGCCTATGTGTACTATAGCAGCCGCAGTCGGGACAAGTCCTTATTTTATTAATTAAAATTTAATTAAAACACTTAAATAATGAAGGGGCATTGTCAAATTTGAAATCAGCTTAACAATTTTATCAATACAAATATTTTCGCAAGTGAAAGTACCGACTGAGTTACGGTCCACGAATGTTATTTAGTACGCCCTTTTATTACCTACATAACATATGTCACTTAAGCAAAAATGGCGAATGAAATAAAACATAAATGACTTAGCGATATTTGTTAACAAAATAGCGCAGGAGCAGGTGTGATAAAAAAGAGCACTGGAATCGTTTATGGTGCAAAATAGCACTATACATATGTTTTGGTTACTTCTATAGTTGCAAACTGTGACATAAACGTTGCAGACAACACTATATTAGTACCAAAAAGCGTTTTACGACACTTTTATACTTCAACTACAGAGCTGATTTATCACCGGGTGAGCCTTTATGTAATGTTTATAGAATAAATCAGTGATAAAACTAGGGCCTCTTTGGGGTTCTGTAAACATTTACAACACCGTTATAGTGCTAATCATTAACACTATTTAGCACAACCAAAAACGTTCCCAGGACTTTTATAGTACCAAATTTTGTTACTTGGGTAACGCTCTTTTAGAATGACGAACTATTGAAATTGATTATATTATATAAAATCGGGATGTTATCAGAAAAATTAAAATGTGGTTATATTAATTATTTTGCCCTCTATTTAAATTCATCGAAAAAAACTGGTTAGAAAAATGAAACTTTGGCATTTACCAAATATGTAGTCTTCGTCTGTTGAAGATTCTATGATAAAATCCTTTGCTTCGATATTTAGTTTCTCACCGTATTTGTTTTGAGTCCTTTTGACAATCGTTTTTAGGGTTCCGTACCTCAAAAAGCCTTATAGGATCACGTCCATCTGTCCGTCTGTCTGTCTGTCTGTCAAGATCCTTTATCTGGGAAACGCGTAGAGATATCGAGTTGAAAATTAATTTATATACTCACGTCTACGGTCCTATGAAGCTATGAAAAAATCAAACTTCTTAGTTTACGTAAAAAAAAGATACAGCCGGTTATGCCGCAAAAAACGTTTATTTCTACACTTTTTAAATTTGATATTATACTTCCACAGTTCTTCTAGAAACTTGAAAGAAGATAACCGTGTAAGGGAACAAAAAATGCCCCTAACGGTATTAGCCAATAGATATATCCTATGTTTTGGTCATAATGCTAGTTATGAATCTGCCAAGTTTTATGTCATAATTATTGACAGTTTCCTTGACATGTCACATTAAAGTTATTTTTTTTTCTAAATATCTTAAAAACCACTGGTCCGTTTCTCTTGTGATTAACGTATATTGTTAATGGCTTGAAGATAAATAATTTCGTAAAAAACTAGACGTCTCTAGGTCAACATTAACTTGGTCATTTTTGATGTCAAATATTTCAAACTTTTTTTTTGACACTTGGGAGTCAGCGACACCCACCATTTTTTTTACACTAATGTTACATCTCTTTCCGTATAAATATATATTTGTCTCAAATCAATCGGCGTGGAGCAACGTGATGATTTTTTAAATAAACTTTATGTACCTAATCATATAAGTGCAGTACCTATTAAAAGAGATACAGTAAAAATATGATTGGTAGATTATTGAAAGAGGTTTGTTGCCTGTATCTTTGATGAATTAATAGATAGCAAAGTCGACTTCAATAACAGGTCTCCATTTATTTCACCTTATGAGTAGTAGGTATATTTTCTTGCAGGCGACTATTAATTACACTATGTCGGAAATTCATTTGTAACAGTGTTGAGTTCAGTAATCTCTTTTAAACAGTTTATTTAATTAATATTCTGCAATAATATAAAAATAAACAATTGACATTTAATTAATCGATTATTAGCCCAAACAGAAACAAAAGCCTCTTTAGCTGGAGACTTTTTAAAATATTTTTTATTAATTAATATATATTTTTATGTTACGATCAAAATTCTTAGTAGCCCCTATATTGTTTTGAGCAGTATAAATACTACCTTAGTGATGTACTAGGCCGCTATACTTAAAATTAAAAAAATCGTCATGTTGCTCCACACCGATTGATTTGAGACAAATATATATTTGTACGGAAAGAGATGTAACATTAGTGTAAAAAAAATGGTGGGTGTCGCTGACTCCCAAGTGTCAAAAAAAAGTTTGAAATATTTGACATCAAAAATTACCAAGTTAATGTTGACCTAGAGACTTCTAGTTTTTTACGAAATTATTCATCTTCAAGCCATTAACAATATACGTTAATCACAAAAGAAACGGACCAGTAGTTTTTAACATATTTAGAAAAGTAAAAAATACTTTAAAGTGACAATTCAAGGAAACTGTCAATAATTATGACATAAAACTTGACAGATTAATAACTAGTATTATGACCAATGCATAGGATATATTCATTGGCTAATACGGTCAGGGGCATTTTTTGTTCCCTTACACGGTTATCTTCTTTGGTATAGAGGAAGCTCTTATAGCACAATCATCAAAATAAATCTGTAAAACTATTTTTTTATTTCTGTCTGTCTATATCGGTAACCAATATAAAATGGTCGTCCATTTTGCTTAGGAGTAGGGCTCCGCTAGCACTGGGTTTTCATAGATACGGCCATTTGTAGCGTATATTTTGTAGAAAAACCCTCGGTGCACGATTCCCACTCGCACTTAGCCGGATTTTTATTAAAAAAAAACTATTAAAGATCTGTTTCCTGATCCACTATGGTATATTCCAGACGGCAATGGGTATGTTCTTCGTGTGCTTCACAATGATGTTTAACGATATTTTCATAATATTGCAAATGGACTCCACCGACATTGCTGTAGTGACAGGAGTTTATGCGCTGGGTATGGCAGTCTCAGGTAAGAATAAAAATACAGATAATTAATTGAAAGAAGGAAAGAAAGATAGAAAACATTTATTCGTAGGCATAACCAAAAATTTTATGAGAAACAAGTAAAAGTACAAAAAATAAATAAAAAATAAGGTATGCCACGAAAAGGTCCCGCTTGAGCATAATGCTAGCTCGAATGCCAGCGCTGATCTTCCGGTGAAACCTTAGGCGACGTCACGGAGAGCTGTGCACACATCTTGGACGGGTGACATTAATCGGTGTGGAATAACTCTTTTTTTTAATATTTTTACTATAAACCGTACCTTGGCTTTAAAACCTCGACGCTGGCAAAGTTGTCCTAATGGACACAAGCCATAAATAGTGTTTCATGCAATCGTTATATAATGTATGCTTTTTCAGTCGCGTACAGCGTTTAGGCCACGACGCTTGCTGAGTGGCCTAATTAAGGTACGAGACTTAAAAAGCTAATTATATAACTATTGTATACAATACTTTTTCTACCAGTAGGTATCATCATCATCATCATCATCATCATCATCATCATCATCATCATATCATCACCATCACCATCACCATCACCATCACCATCATCATCATCATCATCATCATCATCATCATCATCATCACCATCATCATCATCACCATCATCAAATCGTAACAATAAAATACTTTCCACCCTAGGGATGGAAAGGCTATTTTCCACCCGGCTAAATACCCATGAAGATTTTACTTTCTTAAAAGGAGAGATGTTTTTTTTTATATATTTGCATTAAAACGAGTCTCATTGAACAAAGAAATTGTATTTTTCCCAAAGTTCTATTTTTGAAATCATTATAGTGCATTCGAAGTGTTGGCTTATGAATATATCAGTTCAGTTGGAAGTGCCATAGAGTATCCGACATTGAAAAGTATGCTATTGAAGTTTAGTGTATGATGTTCTTATTGAGGGATTAAAGTCGACGAGTAGAAAAACTTAATAACAAAACAGAACAGTGTATCGTTCGCACAGCTCGCTCATTCTTACGATGAAAATATTTTTTTACCTTAATCACTAAAACATCTAGAATATTAGTAACAATGTCGGAAATATACAATTTACAAATTGTTATCATTATTACCTGGATTAAATATAGGTCTTAAGCGTAGATTATAATTTGATAAGGACCTTTCAAATGAAGCTAGGTTTCTACTTTCTATATTAGAACCTTACTGTATTCAGGTTAGCTTTAAGATTTAATTCTGTAAAAACGCGTGTCGCATACCACGCTTGATGCCCAATTGGGTCAACACGAGAGACCTAGCTGAAGACCCAAAGTCATGTCATATAATTTGTTTAGTTTTTGTTCAATAGGTAAATTTTTCATGTTTTAGGTTTCCGTAGCCAAAATTGCAAACACGGAACCCTTAGAGTTTTGTCATGGCCGGTCTGTCCGTCCTTATGTCGCAGACATTTTACTCAAAAACTACATGATCTGTATATTGATGAAATCACTCCATATATATAACCGAAACTAAACAAAATTATATTCAGCTGTTAATAGCGATATCAATGTGTGTTACATATTCCGACAGTTATTTTGAAAAGACTTAAAATATTGGAGGTTTCTAAAAATATTTATACTTTCGGAATTTATCTTCTTGTATAGAGACCCCTTCAATTACTAATTATATTTTATTTTTACTACATTAATTGATTATTTTTCCTACGCTTTTCCTCAAAAAATATCTTGGTTAAATTCGACATCAAAAGTTGTGTTTACATGTGTATATTTTCATCCAGTTTTATTGTTTTTTTTCTATAGTGGACCTAATACACAAACATTTTAAAAGTTGAAATAAAACAATTTAACGGATTATATCGCGTATATTATCTCATTTTAGTTCCCGACGTTTCGGAAGCTTTTCAGCTTTCCATGGTCACGGGTGGACCAGTCCATTTCAATGAGTAATGATCGCGGAAACAGAAGAATTTTTTTTAAGAGTTATTACTGTTCAACAATTCGAGCCCTGTGACAGGCAGACAGAAAGAGAAGGCTTGTTAATATTTCACTGGTACCCTTCGGGTACTCTACTAGGTTTTTGTGGAAATTTTATTGCACTGTCCTTTTCTCTAAACACCCGTTAACTACTAACTGAAACGATTTTAAGCTTTGCAGCCAAACTTTGTAGATTTGCGTTATTTTGTTACCAAGTCCCTATAACCAGATCATCAGATCGAGACTCGACGGTATCATACTATTGCATTTGTCATGAACTTACATAAGTATGGTCAAGCTAATCGGAAACGGAAGCGGCTCAATTTTTTTACATGCACGATTTGACCCAAAAAAGAACACCAAAAATATTTGTAGTTTTTGGTGTTATTTTTTGGGCAGGTTAAATATAAGCTTGTAATAATAATAAAAACGGGTGTTTTTGTAGGATGGATCACCGGGCCGCTGTTAAAGCTGATGACTAGACGCAAGCTGGCCTGCGTCGGCGCAGCCTTCCTCAACACCGGCTACTTCGCCACCTTGTTCGTCAACACAAAGGCGCAGTTCATCATTTGTCAAGGCTTGCTCAAGGTCATTATCAAGTAAAGTTGGTACCGCACTTGTTCTGTGCGACACACTACGACGGAGGTAAAGCAGTTTCCTATTAAATAAATAAATATTAGAGAAAATAAATCTAAGTAGTCCCAAAAAGCGGTAAGTTCAAAAAGCTTTGTCTGTTATGAGTGCTGGATGATATATTTAAGCGACACATTACTTATTAAACCGGCAAGTGCGAGTCGGCCTCGCACACCGAGGGTTCCACAAAAAAATATACGCTACAAAAGGTGAACTTAATGGCATAAGGCATTCCGCCAGTCAACCTTAGGGCAACGGAGAAAAATTGTGGGCGGTGCTGAAGCTTAAACTGACGTGTAAACTGACGTGATATACTCATACTTTGGCAGACGGTTATCACTGTATACTATAGGCAAAAGATCGCGCGGTTGTTCCAACAAGATAGACCGAACCGATCAACTGGTTTAGAGTTTCCTCGCCCTCCAAATTGTCACGGTTGTGAGAGACGCGCTAGATAGAAACCGGTGGAGGCAGATCATCCGCTCCAGTTGTAACCCTGATGCTGACCACGATCCTCGGACATGTGGGACCGACCCCAGAGAGAATCTCTGTATGCCATCTCCTGTAGTTGAATAATCTAAGAACCCACAGAAATATATTTCTCCGCAACATAGAGTTATGCTAGAAGTTCAGGATAGACGCTCAGTAGCAAAAACGTATTGGTATCCTTTAAATTGAATGTTTCAACAAAATATTTGAAGAAACAGGTAAGAAAGGGAAAGAGTAAAAGTTCGTAGTATTTCTCTAACGAGAGCGAAGTCCAGGTTAATTCGTCAACTCTTCGCCCAAACGTTGGACTTAAAAGATCTTTGCATAGATTATGTTTTATGGTAAGGCCAATCAATGGTGCGAAGCAACAAAGCCTAAGCCTTTATTGCCTTTTACAGAGTATTGGGGCAGGATTTCTGTACAACATTGGTTGTTCGGCGCTGAACGACTATTTCCTGGAGAAAAGACTGCTCGTCATGAGCTTCGCACTATCAGTAGCAGGTAATTTATCTACAAAGTCCTAATTCCTAGAAGAAATACATTTGGGAGAAGTAGATAGCGGTAAAACTAATGAGTATGAAAAATTAAACCGTTACCTTTGTTCAAGTAAGAAGATAGAAAGTGAAGATGGATTTGAACTGATCTCTAGATACTACTACATGCTCAGAGCTAAGATGAATAAATATCCCAATGCTAGAAAATTCACCGTTTATCTTAATATAGTAGTCTTTCTTGACGTGACTCCTTCTCTTATTTCGTCCTGTGGGTATGAATGATGCTTGCATTTATAGCGTGATAGATAAATGACATAGCATTATTTTTAGGGTTCCGTACCTGAAAAGGAAAAAATGGAACCCTTAAAGGATCACTTTGTTGTTCGTCCGTATATCCGTCTGTCTGTCTGTCAAGACCCTTTATCTCGGGAACGCGTGCAGATATGGAGTTGAAATTAAAACTATATACTCATGTCTACAATCCCTTGAAGCTGTGAAAAAAATCAAACTTCCAAGTTTATGGAAAAAAATACGGCCGTCGGCCGTTTATGCTCCAAAAAACGCATATTTCTAGTCGAAATTATCGACACTTTTTGAAATTTATAGGGTACTTCCAGTTGATGTAGAAACTTGAAATTTGGTATGAATGAAGCTCTTATAGCACAATGAACAAAATAAATCTGAGAAAACTATTTTTTTATGTATATCTGTCTATATAAGTAACCAATATAAAGTGATCAAGCACCGCGTACCTACATTTTGCTTAGGGCTCTGCTAACACTGGATTTTATAGCCACGGCCATTTGTAGAGTATATTTTGTACGGAACCCTCGGTGCGCGAGTTTGACTCGCACTTGGCCGGTTTTTAACATTATGTTTGTGCGAGAAGAACGGGTGCTTTGACATTAGTTCATCACGTGATAAGAGCCATCATAGGCCTGCAGGTTATGACTTACGAAAGGCTTAAACAGGGCTCGCGAAACCAAACGTCATCTTCAAGGTGCGTTTATAGAAAGCCCAGTAGAACTGTCCAGTAGTGGGTTGGCGTTAATAGAACCCGATTTTGCTTGCCTATTTTAAATCATTGGAGTATTTTATTTTACTGCTTTTAAAGAAAACATAAAAGTGATTACTAATACTCCGGCTTTACCAATAAAATGTTTGACGCCACGCCAACTGCTGTCCAGTTATATCGTCTACGCGTTTCACAAATATGCCACTCAGCATTTAGTTTGGAAAAACATCAGCTTATTTATAATCGTGCATCATGTTGCAGCCAAGTCACAAGATTGTGTCAGGTGTTAGCTCGTACAGATCTCTGAAAGTAGATTTATAGTGTTTTGTTTTTCATATCATTATTGTCAAATGTGTTTGAAATTCAGATTTAGATTCAGATTCTTTATTAGTAACTGTATGTACATTTCAATTACAAGTCAATTACATTTACGGTGGTGTTTGGGTCAACGGTGCATCTCTAAAAATTCGTTTACACTATAGGATGCAAGATCGTCAAGCAGTGATTTGAGTTTCCTGGAGAATGCCATTTCCATGTCACTTTCAGTTTTTTTTATGTCGGGCGGGACACAGTTATATATATAAGGTTCAACAACGGCCGAGCTGTGTACGGGCTTTGAACGTGCGGCCTCCGTCACGTCCTAGATTTTGCGCTGGCCATAGGTCTGGAAGTTAGTGAGGTTTGATCGGACATATTCACAGACTGTCTATATAAATACGAGTGTCCCTCTAATAATCGCATAACGACTATTGTCATAATATCGATAGTCATAACTTTTTATGCATAAAGTTGTTGCTCACAAAAGTTTAAGGACATAAATTTTCCTGTGTCATAATTGTTCCCTGTTATAATTGCACCATGTTATAATTTTTTTTATTCTAATGTTGAATGTCATATAATTTTAGTCATTATATTGATGATTTTAATTATTTTAAGCCATCACAATTGTAATGCATATATTGCCATGGTGTGGGTTGCCTAAAAAGAAATGAAATATGATTTTTAGTATCTTTTTGCTTGCAAAAATGCATGCTTGGACCGAATTGTAGGTTAGGTTAGGTTAGAACTGTGACCCCTAACAAAAACGAACTGCTACCGGAATAGTAGGTTAGGTTAGGTTACAACTGTGACCCCTAACAAAAACGAACTGCTACCAGAATAGTAGGTTAGGTTAGGTTAGAACGGTGACCCCTACCCAACCTAACCCATTAATCTAGTTCTAAGGCAGGTCCGACTTGGCTTAGGTTAGGTACGACGACGAGCGAAGCGAGGAGGAGTGTTAGGTTAAACTGTGACCCTAACGAGCGAGCGAAGCGAGCGAGCCGCGGAGTTAAATCCGCGTTCACTCAAAATTATGACAACGGACTTGTGATACTATTATGGCGATTGTATAATATGTTTTGAAATGTTATGCGCAAAACCATTATGCCCATCCATATTTATGCTTAAAGTTTTTATGCGCAAAAATTTTATGGCCATTACAATGTATGCTCTTAATCGTTATGGGTAAAAACATTATGCGCAAAAATTTATGACCATTAACCATTATGCGTAATTATGCTTATGACTAAACAATTTATGCCTATCAACAATATGACTTTCAATTTTATGCAACCCGATATGGACCCTATAAATACACATGGGAGTGTATTTATACTGACAGTAAATGTTTATGTATATACGTCATACGATTAAATAAATAATACTGTTGCAGCCATTGGAACTATGCTTGCACCAACTCTGGTGACCTTATGCATGGATCGGTTTGGGTTCTACGGCATGCTGGTCGTTGTCACAGGCATCAACATGCAGACCTTCGTGGCGGCGGCGCTGCTGCAGCCCGTGACTCGACATTTGAAGAAGGTAGAGCATGTTGACGATGTCACTGGTGCGTATAATGGAATCATTTCAACGGCCGTCGCTTTAATTCCTAAATTATAGATGATTATTTCCGGGACGGGATACGGATCCCCTTGTTTTCCAATGTCATTGAAAATTAAAATGTAATGTATACTATTATAAAGTTGTGAAAATGAAATGTACAGACATTTCATCGTAATACAGTTTTCTTTCTACGTAGTTGTTTGTTACAATACTGTAATAGAATGTGTATGATGTTTTAAAACGTCTCAAAGTAATCAAAGTATTAAAAAAATATATATCTTCTTTCCAGATATTTTTTTTGTACAAAACGACACAACTTTAGACGACTCCAAAATTGAACAGGCGCAGGTGCTTGTAACCAAAGCCATTGACGGTGAAAACGCTAATAATCTGTCTGAGGGAGATAAAAAGGACGACAAAACTTCATCGGGGAACCGTGTGATGTAAGAATTATTATCAAAACTTATTATCCATACAAAAAAAAAACGGTGCCTTGTCGCGAATAAATATGCTTTGCTTTGGTGTGAGCGGCCTGACGGGGGGGGCAAGGCAGAGCCGCTGATTCGTAATTCCGCTTAATCTTTCTTATTGTAAAGTAGTATAATAAAAAATCTAAATCCATACTAATGTGTCTGTCTGTCTGTCTGTCTGTTACCTCTTCACGCTTAAACCGCTGAACCGATTTGGATGAAATTCGGTATGGAGATAGTTTGAGTCCCGGGGAAGGACATGGGCTACTTTTTATCCCGGAAGAAAGAATACCCTTATCCACGATAAACGAATTTAAGGCGGACAAAGTCGCGGGCAGAAACTAGTAATGTATAAATAGACCCTGACTGTACTTGAACTTTCAAAGCGATATCTATTTCGACTGTTTTAGTTTTTTAGTTCCATCAATTTTTACTAATGGTGTTGACGGCAATGTTAATAGTAAAGCTTGTTGTATAAAATTGATTGTCATAATTTTGTTTCGCTTTTCGCATAAATGTTTGAGCATAGTGTCATTTCGCACAATTTTCTTAGGCAGAATAGTACATTGGCATAATGATGATTAGAATAATAGCCCTATGATCTGATAAGTATGTCACCGAAATTTGTATCGCGTAATATTTAGTTGGCATACTATCATCACAACGTTCTTTGGCAAAACCGTACATAGGCAATGTTGTTTAGAATAATAATCCTATGATCGAATAATTGTATCGTCGAAATTTAAATCGCATACTATTTTATTTGGCATAACGTAATTATATAGTTATTAAAGTATTTTTTGAAGGTAATAGGTGTTTATTGAAGATTATGATACTATTTTTAAGGTATAATCCTGAGGTGCCTTTGTATGTAAAAACTATTTTGCATGTCTTAAATAAACACAATACTAACCTAATATTTTCTTCTGTTGCCGCGATTATTACTCATTGAAATAAAACAATTTAACGGATTATATCGCGTATATTATCTCATTTTAGTTCCCGACGTTTCGGAAGCTTTTCAGCTTTCCATGGTCACGGGTGCGTGATGAATACTAACCTAACCTACAGTCGGCCATATTACTATCGTACAATAAAAAAATTCTGCAAAATGAGTGATATGCGACATTACAGTTATGCTAAGTACTCGTATACGAATATGCCAAAGTACTTATCATTCGGCTAGAAATGTTTCTGCGATAACTGTAATGCGGAATTTATTTCGGACATTAGATATTATGCAAGATAAAGGGAACCCGTCGGCAAATCCCGGTAAAAAGCAAAAATGCAAAAAAAAAAAAAACAAAAAAATATGAAAAAGTTTGAAGTGTTGCGACTGGATGCTGCAGTTTAGTTGGTACAGAACGTATCGCCCCGTCTAGATTAAAGACCAGATTAAAGTCTAGTTGGGTCTAAAATATTTTAATTATTTAGGTCTTTGTATTGAAAATGGAATGTAACTTTTTTCAAACATGCAATTAAATATTGACATTGTGTTGTTGTTGAAAAATTGCCTTCAGCGTTTTTGGTTCCAAACTATAACCAAACGATGCCTTTTTAATGGGTAAGTCCCTGCACAAAGATTCATCCCTCTGTTACCCCCTGGGGGTTGAAAATACCCGATGAACTCCAAAACTGTTTTATTTTATTTCTCCTAAATTATAAAAGTGATTATTTCAAATTTTATACAAATATTATTGTGAATAAAAGGTACATGTCTTAAAAAACTTACCCTCTTAACCATCAAATTTTTGTAAAAATAAAATTTCAAACATTCTAAATAACAAGTTCTACTAGTGGTACTAACACCTTTTTTTAAATATGAACCTTTCAAATGATACCCTATTTGATCCAGTACTAGCTACTGGATCAAATAAAAAGAAACTTTTATTTTATGTCCCCTTCACATCCGTCATTTTATTTAGAAAATTAAAATATATTTATGTAAATATTTTCTGTGCAATACATGTAGGCTGAACATGTATATTAATATTCCAAATTTCAATTAGATAGCGTAAGTAGTTTATGAGATATGGCGCTCTAATAATCGGACAGACAGATAGACAGAGTCGCACCATAAGGGTTCCTTTTGTACCTTTTCGGTACGGAACCCTAGCAACCATAAGCGTTATGACATTCTGACACTATTCATGTCGTCCACATAAGTGGACGAGTTGGGCGTTTGGATGAGATAAGAAATCGGCAATTTGGGATTCGTATGTGGACGAGTTGGGAATGTGGACAAGTTAAAAATTGTGGACGTGTTGGGTATTTACATGAGATAGCAAATAAACAATTTGGGATGGGTATGTGGACGAGATATGATACAACCTGGACAATTTGTATTGGTATGTATAATTAACTCGTCCACGAGTTGGCAATGTGGACGAGTTAGAAGGTAAACATTTTGGGCGAGTTCGATATTGTGGACGTATTGCTCAAACAGGGGGAAAAGAACGTTTTTGTGGGTTTTTGTTTTCAGGGCAGTAAGTGATTTGATTTTATTATTATTTTTAATTTCACTGCGTGTTGGAGAAAAGCACTAATACATACCTCGGCGTGAAACGGGATTGCCAGCCTCGTTTCCCTGTCCGTCTATACGTACTTGGCTGGCAATACCTATTTTCCCGGCCTGCAGTAATGTGCTACTTGTACTGTCTACCTAGAGACGGAGAATGAAAATAAAGGATTTGTTACTGTCATGTTCTTGGTGATTGCAGCGCAAGGGTGACAAATTTCCTGGACTGGCCGCTGCTAAAGCGGTACTTTCTGACGTGCGACTGCCTCGGCCCACCCATCTCAATTTTCGCGGATTACACCTTCATCAACTTTCTCGCACAGGCCTTGTATGACTTGAAATGGAGTACAGTGAGTCCTATTAATGTATGTAGTTTATTTTTCGTCATTGTCGTCTCAGCAAATATCGTAAAAAGAAATGATATTTTGAAATAACTTATTGTGAAACCGAAAATCAATCCCGAGTTTATTTTGGATCAAGTATCTTTCCGTTATGGTGACAATGATGAGACAATAATGACGATTGAACCGTGCAGATATTCGCCCTCATACAGGGTGTCCCTAAAACCAACGCCAAAACGACGAGGGGTGATAGAACAGCTCATAAGCTACCATATTAAGTAAATTTGAACTTAATAAAAAGTTCATGGTTTTCGAGATATTGGCACTTTTAAAAAACTCGATCCAAGCTGTTATGATGAAACGGGACCGAACTTTAGCTGATCATTAAACTCATATTTATAATAGCAATAAGAAGATAAATTTATAAGTTACGAATGATTTGGCAGTCACATGGTCACTTCTTTTGACGACACGTTTCGCTCAATTGGTTGCCCAACGGGCAACAAAGCCTGCGGTCCCGGGTTCGAATCCTGGCAGGGCAGGTGTTTTATTATGTGATGAGTACGAATAGTTATTCCTAGGTTTTGTAACTTTTCTTTGTATTTAAGTATTATAATTTATGTAAGATGGTCCCTGTGGGTCGATTTGTGTAAGATTGTCCCTGATATTTATTTATCAAATCTTAGCCTTGAAACATTCTTTTTTTTGTGATAATATCGAGCAATATTAATTATATTTATTTTGGGCATTTTTTCAGCGGTCTTTGTTTTATTTTCCAGGACTGGGTTAAATGGGCTTATTTCCTGTTAGGCTTCGGAGACATTGCAGCTAGATTCCTGATTATACTGACGAATAAGTGGCTCAGGAAGATGAACAGCCATCTGATATATATCATAGGATTGTTGATTGCTATTATTTCAAGACTAGGTAAGCAAATAAAATTATCACTCAACTGGCGCGACGTAAAATTGCGTCTTAAGATTACATTAGCGATTAGTCCCGTCGTAGAAGCCGAGTTCTGCTCGACGTGTTTCGATTTATTTCGAGGGCCTGAGTCATAAGACACGAAGACTCCGACGCTGCGCTTCTCGCACTCAGTCATGAGCAACATCATCATAGACGTTTCCAATGTTTGAGGCGATTTCATGCAATCCTCAAGCAACTACTATTCGATAACTGTGTAGCAGAGACGTGGCGTCAGGAAAATTACAAGGGAAGCCGAAGCGTATTCATTTACTCATATTTAAAGAAAAAGGTGGTAAGCCTTTGCTTGATCAATCCGGTGGGAATCGATATAACACAGTCAGTGGCGTGCAAAGGATTGTTGACCAAGGTAGGCAGTTTGTCTGCCTATATTTAGCCATGGTCGTTCAGGGCTTCAGGATACGTAGTTTCCCTGTGACTGTATGTAACCATGGTCGTGCAGGGTAGTGTAGTCCGATGCGAAAACGGCAGGATCGTCAGCATTTCGGACAGAAGAAGTTGAGTGCTGGTTTTTTGTTTACTCAGTAATATAGTTTACACCTTTTTTTGAGCACTGTGTCCTAGAGGCAACCCCGCCGGTGGAGGCGATTAGCCCCTAGTTTCATAGGAGAGAATAGTCTCCCAGAAACTATATTATATGCATGTTTGGGTGGAATCTTGCTAATTAAATTTGACCTACTTCCCAGTTTTCAATTGAGCTACGAATTGGCAGACTTATGTAAGTTTGGTGAAAATGCAATAGTATGATACCATTGTGCTGATCTGATGATGGCGCGGGAAGGTGGCCATAGGAATTGTTTATAATAAAATAATGCAATCAAAGATTGGGCTCTTTCGTATCCTCTCGGTGATTAATGCATGGATGTTGAATGAAAAGTACAGTCGGTGATAAAATTTGTCACAAAAAATTAAATTATTGACGGCATCTTATTTACATTTCAATTGAACTCTGAATATTCATATGAGTATTGTACCCACTTCCAGCCTTGGTGTGGGTACAGGAATACAGGAGCACCCTGGCGATAATCACGGTGATGGGAATGTCACGCTGCACCATCATGATGATGTTCCCGATGGTGGTCTCAGACTCCGTGACAACCGAAGAGTACCCCTCCGCCATAGGCATCTGCATGCTGATATTCGGGCTCCTCAGCATTACCATAGGACCCATCATTGGTGAGCGAACTTTCAGCATTAAAAAAAATCACTTGAACTATTTAGACTATATCTATACTATTATAAAGTCGTAAAAATGAAATGTCTGTACATTGAAGATATTTTCAAAAAATGATTGTTACGGAATATTTGGCGGTCACTAAATCGATTTTATTTATTTAGTTGATATTTTGTATGCTTGTTTGTGTCGATGTGGCTTCATCACGCCAAATCGGCCAAACGGATTTCAACTATTCTTGGTACACGTGTAGCTGGGTATCTCCAGATGGTTATAGGATACTTTTTACCCGACTACGCTGTCGAAAAATAAAACCGACTCCTAAAAATAAAAAAATAAAATTTAAACAAAAGAATAAAACCGACTCCAAAAAAAACTAAAAAGTAAAAAATAACGCCATAATTCAGTTTCTTCAAATTACTTACAAGTAACCGTTTGTATACTCAATCTATACAGTATATACAATAAATCTTATTTTGGCGTCGGTGCCATATAAAGAATGTGTAAAATATTGAAAATTGACGATTTTAGTAAGTTGTGACACGATGGCACCGACTCCAAAATAACATTGATTGTATATACTGTATAGATTGAGTATACAAACGGTTACTTGTAAGTAATTTGAAGAAACTGAATTATGGCGTTATTTTTTACTTTTTAGTTTTTTTTTGAGTCGGTTTTATTTCTTTGTTTAAAATTTTATTTATTTTACACTTTTTAGTTAATCGTTACTTAAAAGTGTATCTCGTGACGATTCGAACAAGCCCAAACACAGCTAGGATACATTATTTTATTACATAGATCTGGTGCCTACCTTCCGGCTGCATCATCAAATCAATTCGATAGTACCATTCTCATCAGGAACATTTAAATTTGTGACTATGAAGTTGCTTAGCTAAATTAATCAAGATATTTTGTCGCCAACAGTAAATCATTTATCATTGAGGAGTTCTGATGGCATTCTGTGGTCTTCTGCATCAGTTCCACTTCACCAATTTACACTTTCTGAATGCAAATGCTTATTATGTTTCTTATAATACCAAAATCGCTATATGTATGCCTACAATATTTGAGGAGTCCCTTCAATTCTCATGGATTCCATCATCAGATCTTCACCAAAATTAAATGGGACCAACTAGAAAGTACCTCATATAAAACCAAAAAAAAAATTTGAAATCGGTCAAATAGTCTTTGAGTAATCGGTGAACATCCATAAAAAAAAAAAAAAAAAACATTCCGTCGAATTGAGAACCTCCTCCTTTTTTTGGAAGTCGGTTAAAAACGCGAACGAAGGTTCCGATACTTCATCGAATGTACGGAGCTCTTAAAAAAATATTTATAACAATTTTTGGATTCAGTCTCCTTCAAATAACCAAGTTAACTAATTTTTTAATATTTTCAATGTACAATTGGACGAAGCGGGCGCAATTATCTGACACGTCCCTAGGACTAAAGTCGTGTCAGATATATAAGCGAGCTTCGTTGTAGCAGATATTAATGCTAATGACTGTACACTTGTACAGACATCTCTATTTACAACTTTATACGGCGATAGCACGCATAACGATAGTGTTATCAGATAAAAGTAAATTTGAGTCTTAAATACCGTGAGCCTTAAAGACTCGCAAGTATTTAAGGATCAGAGGCTTTATAGGAAACTTCTCGCAAGTCTTGTAACACTTCATAGCTATGTTCGTATGTAAACGTTTTGACGGCATGACCGTTTACACCAGGGGCCGTTTCTCAAAAGTGTAGCAAGCGGAAGTCTCTTTTAAACAATATAAATTAAAACGAGACTTTCGCTTATAATAAAAGTGTTACAAGCGTATAAAAAAACTAAAACGAAAAAATCCGGCCAAGTGTATGTCGGACCATCCTCTGTGTATGCATGCAATGCATCTATATGCACGAGATGAAAAAAATACGATATAAAAAAAAACCACAATTTTTTTTTCAGTTTCGGTAGATGTATGGAGTGAAATATATTTTAGAAATATATTTTTTTGTTGATCAACAATCAAACTAAGTAGCGGCTTTTTGAGTTAGCTAATTTGAGTAAAATGCCTGTGACAGACGGACGGACGGACATGGCGAAACTATGAGGGTTCCGTTTTTGCCATTTTGGCTACGGAACCATATAAAGGAAGTCCAGTACCCTAGAAATGTGTTAAGTTATAATGGATATGTTTCCTTAAGTTATAATGGATGATGATTTTTTTTCATTTTAGAAAAAGCTTTATAGATTTCAACTGTGTCTGTTTATTAGTTAACATATTAAAATTTGTCTGAAGGTGTCAATTATTGGAATGAGAGTGCATTGCCGCTAACATTGAGCATTGCCTTGCCCAAGAGGGGTAGCTCGCGACACTTTTTTCATACAAACGGTCTCGACTGTCACTGGTTTTTGACACCAGGCAAATATTTTTTACATAGCGTAAATATGGGTACGCAGAATCTTTCTGTTTTCCTTTTATTGATTAGTTGTTTTTCTTAAGAATTAGAGCACAAATATTTGCATTATCTAGGCCAAAAAAATTAAAAAGGAATAAAAACTAAGAAACAGTAAATAGAAACCTACTTCTACTCCTTCTGGATCTAACGTCAAAAATCTGGATCTAATGTCATATGACAAATCCTAGAGGAGGAAACAGACGAAGGCTGGACCTCAAATTTCATAATTTTAAAGGATATTAAG
Organism: Hedya salicella; assembly: GCA_905404275.2. Classification (NCBI taxonomy): domain Eukaryota; kingdom Metazoa; phylum Arthropoda; class Insecta; order Lepidoptera; family Tortricidae; genus Hedya; species Hedya salicella. The sequence continues at coordinate 11,035,548 of FR990099.1, forward strand.
CTGGGGCTTGTGGCTGTCAGTATCGCAACGAGAGCAATAATCGCAACAGCAACAATATTCTTATTTTTTTCTTAAATTTTTCGTTGTTATTGTCTTCTTAAGTGCCAATAAATCTCCCCAGGCGCCATTCGCGACGCAACCGGCAACTACAAGATCGTATTCATGATCTCCATCGGCATCATGGTGGCCGTCACCGTCATCTGGGGCATTGAGCTGCTGAGGAGTTGGCGACGTAAGAAGCCCCCCAGGCATCGTGCCGCAGCCGTTGAGGAACAGAGCACTTAGTATATCATATGCATAGTTATATTTTGAACTGTAAGCAACGAAATGGTCGGAATTGCGGTTTTATGATGGTTGCGTTTCATCATCATCAGCCACGAGACATCTACTGCTGGATATAGGCCTGCCTAAAGAGTGTCACCATGGCCGGTCCTGCGCCACCCGCGGCGGACTCTAGCGAACTTCACAAGGCTTCATCAATCCACTTTATGGGCGGCTTACCCACGCTGTTTGGTCGCCTCTCAAAAATACGTTGGCTCCAGTGGCCGTCAGTTTTACGAACAATATGCCCTGCCCAATGCCCATTAACTCTTCTGGCTCTGACAGTAATCCTGGTTATTTTACGGATCTCTTGATTCCTGATTCAATCCTGTAAAAAGAAATCCCGGAATAAATGAATCATACAGCATTAGTCATTTTTGTAGTTATGTATAGTGAGCTGCAGAGAAAATTAACCCTCTGACAAAATACATTTATGCGATGGTGAGGGTTGCTTAAAAAATAAATGAAATTATATTTTTCGTATATTTTTTTTAATTTTCTCAAAGGTATATATCATGGCAATGCTGTGAACAAGGCAATTTACTGCTAACAAAAATATTGAGTTTAAAAATGGTTGTCATATGCTTAAAAAATACTATTATGGCAATTGCTTTGAAACGTTATGCGCAAAACCATTCTGCCCTATTACACCATTATTATAAGTATAGATATACTTATGCTTAAAGTCTTTATACGCAACAATTGTATACTTACCCTAAATGTATGCTCTTAATAATTATAGTTAAAAACATTATGAGCAAATATGTATGACTATTAACCGTTATGCGTAATTATGCGTATGGCCAAACTATGACTTAAAATTGTATGCAACCCGATATGGACCCATGTAGGGGGGACAGGGGGACATGTTTCTCTGCAGCTGCCCGTACTGGTCAGAAAATGACAGCTGTTTTGTCTTGGTTGGCTGTGTAAACGCAACGATCGTAGTTCCACTGATCTGATGTAAATGCAGGTTATGATCTGTTTTATGTTCTGTAATGCTGTTGAAGTTCTAAATAAAAAAGTAAATAGATTGCTATGATTTTTTAATATTTTAAGTCATACTTTGCAATGTTACGATTGTTCGTATCTATAAGTAAATAAATATATATTACAGGAAAAAATTTACACAAATCGAACTAGTCCCATGGTAAGCTCAATAAGGCTTGTGTTATGGGTACTAGACGACGATATATTTAATAAATATATAACTTATATACATAGAAAACATCCAAGACTCAGGAACAAATATTCATGCTCATCACACAAATATTTGCCCTTACCGGGATTTGAAAGCAACGCATTTGCAACGTTACTCCCACTGAGCTAAACCGGTCGTCATCTATATATTGGAGTAATTTAGTATTATTTATTAATCCAGAAGTTTTGGTACTGAGGCTCTGTTTTATAAGATATACAATATTATATGCGTATATCTTTAATAAATAACATTCTATCGAGTATATATTTTATTCATTTATGAAAAATAATAATCAATACTGATCAAGAATCAATCATCATTAAAAATATTGATAACAAAACGAAAGAAATTGTAAATATTCGTAAATTGAGGTACAATCTTATGAAGTGTACATGAAGATGGAAAAATAGGCTTCACTGAGAACCGTCACATATAGCAGGATGATTTGCTGGTGTTAGTCGCTAAAATAAACAAAACAAGCGGTCAAGTGCAAGTCTGAGTTCCGTACAAACTTACACTTATTCCGACTTAACTTGCCGGTTGAGTTAAGTTTGCCTTTGGTATCTATGGCGTCACATACAAATGAGGGACAAACTTAACCAAACCGAATTACTCAAAAATGTTTATTGTTGATAAAAAAAGTAACGCAGACAGATATATGGTTATAATTTTCGTGTAATATTCATATTAAATAATATTATTCTTAGTAATTTCAGGATTTTCGCTTGGTAAACTTCGGATATATAGGGGGGAATAGTTTTTTTTTTTCACAGTTTCCTTCATAAAACGAAATCTAACTATAATAAAATATTATTTGAAAATGTGCAGGTTTTCCTTAGCCCTTTCATATGATGCCCTACTTGACCTAGTGGCGATTTTTAAATCCCCCCCCCCCCCCCCCCCCAGTTTTTTTTAGAAAATTATCTATAACGTTTCCTTTGCAATACATGTGGGACGACCATGTTTATAAATAAGTTCCAAATTTCAAATAGATAGCATTAGTAGTTTTAAGGATATGGCGCTCTAATAGTCGGACGGACAGACAGAAAGACAGAGAGAGCCGCACCATATGATCCTTTTTAGGGTTACGCAGCCAAACCGAAACTGTTTTTTTTTTCAGCTAATATCAATGTGTGGCATATACTTCGACAGATGTTGTAAAATAATTTTAAGGTTTCTAAAATATTTTTCTTCATTTAGTGGATATTTTCGGAAATATTCGCACCGAAAAATGATTAAGATAAAGCTTCGCAAATACTGTCAAAGAAAATTGTTTACGACATAATTGGATAAACCGTTTTTGAGCTATTTCCATTAAACTGCGCTTCACAACAAAAGGATGTAAGTGCAGTGGAGATACGCTCTTTCGCTAGTGCACTTTATCATATCGATTTTTTTTTCTATCTGTAATGCATTTTTTGTATGAACGGCTGCGGAACCCTACACTGAGCATGGTCCAACATGCTCTTAGCTGGTTTTAATTTTTACTTTTATTTTTAATTTTATCTCATCGCCACCTGTGAATCAGTTATCATTGAGAAGTTCCGATGGCATTCGGTGGCTTTCTTCATCAGTTCTACTTCACAAATTTATATAATCTGTCCCTTAAAATAGTAAAATCGCTAAATAAATACTTTAAATATTTCTAATGTTCCTTCGATTCTTCATGGATCCCAACATCAGATCTTCAACAAAATTATATTGGATAAACTTGAAGATATCTCCTAAAATTTGAAAAAAATCCGACGATTTGGGAACCTCCTCCTTTTTTGGAGTCGGCTAAATAAAATCAACGAGACGGGTTATTATTGTGAACGAAAGAATGAAGTTACTAGTTCAATATATTTGTGCAGAAAAGTGCCCCAAAATATGTCAGGTTTTGTCTAATAGGGCTCCATTAATCATTTTGTAGCATGAGCGTGTTCGGATGTAGAGTAAAATCCTACAGAAAAGCGCGCGGCTATTCGTCATTCGTAGAATGGTAAGTACTTATTTCGTTTGGTATGATATCAACTACAAGTAAACCTTACATACGTATTTCCATAGGACAATGCACATCTCTGTCGGATGCGCGGCAGTTCCACAACATTCTGCCCAGGCTTGACTTGTTATTGATACTATTTTGAAAATTTAACTATAACCTTTACTTATAAGGCCAAGTAGGTACTAACGTCATACGTGTCTTCAATTACATGAACAACCAAGATTGTCGGTAACAAATCGTAGATTAAAAAAGAACTTGAACATGAACATGAACTTGACATAGCCTTAAACACCGCTGCAACTACGACACTTGTTGATCAATCGCGCCAAAGTACATTTTCCGAAAGTCATTCCTTTAGAAATCTCCTTTAATTATTTTAATTACTTTTATCTCTTCCGCGCAATCAGACAATTGAGCTTTATGGCGCTTTAAGTCAAAATAAACAGTTATTATTTGAATGGCTAACATTTTTTATCAAAAGTAAACACGATGAAAATGTTTTGGTGGAAAATGTCTCATTTTGACATCGCTCAGTGTATTACCAGACGGGCCAAGATTCAGATCGTGTGTGCGATGACTACCAAGGAAGCAGTGATGAAAAAGAGATATGAGCTGTTGCCGCCTGATGGTGGATATGGATATGTAGTATTGACTGCTGCTACCGTTATCTTTGTAAGTGCATTTAGTTTTTAGGGTTCCATACCCAAGGGTAAAACGGACCCTATTACCAGGACTCTGCTGTCTATCAGGCTGAATTTCATAAACCGTGATAGTTAGACTATAAAAAATAATTATATATTTTTTTAATTTTCATAAATCAAATTTGAACAATCCGGTTGCGTTAAGTTTGCACCTCATTTGTATGCAACGCAATAAATACCAGGTGCAAGGTGCAAACTTTACTTAACTGGCCAGTTAATTAGAGAAAGTTTGTACGGAACCCTCGTTGCGCGAGTCCAACTCGCACTTCTTTTTTTTGTAAAAGACATTGTGAATAGCCGAATAATAATAATAATGAGTTAACTATATTTTCTTTGATTTTACAAGGAATATCTGGGTTGAGAATTTTAACACCAGTATTCTGAAAGTAATACCTAGCAGATCAGATGTGCTTGTGCGAATGTTCGGTACAAAAACACTGAATGATAATTTAAAAGGCTGTGTTTCATATGATAAGCAGATAAATGTGTAATTAATTCCAGATATAATAAAAGTAAGAGATGGTGCCCACAACTTTCGTTCGCGTAAGAGAAAAAAGGCATAACCGCTTCGTAATCAAAATGGCAGAAACGGAACCCTTATAGTTTCGTCATGTCCGTCCGTCCGTCCGTATGTCACAGGCATTTTACTCAAAAAGTAATAAATTTATATTGATGTTTGGAGTATAGGTGTCTGGTGTAGGCCGCTACTTAGTTTGATAGTTAAATTATAAAAAAATATTATTTCTAGGGCGGGCAATCCATACATGTAACCGAAAGTGAAAGAAAAAATTAGCAAATATCAATGTGTGTTTATTTCTACAGTACTTTTACGAACATTTTGAAGAGTCTTATATATTTTTCAGTCTAAAATATTTTTTTTGATTTATTAGTAGATATTTTCGAAAATAATCGCTTCGAAAGATACAGTTACAATTGTGCCGCCCACCCCCCCCTCTGTTTTCTAAACCTTATGTCCATAAAGTATGAAATAAAAACTCAAAAATAAAGCGCACTAAATACTTTCATAGAAAATTATTTTCAACGTGATCGGATATACTGTTTTTGAGTTATTGCCGAAAACCGGAGATTCTCAACAGAAGGACGTAAGTGCCGTGAAGATACCCTCTTTTGCTATTTCACTTTTTCATATTGTATTTTTTCCATCTGTAGTGCATTTTTTTCGTATGGACGGCGGCGTAACCCTACACTGAGCGAGGACCGACATGCTTTTGGCCGGTTTTTACTTGGGTTTATAATTTGGGTTAATAAAAAGTAACTCGTGCATCGAAAATAGTTGAAATCCGTTTTGGCGTGATGAACTCACAACGACACGTACCTAAAGAAAAAAGAGGGGTTACAACTGTTTCTCCTCCGAGAACGAATTTGTATCTGATTTTAAATTATGAAAAATATGATGTTCAGCATATAAAATGGTTCTATTGAACTTGGCAAGAGATACCGGTTCAATCCCAAAAAAATCTATATTTAATTTATTGTGTTTACTATTTTGTATTATAAAAGTGATTTGATAGATGACTAATTTAAAACATGTAACATGTAAGCTAATTGATATTTAAAATTAAAATAAAAAAAATCTTATTTTACCAATCGTAGAATCACTTTAAAATTTTGTTCCAGGTTTCAACTGGCATGTTTGCCGTGTGCTTCGGAATGATATTTAACGACTTTTTCAAAAAGTTGGGAATGGGCTCCACGGACATCAGTTTGCTGACGGGAATCAATGCAATGTGTGTTGCAATCTCAGGTGAGCGCACAAAAGTACAATCTGTATATATTTTAATAACATACATGTGATACATGACGACACAAAAGCAAAAACACTTACCTGTCGCATATTATTGATATAGTGAGCTACAATAATTGTACCATTTTAACAAATGAACGTTGTACCGCAAGCATCATATATATCTTGTCATCAAATGTTTACCTTCAATATGACTTATTTATTCAGAATATGCGACAGGAAAGTGATAGACTGATAGCAGATGAAACGCCTGTAGAACTACTCATTGACGTACTTTGTCGGTATTTTCCGTTACCGCAAGCACAGTACTCATATTTCTTGTCAACAAATGTTTACCTTCACTGTGGTTTATTTCTTTAGAACATGCGACAGTAAAGTGACAGAAAAGCGTGAAGAACTACCCATTGAACTACTATTTCGGTTATTTCCGTTCCGAAAAAAATATTATTTATATCTCTGATCTGGCTAAACAGAGTTTAGAGTCTTTATATCTGTGAATCTATCTGTATCTTTGACATGGTACTTAATCGTATATTGCAATGCAAATGCAATATCGTATATGAACCAACATGAATATGTGTTTATGCACGTTCATAATATTTGGGATATACATGAACTGATATGTGCGCAGGATACTTAACGGGGCCGCTGTTGAAATTTATGAGCATGCGCCAGCTGGCGTTTGTCGGTTCCGCCTTCTTCAACGGCGGCATTGTCGGCACAGTGTTCGTTAACACGCAGGCGCAGCTCATCGTTTGCCAGGGCTTGTTACAGGTAAACAAATATCGTAGTCATTATTATTAACATCGCCGTCACCATCATATTCAATTTTCATCCTTTACACCGCCAATTTCATCATCAACATAATCAACAACATCATCATCATAATCATCATCAACATCATCATCATCATCAACAACATCATTATCAACGATATAATAATTATCATCATCGTCATTATCATTTTGAACAATATCAGCATCATCATCAACAACACCTTTTTAATCGTCATCATAATCATTTCCCTATTGAATATTGTTTTAACACGTGATTATTGACTTCTGCAGAAATCAAATTGTACTCAATCAATTCCAGGTTAAATTGTTTTTAACATACAGCCTAAAACTAAAATTAAATGTGTTTATTTACGTATAATGTGGTAGTAATTAATGTCAGCATAATTTCTTTTCAGAGTTTTGGTCTGGGGTTCCTGTACAATGTTTCATGTTCAACGCTCAACGACTATTTTATCACTAAACGATTATTCTCCGTGACTTTTGCACAATCAGTAGGAGGTGAGTATAAGTTCTATAAATTCACACTTAGTAGCACACTATCATCATCATATAAACTTATAGATCTCCACTACTAGAAAAGGCCTCTTTCGAGGATTTCCTTAACGACGGGTCATTCGCCACCATCATTCAACGGTTTACCACAATCTTGACCAGATCGTCAACTGCCTGGTCTGCCTGCAACTAACTGAGTTATGCCTAGTAACCCTCTAAGCTATGTTAACGGTTCGCGGATGTCCTTAATTGTGATTCCACCAAGCAAGAAGCATAAAATTTCGAGTAATTGTAGAAGTTTTTGAGGTAGACTCATAATCGTCATTAGGCGAACGGCTTGAAAGATATTATTTATACTATTATGATTTTGTAAAAATTAAACATCAGTACATGGAATATATTTAAATATATATATATATTACCTATATTGTAATGGTCTACTTGGAGGTCACTGAATCGTATAATATTTTTTTGAATATTTTGTTTGTTTGTATGAGTCGTTGAGGCTTCTACACGCCAAATGGGCTAAACGAACTTCAACAATTTTGGTTCACGGGTATATCTAGGTAGCCACGGATGGTTACATTATATACTTTTTACTTGACTACGTTGAAGAAAAAGCAAGGGGTTTTGACTTTTTCTCCTCCACGAATGAAGATGCAGGCATCTTCTGGTATATCTATGAGCATTTCTTATTGTTGTTTAGTACCTATAATAATACAAGCACTATTTAACTTAAAACTAGGTTGATTTTTGTCAGTGATTGTCAAGGATAATTTATATTTCAGCCGCTTCAGCAATGCTAGCGCCGATGGTGGTGAACTGGTCCAATGAAGTCTACGGCTTTCGTGGCACACTGTTCGTGATCTCAGCGGTCAGCGTCCAGACCTTCGTGGCGTCAGCACTGCTGCAACCCGTGGCTTGGCATATGAAGAAGGTCGAGGTTGCTGACGATGTCCCAGGTATGTTGTTTCTTTAATTTGAAATTGGTCTAATGGCAAAATCATATTTTAAGGTAGAGGATTTGACACTTTTGATGTCTCTGGCATACTCAAAATGTTTCTGGAGTTACCAAGAAATCAGGCTGATATATTTTAATGTTTAGCTGATGACGGGACATCCAAAGTTTAAAACGTACACCATAAATTTAAACAAAGATAACCCATTATTTATCTTACAACTAAAAGCTGTGGACACATTTTTGTGTGTCTAAAAGTTGATTCACCAAAAGATGTTCGGATACCTAAGGTACCTAACGTTTTAACTATTACAATATAAGTGCCTAGCTTACTAGGCACTAATATTATAATAGTTACTAATGATTTAGGAAAAATTACGGATTTTCTTTCGGCTTCCTACTCAATAGATGTCTCCCCCTGGGAAATGCCGGTAGTAAACAGACTTGTAAAAGTGCACTTGTGGCCTACTTACAGAATTAAGTTCATTATTTCAATTTAAATACCCAATAAGGTAAATTGATCAGCAGATGTTACCAGTGATGTTTGATGAAAGTAATGAAAGAGAGTCGTGGTCGCTTACTATGCACCCCATAAAATTACTGAAATCACCTAAAAGATAATCGAGAATGCTATCTGCAAAGCCTCTGCGAGATAGAACCAGAATGTTAAAGACAACATAAATTTAAAGATGCTAACGGTGGCAAACGCAACGAATACGGTTCCTTCCGTATTACTTGGCCGCATGTACTCTATACAAAATCGTTACGCAAACGTCACACACAAATGTTTCTTACATAAAGGAGCATTAAAGTAATTTTGAAAAAAAAACTTATAAATTCCACCATACATATCGGAAGCCTGCGCAATATATATATCAATGCTCTATGTGTTATAGTGGTCACCTGCACGCATATGAAAAACATAGTGATACTGCAGAGACTTCTGTATTTGATGTATGGTTAAAAATGATATTTAAGAAGTCACACTCCATCTAAATATCAAAATACACGAGTATTAGTAAAGTAGTATGAGTTGTATAAATTGAAAAGATGACGACGAATATACTAGTTATATTAATTAAATAGCTGGTTGATTTTGTCGGTTAATATAAATAAATAAATAATACATAACAGTCATACGCAAATCGACCTAGTCCCAAATGCAGCAAAGCTTGTACTATGGGTACTTGGCGACGATATCTATACTAATTGTAAAAATGATATGTCTGTACATTGAAGATATTTTCAAAAAATTGATTGTTACGGACTATTTGGAGGTCACTAAAACGAAAAATATTTTATTTGGATTTTATGTATGTTTGTGTGTGTCGTAGTGGCTTCATCACGCAAAATCGGCTAAACAGATTTCCATAATTTTTGGTACACGGGTAGCTGGGTATCTTCAGATAGTTATATACGTTTTACCTACTACGCTGAAGAAAAAACGACGGGTCGGCCCGACCTCCGCGAACGAGGTTGCGGGCAACTTCTAGTACATAATATATCGATAAATTACAATTCTTAAATACTCTATTTCAACCCCGGGGCAACCAACTTCGTAGACCGTTGTACAACCCACTGAGCCAAACGTGTCATCAATATTGTATAATATTTTGCCCTATATCTGAACTAGTGAAATCAAGTTGATTTTGTGAACAACCTTCTATTCAATGTTCAACCGTTTTCATTGCTCATTTCTAAATATGGCAAAGTAAATGACGTTCATTTAACAAATGAACAATTTTAATTGTTGACGATAACACATTTTAATGAAGTAGATACATGTTTACATTTACATATAAGCACAAGCATTGTTGAAGTACTGGTACGGCCACCAAGCGAACACTGTAAAATGGGCCGGCGTGCACTCTGATGTGTATAAGATGAACTGCGGAGTGAGGCAGGGGGGTTTAAGCTCACCCAAGCTGTTCAACCTATACATGAATCAGCTGATCGAGGAGCTCAGCAGCACATATGCCGGATGTCATATAGACGGGGTCTGTGTTAATAATCTTAGCTACGCGGATGACATGGTGCTGCTGAGCCCCTCGGCAGGTGCTCTGCAGCGGCTAGTGAAGATATGCGAAACTTATGCAGGTTCCCACGGGCTGAAGTACAATACTTCAAAGAGCGAGTTACTTCAATTTAAAGCGGGTAAAAAATCGTACAAAATGATACCTGTAACGCTCTGTGGTACCGCTTTAAAGGTAGTACAAAAGTTTAAGTACCTAAGCCACTGGGTAACAGAAAGTTTGTCGGACAATGATGATATAGAGAGGGAGCGCAGGGCGTTGTGTGTTCGTTGTAACATGCTGGCCCGCAGATTTGCCTGTTGTAGTAATGAAGTGAAGCTCACGCTTTTCAAAGCATACTGCCAATCATTCTACACGTGCAGTCTGTGGGTCAGTTTTACGCAGAGGGCATACAACGCACTGCGCGTGCAATATAATAACGCGTTTAGGGTGCTGTTTGGGCTGCCGCGTTACTGTAGTGCGTCAGCTATGTTTGCCGAGGCGCACACAACACCGATTTCGATGCCATCATTAGGAAGCGGTGTGCGCCGTTACTAAAACGTACTCGCCGCAGCTCAAACAGCATTGTGAACGTGTTGGCGCCGCGATGGGACTCGCGGCTGCTCGCGCGCTGGGTGCGGCTGCACGCGCCGCCGCGCCGGTCGCCGCACCACGCCGCCTTTAGTATGTCTAAGTCATTGTTGTTATTGTCGTGAACATAGATTTATTGCTAAGCTAGGATTTAGATCTATTAGTATTAAATTATATCGCCTGATAATATTTTATCGATTTCTATTTATTTCAACGATACTTCGCGGGTTTCAATCCCGGCCAGCGCAAGTATTTGTGCGATGAGCACGAATATTTTGTTCCTGCCTCTTAGATGTTTTTTTTATTTATTTAAGTTTTATAAGTATGCATATTATCGTCGCCTAGTTACGCATAGTACAGTCAGCCTCCAATAGTTTGTAACATCCAAAGCCCCAAATATATCGCAACAGGTCTTTATTACTACGTGCACAAAGATGTGTGCCAATATATTTGGCGCTTTTGATGTTATAAAGTATTTGACGCTGACTGTATAAATTTTACTTAGTTTGAGACATATTCGATTTTTGTAAGATTCATCATCATCATTATTATCAGTCTATATACGTCCAAGTGCTGAGCAAAAGCCTGTTTTTTTTCAGAAAAGAAACTACTGTTGCAGACGGATAACACATTTGACGAGCTTAAAAACAAACAGCTACAGACTCCTGTCGTGAAACTCACTGACATGGAGAACGCAGACTGTCTATTCCCTAAAGAGGAAAAGAGCAGTAAACCTTCGTTTGTGAGCGGTGTTATGTAAGTATTAATTAGAAAAAATGTGTTTGTTTATATAAGATTGGATACTTAGAACGAGAGATCAAAACACGATTGAAATGAAAAGATTCCGTCCAAAATTATATTTTTGGTGACAAGCTTTTATTGCCGACTGTCCTTTTCTTTGAGCACTCGGTAACTATCAATGGACATGGCTTGTAACCGGTTCCAAATAAACCGGTATTTAGTTAGGTTGTACCGGTTAATTATTTAGGTTACGTTCGGACGAACGACAACGTTGGAGCAACGAAAGTAAACTAGGTCCATGAAAAATGAGGAACCGCTCTCTAACTGGTTAATGGATTTCGCTCCCTGTTTAGGGCTCCGAGATATTAACCGGTTAGAGCAATGTTCTTGCGAACGTAACCTTTATTATAGGTTAGGCTCTCAGGGTGTGGCTCTAACCCGTACGCAAAATTAACCGGTCTACAAGCCCTGCTCATCAAAGAGCGCAATCGTACCGTTGCAATTTATCACAGACTTCCTATGAGTACCTTCCAGCTCAAACATCAAATTAGCTCAATGGCATAATAATCCAACTTACATAAGTATACTGTATTTTTACGACATTCAGCAATAAAATTTTGTCACAAAAATGCAGTTGTTGACAGATATGTTTTTATTGACTTGGCTTTTGTTGCAGAGCGATGGTTAAGAGATCCCTGGACTGGCCGCTGCTGAAGCGGTTCGCGCTGACGTGTGGCTGTCTCGGAGCGCCTGTCTCCATATTTGCCGACATGACGTTTGTTTTCTTCCTGGCACAGGCCTTATATGACTGGGAGTGGGATAGCGTAAGAACAACTTTATCTTCTTTAGTAAACAAGTTGATCTAGTCTGTACTGTCTGTAGCGAGATTTTCTGAGTTAGATTGTGTAGTCTGAGTAGCGTGGTACGGGCACGTGATGCAAAGAGACGAGACAAGCATTGAGTGTGAATGCGGAAGGTTGTAGAAGAAACGGAAGACCAAAGAAAAGATGGATGGATGATGTGAAAGTTAACATAGATAAAATGGATTTAATAGAGGAAATGGCCGTTGATAGGAAAGAATGGAAGCAACAACATGGTGCACCAACCGCAAATGAACGCAATAAGGGCAGAAGAATGGTGACTGACTGACTGGCTGTGTAGTTGGTGTAGATTATGTAGTTTGTTGATGCGTAATATTATTCATGCTCTATTAAATCGTGGATGTTGACAGATCAGACGGTAAAAATTACTGGAGCATTGTGAAATTGGGCCCTTAACTAATTTAATACCGTTTATGTTGTATGGGACTGTTCGAAAATTGAGGAAAAAACTCGCATGTTCAGACGTTTTTTTTAGATTTAAATTTTTATTTTATTTTTCAAAGTGCTAATTAGAATCTGAACTATGTGTCAAAACACGGTTTTATTGATTTTTTTACTAATAACGTTTAATTTTTAGGACCACGTGACATGGGCTTTTGCTCTGTTGGGTTTCGGAGACATAGCGGTTAGAATCGTGATGATATCCTTTAGTGCGTGGCTCAACAAAATAGGCAGCCACCCGATCTATGTTATCGGGTTGGTAGTTGCTGTTCTAACAAAATTAGGTGAGTTTTTTTACTACTTTATCCGTTTTTTTCATTTCGATACAGTCGGTATTTTTTTAGATAACTACACGAACTTCATGAACCAAGTTTTGAAGGTTTTTTAGACAAAATTGCAAAAACGGAACCCTTATAGTTTCGTCACGGCTGTCCGTATGCCACAGGCATTTTACTCAAAAGTAACTTCCTAACCTAGCCAGGCATAATTTGCTCATTTGTTGTGGATCACGACGCACCCACGTGGAGACTTCACAAAATTCAGAATTATGCTTATAGTGCTTTGCGTTAACGGAATCAATTTTAGCGTGATCATCTCCTGTCCCTAAAGCAATGGCCGAGAGACAATCGGAATTGTGATTGTCATTGAAATTGCCACTACGCGTTTGGTTAAGTGTAACAGATGCCTAGGCTATGCAATGCACGTACACACATGTAGGTGTGTGGTATCAAATGAAAGCTGATTATAAAAGCAGATTAAGAGCTTTAGGACTCAAAAGTCTCAACTATTCCTATGTGTCGTGTATTATGATCCATTGTCCACATTTATGATTTTTGTATGTATATCATACACAAATATGCACATACGTCACGTCCACGCACATATATGAGTAGGTACACATAACACATACACAGCACGCCGTCTTACAAATATTCTGATCTCGAGCCACAGAAGATCAACCTCGTTACACTCGTGAGCCCTTTGATATATTTTGAGCGTACTCCATTTTGCTAATAAAAACGTTATTCATCTAGTTTCTAGATTTCGCTTTAGTCAAGGTTAAGTCTATATAGACTATGTTACTTATAATATATGTCACTTAATTGTAATATACGTCCCTTTTAATTTTTTTATTGTTGTTCTCAAAATAAATGTATGTTCTTCAATTTAATGCACAGCCATGCTGTGGGTTCGGGACTACACCAGCATGCTAGCTATTATCACGCTGATGGGGATCTCCCGCTGCACCATCATGGTGCTGTACCCACTCGTGGTCGCCGACGCCGTCGCGCCCGAAGAATTCCCCTCCGCTATGGGCATCAGCATGATGATGTTTGGCATCATCAGCATCGTCATGGGGCCGATTATTGGTGAGAATTTTTTTATTAACACGTTTTCCCTTGGTGTTTCAATTGCTTGCCATAAGTGCATACTATGGAGTCACGTCTTTTGATATTCATCTCCCTCGTCCCAAGTGAGGTTGTACCTGTTCAAACCACGTTTGCGATTCTTGTGCCTCCGGCACTGTGCTTCAACCCATTTCTAAGTGGCTACGGATGGCATTTCCCTTTGTGAGTTTGCGGTGCCCCTCAGGATCCGATTGCTGGTAAAAAAGATATTAATTGACCTTGTGACCAGATCGTTTTCTATGGGGACAGTGAACGAGTTAAAACGATCTTCATAGTGTTTAAAGCGCATCTCCTAACTATTATGATATAAACCAGCGGGCCTATGATGGTCGCGTTTATAACGCGATAAATGAGTACTAAGGCAATTGTCAATCTCGCACTGACGTGTCAGAAGGTTACGGATGCTTTGTCCTTGATAAATGACAAAGCATCGCGAGGTGAATGAAGCCATCTTAGGCACGCAGAGCTAGCTAGGTCGAAGAACTTGGAACAAAGCAAAAAAAAATTGGCCCCACGTGAGGTTTACAGAACAGGGGACAAAGACTTGAACTTAGGGACTCCGATACACGCCACGGATCGACTCTTGCGCAATTTGAGCCAAAAGAGGAAGTTTAAATTAAAAGCCCCAGTAGTGGGATATTAAATATTATTGTTAGATACATTTTTCCCGAATTTGCCGTAAATTGCACCGTGATTACAATGCGCAAGAAACTGGGTCTTAACTTATTTATTGCGTTCGATATTTATGTAAATGATCAGCATCACCATTATTGCCATCATCACGATCTTAGCCAAATGATGTTTACCAGTGGAATAAAGTTTCTCCCAAGAAAATCCACAATGGTCGCGAATAATTTTATCCTATCTCATCCCGTTAGGGGCGTAGAAGTCGTCCCAAAGAATTATTCGCCGGAGATCTGGCAGCAGAGTCTCTGAGTATTGCGATCTTTTTACTGCTATCGTCAACCTGTCTGCCAAGCGTGGCGATTATGATATATCTCTACAAATTATAGTTGTATACATAAATAATCAGGAACCTGAAGTCGCTATTCGATTCCGCAGGCGCCATTCGCGACGCAACGGGCAACTATACGACGATGTTCCTGATCCTCACCGGGATGATGGTGGCCATCACCGTCGCTTGGACCTTCGAGCTTCTGCAGAAATGGAGGCGGAGGAAGTCTAGCAATCTACCGACGATAATCAATGACATAAACTGTAAAGACTGAAGTATTCGATTTTATTTTAATGTAGTCTAACCCGTTTCTATACCGATTTTATAGTTTTGCCGTCTTTTCCCTTATGCAATAAAATAAAAAAATAAATTATAAAAAGTACTTATCAGGGACAAATAGAAAAAACAATTTAGCTTAAAAAAATTAAAATATAAACTACACGTGTCCAGCTATGTACTTCTAACCTTTAAAATAAAAAACATAACAATTATATTTTTAACCGTCTTGAAAAAGGAGGAGGTGCACAATTCGTTGGAATCTCTTTTTTTACCAAGAAAGTTGGATGATAAAAAGCTGAATAATTAATACGGATTCATACTAAGCGCTTCAAAGTGCTATAATAATACATTATGACACGTGTGGTACGTTGGTAATGACACTCGAGGCTATATCTTGCAGCACGAGTCGTAGACGAGTGCTGTATAAAGCCGAGAGTGTAATGACCAATGCACACGAGTTTCATACGACGTTTTTCAACGCACTTGCGAAATTTGAAGTAAGGTACGAACACAATCGTACCTTACTTCAAATTTCGTCTAGTTTACGTATACGTGAGTAAGCAATCCTGTAGTCGTAAGTTTTACAATAATCCGTCATCAGTACCTCAAATTTACGTACCTGCATAATGATCATATTATATCATTGCTTGAAACTATTTACACAATATTGTCATTTTTTTGAATAATCATGCTTCAATTTGCAATATTTGTAAATATTAAATATGTCAAATGAAATCAAAATGGCACGCTGCGACCAGTGCATTTGTCTATGCGCGCGCACGAGCGTTGAGGCAAAGTCTTATTGGGTAATCAGCCAAACATTAAGTAATAATATACTAAACTGAATAATTGTATCAATTTAATACAATCAAAATGCTATTTTGTTTAGAAGACTTTATAATTTATTGAAATTAATTGCTTTTTACAAGTACCAGTTTAGAATTATTAAAATAACCTACAATGTTTCTTGTACCTAAAACATATTTGCTGAAGTTTAAAAAAAGACTGTAATGAAAAGGCACTTTAGTGCCATTATGTAATGTAAAAAACAAATGGAACGCCATTTCCCGAGTTATAGTACGTAGTTCTAAACGTAATATAGATAACTTATGTCGAATTGTGCACTTAAGTGTGATGAAATGATGCGAGGAAATAATAATTATGTTGACATTGTGTTTGATATGAACTGTACACTTTTCAGCATATAATAAATAGCCCATAACATAGGTGGCTTCTTGGTTTGGATTGCTTACTGAAATATGCTAACAACACACTTACAGAAAATGAATTTGCATGTTTGCTTTCTTTCCATAACACAAATTGGTCGTACACTCGATTTATCTCTTGATATAGCAGGAAGCCAATTCTCCATAACTAAATTCGCTTCTGCTTTTAAATGAGGCGGTGTGCCATCAAAACTACTCTCACCATTCGAACTCATTGTTTAAAAAATATGGCCAAAACATTCACGTGAAAATTGTTTACGCACATGCGCTCGATACAATGAACTAATTTTATAAATTTTACTGCCTTTTTTAAACTGACTTTTCACATCTATACAATAAATTTAAAAAAAAACTTGCACGAACTCATAAACGTACTTTACACGTTACCGATTCCATCAGCTGACTAATCGGCCGCTACATGGTCAGAAATGAATGCCAATCTGATCAGATCGGCAAAATTTTCGAGTGTGTGTAAGCTACGCTTAATTAAACGTGTGGTTGTCGTGGCTGTATGGGATTTGTCCTATGTCCATTTCAATTTTATGTACACTAAGAAATTTTGCTTTTTATACATTTATTTTTCCCCTAGGTAGCGAATTATTTTTTTAATTTAAATTGGAAAAATGAGGCTCTTTGCGTATTCTATTTTCAAATGGAAAGCTAAACATTTCCGAGCATGTTTGAGAAAAAACAGTTTGTTAACCTAGGTACCTATTACATTGGTTAACCAAGAGTTAAAAATCAAGCGTGTGATATATTCCAATTGTAGGTTTTTAACTCACATGCAATGCAACGCATTTTCGTAAAATATCTAAAAGGTGCCCGTTACTTTGTTCGCGGAGGAAATAAAATCATAACCTCCCTTTTTTCTTCTTCGTAGTGGGGTAAAAAGTACTAAAAAAATATAATTTCCCCCTTTCCCCTTTGCCCCCTACAGTGTTGAGACGTGCCTGATGGCCGCGTCAAATCTATTTATTTAATTTAATTTCAACATTTCCGCACATTGAAATCCCATGCGATAATAGGAGCGCATAAGTTTGGCGCAACTATCAGTAACGCAAGTGCTTCTACGAGTCTACAGTACAAGTTGTACCGCTAAGCTGCTGCTCTCCTGGTACAACGCGGCGTTACTCTGAACAGCGGCCGTGAGTACTTCGCCAGAGACGTCATCATACCCCGTCGCTTCGGCTACGCCGTGCTGTGCTACGAGCCGTATTTGCTACGAGTTTCTTGTGGGTCGTCTAGCCTGCCGACGTGGGTGTGAGCAGGACGTCAATAGTGTGATCTCCGCCGCTACGAGTACGTAGCATATACACTTCTTAAGCCCCTGTTGTCCTGGTATTACTGCTCGACTTCGGACGTGAGTGCTTCGCTGGTTTATTACGTCATCAATCAACACACCGAATCGCTACTCTTTGTGTGCTACGAAACGCACTGTGTAATTAATTAACTACGAGTTTTTGCGGTGAGTCGCATCTTCAATAAAGCTATGGCGAATCTAGATGACAGTTTGGTATGCAGCGCTTGCCGGACGGAGCTGTTGGTGGGCTCTGAATATCTACAGTGCATGGTTGAAAGATGCGGTAAATTGTACCACTATGCGTGCAACAATAAGACTCTTTCTGAGGCGGAAAAAGAGGCATGGGCATGTCCTGAGTGCATCTGTTCTTTTAAGAGAGGAGGCCGTAACTGTGATACTCCGGTAGGTACCCCTTCAAGCATTAAAAATGTAACACTAAGGAAAGCTTCCTTATCAAGCCGTCCTGCATCGCCGCAGCGTCCGAGTTCACCGGAGGGAGATCTCACCATTCCCGTGCCTGCATTGGAGATACAGCTGCTTCGTGAGCAAATAATATGCCTGACTGAACGACTGGCTGATGCAGTTGCTAGTGTGGGGCAATACCAATCCGCTCTGGCAATATGTATGAGTAGGGTTGAGGTTTTCAGTGATAAACTGAAGGAGCTGGAGTCATCTGCCGAACCGTGCCGCTGTTCAGCTTCGGTGTTAGTGCCATCTGTTCCCCGTATCAAGGGCAGAAAACAGAAGAAAGTGACAGAGAAAAATCCAAGTCAAGAGAAGGAGCCCGCTGCAACGGGCAATGCTAAACCTGAAGTTCCTTTACTCACAGGGAAGTTACTTTCTGGTACTTTTTCTGAAAATAGAGCCTCTAAGTTGCAGAATAGTGGTCTTCTAAATGATTGCATGTTATCCACTGACGGTCCCGAGGACCGAGCCGATGGAGAATGGACAGAGTACCGATCGAGGAAGCAGAGACGCCTGACCTCTGTCCGTGGCACGGCTGGCCCTACCATTACTTCCTTGAAAGCAGTTGAGGATAAGAAATTCATTCACTTATGGAATATGGCATCGGGCGCTGATGATGTCCGTGAATACCTGCAGTCACTTTGTGAAAATAGGACTTGCACTGTCGAAGAGCTAAAACCGAAAGGCGATTACAAATCGTACAAATTAAGTGTTCCCGCGGAATTTTACAACAAGTGCTTGTCACCAAACGTATGGCCTGAGAACGCTAGAGTCAAAATGTGTTTTTTTCGGAGAAGTTCAACCGTGCAAGCCTAAGAATATAGTAAACCTTCCCGATAGCAGTCTACTCAGCATTGTATACCAGAATGTTAGAGGCCTTAATACGAAGTTGAAGAATTTTAAACAAAATGTCCTTGGCAGTGAATATGACATCATTACTGTTACCGAATCTTGGCTGTCTCCGTCAGTGGAAGATTCCGAATTAGTGGAAGGCGGTTGGAGTATGTTACGACGTGATCGAGCCTCTGGTCGGCAGGGAGGAGGAGTTTTAGTAGCTGCGCGACCAGGTATTGCTCTGCGCCGTCGCTGTGAGTTTGAGTCTGCTGATGGAGAGGATCTGTGGGCCTCCTTCGAGGTGGGACATACAACTGTTCATTTATGTGTTGTTTATATCCCACCGAATGCTACTGATGACATGTATATGCACTTCTTTCAAAATGTTGAGTCATTTGCTGACTCCTTACCTGGCATCTTATTAATTATAGGTGACTTGAATTTGAACAAAAAGTATACTTCTACTAGTATTTTAAGTTACTATTGTTACTTTGTGGAAGTGTGTGATCTAAAAGAGTCGAATGAGGTGCTAAATACGTATGGAGGAGTGTTAGATGTGGTGCTGGTGCGAGGGAATGCTCATCGCGCTCGTGTTCTCGAGATAAAGGAAGGCGGGTTAGTCCATTTCCCCGACGCGTATCATCCTCCGCTTGATATCTCCTTCCCGCTTGTGAATGCTGTAAGTAGTCTTGGTAAGGTCGATCCTAGTAATATACACAGGGGGTCGGATTGGGATTTCTCTAGGGGTGATTACGAGCAATTGTACTATCTGGTCTCGGAATTATCCTGGGAGAAAGTCCTTGAGACTAACAATGTCAATGTTGCTACAGAGCTCTTCTACCAAGCCATGTATGAAATGTTTGATGTTTGCATTCCCATGAAGATTAGGTCTAGTAAACCCTGCAGACTCTATCCGGTCTGGTTTACTGGAGACTTAATTAAGAGAATAAAACAAAAAGCTGATCTTCACCGTGAGTGGAAACGGACTGGGAACAGGGACATATATGCAAACTTTTCCAGACTGCGTGCTGAGATTAAGCTAGATACTTCAATCGCCTATAACAACTATGTCAGTGATATCCAGACCAGAATTTCTCGTGATGCAAGGGCTTTCTGGCAGCACATTGCCGGCCTGAAGTCGAAAGGCGGGTTCGTGGCCGAAGTAACCTATGAAGGGAAAGTTCACGAGGGTGTTGGGGCGGCTCAAGCTTTTGCTGATTTTTTCTCGAGTGTTTTTTTTACCTTCTACACCTATTCTTGACCATGACGAAATCATCCGCAATGATCCTACGTTTAACGCAAACTACGTCCATATTGATAATATATCACTCGCTGATATTGAAACTGGCATTAAAGATTTGAAACCGTGTAGTTCCCCAGGTCCAGATGGTTTTCCAGCATTCGTTTTAAAGGGTTGCAAGGAATCCCTAATTTTGCCACTGCTTCATATCTTTAACCTCGCCTTATCTACCGGGGAGTACCCTCGCAAATGGAAGATTACACGGGTGCGCCCTATTCCGAAAACGACGGATACAGCTCGAGTTGAGAATTATCGGCCTATAGCTATTTTATCAACGATTGCCAAGCTATTCGAGGCAATCTTGAGCAAACTTATTGCCCATCAAGTAAAACCTCATCTTGACGACGCACAACACGGTTTCAGGCCGCGGCGGTCGGTCGAAACTAATCTTTTGACCCTGGTTGACTCCGTTTCAGAACATCTAGATAAGGGTATACAGGTCGACGTATTATATTTTGACTTTCAGAAAGCTTTTGATCGCGTTGACAATGACTTGCTACTGAGAAAATTATGTAACATTGGTTTTACTCCTAAGCTGATCCATTTGTTTGCCAGTTATCTTCGCGACAGGCAGCAATATGTTCAACACGGATGTTATGTATCCAAACCTTACCATACCCGTTCTGGAGTCAGCCAGGGTTCGATTCTCGGCCCGATGTTGTTCGGTATTTTGGTGAACGACTTGGCCTCGGTTCCAAAATGCGCCAAGTGCTTGCTATATGCCGACGACCTAAAACTTATTTACGGTGTGCAGCAATCAACAGATTGTCAATCTCTTCAGAGGGATATCGATTCAGTATTCCAATGGAGTATTGATAACAGGTTACTTTTCAATGCTAGCAAGTGCTCCATAATGACTTTTAGTCGCTCTAAAACTCCCATGATCACAACATATCGGCTAGGCAATGAGCCCATAGAGCGGGTCAATTCCATGAAGGATCTTGGTGTTGTTTTCGACGCAAATCTCAATTTTCATGAGCATATGAAAGCGCTAGCGGTTGAATGCTATCGAAGATTGGGTTTTGTTATCCGTAATAGCCGTGATTTCTTCAACCCTCTAGCTATTAAGCTTGTTTACTATGGTCTAGTCAGGAGCAAACTTGAGGCTGCCTCTGTAGTATGGAACCCCCACGAGGCTTCTTACGTCTTACTGTTGGAGAAAATCCAGAAGGCGTTCCTAAGATTTTATTATAAAAAAAAATATGGATATTATCCTTTCTTGTACCCTTCTAAATTTCTCCTTGGCGCCCTGGGGATGAATTCTCTAGAAGTGAGGCGTAATATTGGGGTTTTGACTTTTGTGAGCAGGGTATTAAGGGGAGATTCGGACTGCCCCGATTTGGTGTGTCAACTTGTTCGCCTAAAGATTCCTTCCCTATCCAAATCTAAGCTGAACCTGCGACCACGTCATTGCCCCCTGCTGGCAGTGCCAACCGCGCGTACCGTGTCGCATCGTAATTCTCCGCTTATACACGCTCTGCTGCATCTCAACGCCCTCCTCGCATCAGCACCTGAATGCGATATTTTTGCGTATCGATGGGCGGCTGTTTGTAGAGAATGCTCGAGGTTCTGTGAGGCGATGGATACACGACATTCAACCATATGTTAATATAGCTGTAACTGCTGTAAGATAATTAAGTTAATATTATAGTATTTATTTTCTGTATTGTTTGTAACTTTTGTACATATGTTACATATGGATTTGTTTTTCACAGTGTCTTAGTTTACTGTAATGCTGTGTTTAAATTTGAATAAATAAATAAATAAATAATGAATAAATCTGCCGAGCCGATTTGGCGTCATAAAGCGACAAAGACACAAACAAACATACAAAATATCCAAATATTTGTTCAATTCAATGATCTCCAAAAAGTTCTGAAAATGTTTTCAATTAACAGACATAACATGTTTATAACTTTATAATAGCCTTCTGGCTAATTTTAGCTTCATCACGCCATATCAGCTAAACATATTTCAATATGTATTTTTGGTAAACGATTAGCTGGGTATCTACAGATGGTTATAGGATACATTCTACCCGACTACGCTAAAGGAAAAAGAGTGGTGATGACTTTTTCTCCTCCGAATGAAGTAGCTGGCACTTTCTAGTATACTAATAAACTATTCGCATTACTTATTGAATGCCACTCGTAAAAGGATGTACTCAAAGGTGCCCGCAACTTTTTCAGTCGGCAATTATAAAAAAAACAGAAAAGCCGACTTCGTAAAAAAACCCATATCGAACGGGACCCATAAGAAATCTATATCGACGCAAATCTTCCCAACAATGGGACCCGACTGTTTAAAATCGCTATGTTCCACATTAGAATTTATATAACTTAACAAATTCCTAGGGTACTCGACTTTTGTTTGTTTTTAAGTTTTTTTAAGCCGTCGGGATTTTTGTTTATTTTCCGTCGCGTAGTACAGTACAGTACAAAAAAAGTGCGGCGATTTGATGTGTTGAAGCCGCAACATATACAAATATGAAAAAAAAAACAGTGAATCAAAGTAGTATTTTTTTAAATATCTACGATGACAAACAAAGACATTTAAAAAAAAATAGTATAGATGTGATGGATAATATTTCCGCGCTCGCATTACTATTGTCGTGGCGTGACTGTCAGCGCAATAAATTATTTTACGATTTTTCACGTATATATTTAGAACTGCAGCGATCGTGCCAGGACAGTGATTCAAAGTATTTTTGTGAGTTGGTACGGTATTTTATACAGGGTGTCCAACGGTTGTGCGATATAAACGGAAAGTACCTTAAATATTGTAGGTAGGATATTTTGCTGAAGGGAAACGTGATTTAATTTTTCAAAGTAAGTAATACTGCATTCAGATTTTCTTAAAATAGCTTACTTTGTCTGGGAATCGAACAATAAAACGCAAAAAAAGCATGGCATATTAAAACGACTTAAAAATAAAATGACGCCATTCAGCAAAATATCCAATGTCCAATATTTAAGGTACTGTGAGGAATTCATCTCAGTGGTAAAGCCAATAAGAAGTAGCTGGTACGAGTTTAATACTTTTGTATTCAACGTCTGTCTTACGACTGCCCCTAATAACAAACTGTATGACAAATATCCGCCACATTCTAAATTTCAATATATCCCATATTTTTAATACAGCTTATCTGTCTAGAATACTAGCGTGAAGGTTTAACACCTTCACAGTACTCATGCTTCGTGTTGGATAGCTGTGGGACACCCTGTATATTAACAATGAATAGATAGTTAAAGGTTAAAGTGTTACTTGTACATTAATTACGAGGACATTTTTACACACGGGTTTTAAAAGAGATGGGTGATGGTAAAGATGATATGAATGTTGAAAGTGCAAAAACACGTTATGAGTTAGTGGCGCCAGATGGCGGGTGGGCCTATATGGTTTGGATCGCGGTGATTATCAATTTTGTAAGTACACGTTTCATTTACATCCATCGACTTCTGACTTTACAGTTTGATAACTCAAGTTGCTACCATCGAGAATCGAGAAATCCTTACGACCTGATTTTTTTATAGTATCAGAATTGGATATTTTTTGAAGATATTGCTGTTATGGACTGGTAAGTTTATTTGATATTGAAATATCAAAATTCTTAATTTTTACTTTTTAGGGTTCCGTACCCAAAGCGTAAAACGGGACTCCATTACTAATATTCCGCTGTCAGTCTGTCTGTCTGTCTGTCCGTCTGTCACCAGGCTGTATCTCATGAACCGTGATAGCTAAACAGTTGAAATTTTCACAGTTGCCGCTATAACAACAAATACTAAAAACAGAACAATTTGATGTATCGTCACACTTTTGTTTTAAATATCTTCTATGTTCAGTCATTTAATTTTTACAAGTTATGGTTCATCCAGAAATCACGCGAGGTTTTTTGGGCCACATTTAGACTGTGACAGTGAGATTCTAGGCGAGCAGCCCCCTCGCCACCCCCTCCCCCACGTAACCTCACGTGTTTTTTTTAATTTATTTTTTTCACTAGGTACTTAAATTTTAAAGTAAATTATATTGTATTCAGTAGACCTTGACTTTATTTTCGTACATTTATGCGTTATGCAAACGTACCTATGAAAAATAGACTCTTATTTTAAGGAACAGGTGTGATTGTTTCTGTTTCGCAGGTACAGTAAAAAAATACACATGAGGTCACTTTGTACCCCCCGACCCCCAACGTCTGCAGTCGTAAGGTTTTCGTAAGCCCCTCCCCCCTTCAGAGCTTCGCGTAATTTCTGGATGAATCCTTATATCTTCTTCTTCTAGATAGTGATCGTATCATTACAGCCTCGGCAGCTAACAGAACTCGCCACATCACTTCTTGCCACCTCTTCCTGCTTGTAGCTATCCGGATGCACTTATGAAGCGGCCCACCAACAGCCGCCTTTATTTGGTCTGTCCATCGCATCGGCGATCTGCCCCGCGGCCTTGTTCCCTCCACCTTCCCTTTGCGTTCTATGTACTCACAACTTATATATTATAGAAGATCTATCTGACAGAGTACAGTAAAATGAAGCATGAAGCATGAAGCTGGTTATCTTCTCTTTGCAGTCTGCGATTACGATGTTCGTCCCAAGCATGGGGATGATATTCAACGACTTCTACATAAACCTAAGAATGGGTTCCGTTGACATACAAGTTGTAAACGGCATCAACTCGATGTCCGTCGCCGTTGGAAGTACGTAAATTGTATAGACTAGATACATGTGGCTTACTTGGCGGCAAGCTTATTGCTTAGTTACTGTGACTAACAGCTTTTATTGACAAAACCAGCAGTCCTGGGTTTGGTTAGGTATTTGCCGCTGCACGACACCATCGCAAGTGCACAGTTCTGGCCGAAGAGTGTAGTGTTTCAGCAGTTGGGGGTAATCTGCCGAATCCTACAGCAAATCAGTCGACGCAGCGGAGCCACGGAGTTACGTGACTATCGAACTAGTTTTAAGTTTTCTGTATTGAAATAAAACAATTTAACAGATTATATCGCGTATATTATCTCATTTTAGTTCCCGACGTTTTGGAAGCTTTCCAGCTTTCCATGGTCACGGGTGGACTGAGAAAAGATGTATTTTCCTCTGTCAAAGTTACAATTTGTGCAAACTACCAATTTTTGAAAAAAAAAAACAAATAAAGGTTTACATACATGCCAGATGGGCCTAAGCTGTAAAGACAGTTACACATGTGCCAGAAGGGCTTAATTATTTTATTCTAATAATTTACCAAGCAGCATTTCACAAATGAGGCGTACTGAGGAGAAAAGATTTTCTATATGTTTTTGTTTTTTGTAATTAATTCACAGTGCCTTGTTTTTTAATGTAATTAATGCTCCGTAACTTTTTAATAATAAATAAATAACGTAACATATACTCTATTATAAAGTTGTAAAAATGCAATGTCTGTACATTGAAGACATTTTCAAAAAAATAAATGATACGGACTATTTGGGTCACTTAATCGAAAAATATTTGTTCTCAGTATGTATGTATGTGTCGTTGTGGCTTCATCTCGCCAAAATGGTTACACGGATTTCAACTATTTTTGGGATACGGGTAGCTACATTCACAAATGGTTATAGGATACTTTATACCCGACTACGCTTATGCAAAAAAGAGGGTTATGGTTTTTTGCTCTTCTACAAACGAAGTTAGTGTGTAAAAAAACTTGAAAGTTATTGTCTAGAAAGGCAGTAAATAGAATTGAAACCGGTAATTTTCCAAAGCTTTTATAAAACAGCCTATAGTGTATCGAAAAAAAAGTGCGTCAAATTAAAATGATACCTATAGCGTTGGGTGTACCTATTATGAAACAAATTATTAGTTTCAGTCAAAATTTTCATTTTTTTAATTAGCTTTTATTGCCGACTGTCAGTACAGTCGAGACGATTCTAATAATCCCACACGCGGTAGATTTGCGTTATTTAATTAACAAGTTCCTATGACCACCGGCTCCATAATGAGATCATCATTCATTATCCATCTCAATAGTATCATAACATTGTATTCAGTGGCGTGCATAGGGTTTTTAGTTAGGGTAGGCAGAATTCGACATAGCCTGTCTGTGTCATTCCTAATATTTGGAGACTTCCCGAATAAAATGGACGGACTGCAAAGTGTGTATTCAACCAGCAAAACTTTGGTAATACTGTACGTGAAATTGACGAGTAATATTTCTCTGAGTTTGAGTTAACTGCAACATACATATTACAACATTAACTACCTGTACCGTTTACTACGTTTCCGTAATGGGAGGTGGCAAGTATGTTTTGTTTTAAGAAATATTATATTATTATTATAGAGAAGAGAAATACATGTGTTGGAGTCATTTTTGCTAGGGTAGCCTATATGGAATACACGCCACTGATTGTATTGCCATCGAACTTAAATAAGTATGCCAAAGTTTAGCCCAATTGGATACTAAATTTTTCTTCTTCTCCGTCGTTTCGCTCTTGGCAGAGCGGTCGTGGTCACGATGAGGCGTCCACATCGGTGGTGGAGGCGGACACAGCTCTCCGCACGATCTCCCGCCATCTCTCCCTGTTGGTAGATTGTCTAGCGCAGTCAGATACGCAGTTTCCTACTGCTGATTTTATTTGGTCAGTCCAACGCATAGGGGACCTGCCACGTGATCTGGTTCCATCCACGTTTCCCTGCACAACCAGCCGCTCTATGGAGTTGTTATCCCGCCTAAAGACATGGCCAAAGTATTGCAGTATGCGCGACTGTACTGCAGCCGATATACGCTGCGTGATACCGAGTTCTTGAAGTATGGAAACGTTGGTGTTGAACTCCGTCCACGATATTCCGAGTACCTTTCTCCAGCACCATATTTCCAGAGCGTCTGTCTTCCCCTTTACCAACTCGCGCACTGTCCACGTCTCTGCAGAAAAATCGGGAATATAAGAGTCCTCACGAGCCTGACCTTGATAGCTTTGGTGATGTTGCGATTTCTCCAGACTTTCCTCAACCATTGCAGTTCTGGTTAGGGCCATACGTCACTTCACTTCATCCACACAGCCGCCGTTTTTGAGATTAAACCCCAAGGTATACGTAGGTCTGGACCACGTCGCAGTTCGCAATTTGTGTGACTTCGGGCGAATTGGAGTTGACGCGGTCGACGATCATAATCTTTGTCTTCGATCGGTTTATTCTCAGTCCAAGACTAAGGCTTACGAGTTCCATTTTTAGAGGATACAACAATTGGTGCAAAAATGGCTTGCATGTTTTAAAGTGGCCACTAACATAAGATAAATACATACAAACATTGAAAGTAAAAAATCAAATCTTGTAAATAATGACTAGCATTGGGCCTCGCTGCTTGCTCGCTATATTCACCCTCCTGCAGATTGACCGACCTGACTTACTGGCTGACTGGCATGAACTGACTTTCAAACAATTCAAACCGACACTGTCGCGAAGACCGCGAGCCTCCAGTAAAACCGGTAAGTGTGAGGCTTAAACAGTCCTGGCATAGTTGTCAACGCTGAATAGAAATGCGTATGCTTTAGAAAGTTTATCGTGTTGACAGCGAGAGAGGTGTTTGGAACGTGCGATACTCAGTGTAAGGAGTACATGAGGAGAACATGCAGTGAGTAATAGAAGCTCAATAAAACGTAGACCCAGTGTGATTGGGTATGTATATAACATCAGTATTGTTAATTGATCATGGTAGAGAGATGTAAAAATAGAAATAATTAGCCAAGAAAGAATGATATCGTTGTGTGTGGTTAGGGCGGGTTAATAGGGGGAGTTGCGGAGACCCGTACCGGAGAAATAATCTCCGATGAGAAATATAAATAGATGTTCAGAATGTGAATGTAGAAGTTACTTCATCTCTCACCCATTATCCTTTGTATGTACCTAACATGTGTGTTTAGGTAAGAGCTGTCTTGCCGTTGTGTCTTTGCACTTATTACTCACGAAAGGATTTCTGTTTATGCTATCTTCGACATAATCTATTTAGAAAGAATAAGACGCGACGACAGACATTGACTGGAAATTATTTAAACCCAAATTTAAATAGGCTTAGACAAACACCTTCAAAATAACGATATAGACAACATCAAACTAATTCTCATATTTTACCTCAACTATATACGAGTAAATAGTAGGTATACTTTTTAATCCCGCAACTCCTCGCTACCTGAAAGAGCGTTTGCGATATTTGCATTCTGTTAGGTCCACTCAAAATTTGCTTCTGTCCCTTTTTGATCTTTCAAATTTTACTTGACTACCAGTAAAGCGTACCCGTCCCTTGCAACATTTAAGTCATACCAAAAAAAAAATACCTGTCTCTCTCCCTTAACACACTGGTATTGAAATCACTGTCTCAACTTTACTGTTATAGTTATTTATTCACCTAATTTGCATATATTAAGTACATTCTTCATGTATAAGTATTTATTAGATAAACTAAACATACATAAATGTATGTTTCGTTTATCAACGCAATCTCATTTGTGTATGTTTATTGCGTCTATACGTGTCTATATGCGTTTATTTTTTTGCTTTATAGCTGTTTCTTGCCAACAAAAGATCGCCATTAAGTGATAAGACCACCTGTTGTTTGCCTCTGTTTATGTGTATCTGAGGTGTACAATATAGTACCTATTTGAATTGTATTGTATTAAACAATATCGTTTAACATGTTCTCGGAAGCACAATGTATGTTTTCAGGTTTCGCTACGGGACCTATGTTGAAAGTGATGAGCCTGCGCAAGTTGTCCTTCATCGGCTCAACGTGTTTGAGCGCAGGAGTGGCCGGCATCGCGTTCGTAAACTCGTACCCGATGTTTATTCTGACACAAGGCATATTGATGGTAATCTACAAATTAATACTAAAAAGTAGGGTGCGCAGACCCGGGAAATTCCTATACGGCTACAGTGAAAAATTCACGACACTGCCATACAAAAAATTCTGCATGCCCTACTAAAAAGGCTTACACAGTGGCGTGCGGTCTATATAGGCACAAGGACACTACCTACCCTGATCAACCATGGCTCTATACAGGCACATAAAAACTGCCTACCCTGAAGCTCTGAACGACTATAGCTCCATATAGGCACAGAAAAAGTGCCTGGATTGACCAAAAAACTTGTGCACGCCACTAGGCTTACACATGATTTGGATAGATCTGGTGTTCTGCGTTAATACTTCATTCTGCCGCTTCTGTCAGGATTGGCAAGTTTTTATGCTCCGCACATAATATGACTTAGTTTAGACGTTGACCTGAACAGTCCAGGCGTGTTCTTTGTACCCAATAGCTACGGTAGTGTCGTTTTTCGATTGGAATGTTTTGCCTTGAAATAATAATTCAAAATAAATGACTAGGAATCCATGGTGAATTCTCAAACATGCAATTAAATGTTGTCATTACGTGCGTTAAAAGAGGCTTTAAAGTATCATGTTTCGGGCGGAACAATCCAAGAGAACTGTAAAGGAATTTTATACAAAATTGAAGGCCTAGGCCGGGAAGTAATTTTATTTTATTTTAATGTAAACATGGCGTCTGTGTCATGAACAGACTAAGCAGCTGAGTTATATTTTTTTCTAGTGGCTGAAGACTGAATGGTTATTGGACCAAAAATATCCGCGTTCATGCCTATTACACACGAACTGCTATTAAGAACACAAATTTGTATGGTTCATATATAGATGAATAAATTTAAAAAATTGCCTATACGTAAGTCAACAGAGCTCATAGACAATTTTTAAAATCCTCTGCATTTTCTTATTATAAAAGTTGTGAATAGCGACCCTAATAGGGCTATTTGAACACTACACACGCGAAATACGGACGACTTCCGTAAAAAAAAAAAACATTTATGGAGGGATTGAAGGGAAAATTTTAAAAACTTCTGTCGTGTAGTTTTTTGAGTGGTGTATTTTTTATTTCATTGCATATGTTTGAGAAAAGCACTATACTCGCCTATGGTCGTGAAAAGTGCTTGCCGGCTTCGTACCGCTATCCGTCTATACCTACTCACCCGTCAAGCCCTTCTTTCTCGGCGTTTGTGGTAATTTACTATTAATTGCCTCGCTTTAGGCATGAATTAAGTTAAGATCTTTGTGGCTTCATCACGCCAAAATGGCTATACAGATTTCTACAATTTTTGGTAGGTACACGGCTTTAGTTGCAAGGTCATCAAGGTTGGGCTGTAAGAAAAGTATGCTATTGGTAAACCAGGATTGTACTCATTGAAATAAAACAATTTAACGGATTATATCGCGTATATTATCTCATCGTAATAATCGCGGAAACAGAAGAAAATATCAGGATTGTACTCATTGAAATAAAACAATGTAACGGATCGCATATATTATCTCATTTTAGTTCACGACGTTTCGGAAGCTTTTCAGCTTTCCATGGTCACGATGATGAAATGACAATAGAATACGCTGAGTTATTACAACACTGCCTTACATCTGGCTATATGCTATGGGATGGTGAATTCTACGGGCAAGTTGATGGTGTGGCAATGGGGTCTCCGGTGTCTGCTGTAGTCGCCGATATTTTCATGGAAGACTTCGAGGAGAGAGCGCTTTCATTGGCACCTGTCAAGCCAAGGATCTTTAAAAGATACGTAGATGATACCTTTACTATTTTACCTAGATCTAGTGTTTCAGCTTTCTTAGACCATCTGAACTCCATGCATAATAAAATTAAATTCACTATGGAGTTGGAAAATCAAAATTCACTTGCATTCTTAGATGTGCTAGTAATTAGAGGTCCTAACAATGACATAGGTCATGCTGTATATAGGAAACCTACGCATACTGATAGGTATTTGAATGGCAAATCTCACCACCATCCCAGTCTACTTGCTACAGTGGGTAAATATTTGTTTCAGAGAGCCAGGGGTATCTGCGACGATCAACATCTGACTGTTGAGTTGCAGAATGTCAAACGTGCGCTTCGAGCCAATGAGCTCCAGATACCACGTTCCAAGCAGAGTCCCAGTATGAAGAAACCAACAGCCGAGCGTAAACCTGCCATATTACCATATGTGAAAGGGGTTACAGACAAGATCGGAAACATCTTGAAGCGTGCTTGCGTTGAAGAAGGTGTCTGAAGAGTAGCACCCCTTTGCAGAGTGCAGGCATTTATAAGCTGGACTGCGAGTGTGGTCTTTCATACATTGGTCAAACGAAACGCAGTGTATCAACCCGGGTGAAGGAGCACATAGCAGATGTCAAGCACCGTCGGTGTAATAGGTCTGCAGTCTGTGAACATGTCATTGACAAACC
Organism: Hedya salicella; assembly: GCA_905404275.2. Classification (NCBI taxonomy): domain Eukaryota; kingdom Metazoa; phylum Arthropoda; class Insecta; order Lepidoptera; family Tortricidae; genus Hedya; species Hedya salicella. The sequence goes on from FR990099.1 coordinate 11,067,454, forward strand.
AAACAACTCAATTAAGTTTGATAAACCTTCTATCCTTGCCAAAGAAAAAATATATTTTCCCAGAATGCTACGCGAGGCTATTGAGAGTAAAACTAATTTCAATAGAGAGGGTGGATTGTCTTGTCGCTACCACCAGCTTGCGATCCTGTAATACATCTCATCAAAAAACAAGCGAGACACAGGAATGCAAAACATTAATTTCCGAACGGTGTAAAATATCTTACCTGTTTAAAAAGTAGTTTAATAGTCTCTGTTTTTTAAAATATTATAATTTGTAATGAGGTAGCCTGGGAGTTTTTCTTTGCAGCGTTTCTTTTCTCCTTAGTACGCCTCATTTGTGAAATGCTGCTTGGTAAATTATTAAAATAAAACAATAAAGCCCTTTTGGCAAATGTGTAACTTCTTTACAGCTTAGGCCCATCTGGCATGTATGTACACCATTATTTGTTTTTTTTTTTCAAAAAATGGGTCGTTTGCACAAATTGTAACTTTGACAGAGGAAAATACATCCTTTCTCAGTCCACCCGTGACCATGGAAAGCTGAAAAGCTTCCGAAACGTCGGGAACTAAAAGGAGATAATATACGCGATATAATCCGTTAAATTGTATTATTTCAATGAGTAATAATCGCGGAAACAGAAGAAAATATCAGAATTGTACTCGTATGCTTATTTTAGGGGATTGGAGTCGGCGTGGTCTACAACATCACTTGTACTTCTTTGAACAATTATTTCTTAAAGAAGCGGTTTATCATCACAAGCCTCGCACAGACCGTTGCCGGTAATTTATTTTTCTAACACTATTATTTACCCGTGGCTTCGCTCGCGTTACCGAGACGTGAATACCGTGACAAATGACAGCAGAAAATGACATTTTCATAGGCCAATATCAAGTCCGGAGATGTACAAAAACTATGGAGATCGTCATGAACATCAAATTTAATCATATGCTTTTATTCTACTTCTTCTTCGGGTCTAGATTCAAAACGGCGGTCGTATTGAGAGCTTTGATCATCGCGTTTAACAGGTCAAATTGCGAAATACGCCAGCTGGTGTGCTATGGTTCGTGGTGCTGTGTGGCAGACACATTGTGTCCAGCTGTTGGCAAATTGCCCTCATCAGGGCATGCTTTTATTATAGTGAACAACTTGTCTCGTCCAAAACAGCGACAGCATAGAGCAGACGTGCGCCAAAAGTTAACCTCTTCAATCCAGAATGAAAGAGCGAATGCGTCCTTATACAAGAGTTAGACTGAACATGACGATTCGATAAGTTTTTGTACAACATTTAGATTTTTTTTAATTCTTGAACTTGAGAGCTCAAGTGTACTTGATTGACTTTTCATAATAATATTGGTAATGGATGATTGGTTTGTGGCAGCCGCAGCGTCAATGGTGGCTCCGTTGGTGGTGCACTGGACAAGCAAGCACTATGGGTTCCGAGGCACCATCTTGTTCATGGCTGCTGTGTACATGCAGACTCTGGTTGGCTCCTCACTGCAGCAGCCCGTCGAGTGGCATCTGAAGAGGATTCCCATCAGCTACGGTTTGTAGAAACGAATTCTTTTGTTTTTTGCAGTTTGTGTTTATGTTCATCATGTGGTAGAAAAACTTTAACAAAACCTTTCAAAATCAGTACTCGTTGGATATTTGTGAAATGAGATTTATCATCATAAATAGCCTATATACGTTCAACTGCTGCAGCATGGGCACAGGCCTCATGATGAGAGGGACATGAGATTCGATCTTCGTTAGACGGAAAGTGGATTTCAGTAACTTGATCTAGGTCGCTTACGATATAATAATTTATTTTTACCTTTCTTTGTACTATTTTACAGATACTGTAGAATTATTGGAAAATAAAAACAGTGTTGACATGACAATCGCAAAGACATTCGAAGAAGAAGACATAAATATTGATCAGATAGCGCCCGAAAAAAGCAACAGTTTCCTGTAAGTACAGTTATAAAGTTGTAAATATATAATATATATACTAGAAGGCGCCCGCAACTTCGTTTGCGGAGAAGACACTGAAGAAGAGACATTGAACAATATACATTGTGTTTGAATGATTATTGGGTAAGACACAGTTACAATTAGAAAAAGTGATAGCCCCTCTTTTTTTCCATAGCGTAGTCGGGTAACCATCTGTAAATACCCAGCTACCCGTATACTAAAAATGGTTGAAATCCGATGATTGTCACATACGAATATACAAACATACAAAAATCCGAAAATTTTTTCGATTTAGTGACCTCCAAATACTCCGTAACAATCACTTTTTTTAAATATCTTCAATGTATAGACATTCCATTTTTACAACTTTATTATACCATAGTTATTGAACATATTTAAAAGAATATCGGACTATTTGGAGATCACTCAAAAGTGATAAAGACTACTTAAAAGGTCACTTAATCGACTTTTTTATTTTTTTTATTTCAATTATCTTTAGCACACGGGTAGCTGGGCACCCACAGCTAGATATGGAATACTTTTTACCCAACTACGCTGACGAAATAAGAGAGGTTATGACTTTTTCTCGTCCACGGACGAAGTTGCTGCGAAGTAAACTTAGACAAGAAGGTGCCCACCTTCCAGTCTAAGTTTAAAATTGTGTATAAAGCGCGAGAGTACCTATAAAGTGTGATTTCACCACGCAATCGCAGGCGGTGTTACCGACATTTTCCATATAAACTTCCACCCGCCTTCTTTTCTTGTGTTGGTATAAATACTATCCTATGGCTTTCCCAGGATCTCAAACGACAGACAGAGTTAATTTTGCAATTATAATGTTAGAATTGTTTATTCTTTATTTGCAGAGCGAACATCAAGAACTCTTTCGACTGGAAGTTCATCAAACAGTTCCTGCAAACGTGCGCGTGCTTCGGGACGCCACTTAGTTTGGTGTCAGACATAATGTTCACCCTGTTTGTGCCACAGGCGATGTACGTTAACGGCTGGAAGGAGGCAGGTCAACTTTTACTTCGATTTACATGCTCTTGTTGGTCAAGCAAACACCCGCCATTTGTATTCTTCCATGACATTTCATTACTGTTCTTTCGTCTATCTCGTCTTTCACTTCTTCTTTCATCAAAAAGTTACGACCTTGACGTTATAACAATCTTCAGCCGTTTTTAACTTGAACAATCTCTTTTACTTGCTGATAAGACATGTCGTGCTTTTTCTTTTTCTCTTTGCTAAAATTTCTTCGTCATTAGTATTTTCTTCTTTTACAAATTTTAGAAATAGTTTGATAAGATAGACATTTAAGAATACCTCTCTTCACCCTTCGGGTGTATATTCGTGTGGTTCAGCAAACCCATCAGTTTTGGTAGTATTTTATGCTCCTTTTTGACTTAAATATTTATCTCTTATTGGATGTATCGCATGTGCGTCTTTATGAAAGAGTTAAACCCCGTATGGCGTTACTGTAGTATCTGGTATTTTTCGACTTCAGAAACCATTTATTTATTGTTCTGTTCCAGAGCGAGGTTGCGTGGGCGCTGTCATTGTTGGGTTTTGGAGACATAGCGACAAGGGTTTTCCTGATTGTGGCAAGCGCATGGTTAAAGAAAGTGGGGAACAGTAACCTTTTCTTAGCTGGAATGATACTAGAGATAGCAACAAAGTTAGGCAAGTGATATAATGGACAAAATATGACAAACTTAGTAATTTACATTAACAACTCTTGCCAGGTAACACATGAAGACACCCTCACAATACGCCGCCTTATCTATTAGGTGATCAATTAATTTGTAGCGAGAGATTTTAAAGTTTGCAAGTGGGCCAGTCCCCTTTTTTCCTGTACGCCGTTCCCATTCCCTAGATCGCTCTTTAAAATTACTATAAACGATAAGTAAAGGGAACAAAGCTCTTTTTTTTTAAACAATATTAGGTCCATTTTTCAAGAGCCCATCTCGTCGGTATGTTAATAGCCTTAAAAATTTTCATTCTTCTAAGTAACTGTGTTATACTATTGTCTTCTGAGTTACGGGACAGATTAATAATAAAAAGTTGATCCATAAGCTTATCTTGAAAAAGAAAAAACTATAACTACTCAAAAAGGATCAACGGATCAAGAAGTTAAGAACTAATTAAGATGGTAATAATTATGGCCCGGTTTTCAGTTTTCGTATGTTTCCCGCACCCGATGGTAACCTACGTAACCCTGACCCTGGTCGGGTGCTCGCGCTGCATGCTCATTGTGCTGTTCTCCCTGGTGATATCTGATGCAGCACCGCCGGAGAATTACGCGACGGCATTAGGCATCACAGTTGTGATATACGGCACTATTAGCATCATACTGGGCCCTGCTATTGGTTAGTATTTACTACATATTCGGGTACCCTGGTGTCGGTGATAATTTATTGATAACACTGCACTTCGGAACACACGTTTATTTATTTTATATCTCACGGTAACAACTGGGAGCACAATATTGCTTGTGAGCTAGCCAGGAAAGAGAGAGTGAGTCGAAGAATAAATGCCACAGACTAGATATACTACAATATTCGTTCTCAACCCAGCGGTAAAAAACTGTTTAAATTTGCTTCATTTTTACGTCAATGTGTGTTCGACGAGTATAGTCGCCAATGTTAAGGCAATATGTTCGTACTTCTTGTTAATATTCTGTAACATAGCTTCAAAGGTGTCTCCATTTTGCCGCATTGTTTCTGATATTGCCGTGTGTTAACGAGCTTGGTGACAATGTTGATCTTGAAACCGCCCGCCACTAGACAACACGCAGCCACCTATGTTGACGCAAAATCTTGGACAACCTTTTACCGGCTATTGTTTACCGGCATCAATTGAGAAACATTACAATTAGTTGACGGAGCAGGCAGTACCGAGCACTACCGTTAACATGTTGTTGCTACAAATTAATGTAAAAAAGTTGCTTGTCTAAACGGCCTTCAACAAACCAGTGAGTTCATTTGAAGCGGTTTAAATTAATCAAAAGTTTTGCAATTTTTAAAGCTATGTTAGTTAATTTACGTTGGATCTCTTCATTCCTAAAACTCCAAGTTGTCTCCATTACTCTCTGAGTGGCTTTGAGCCTCCTTATAAGTTCCATTACGAACGAGCACGTTTCGTCCGTATGTGATTACCGGCAACACACAAGGGTCAAAGAGATTCGTCATCGCAGGACCAGTTGTAGTGACGTTTTTTGGATGAGACGTGAGAGCTATGTCGATCAATCGACACATTTTGGCTGATAATGACGATAAACCTAATCAAGATTGTGTGGTGATCGGAGTCATGACAATGTTATACTAGATTAAGGGTAGAGGAATGGTTAGAACCGAGTTAAATGCTGAATCGAGAATTAGTGGATTGAAGTTAGTGCTGACTACCTAATTAACTTGGGGTCACTGATCGTAGTTGAATACAGACACTGCGCCATTCGTTATGGAAGTTGTAGGGCATGACTTAAAATAGGTATGGCCAATGAAGCTTCTGGTTTAAAATGTTGATATATTGCAAAATTAATAACGTTTCAAGTTTTGAAGTCACATTACAAAATTACTATTTTGCACTACTTTTACAAAATTATTAATTTGCACTAGTTTTGTCACCAGCTGGGCTGGACAGCGTTCGGCAAACTACGTCGGGTCTTCTCGTCATCCATACCGCAATGCTTGAAAACTAAAGTTTTCAATCAGTGCGTCCTACCCGTCTTGACCTACGGAGCTGAGACCTGGACACTCACGGTAGGGATGGTCCACCAGTTTAAAGTCGCTCAGCGAGCTATAGAAAGAGCTATACTCGGAGTCTCTCTGAAGGACAGGATTCGTAACGAATACATCCGAAAGAGAACCAAAGTTATCGACATATCTCAAAGAATTAGTAAGCTGAAGTGGCAGTGGGCCGGCCATATCTCGCGAAGAACCGACAACCGCTAGGGTTAACGTGTTCTTGAGTGGAGACCGCGACTCGGCAAACGTAGTGTAGGACGCCCTACGGCCAGGTGGGATGACAATCTGCGAAAGACTGCGAGCAGATGCTGGATGCGTCAAGCTGAAGACAGGGCGCTATGGCGCTCATTAGGGAAGGCCTATGTCCAGCAGTGGACTAATATAGGCTGATGATGATGATGATGATGATGATGATGATGATGATTGACTAGTTTTGAAAATATGCTGGAAAGTGTGGAGGCAGCATAATGATTACATAACGTCACTGTCAATAACTGCGCACTGCTATACTAAATCCGCCTGAGTAAATAGTGCTGCTGTATGGTTTTTTACGCTGTGACTGTCTTCTACGCTCTACTTATCACTTACGCTATTTTAGATTGAGGAATTTTTGAAATTGTTTTCATTGTATGCAATCGGGATGTTTTTTTAAATATAAAATGTGGTTATATTTCATTGATTAATTATATCCCCTATTTGGTATTATTGAAAAATAGTCTGGTAATATCGAAAAAAAATATCTCAATTGTTGAATTACATCGTCTTGCAGTAACTAGTCCAGGTTTTGAGTAATCGGTCTATTTTGCAGGCGCGGTGCGAGACGCCACAGGAAACTACACGATGATGTTCTATTTGCTCATAGCAGTGATGGCCGCGGTCGCCGTCGCGTGGTGCGTCGAGATCTACCGCGACAGCAAATACAGACGCATCCTGAATAAAGCTCTTTGATTACGATGTCTTACATAAATACTAAGCAAAATTTAAAATTCTTAATATACACTCGTTTTTCAAAATACATTTTATTTTTATTATGTTTGGCTACTCGAAAATGGGACCCTATTACTAAGATTCTGGCTATCCGTCTGTCTGTCTGTCTGTCCGTCTGTAACCAGGCTGTATCTCACGATCCGTGACTAGCTATCACGTTGTAATTTTCACAGATGATGTTATTTACTTTGCCGCTATAATAGCAAATACTAAAAATAGTATAATTTTATGTCTGTCTGTCTTTATAAGTTAATAATATAAAATGATCGAACACCGTGTACATTTTGCTTAGGAGTTGGGCTCTGCTAACACTGGGTTTTCATAGATACAGCCGTTTGTAGCGTGTATCTTGTACGGGACCCTCGGTGCGCGAGTCTGAAGGCGGGTACTCACTAGCGAGCCGTAACCGTAACATGCGTGATACAGTAACGAGGTTCTAGTGTGTACGCGTGTTACAGTTACGGCTCTCGACGTCGCCGGAACGCTTTCACCGAGCATACTCATTTTGCGAGCCGTAACTGTAACCAAACAGATACAGTAACGAGGTTCTAGTGTGTACGGGGAGGCCTGCCGGATCTATCCTCAGTTTTTGGTTTGTAACTCCACGATGTCGGACGAAGTGTCTCTAGCCTGTGCAGCATACTTACTTAAAGATGCCGTACTCGATGATCATAAGCGGCCACGAAGTTGGTGGATTCATAGAATGTATCGAGAAAGAAGTGATTTACTGTTCATATCGAAAAATCAAGAAATCTTAGGGTTCCATAGTACAGTATTTTCCCTGTAGGCGTCTATCAGCAAAATACATTTATCCTTTGAACATTCACTCATGACGAAGAAATAACTTGAAAATACAGCTGGTTCGCAGCGGCTAGCAACAACTTCTCTTGACGTCCACGAGCGCACTGCGAGCGCCCTTTGATTCGCGGCAAAAACCAACAATCGTCGGCTCGCTGCGAGTCGCTCGTGTAGCGTTCGTCGCCGGCTCGCGAACCACGTACACACTATGTTTTTGGTAACAGTAACGGCTTCAGTTACGTGCAACGTTACGGGTTCAGAAATGAGTACGTTGTAAACGTCGGCTCGCTGCAAGCCGCACGCGTACCGCTCGCAGCAGGTTTGCGAACCACGTACACACTTTGTTTTTTGGTTACAGTACATGCAACGGTTACAGTTACGGCTCGCTAGTGAGTACTCGGCTTGACTCGCACTTGGCCGGTTTTTCTTAATTCATAAATTGACCAGCGATTGACCCCAGTATCTGGTAAGTGACTACGGGTCCAGTATGTAGCTCGCAGCAACAGCCTATTCAGTCTTGCCTTGAAGAGACCCAAATTATAATTTTCTGATCAATTAAATTATTATTATTATTGCGCGGCATAGCAAAGGAGGTTCTTTTTCTATTAATCTTATACGGAATTCAGCAAAGTAACGCCTGAAACTATCAATTCTTAAATAGCCGGCTTAGGAAGAAATCTTTGACTGGAGTACCTACATGAGTGTTGTGACAGCTGGTGAGGAAAAAAACCTGCAATAAAGTAAAACGCTTATTATTTTCAATGACAGTTTTTTTACCATCCAATATTTCTTTTCAATATTACTTTCAATGAACAAACATTTCATTTTTACAACTTTATAATAGTTTAGACTAGATGGTGTCCGCAATGAGGAAAAAAAGTCATAACCCCTCTTATTTCTTTAGCGCAGTCGGGAAAAAAATATTCTATAACCATCGCTGGATGTCCAGCTACCCGTGTATACGAAAAGTTGTTGAATTCCGTTCAGCCGATTCCGTTTAGCATCTTCAAGTTTGTGATACTTATATTCATTGCTTTTTCGTTTTCATCAGGCGTTTGTTTCTAGTTACATTTTAACTTGATATCACAAATTAATTATAACTCTGAACGGTTTGAGTCACTGACAAATAATCACTCCTGTTTATGTAAGCAGGCAAGTGGTAATTTGTCCATTAGTGTACTAGAACCGTCCTCTCTGTGTGTCAGTTTGCCAGAAAAATCCAGTGAAAGTTCCTTCCACACAGCACAAAGCACAGCTAAACCTAAGGTTATAATGTACTGTGATGAGATAGGAAGTGGAATGTGCCCACTGTTAAACTCATACTTAAAGGCACATAGTGTAATTAGCAATTGTTTGCCTTATAGTAGCCTTGACAATATTTCAAATCAAATTCAAAAAGACAGTAATAGTAATTCCAAGACAACACTGCTTATTCTTTTGGGAAACAGGGGTAAAGTGAACAAGAATGATTTAATTAAATTTTATGAAACTTTGAACACAATTACAGTTAAGGAAATTATTATGTTCACTTTTCCCTATTGTAAACAATTGTCAAAATCTGAAAATGACAAGATATATTTAAAATAAATTTTTATATAATCTTTGTACATATAGCAGTAAGTTTAGAATAAATATTTTAGTAATAGACGCTAACAAATATGTTAGTAATCATTTTTTTTGACGAAAGGTAAGTTTTACCTTTCCAATTATTGCAAACGACAAATAGTTTTGCCACTAGCCTATTTAATTGACATTTCTACCAAGAATTTGGTACATAACTCTGCTTCTATTGAGCAGTCCGACATTAATGTTGTTATGTGTAATAATGTAAACTAAGTGATAAGACAATGGAGAAACCTTTATGGCAATGGAAAGTTTATCCACCTGGTTCATCAAAATATTCAGTGTATTAGAGGGAAAGAATTGTAGATTGAATTATTTTTAAATGCCTATAATATTGATATCTTATGTGTAACTGAACACTGGCTAACTAGCAATGAGATAATGCCCCAATTCAATAATCACCAGGTGGGTAGTTCCTTCACCAGACTTAGCTCCATACGTGGTGGGTCGTTAATTATATTAAATAGACAATTGAAATTTAAGGAATGTAAGGACGTTGTATCGTTGTCTGTTGAACGGACCATAGAATTAAGTGCAGTAGAATTAGAGCAATTTATTATAGTTTGTGTGTATAGGCCGCGATTAAGTAATTTTGATGCTTTTCAAATTATTATGGAATATGTGCTTTTTAAGATATCGCGTAGTCGTAAGAAATTACTTATTTGCGGCGATATCAATGTAAATCTTTTGGAAAATTCAACACTAAGTATTAGATAGTTGAATCTTTTCAAATCTTTTCATTTATGCCACGTATTTATGGAACTTACTAGGGTGACCGATACCAGGGCCGCCTGTATTGATAACATTTTCACTGATATTTCTCCTTCTAAACAAAGTATAATCAGTAAATTAGAATCAGATCATTTAGGCCAATTAATGATATTTGAGATATTAAGGGAAAATATAGTGAAAAAACAAACTACTTTTGTACCGGTAACCACAGACCGCGTGGAAAGATTGAAACAACATTTGGTTCAGGCGCTACCCTTTCTGTCTTCTGATATGAGTCCAAATAACATGTATAATTCATTCTTTACAACTTTTATGCAACATTATAATACAATATTTACTTCCAAATCGGTTGTGGCTGGCGGTGCATCAGTATTTAGCGAATGGGCTACTGCGGACTTACACAAACGTAGACAAGCACTGTATGCCTTGTATGAGGAACGACGGTTTAATACGAGTGATGAATTTAAAGAACATGTAAAGCAATATTCGAAACAATTCAAAATTGATTGTCATATTGCCAAATGTAATTATTTATCCCAGAAAATCAAAAATAGTTCTAATATTATCAAAACCACCTGGAAAGTGATTAATGTGGAGACTGGTAGATCGAGGCACGCAATCAGTGATCTAGAATTAAAAATTGGTGACAAAATTATAAATTCTAGTTTTGATGTAGCAACAGAATTTGAAAATTCCTTCACCGATATAACAGTATCCACAACAAAGTGTTTAAATTCATCACCTTCGTCTGCCGTTATGTTGTTAAAAGAAAACGTCCCAGAATGTAGTAAAGACTTATATTTTGAACATGTTGGTCCTTAAGATGTAGTAAAGGCATTTAAATCAATTAATGTCAAAAAAACCAATGACCTATGGAGGGTCTCAGTCCATGCTGTCAAATCCCTAATAGAAGTCATAGCCCCTGACTTGGCAGATATATTCAATAACAGTGTTGACTGCGGTGAGTTTCCAGATCTGATGAAACATAGCAAAATAATTCCTTTATTTAAATCAGGTAGTACCTCTGACCCCACTAACTTTAGACCAATATCTGTACTACCTACATTTAGTAAAATTTTTGAAAAGCTAATTTTATATCAACTGTTAATATATTTCCATTTGAACAATTTGATGCATAGTAAGCAATTCGGTTTTACGCGGGGTCGCTCGACATCCAACGCCGGAGTTGAGCTCGTAAAACACATTTTCGATGCCTAGGAAGAATCGCGAGATGCTTTAGGTATCTTCTGTGATTTATCTAAGGCCTTCGATTGCGTTAGTCATGAGACACTGATCAGGAAGCTACACCACTATGGAGTTAAAGGATCAGCACTAAATTTATTAGAGTCTTATTTAAATGGTAGAATACAAAGGGTTAACGTGAATGGAAAGCGATCACCGGGGTCATTAGTCTCTATGGGTGTGCCGCAGGGATCTAAATTGGGACCTTTCCTGTTCCTTATCTACATAAACGACTTGCCACACCTCGTAAAGACCCACCATGATATAGTTCTGTTTGTAGATGCTACTTATCTAATTTTCAAAGTCGTACGAAATCAACGATCCCACAATGGCGTAAACAATGCAATTTGTGAAGTAGAAAATTGGTTTAATGTAAATAATTTATTGTTGAATGAGAAAAAGACTAAATGTGTCACGTTTGTCACGTAACGTAAAACACGAGCAAGCAAGCGTTATGGTTAAAGGTGAGGAACTGGAACTAGTTAATAATACAGTCTTTCTCGGTATAACATTAGATTTTAAGCTCCAATAGGGTCCCCATATTGCTAATCTGAATCGAATAGACTGAGTTCTGCAGCTTTTGCAGTAAGTAAGATTCGTCCATTAACAGACGTGATAACGGCTCGATTATTTCAGTTATTTCCACAGTATTATGTCGTACGGTATCCTACTATGGGGCAGTGCTTCCGACATTAATACTATATTTGTTCTGCAGAAACCGGCTGTTCGTGCGATATATAAAATGAACTATCGAGACTCGCTTAGAGATAAGTTTAAGGACATTAATATAATGACAGTGCATTGTCAATACATTTATGAGAATATTATGTATGTACATAAAAATATTACCCACTTTAAGAGGAACTGTGATATACATAATATTAATACTAGAAATAAGCATAAGTCCGCAGTGCCTGCTACTGGGCTCCATAAAATAAGGCGATTATTCTTAAGTAACTGTGTGAGGTTTTATAATAAACTTCCTAGCAGCATAAGTGAGCTGTCTATTGGTAAATTCAAAAATATTGTAAAACGAAAATTAATTTCAAAAGCTTATTATAGCACACATTACTACATGAATGATAAAGCCGCGTGGGATTAATGTAAATTATAGCGTCATGTAGGTATATGTATAATAATTTTAACGAATACATATTGAGGTATTATTATTATTTTAATCTTAATTGTTTTATATACTCGGACCTTTAGAATTTTATTCTAGACACATTCTAGATGTTTTTTTCTTTTTTATTGATAATCCAAACTCTCTTACCTTTCTCTTATCTCTACAACCTTAAGGTTGTCTGGAAGCGATCGCTTTTTTGCGATAAGACCGCCTGTTGTTTACCATTTTTCATACTGGTTTAGATTTAAGTGTCTGATGTTATTTTCTTTTGGTGTGCAATAAAGAGTACTTATTATTATTATTATAAATTTGGGATTTATCTTAATAATTATTATTTTTTTTAAATGATACATTTTATTAATAATATTATACTTAAGTTTCATGATTTGATTAGGTTTTTCTGGGTTTTCCCTAATCCTTGAAACAAATGTTGGATCATATTGTATCTCTCCCAGTAAACACTTCTCTAATGTACTGTACCTGAGAATTCGAAAGTGCTTGTAACTAGGCCTACTTGAATAAAGCATTATTTAATTAATTGATTGATTGAAGTAAATTCTAATCAAATAATATTATTTCATACTAACATGAGTGCAATAAAGGGATTTTGATTTTGATTTTATCAATTTCAATCTATTACCACTAACAAAATCTAAATATTTTAACAATCTATTGCACAGTACAATACAACTTAACCCAAGAATATAATTAAACTAAAACAAAATAAATCTAAATTAAATCTAAAAATGGCCCCTGCGGCATTGTACCGAAGATGAAGATGGCTGCGTTTCCTCGCTGAATCACCAGACTGATTCTTTGAGCGAGAAAACCGCCAGCTCTCCGGTCGCCAGTGACTTCTGTAAGCCTCTTCGAAACGCCTTTTGCCGCTGCTCCAGCCCTAATCGACGTTCGGAGGATGTGTGACGGGGCCAGTGTGTCTGTCTACACAGGTTGCGTCCCACACTAGCACCCGTCCCTTACTTCACGGAATCAAGGACATTCCGTCCGGTCTCTTCCCATCGTTTCTTGAGATGCCGGTCGGCTCTAATAGGGCCGGCACATTGACTGAAGCGAAAGACCGGCGGATGATGTCGTTCAGAGCAGCGTGTCTCGAGAAGCGGCTTGCACTGCTCTGGCAGGAAAGTCCGTGATGACCCAGCTTGTCTACTTCTTTGCCACAGGGGCATCGGTGAGGGGCGCAAACCGGGACCCCAAAACGAAGGCAGACAGAAAGTCGAAGGGTATTGGGTTCCAAAAAAGTACCAGTGTTTACGCGAGGGTGCGCTTGGAGCCAGTATCCACTCTCTTTTGTACCTGCTGCCAAAAGTCTAGCTTGATCTTCCGTGCAGCATTGGCTCAGGAGGGAATCTACGGTCAATTTGCATATGATGTCGTCCCAGCTCCTTTGTGAGTCCCAGATCCTTTGAGAGTTTATAGGAAAATTTTGCCGGGGCAAGCAATTAACCAAGCATTTTTTGCGTCCTCTAAGCCTGAAACCTCATAGTTTGTGGGTAACACCCTTAGGATTTTACCTATGACTTTAGAAGAGCTATGGACTGACGACAAATAGCTGGTAAAGCGACACTAGACATTTTGCGAATCCCCAGCCCTCCGTACCGAATGGGAAGGGATCCTTGGGTCCAGGACTGCTCGCTAAGCTGAGAATTGAGAACAGATTCTAAATTATTTTTAATTAAGGTATCTATTTTATCAATTAGTTTTATACTAAGGTTCTTCATTTATTAATAGCGAGTATCTATGACGTATGAACACTGCATTTAAGTGTAAGTAGTATACAAAACCGCAGTCTAATGCTTTTTGGTTTTGGTCATGTAACCAAAACTGAAAACAAAAAATCAGCAAATATCAATGTATGGCACATATTTCGACAGTTCTTTTAAAAAAACTTTGAGGTTACAATTTTTATTTTATTAAGTGCATATTTTCGGAAATAATCGTTCCGAAAGTTGCATAAATTTTGTCCACCCCCTCTTTTTTCTAAACGGTATGTCAAATGTGAAAAAATCACAATAATAAAGCTTAATAAATACTTTCAACAAAAATTGTTTTTGACTTCATTGAATATACCTCTCTATAGTTACTGCCAAAAACCTGCGCTTCTTAGCTAAAGGACGTAAGTGCCATGGAGATACGCTCTTTTGCTAGTGCACTTTTTCATATCGTATTTTTTTCATCTGTAGTGCACTTTTTTGTATGAATGGCTGCGGACCCCTACACTGAGCATGGTCCGATATGGTTTTGGCCGGTTACATGTTAAATTATTATATCCTGTTAAATCATTAGAGTCTGCTATTCATGGCGTTAAATTCAGCATTCAATCAATTTACACGAGAGTGGTTTACTCAATATAACTTTATTTTCATTTTACCCACCCTGGTCTACCGATAACACTCTCTCGCATATTCACTTAGTAACATTGAAAACCAATGAAGCATGGGACGAACTGTCCATGTTACATGTAACATAGACAGTTTGTCCCATACTTGAGCAATGGTGCTGCGTATTTTTAAATTGGTTCGGGTAATACATCAATTGTGAAGTAAATATGGAATTTACTTGAGAGTGACAATGACAATGATAATGTACGTCTAACAGTTTACTCAGCCGAAATTGGCGGTGTAAGATTTTTCTCTAGTTAAGAGATTTTATCTTTAGGTTAATTACTGGTGAAACGTAAAATGAGTTTACTCACGAGGAATTAATGATTTTTTATTGGAATAAGTCTTATACTACGTTAATGAAATGGAACCTTAATCAAACGCATTTCATAGTACTTAAAATTATCATGTGACGCTAGAAATAGCGTTAATTAGCATTGGGAAGTAGTCAGCTATCTCTGCGGGTCATAATAACAATGATAACAGAACTTTCCAACCCCGCTTATGCTGCATTGCCCATCACTCACTCATTTATATGCACTGCCAATGTCCTTACGGCATGATTACGACAGAAACATAGTAACCAGTCCACATGACATTAAAAAGGTTGGAATGATTTTATACTATAGAGGTAAATTATACGTTGTCACATTTTGATTAGATCTATTATTTGGAAATCATTCTATAAAAACTTGAACACCTCACCACGTTCTATTGCGCAAAATACATAGGGTAAATACCTACGTAGAAACGTATAGATATTTAATAGTTTTTTATTAGTAGTCCATTTTTAGGGTTCCGTAGCCAAAATTGCAAAAACGGAACCCTTATAGTTTCGTCATATCCGTCAGAAAGATGTATATTGATGACATTTGGCGGATTGGTCTCTTGTGTAAGCCGCTATTTAGTTTGATAGTTAAATAACAAAAATATATATTTCTAGGGGACCTACATACATGTAACCGAAACTAAAAAAAATACCATTTTTGACTTATTGCTGAAAAACTGCGCTTCTCAACAAAAGGTAGCAAGTCCCATCAAGATACGCTCTTTTGCTAGTACACTTTTAAAATGTTTCCTTTGCAATACATTTGGGCTAACCATGTATATAACTATTACAAATTTCAAAAATATAGCATCAGTAGTTTTTGAGATATGGCGTTCTAATAGTCGAACAGACAAACAGACAGAGTCGCACCATAGGGGTTCCTTATTTACCTTTTTGGTACGGAGCCCTAAAAAAAGAAAATTCTTAATGATAACTTTATATATCGACAGCAAAAAGCGGAAACGTAGTAATATTTTGCTGTCCATATGTTGTAGGTCCTATATAAATATTCATTAAAATATACGTTCGCAAGGAATTTACACGCTGTATATTGCAGTTTTCATTGAAACACAGATTTATAATTGAAGATGTTTATGAACAGAGAAACAGTCACTTTTAACATTTGTACAAATTTAGTTATTTCATCATCATCACCATTAAGCCATATGACGTCCACTGCTGGATACAGGCCTCCTCAATAGATTTCTACATGGGCCGGATGGAGCCAACCCGCATCCAGCGAGTCCCCGCAACCCTAACCACCTTGCGGGTGGCCTTCCCACGCTGCCCTTGCCGGTACGCGGCCTCCACTCGAGAACCTCCCTGCCTCAACGGCCATCTGTTCGTCGAACTATGTGCCCTGCCCATTGCCACTTCACTTTGCTTACCATGTTTGCTATGTCGGTGACCTTGGTTCGTCTACGAATCTCCTCATATCTTATTCGATCTTGTAGACCGACCCGAGCATAGCCCTTTCCATGGTTAAGTTATTTAGTTTATGTTAACTTTCTACTCAATTCACGTTTTAATTTATTTTACTAGGTGCCACTTAGGTGCAAACAGGTTAGTAGCAGTTTGTTTTTGTTTATGCAAGATGCCAAGCGGAAGGTTTCCATCGCGGAAGGTCAATTAATTCCACAAAAACTAGGCGATAATAACAGATTGGCGAAACATGTGACTAGGCGACTGACCCGTGCGCAACATGAAACTGTGTCGTAGGTCGCAATTTTGTATGCATTTTTAGGGTTCCGTAGCCCAAATGGCAAAACCCTTAAAGTTTCGTCATGTCCATCCGTACGTCTATCCGTATGTCACAGGCATTTTACTCAAAAACTACATGATATATACATTAATGAAGAGCATAGGCGTCTTGTATTTATAACCCGCTACTCAGTTTGATAGTTAAATAGCAAAAAATATATTTCTAGGGGTTCCTTTAGGCCTGTCTTCTCAGTGCAAGTTCTTTAACTTCTTGGTACGTCACGACGCCTACCGTTCTCTGTATCTGGTCTATATAACTGATTCTTGCCTTTCCTCTTCCTCTCTTTTCGTCAACTTTTCCTTCTATCAGCATGTAGAATACATATTTTTTCTTTTACCCTTTCCAAGAATTTCAAAATATCTTCCACGTAGGCATTTCATTGTTACAACTTTATAATACTTTACTCGTACCAATTTCGGATGATCACGGACCGTTTACTTAGGCATGTGTTGAGAGAAGTCTTTAGAGTCCTAGATAAATTTACCTAAGTTTATTAGGTAAACATATCTACCTACGTTTTAACAGAATTAATTTAACATACAGGTATGAATACCCCGCGCCCGACTTTAGATTCAAAACATTAAATTTAGTGACCTCATTTTGCGTGTCGTTTAGTAGCCATACTAATTTATATTACAATTATATACTTGTAAAAATTAAATGTCTGTACATTGAAGATTAAAAAAAAAGTGATAAGGACTATTTAAAGATCACTTAATAAAATAATCTTTATAATTTTTTTATGTTAATGTATGTGTCGGTGTGGCTTCATCAGGTCAAATCGGCTAAACAGTTTTCAACTATTTTGGTACATGGGTAGCATGGTATCCGCAGATGGTTATAGGATACTTTTTATCCAACTACGCTAAAGAAAAAACTAGGGGGTTATGACTTTTTCTCCTCCGCGAAAGAAGTTGCGGGCATCTTCTAATTTCTTACACTTTTGTTATGAATACATGATGAGACGTCCTATTTTGTTACCACGTCCGAATGATTCATATGTAATCTAATAAAATATTGTGAAATAGATCATTACAAACTCGAATTAAAAATTACCAACTCAAAGTTAAATATGTTTAAATCAATTAGATGATTAATAAAATACCGTAAATAGCTAAGAAACTCGTTAAGTGCTCGAACACAAATCAGTAGAGTTGTCCTTTTAAATGACGGCACCGTTTTAATAATATCCTTTTTCCGATAAGTTTATTTTTTTACTAAATAATACATATCAGGATGGACAAAATAATGAACCAAAATTAAATTACAAGTAACGTTTTACATGTACGAGTATTACTGTTGGGTGGAACCCAAGTTGCTTGTGACTTTATTATCTATACTAATATGCAGTTGTAAAAATTAAATGTCTGTACATTGATTTTCTTTTCAAACAATTTAGTGATACGGACTATTTGAAGGTCACTAAACATTTTTGTTTTTTTTTGTTTATATTGTCGTTGTGGCATCATCACGCCAAATCGGCTAAACAGATTTCAACAATTTTTAACATTCTTGAATCTATACTACTTAATATACAGTTGTAAAAACGAAATGTCTATACATTAAAATATTTTCCAAAAAATGATTATAACGGATTATTTGGAGATCACTGAAACTGAAAAGTAATTTTTTTATTTATTATATATTTGTATGTGTCGTTATGGCTTCGACAGGCCAAATCAGCTTAACGGATTTAAACTTTTTTTTGTATACGAGTAGCTGAGTATCCACAGATGGTCAAAGAATACTTTTTACCCGACTACGCTGAAGAAAAAAAGGCGGTTATGACATTTTCTTCGTAAACGAAGTCGCGGGCACGTTCTAGTAAAGAATCAAGACATAAAAAGCTTTAATTATCAGCCCACGTCACAGATTGTAGCTGTGAATGTCATACCCCCCTTAGATACAAGATACACCAGGTAGCTGGTATCTCTTAAATTGTATGGGATTAGCCATTCGCAAAAATAACGTAATAACCATAAAGTTTTCCATTCAAGTGCGTTACAAAACAGAGTTATATACATTTTATTGTGTAAGATAAGACGATAATGTCAACGTGACAATAAGAAAAAGAGTAAGTTTTGATGAAATTCATTGGCAGTTACTTCATTTAGTTGTTGAATGGGCGTGCGTGGATCATTGTACTTATGGAGTATAAAACCGGCCAAGAGCGTTACGGACCATGCTCAGTGTGGGGATCCGAAGCCGTTCATACGAAAACAAGCACACTACAGGTGGAAAATATGCCATATGAAAAAGTGTTCTATCAAAAGAGCCTATCTCCACGGCACTTACGTCCTTTTGTTGAGATGGCCTTTTTTCGGCAGAAACTCAAAAATGGTATATCTGATCATCTTGAAAACAATTCTCGTTAAACGTATTCATTAAGTTTCATATTTATATTTTTTTCATTTTTTCGCGCATACGGGGTAGAAAATATAATAAATAGAAGGCACAATTTATGCTACCCCTTAAAATGTTTTTAAAAGATTTGTTGATATATGTCACATAATGATATTTGCTGATTTTTTTTCTGTTCCGTTACATGTATGGAGTGCCCTCCCTAGATTTTTTTTATTTTATTATTTAACTATTAAATTAAGTAGCAGATCACACAAGACACCTATTCTCCAAATGTCATCAATTTACATCTTGTAGTTTTTGAGTATAATGGCTGTGTCATACGGACGGACAGACGGAAGACAGAACGAAACTATAGTGTTCCATTTTTGCCATTTTGGCGACGGAACCCTAAAAAGTGGCTAGAAATGAATTAACTACTTATTACAAATAGGTAACAACTTATTTTTATACGGAAATGAGTTTATCTATAGGTATAAAGTTGTAAAAATGGAATCCTTGTATATTTAACATATTTTTTAAAAAAATGGCCAAGTGCAAGTCGGACTCACGCACCGAGGGTTCCGTACAAAATATACGCTACAAGCGGTCGTATATATGAAAATCCAGTGTTAGGAGATAATATAAGCAAAATGTACGCGATTATCGATAATTTTATATTGGATACTGACATAGACAGACAGACATAAAATTATATACAGATTTTAGTATATTTGTTGTTATAACAGCAACAAAAATACATCATCTGCGAAAATTTAAACTGTACTACGGTTCATGAGATACAGCCTGGTGACGCTCGTACAGACGGTCATACAGACAGACGGACGGATGGACAGCGGAGTCTTAGTAATAGTGTTCCGTTTTACCCCTTCGATACGGAACAATAAAAAAACATTGAAATGGACTATTTGGAGGTCAATGAATCAAATCAAATCAAATCAAATTTCGATTTGATTTTATTTGTTAAAATGAAATGTCTGTACATTTAAGATATTTTCATAAACGTAAGTCCAATTCCAACAAGTTATTTGGGGGCCACTGAATCTAAAATCATTTTTTTGGATTTTTGTATGTTTGCATGTGTCGTCGTGGCTTCATCACGCCAAATCGGCTAAATTTATTTCAACTATTTTTGGTACACAGGTAGCTGGGGATCCACAAATGGTTATAGGATACTTTTTACTCGATTACGCTGACGAACAAGAGGAGTTACGACTTTTTCTCATCCGCGAACGAAGATACTTTTTCATGTTCTGTTCTCTCATTTATGTTCCGGGAAACGTGCAATCTGTTATTATACGGCAAATTATCAGAACTTGACAATTAACTTGTAAAAACTAAAGAAAAAAACTCCTCATAAATTAGAGGTAATAAGTCAATAAATGACAATTGAATATCATCAAAGGTTATTAACAGTTGCAAGACAATGACAATTTCATTGCTAAACCTTTGAAATTGCTAATTTATTACTTTGTTGCCAGTCAATTCACAATGAAACACAATTTATAGAGAAGATAAAACTTATTTTGATATTGTTAGGCGACATAATAAATTAATAAAACACAATCTTTATGTTATTAACACGCTTTTATTAGGTCGACCTGTATGTAACTATGTAATGGAATCTAAGGTAACTTATTTAACCGTCTTCCAAGGATCGTAGCGTCATGAAAATTGACAGCTGTATGTAGTTCTGATGACAATACAATAATATGGTACTGTCGAACTGATCTGATGATGGAGCCGGAAGATATGAACTGGAACTTCATGATGGAACATCGTATCATAACTGTGTTTGGATTTGTTAGTAAAGTCTTGTAAAGCGTGTTTTTCTAGTGTTTTTTAAACTATCATTTATTTTATTTTAATATGACAAGTAATAATCAGTGATCGTAAATTTGGTAGCATTTTTGGTTCAGCGATCATTGTAGAGTGCCATAGGTGTGGCAAATTTCAACCGAAATGATGAATTGGGGTTACTGTCGACAACATTAACTATGTTTGATCGTTAAAATGGGTATTTTCCACATCTATAGCGCAATAAAATAATCGATGCACCAAAAACGCTACCAAATCCTCGATAACTGGTAATAATTTAAATACATACTAAAAGATGACCGCAACTTCGTCAGCGGGGGAGAAAAAAAATCATAACCCTCTTTTTCTTCAGCATACTCGAACGAAAAGTATCCTATAACCATTCGGAGATGCCCAGCTACCCGTTTACTAAAAATAGTTTAAATCCGTTCAGCCGATTTGTCGTGATGTAGCTACAACCTCACATACAAACATACAAAATATTTAAAATAAATATTTTCCAATTAAGTGACCTCCAAATAGTCCGTTACAATTTTTTTTTTATATCTTTTATGTACGGACATTTCAAACTTAATAATAGTAAGTATAGTTATAACGACGATTGTTTCGCGATCAGATTGGAGACATTCTAAAAAAAGGGCAAGTGAAAAGTACCTACTCTAAACCGACGAGCTTGCATGAAGAGATTAATGAATGTTGATGAAGCGGCAGTTGTATGCCAGGACCGTAGCAAGTGGAAGGAGATAGTCTCTGCCTACCCCGTTGGGAAAAAAGCGTAATTATGATGTATGTATGTATGTAGACATCACAAAATAGGACTAACTAGCATATGCATATAATTTTAATATTAATTGGTATACTAGAAGGTTCCCGCTATTTCGTCAGCGGAGGGGAAAAAGAAACATAACCTTCTTTTTTATTCAGCGTAGTCGAGTAAAAAGTATCCTATACCCATCTTCGGATGCCTAGCTACCTTTGTACCAAAAAAACGTTGAAATCTGTTTCGCCATTTTGACGTCATGAAGTCACAACGACACATTAAAGTATACAAACATACAAAAAATAACAAAAAATATATTTTCAAACTTACAATATGGTCCGGTATATATTTTTTTGGATGCTGGTGTAAAAACCTTAAATGAGACTGGGCAGGCCACGTACGCTAAGACAGCCACAGAGTGGATGCCTCAGGACGGGCACCGGCGTGGCGGTCGGCCGAGGAGGAAGGTACGGGAGTGTACGGGTTGAACCGGCTCAACCGACCTCCGCAGTCCTTGTGCCATCCCCACTGCGTCCCACCCCAACTTTGAATCCGCCAGCAGACCTACTCAATTGAAAGAAAGATGCAAAAAATAAGTCGTGTGTTTTTTTTCGTCAAACCTCAATTAAATACCTGCCTATCTCTAAAATAGGTAGATATTATTAAATAACTACAGGATGGACAAACACACTATAATAAACCTAAATTAGGTAGGCGTGCCAGTAATAACTGTTTGCATAGGATTTAAATGTATTGTTTGTTTCGTCACATTGCACGGGTTTCCCACCTGCTGAATAAATCCGCATGTTATATGACTACATGATAAAATTAAATAAATGTTACATTAATGTGAATCGACATGATAGCTATCATGTTATAATTAAAGGCGGGGTTTACCCTCATCAGGCGGAAACTTTTATTGTCATTATCATCATTTGGCATAATGGTTTTTTTTCTGAACAGGTAAACTTTTCGGGATTGTTATGAAACAAACATAACCTAAGCTAATGCATTTAACAGGATTATGTCTTAAAAAGTCCTGAAAATTCTGCAGTTTCAGAAAAAAAAAGCATTAGGCCAAAATGTTGAATTATGCCAAATGATGATCATGACACAAAAGTTTATGCCAGATCAGGGGTTGTAAAGGCGGATTTGATGTGGTCTTTATTTTTACTTCTTTAAATATTCCGTTTATACGCATATGTATCACCATGCATATGCATCAGCACAAGATTTTTTATAAGCTTTTATTTAACGTGCAATGTATGTTTGGAGGGGTTTCTACCCGTAATCTCAAATCAAATTTATCTTGCAAGATTCTTCTTGTAGATTAAAGTTGACCTACTTCACGATTTCCGATCGAGCTAACATTTGTGGCATAATAAGGCTTTATAAGTGCAGTAACAACTTGATATCATCGAGCTGATCTGATAATGGAGCAAGAAGGTGGTCAAGAGAACTCTGTGATAAAATAATGAAATCCTACTGAGTTTGAGCTCTTAAGAAGAGTTTTGATGAGTTGGTGACGAATGTTTAAAGAAAAGTACAGTCGGCAGTAAAAACTTGTTACAATTTTTTTTAACAGAAATTTATTAATAATAAATCTCTCTAATACAATCCTTAGGAAAAAGAAGTAGCTGAGCCCACAACAAAATAAAATAAAAAATTTAAAGGTCTAATTCTAGGTACTGTAAGTCTTAGATCTCAAACGCCTCATGTTTTCATACATCAAATCAGCATTCTTTTCGCAGCATCAAAACCTTTGTAACGGATATACTTCCAGTTCCAAAGCGATTACTAGAGTACCTTTCGTTTCGTTTCGTTGTGAACTAAACCCACGATTGTATACTTCTAAGTGGATGCCGCTGAATGCAACGCAAAACTTTTTTCACACAAACGGAAACTTTATATTTAAGGCAAGAAGGTTTATATTAAAATAAAGGCCGCACAGGTATTAACAACTTCATTTACAAAAGGAACAAATGACCTAACACTTCACAATAAAAGCGAATGCTACTATTCAAGAGTACAATAGTTATTGCTTTCGGTCTCGAAAAAAAATATTCCCACTTTATTTAGTATATACATACAAAGTAGAAGAAGTTTTATATCATCACTCAACTGTATGATCAATTTTCCATTTCAGAAGTTTTTATTATATTAACTTGCGTATATCTATGGTGTTTGTCCGTTGTAAAATTTGGAAATAATAATTAATCCATATGCTGGTATCAATTGCGCTGAAATAGCGCTTTACCTGTGTCTTTTTTGTTTGATTGATAAAAGAAAAAATATGTGTCCAATATTTTTTGATAATCTGACGGACTGATTAGAATAATATTTTTTACTGTCAATTACAGGGTCTAATATACGTGTTAGCTACACATATGCAATATAGATATTCACCTTAGTGCAAGAATAAGGATTCCCTGGCACCTACTTTTATAATAAAATCAAGTACAAATTATAATAAGCACATACAAAATGACTCAGCCGAAACATGTTTTAAGAATTACACGTTTGATTACGTTTAGATATCATTAAATTATTATTTTACCTGAAGACATGGTCAAGGGCGAATCGACGTAGAAACTTGGAATTGTAAGTTCGGGTCAGAATTTATGAAATATAGGAAAAAAGAAAAAAAAGTTCTACCTGGCTAATAGTGCGCCTAAGTTTTTAGATTAAACTGGATTTCTTTTGACAAAAAATCGCGTCTTCCGTTTTCTTTGACCAATTTAATTAAAATGTATGAACGTTGTTAATTGAATAAATAAATAAATAAATTATACGGGACAATTTTACACAAATCGAACCAGCCCCATGGTAAGCTCAAAAAGGCTTGTGTTATGGGTACTAGACGACGATATATTTAATAGATATATTACTTACATACATAGAAAATATCCAAGACTCAGGAACAAATAATTATGCTCATCACACAAATATTTGCCCTTACCGGGATTTGAACCCAGGACCTCAGCTTCGCAGGCAACGTTACTCCCACTGAGCCAAACCGGTCGTCAAAAGTGAATAATTCTAAGCTCAATTTATTTTACCGACTTATTACAAATTAAACAAAATTATTAATTAAGGTTTTTATTATAGACCTTTGGTAAGTTCCATTTAAGTAATCATGCTCTAAATAAATCCTTACTTGTCAAAAGGCGAAATTGAAGCCAAATGTGTTTGCGTAGTATAGCATAATATTCTACTTCTACGTAAAAAAAACTATATATACATAAAGCGGGATTTGACACAACGAAACTTTAATTTTTACTGTTTACGAAAACATGCCCAACATGAGCCATTTAACTTATTCAACCAAAACTTTTTATTTGTTTACTAGACAGCGCCTGCAACTCTGTTCGTGGAGGGCAAAAAAATCATAAGCCCTCTTTTTTCTTCAGCGTAGTCGGTTAAAAAGTATCCTATAACCATATGGAGATACCCAGCCGTATCTCCTATACGTGAACCAAAAATAATTGGAATCCTATTAGCCGATTAGGCCTGATAAAGCCACAATGATACGTACAAAAATACAAAAAATCCAGATAAAAATATTTTCGATTCAGTGCCCGCCAAATAGCAGTAACAGCGTAACAATCATTTCTTTTGAAAATATCTTCAATGTACAGACATTTAATTTTTACAACTTCATAAATAGTAGAGATGTATTTCCTGACAAATATCTCTAAACCAATGATTATGGTAACCGATGTAAGCTAATTTATGTACTCAACATAAAATATTATTATGTACTCAACATAAAAGTGAACACCGCATTATATTGTTTACTTACTAAACTATCCCAATAAACAAGATATATAGCAGTATACCTACGAGTGACTCTCGGCGACAAGAAGAAAAGTTTTCGTCTTCGACAAGAAGAAGACTGGATAGTCTTGTAAAAATATATAAATTCACATTTATTTTAAAAAAAATTTGGTACACGGGTAGCTGAGTATCCACAGATGGTTGTAGAACTTGTAGAATAGTTTTTACCAGACTACGCTCAATAAAAAATAAACTTTATAACTTTTTCTCTTTAGCGAAAGAAGTTGCAGGTAACTCTTAGTTTCTAATAAATTTCGTAAATTATTTTTTTATTTCACCTACTTTACATTGAAAATTTGTAAAATTCTATAAATGGAAATAACCTTTAAAACCTTCCAATCTTACATAATGTCACTGCTCATTCGAACAAAATTATTATTCCTTATTATTAAATTAACAGTTTATATTCGTGTTCTGGCACAGAAATGTTGCTAAATAATGTACAAATAACACTATTATTGAACTTCTACTTTAACCCTACAAAGTAAATCGATGCATTATCAGAAGCGTTACATAAAGGACTTATTACTCTAATAATCAAACATGATTAACATTACTGTTCGCACCGGTCACTTTGTCTCAAAGCTCGCCCGCTATTAATCTAACCGACGTAACCAAGCTACATAGAAACAGAATGATAAACAAACCGATAAACAAGTTATAAATCAAATCGACAAAGTAACTATCGGCAATAAGAGTAGAAGAGGTTAATTGTAGTCCATGCATCGTCAGTGTTCGACGCGCCTCCACCGTGCTACTATCAGTTGTTTGTTGCTCTTGGGAATACCGAGGGACTATTTGCCCAGCAGCCTCAATTGCCATAATAAACTTAAAGCCTATAAGTAAATAGACTAAACATTTAAGTGTTACCAGTGGATATAAGTAGCGAGTTCAGTGGTTGAGGAGCATTTGTTGGTGTTTGATTCAGTGACAATGAGTGTAAAAGAAAAGTATAGTATTTGCAGCAGTAACAGCGACTCGGAGAAGTATGAACTGGTGCCGCCGGAGGGGGGGTGGGGGTACCTCGTGTGCGTCGGGCTTTCAGTTATTTTTGTAAGTTATTTTTATTTATTAAATTGCAATAAGGCGAAGCGTTTTTACAAGCTTTTATTGAACTTGCAATGCATGTTTATTCGGTCGGAATCTTGAAAGTTAAATTTGATCTTCTTCCTGGTTTCTGATTGAGATATAATTTGGCAAGCTTATTTAAGTTCGGTGACAATCTCAAAACTGATGATGGATCATGCTTCGGTGGTCATAGGAGCTCTGTAATAAAACAATGCAATCTTACCGAGTTTTGGCTCTTTAGAATCGTCTCGGTGAGTAATTGATGGATGTTCAAATGAGTACAGTCGAAAATATTTTTTTTTACAGAAACTTATTTACAGTGAGCATTCTTAAACAGTAAAATATTGTTGATTAAAAATTTGCACTGTACTAGTCCTTCAAATCCCGGCAAGGGCAAATATTTATGTGACAAACATAAATATAATGTTCCTCTTACATGTAGATATACTATTATAAAGTTGTAAAACTGTAATGTCTGTACAATGAAAATATTAAAAAAAAGATAACTTTTTGAAGGTCACTGAATATTTTGTTTAGAATTTTTTGTATGTTTGCATGTGTCGTTGTGGCTTAATCACGCTAAATGGGCTAAAAGGATTTCAAACATATATTTTTTTTTTTGGAAAATATATATAATGTAGAGACATTTAATTTTTACAGCTTTAAACTAGTATCCATTTATTATATGCTTAGATCAAACAACTAAGTAATAGGAACAAAAAGAATGAAGTTTAATGTATAGTTTACTTTGTTTTTTAAAATAATGGCTCTCAAAATCTATTGTCCAAGTCAAACTGTTGCCTCTAACTGGACTTCTTGGCTCATGGGCTCGAAACTGAACTGTCAGCATATAGCTATGCCGTTTCGCTTTCGCAGTAATGGCTCTTTCTATGGCTGTTGAATCAGATATAGTTAGAAAAAAACGTCATAACCGAAATAGTAAGAAAAATAAGTTTCAGCAATTTTTTTTTCATTTTAGTGACAAGCTTTTATAGCCGACTGTATTTTTTTTTAATATCCATCAACTACTCACCGAGACGATTCTAAAGACTAAAAACTCGGTAGGATTGCATTGTCGTACAGAGTTCCAATGACCTGATCGCCTTCCTGCTCCATCATCGGATCAGCTTGATGGTATCATACTATTGCATTGTCACCGAACTTCCATAAGTATGCCAAATTTTAGCTCAATTGGAAACCGGAAAGTAGGTCAAATTTAACTTGCAAGACCCGATTATACATATTTAGTTATATTTCTAATTAATAAAAAGCTTGTAAAAGGAAATTATCTCTTCTGCTCATAACAGTGGTATCCTTATATTTTAATTGTGTTAATGTGGAATAGTTTCGTGAAGAGTGGAGCTATTATTAGCACATTTATACTAGCCTTACAAATGGCAGAACCTAAAAAAACTGCTCGGGCTAGACTAGACGAACACTTATGCATCGGGGCTAGTAAAAACGTTAATTACAC
Source organism: Hedya salicella (assembly GCA_905404275.2). Taxonomy (NCBI): domain Eukaryota; kingdom Metazoa; phylum Arthropoda; class Insecta; order Lepidoptera; family Tortricidae; genus Hedya; species Hedya salicella. The sequence goes on from FR990099.1 coordinate 11,095,466, forward strand.
TCAAATCAGCATTGTGAATACAGAGTATCGTACCTGATTAAATGTTTCTGAAGTGGCATGTGCTATTTCAATATAGTTTAACGTTTTTTAATGGGATAAGTATAAAGCAATAGTTGTTTGATACTTTTTACAAAAAAAAAATCGGCCAAGTTCGAGTCGGACTCGTGCACCGAGGGCTCCATACAAAATATCTGCTAAAAACGGCCGCATCTATGAAAATCCAGTGTTAGCAGAGCCCTACCCCTAAGCAAATGGTACGCCGTTTGGGGTATTGGACACATATATAGACAGACAGAAATAAAAAAATAAGACTTTCAGATTTATTTCGTGGGTTGTGCTATAAGAGCTACCTTCATACCAAATTTCAAGTTACTAGGACAACTGATGGTACCCGGTAGATTTACGATGGTCGGCAATTTGTATCGAAATACCTTTTTTAATGACTGTATCTTTTGATTGCCTTGGTTTAGAAGCTTGTTTTTTTACAGCTTAAACGGACGCAAATATTAGTATTTGATGTTAATTTCAACTTGATACCGATCCGTTCCTGAGAGAAAGGGTCTTGACAGACTCACAAACGGACAACAAAGTGATCGTACCTATATAATAATGGTTCTTTTTTTCCTTTGATTTGGCTTGATGAAGCCACAAATGACGTTTGCGAACATACATTTTTTTTTTAAAATTCGTGACTTCCTTTAGTTCATTTCAATCATTATTTTGAAAATATCGTCAATGTACAGACATGTCATTTTTACAACTGAATAATAGTATAAATAAAAGTGCAAATTAAGCTAAAAATTTCTTAATAAACACACTGATTGTGGTACATTTGTAAAGTAGCGTAAATAATTATTGTTCCTACTTAATAACGTAATTACTTAACGTCAGTGAATAGCATACGGTAGTTCCGCCATTTTGCTACTAGCACTGTTAGCTTATCCATCAATTTGCCTAATTATGTCATTGTTGCATTACATTAATTCGCTTTAGACAAATATACATAGTGATAATGATTAATGACCAAAACATTAATGTTAACTGTTTAGATAAAGTATATAATTTAAAAAATATTGTTTGTGTTTAATCTCACAACAAATCGGCGCTTGATCGCGTATAAATGATTTATTTAATTACCTCGCGTTAATGATTCACCAACGCCTCGGAAATCGCGTTGTTTATAGTTAATTTTAAATAGTGTAATTTAACTGTTGTCACCGCCTTAAGTCGTATATTCTATAGTTACTATAGAAGATATTAAAAAAAAAGATGGTGACGGACTATATACGACTTAAATCCAAAAATATTTTTTATGGACTTTTTGTATGTGTGAATGTGTCGTTGTGGCTTCATCACGCCAAGTCGACTAAGCGGATTTCAACTATTTTTGGCATCTGGGTATCTTCAGATAGTTATGGGATACTTTTTACCCGACTACGCTGAAGAAAAAAAGACAGTTTAAGACTTTTTCTCCTCCACAAACGAAAAGGCACTTTCTAGCAGTAAATAAAGAACGTTCGAGTACGGAAAAGCTTACATTATTTCGTTACGTAATGATTTTTTCCCGTATTTAATATTATATATGATCCATTTGTGTTGATTCATTTCGTGACGTTTCGTAACCAAATGTTAAGAAATTTTTAAGAAACACTCTTACTAATATTTATGCGCAACAAGCTTGTGCCAGCATACAGTTTCGATTTACATTACCATAGGTCAATTTTACTAACATAGTATAAAGTCTTAATCCTATAATGAATTATTAATTACTCGTGGGTAAACTCATTTTAAGTTTAATTTAACCTTAGGATAAAGTCTCTAAGCTAGAGAAAAATGTAATACCGCCAATTTTGCCTGAGGAAACTGTTAGACGTAGTCAATTGAATTCCATACTTTTTTCCCTATTGATGTAATCTGAACAAAACTAAATAATAAAAAATAAATTGTCTCTCTTACTTGGGTGCATTACTATTTCATTTAATTCATTTGTACAACGTTACTAACTATGCTAGAGTAAGTTATCGATAGAATAGCGTGATCAAACGAAATCGAGTAAATCATTAGAGTAACTTTATACTGAGGTAGCCAATCTCGTGTAAATTAAATATTATTGAAATCGGTCCTAAGTGACTGATTTGCCTACAAACTTAATTCTGTCTTTTCACCCCCTTCTTCTTCAGCCCTGCTCCATTGCATCCCATCCCATTCCCACGGCCTTGTGCTGATCTCCTCCACATCTTCTCTGCTGGTGTACCGATGTCGTCGCTCCAAGGCGCTGGTGGTCTGCCTCTGCTTCTGAAGCCCATTCTTGGTCTCCGGTCCAGTATGGCTAGGTTTCAACGTCCGTCCTCTCTCCTGGACACATGGCCCGCCCATCTCCACTTTTGAGAGGCTCCTCTATGAGCTGCGTTGGCTACACCGGTTCTTCTCCCCTAATCTCAAATTAGAAATGTGATCCAACTAGGAGACTTCAAGCATCTTCCTTTCTACATGTAGCTCTCTGTGCCACTGGCAGACAGACTTGGTGAGTGTTTAGGTTTTGCAGTTGACTTGTCGGTAAGGACAGGCAAAACGCACTGGTCAAATACTCTCCGTTTCACCCTTCGCCCTTAGGGAATCAATTTCAAAAATTCCTTAATAGACCTCTATATCTCTAAAGGAATACGTAGGTATGTGTTTCAAATTTCTTGTACCCTACCTTTGTCAAACTCAGCTGTGCGTTGTCAACAGATAAGTCATGAAATGTTGTTTATGAATTGATATGGATGTTTGTTGCCATTATTTTCGATAAAAAAAAAGGCTTTTCATTGGGAGAAACGTTAGCAGTTCTAAGAAACGTATATTTTTTGAAAAAACATGAGTATTTTTTACTCAGAATCCCATGTTCTATTGATATTAATTGGAAAAAAATGTCCTGAAATATTCATAAATTTTTCGTATGTCCATTCCATTATCGTCTATAAATTATATTATATTTAATTTAGCAGTTTATATTTTGCAGTACCCAGTTATAATGAATTACTCATTTTAACTAAGTAAACGAGATGGAACTAAGTTCTATAAACAGGTCGCTACACTGTGACGTGGCGCCAGATAATATCGTCAAATCTCCATGAACAAACACAAGATGCAAATTTAAATCCATCATAACCACGTCAGTAACCATTTCAGCGGATAAACTGACCAAACTAAAATACAATAAACACATTTTTCACAAAGGATTACCACGCTTTTCGGTACAGACTTTAATTAAACCATGCAACGTGGCTACGCTCAGCGTATTTACGGTAGAAATTTAAGTAGGAATTTGAAATCAACATTGTTGTAGCAGCGTGACGTCAGCGTGACTTTGCTTGTCTTGTTGTGGCATTAGCCATCTTCTTTCTCTGGCTGTATTCAAAGGAAAGAGATATGTAATATTGGTCGTGTGACAAAGAATCGCATGTCACAAATGTGAGATGCGTGTCAAAAGGGCTAGAAAGTAAGCAATAGATTGACGAGTGAGTTCGAGATCGAGTGTGAAATGAGTCCATCTATTGCTATTTCTGCGGAGACATAATAGGCATTATATTATTTAAGACTATTACGACTAAATTTATAATTGAAGTTAGGAAATATTTAGATGAAAAGACTTTAAACATTCTTTTGGGGAATATTGATTATGTTCCCATATTATCATGGGTGTCGTTTTCTAAGTTTTAGAAGGCGTCGATTTCAAAAATGGTGACCATTTTGAATATCAAGATGACGGACGTTTATTTAACTTATTCCGTTAGTTAAGCTTTTTAAAATATTTATGATCAGTTTTAGCAATAGGATAAATCGCTAAATTCGGTGGCTTTTGGCAGATACTGTACCACAGTTATCTAGATTTTCAGCATCAGTTTAGAGTGCGCAATACTGGCCATGCCGATAGGAGCATATACAATATTTTTTATCCAGTAGTATATTGTTTAGTAATAGTTCAAAGTGTTCAAAGTGCGGCGCGTCGCGAAGTTGCGATCTCGGTCTCTTGTATGATAAGACCCTTATCAATGAGACCTCACCTTTTGGACACGCAATACTGGATCAATCCGGATGTTTCTCAGCCGGTGTTCTTAATTCATTTATTATCAGACAGAGTAAACCGAACTTTAAGTCTCAGTGAGTTTCCCAAAACCCACGCATAGCCTTGTAATGATTCCTAACCACCGCCGACGTAAAAAAATAATTAAAAGTCTACCTACTAGGTCAAGTAGTTTATCATATGAAAGGGCTTGATCCGCACATTTTTAAACCCTTTTTTTTATTGTGATTATATTGTTCTTTATGATGGAAAATGGTAAAAAAAACACCATGCGGGGGCGGGGGGCTTTATCTTCGAAGTTTACCGAACGAAAACTTTGAAATTTTCACTATTTGTTTAAATAAATATAATTATTACACGAATATTATACCCATGTCTCTATTTTAGTTTAAACCCCGTTGCGTTAAGTTTGTACCCTATTTGAATGCAATGTTTGTAATCTATAGATGTCAGGTGCAAACTTAACTCAACCGGAATCGGGTAATATAATAATGTTAGGGTAAGAGAAAGTTTGTACGGAACCCTCGGTGCGCGAGTCCGACTCTCACTTGGCCGGTTTATTTGCTAAATACGCAGTCATCGGCTACGGGCGTAGCTACCGCTACGAAAGTCTGCGTCGTGAATGTGTAAATACAGCTTTTCTGCCAATTGGGCGGTCGCCGGCAACAAACTCACATGCGATACGATTCACAGCAAGCAATCCGTATGAAGCCCTTTTAAGAGTCCCCGGCAAGCTCGGCCGAATTTTACTTTCCCATACAAACGTAGTTCCGTTCTCAATTTAAAACTACTAGTTGGATTGTAACGAAACTTTGCATATACAATGACATAAGGTATATCTAGGTCTGTAATTAGTTAATACATATATAATATGGCTCCAGTTGATAAAACAAAAGAAATACAGCAAAAACAAGTTTTGTATGAATCTACTTAAAATCACTATATTTTTTTCTATGGTATCTGAAACTACATAAACTAATTACAGACCTGGATATACATTAAATTATTCTAAGATAAAAGTTTCAGAGCAAACTAGCTAGACGTTTTAAAATGAGAGCGTAATTACGTGTGTATGGAGAACCGAGCTTGCCGGGGACTCTTAAGCACACAATACTGGATCATTCCGGATCTTTCTAACCCGCTGTTAATCATATAATTATTACTTATCAGCCACAATTTTTGGTACCACGAATGTTTATAGTGACTTCTTGTCGGTATTTGTTAATTATATTTAATTAGGTTATGAAAGAGTTCATTTGAGTTGATAAATATCAAACTCCAATATGTCTACGTAAATTAGCAACGACATTTGATATTTTTTTAACAAAAATAAGATTTAAAATGTTTGTGCTTTTTATCTGGTTAAATTACACCACCTTTTCTTAATTTTTGTAATGTAAAATTTAATTGCTCTCACGTCTTGAGCCACTCTGGGATTCGAACCCAGCACCTTTGGATTAACGGTTCAACGTCTCAAGCCTTTTGACCAGCGAGCAGTTACTTGAGAAGGTTACTTCCCTAACTTGGTCAGACCATCTGGTAGGCGACCGACTTCGAGTTCTTTACATAAACTTCTATCAGGAAAGATAGACGATAGACAAGCGTTCCGTCGATACTTTATTTACAAACAGCGAAGTAACTTTTACGACCCGTTTGGCTCAGCTGGAGTAATGTTGCCTGGGAAGCTGAAGGTCCTGGGTTGAAATCCCGGTAAGAGCAAATATTTGTGTGATGAGCATGAATATTTGTTCTTGAGTTTTGGATGTTTTCTATGTATATCTATACTATTATAAAGATGTAAAAATAAAATATTTGGATGTGTCGTTGTGGCTTCATCACGCTAAATCGGCTTAACGGATTTGGACTATTTTTTGTACACGGGTAGCAGGGTATCTCTAGATGGTTATAGGATACTTTTTACCAGACTACGCTAAAGAAAAAAAGAGCGGTTATGACTTTTACCCCTCCGCGAACGAAGTTGCGGGCGCCTTCTAGTAAGTAAATATATCTATTACATTACATATCGTCGTCAAATACCCATAACACAAGCCTTATTAAGCTTACAATGGGACTAGTTCGATTTGTGTAAAATTGTTCTGTAATATTTATTTATACAATTTATTTATAAAAAACTAACTAAAAAACTAAATAAATAAAATGGCGTCTACATTCACAGATAGCTGGTACAGCGCACCAGCCGGTGTTCGGATTCATATATAACGAGTTTCTCAACGACCTTGGCGCTGGTACCGGCGCAGTCACCGTGATCTACGGTGTCTTTCAAGTCACCTTGGCTGTAGCTGGTAAGGATTTTCCGAGATTATACCTAATTTTGATAGGCATATCTATACTATTATGTCTGTACATTGAATATATTTTAAAAAACTATTGTAACGGACTACTTGGAGGACACTGAATCGAGTTTTTTTCGTATTTTTTATGTTTGTAGGTATGTGTCGTTGTGGCTTCATCACGCCAAATCGGCTTGAACGGATTTCAACTATTTTTGGCACACGGATAGCTTGGTATCTCCAGATGGTTATAGGATATTTTTTACCCGACTACGCTAAAGAAAAAAAAGGGGTTATAGCTATTTCTCCTCCGCGAACGAAGTTGCGGGCGCCTTCTAGTAAAAAATAAAAAATCTCATAAAATGCACTACAGATGAAAAAAATACGATTTAAAAAAAAACTCAAGTGTTTTTAGAAGAACTGTCAAAATATGTGCCACATATTTTTTTTTCAGTTTCGAGTGCCCCCTAGAAATATATATTTATTTTATTTAAGTATCAAACTAAGTAGCGGCTTACATAAGACACCTATGTTCCAAATGTCATCAATATACATCGTATAGTTTTTGAGTAAAATGCCTGTGACATACGGACGGACGGACGGACGGGCGGACATGACGAAACTATAAGGGTTCCGTTTTAGGCATTTTGGCTATGGAACCGTAAAAAAGAACATGAATTAATTGCCACTTTTTACAAAAAAAGCTAACGAACAATACATAAGGTGCGTCGGGGTAAGAAGAAAGTATGGGAAAGTTCGAGAGGTGGACTTCATTTCAACGCATTTAAGAGCATTTTCGGTAAAATGTTAGTCTTTTCTATACTTACATCTTTTCCCAACGCATCTTACAGGTATTTTTTCCTTGAACTAAGCGATTAGGACTAGGTGGACGGATGACCTCGTAATGGTCACAGGGAGTCGGTGAATGCGGTCTTCGCAAGATCGCATCCTGTGGCGAACTATAGGAGATGCCTATGTTCAGCCGTGGACGTCCGTGGCTGATAGATCGAAACGATTAGGGATGAGGGCCACTTGGCAGTAGCGCTATCTGAACCAGGTTTTATTGTCATTATCAACATGATAACAAATGTATCACAAAATAAACGGCCAATCAAACTTTTGAAAAACAAACTAAAGAAGTAGAATGGTCATAGATATGCATAACCGTATACAATTAAATATGAGCATAATAGTACATTACTGCAGACGCCGGGAAACAAGGGCTTGCCGGGTGAGTAGGTATAGACGGCTGACCGTAGAGAGGCCGGATAGTGATACGAAGCCGGCAAGCACTTTTCACGGCCAGAGGCAAGTATAGTGCTTTTCTCAAACATATGCAATGAAATAAAAAAATACACCACTCAAAAAACTGCACGACAAAAGTGTTTTAAATTTTCCCTTCAATCCCACCATAATGTTTTTTTTTACAGAAGTCGTCCGTATTTCGCGAGTGTAGTGTTCGAGTAGACCCTATTAGGGGCGTTATACACAACCTTCATAATAAGAATCTTAATTTTTATAATAAATAAAATAAATGCAGAGGATTTTAAATATGGTCTATGGTCTCTGGTGACTTACGTATAGACTATATTTTAAATTTATTCATCGACATATGAACCATACAGATTTGTTTTCTTAATAGCAGTTCGTGTGTAATAGGCATTAACGCGGATATTTTTGGTCCGATAGCCATTCAGCCACTTGAAAAAAATAAAAATATAATTCAGCTGTTTAGCCTGTTCATGACACAGACGCTATGTTTTTTTATGCTTCAAGTTTGTATGAAATTCCTTTACTGTGCTTTCAGGTTGTTCCGCCCGAAACGGGATACTTTGAACCCTGTTTTAACGCATGTTATGACGACATTTCATTGCATTTTTGAGAAAAAACAATTTATTCATAATTTATAATATAAAATGCAGGATTATTTAATCATACATGCACGGTCGAAATATGTAATAGTTGACGGTCACGAACACGAACGATGATTTATAATACGTTGTTAGATATTTAATGTTAGCTTTAGGAATAAGCAAACTAGAAGGTGGCTGCAACTTAGTCAGCAGAGGAGAAAAAAAAGTCATAACCCCTCTATTTTTCTTCAGCGTAGTCGGGTAAAAAGTATTCTATAACCATCTGTGGATACCCAGCCGGATAGCTGGGTATCCACAGATGGTTGAAATCCGTTTAGACGATTTCATACAAACATACAAAAAACCAAAAAAAAAATCGGTTTAGAGACCTACAAACAGTTTGTTACATTTTTTTCTTGGAATCTTCCATGTACAGACATTTTGACAACTTTAAAATAGTATAGATTTACTGTGTTTTGTTTAAATAATTAAGAATGTTGCTGGGCACGTCACCAGAATGTTTTTTTTCTTTTGATACTTTTAACAATGCTATGGAGCCGATATTTAGTACGATAATACTTCATAACTTGAGTTCTTCGTTGGCAGTGGTTTTGGGGTTCCGTACCGAAGGGTAAAACGCGAACCGATTACTCCGTTCTCCGTTCGTCTGTCAGTCTGTCACCAGGCTGTAGCTCATGAACCGTGATAGCTCGACAATTCAAATTTTCACAGATGATGTATTTGTATTTCTGTTGCCACACAACAAAGACTAAAAACAGTATAATTTTATGAGTCTGTCTATGTTAGTAACTAATATAAAATGACCGAGCACAGCGTACATTCCAACACTGGATTTTCGTAGATACGGCCACTTGTTGCGTACATTTTGTACGGAACCCTTGCTGTGCGAGGCTAACTCGCACTTGGCTGGTTTTTTTTATATACTTTGATAAGATAGCTGCTATTGCTGTCACGTCTTCGACAAAATTCTTATTCTGGTGGCCTTACCTTCTAGTTTTAACGTGCATTCCACAACCCATAGTTATACAATTGCACAATATGCAAAAAGATTTCATTATTAAGGAAAAAAAAACACAAAAGATGATGTCAGCACGATTGTGGTCAACCTGACAAATTACATCAAAATTTGTTTTTAATTCAACATGCACTTAACTAATAAAAAAAATATCGTTTAATGATATAATTTATATGCGTTATTTTCTGTCCATCAACTCGAGACTGATGACTTTAATTAAATAAATTGTATAAAGTCATACTGATAATTAAATACTTTTACGACTGGTTTATGAATAGCGTCTTATCATTCCAGGATTTTCGGCGAACATCGCGCTAAAAAGGTTATCACTGAGACAAGTTGGGCTTATTGGAGCGTTCATATACACCTTGGCGTCGTTCCTAGCGATCTTCGTCACATCAACAACTCAACTGATCGTAACAAATGGATTCCTCCAAGGCTTGGGGATGGGACTGCTCATTCCTGTATCGTACACGAGTTTCAACAGCTATTTTACAAAGAAGAAGGTGCTGTATCTGAGTCTCTGCAAGGCTTCAATAGGACTGGTCACAATGGTGTATCCACTGTTCATCAAATTCACGATTACTGAATTTGGATTCCGAGGAACCTTGGCCATTCTGTGCGCTATTTCTGCTCACAGCATTTTCGGGGCCGTTGTATTGCACCCAGTGGAGTGGCATATGGTGAAGCAATTGAAACCCTGTGAGAAAATTGTTTGTAAGTATTTTTAAAGCTAAATCAAATAAATAAATAATCACGGACGACCTTACACAAATCGACCTAGTCCCAAACTACACAAAGCTTGTACTATGGGTACTAGCCAACGATATACACAATATATAAATGCATAGAATTATAATATTTGAATGCAACATCCAAGACCCAGGAACAAACATTGGTGATCATCACACAAACACTTGCCCTGGCCAGGATTCCAACCCAGGACCGCCAGCTTCGTAGGCCGTTGTGCAACCCACTGAGTCAAACGTGTCGTCTAGTTTTATACATCTTTTTATTTTATTTGCATTAACCTTAAAGGAATATGAAACTAGTATTTTGAGTCATGCTGATGTTTTCTAGAAATTTAATAGAATAGTTTTTATAATTCTGACAATTTTATGATGGTGTAATTGCCAAGATTAATGGATAGTTTCCTTGCTACAATACACTTACTATTATCCATTAATCTAATATGGAATTCCTCAAAGTAACGCCTGAATCTATCAAATAATTGCAAAGGTTTGGTTCAGCTAAGCCGTTGATAATGATGCAATATTTATTTTATTTGGCTTGTATAAAAATCTATAAACTTTTCTTAATTTCACAAGATTTACCTTGTACTTTTTTAATGAATATACCAAGCAATATTTAGAAGTGAACGCAAATAAAAAGTATAATGTAGATAGAACAGCGCCTAATGATCTCGATTGTTCCAGTGATACCCCCGACCCCAGCTGCCGACAAAGAGTCCCAATTCGAATTCATCAAAAACAACAACAGTCTAACTCTGGCGCCGCACCCGAATACAGCAAAATCCGTCGAAAATTTATACATCCACCCGCAAAGCGTGCGAAAAGCGTCGGATTGCCTCCTCGTGCCGAAATTAACTGATTCCAGGAGATTAAGTATTCCCGTGGTTCTAATTCGCGAGGCCGGCAAGACTGACAGCCGGTTCAATTCCACGGACAATGTATATCTGGAGAACTTGTACAAAGCGGCATCTGTGTCAAGTCTAGGCAACTTTGGGAACATTGCGGCAGAACCTATGCCGATTATCAAGAATAAGGAGGGGAAATGGTAATTATTTATTCATCGTGCCCTTGTAAAAGTAATATCATTCGGCAATTTAACTCTTTCGCAATTTCACAGTTCATAAAGCAACCAATTACCGTAGTAACCGTTTCAAAAACGAATTCAAAAGAACTTGTAAATTGTCTACCAAGATCCCCTGTTAAAAACAGTACCTATCAGCGGCATGGTGCCCATATAAGCCGATTCCCACCGGGCTGGTCAAGGAAAGGCTTATAACAACCTTTTTCTTTCAATATGAATACGCTTCGGTTTCCCTTGTAGTTTTCCTGACGCCATGCCTCTGGTACCTACCATGAGATTATGACAAAAAATATCAATACGGTCATTTGTTAAATATTGCTTTCACATTATTTCAGGCAAACAGTAGCAGAGTTCTTAGACTTAACACTGCTCAAAGACTGGGTTTACGACAACATAGCTTTCGGAATGGCGTTAGCTTTCTTTGCTGACCTCACGTTTTTCACCTTGGAACCGCTGTTTTTGGACAAGAATGGCCTCACTCGGGTAAGAAAATAGCATGTTGTGTCACGCGGGAGCAAAACGATATATTATGGGCGTGACAGGAATATTCACAAGATAGTGAGACACTCGGTAGTCTCGGATATTAAGGTCAGGAGGTTTCATCCGTCGCATTTGTAATTTGTTTTCTAGTGGTTTTATGGTCCTTGTGATCGAATCCCCTTTTAGTTAGAACCCAGAAACAGCATATTTTGTCTTTATTAACCAGTATACATATTAGAGGGCTCATTTGAGAAAACTGTAAACTGTAAAACTATTTGAACTTTACCACGAATTGTAACAAATGTTCATAGCAAACTGGTTTAAAGTTTATTTCTATAATACCAGTGCCAAAAAAAACTAGTTTCTAATGTGAATTCAATTTAAGAATGTAAATATAAAAATGTAGTTTATATTTCACATCAAAAATCTTTAGGAGATTAGTCTGCTACAAAAACAGGTTTTTGTATTGTATATGTATATCGAATAGGATATTAAGAGTTTACAATGGAGAATTTATAAGAATGACTAAATTTATGAAAATCGTAATTTTTTGCCAATTCCAAGCTAATAAGGATCATATTAATTTAAATCCACACGGACGATATAAAAACCTCGCGAAAGACACCGGCAACATATGAGATTGGAAATCCAATCATGTCTAACACGAGTATGTCGGGAGGGTCGGTCATGGTGACGCAATGTACGATTTACGCCCAATTTCACCATGCACTGTTAGTAATTGATAACAGATTAACCTCTTCGACGCCAACGGCGAATTAATCAGTCACAGAGAGCAGAGCGATACAGACCTACAAAACTACATGTACCAGTAAAGTTAAATTTCGGTGTTGACACTGTTATGACATGGCGTCTGTTTTGCGACTTTTATGTTGAAGTGTCGTCGAAAAGGTTAACGATTGACAAATGTTTTACATAATCCTTTGTACAAACTATTATTATATTTATTAACTTGAAATGTATGTATGTTCAGGTGGAATTTTGCATGTTAAATTTGACCTACTATGATTTCTGATTAGGATAAAATTTGGCATACTTATTTAATTTCGGTGACAATGCAATAGTATGATACCGTTGAGCTTATCTGGTGGTGGAGCGGGAAGGTGGTCATAGGAACTATGTAATAAAATATTGCAATCCTACCAACTTTGGGCTCTTTAGTATCGTCTCGGTGAGTAATTGATGGATGTTTAGAGGAAGTATAGTCGGCGATAAAATCTAGTGACAAAAATTCAATTTTACCTCTATAAAATATGATTTAAACTGTGTTCACTAAGGTTCGGCTCTAACTTACATCATTTAACAGGGTGATATGGTTGCTGCTAGGCCAACTACGGTTGCATAAGTGACGTATAAAGTATGCCCCCGCTGATGAAGAGGGCTGCGCGGTCTATATTGACTTACTGCGTCTGCTGAAATTGTACCTAACACTTGTAATGTCATCTATTGCAATCATCAGCTACCATGGATGATGTCTGAATTAAGTAGTAAAACGATAAATTGGTTTTGATTGATTGCGGTGTTTCTACAGGGGCAGATTGCGAACATCATCGCCTTAGGCGGAGCGACGGACATGACAGCGCGACTGTTGTTAGGGGTAACCGGCCATTTCTTCACCATGAACAGCCGGTACATGTACTACGCTGGGGCGCTGTTCACAGCCATATTCCGAATAGGTAAGTCACTATGTGTACTGTGCGGACGCTTCTACGACAATGCTCTTCACTACAGGAACCCTTTAGTTAGTAAGGCAGCTAACTACCTTCCGATTATCCCCTATCGCTCAGAAGAACATAATAAAATAAAAACCAGCCAACTGCGAGTTGAATTCGGGCACCAAGGGTTCCGTATTATATATACGCTACAAACGGCCGCATCTATGAAAATCCGGTGTTAGCAAAGCCCTACTCCTAAGCAAAATGTACGCGGTATTCGATTATCTTATACTAGCTTCTGCCCGCGACTTCGTCCGCTTTAAATTCGTTTATGGCAGATAAGGGTATTTTTCCGGGATAAAAAGTAGCCTATGTCCTTCCTAGGGACTCAAACTATCTCCATACCAAATTTCATCCAAATCGGTTCAGCAGTTTAAGCGTGAAGAGGTAACAGACAGGCAGACAGACAGACAAACACACTTTCGCATTTATAATATTAGTATCGAAGTATGGATTGGTAAAACTGATATAATCAGTTAGATATAAAAATTACTGTTCTTAGTATTTCTTATTATAGCGACAGCATAAAAATATGATTTTTTATTTAAAATGACTTAAGTACGTTTGATATGCCACCTTATAAAAACCGTGTCCAGGTAAAAGTAAAAGTAACTCTTTCCATCCCACTTGAGCAGGAATAAGTTGCAGCAGCCGTGTCCTGTCCAGAATCAGTTCAGCCAGTACCAGAGCCTAGGAGGGAGATCGAATCCTTTTTGTTTTACCGTCGGCTCAGTGAGCCGGACAAAGGCACTGCCTATCCTAAACGACCATGGCTCCACATAGTCACAGAAAAACTGCCTACCTTGAAGCCTTGAACGACCATCCATACTGCTATTATAAATGCGAAAGTGTGTATGTCTGTCTGTCTGTCTGTCTGTCTGTTACCTCTTCACGCTTAAACCGCTGAAACGATTTGGATGAAATTTGGTATGGAGATAGTTTGAGTCCCGGGGAAGGACATATGCTACTTTTTATCCCGGAAAAATACTCTTATCCGCGATAAACGAATTTAAGGCGGACTAAGTCGCGGGCTGCAGCTAGTATATCCATATAAGCTCAGAAAAACTGCCTACCTTGAAGCCCTGAACGACCATGGCTCCATATAGGCACAGAAAAACTGCTTAACATGAAGCCCTGAATGACCATGGCTCCATATAGGCACAGATAAACTGCCTTGCTTGAAGCCTTGTACGACTATAGCTTTATATACCTAGGCACAGAAAAACTTCCTACCTTGGCCAAAAACTCGGTGCGTGCCACTGGTTCCAAGTCATGTTTTAAAAAAACTATCTGTATATCTTTAGTCAAGGGTTTAGATTTAAGCAGGAATTCATTCCAACTGCAACTTATATGAGTACCAGCTTTCAGTTGCCTAGGCAAAAGTCCGCCGACTGCACTCCGCGGTGCACTTCCAATACAAGTTAAACGCGCTCAGTCTATTCAACCTTAACTGCCCTGCTTGCTTTCTCCTACTGCCATGCAGGCATAAGCTTCTTTTTCTTCAGTGATTTTATACCCTGACGAAAAAAGAGGGTATAAAGTTAGACGTGTGTATCTGTTATCTGTGAGTGTGTCAGTGGCATCGTGGCGCATTTGAGTTTATTGTGTTAGAAGTGACTTCATCGAGAGCTATGGTTCTAGAAAATCGAGTCCACCATCTGAGAATTATAATTTGTTATCTGAATAGACCCTAACGCTCATTAACAGTAACTCAGGTCTCAGAGCATGCCCATTCCCTTCATTAATATAATAATGATGATGATTTTTTAATTACTAGTCTGTCATGTAGATTAATAAAGGAAAATTCAAGTCGTATTTTTTTACTGATTTAAATAGCGATACATTAAATCATAACGTCGTGTGACGTCACGCCTATTGTACAGTTTATGTTTCATTACGACATTACAAGCCCCCACTCCTAAATGTATGTTTTATTAAATGAAGTTTCTGTCAAAAAAATATTATTATAACAAGCTTTTATTGCCGACTGTTCATTGCTTTAAACATCCATCAACTACTCACCGAGATGATTCTAAAGAGCCCAAACTTGGTAGGATTGCATTATTTTATTACAGAGTTCTAATGATTACCTTCCTGCCACATCATCAGATCAGCTCGATGGTATAATACTTTTGCATTTTCATAAGTATGCCAAATATTACCTCTATCGGAAACCGGAAAGTAGGTCAAATTTAACTTGCAAGATTCCACCCGAACAAACATACGTTGCAAGTTAAATGTAAGCTTTTAAGAAAATCAATAAATACGTGTGCAATATAGGTATGTTTTTTTATATAACTGACGGACTTTATAAAAAATTGGTTTAACTACACCAGCATTATACCTATTCAACATTTAGCGTAGGCAATATTGACCCTATAAGCCCGTGATGTGTTGAATCAGAAGGTGATTAACACTATCTAAGTGAATAGCTATCTATCTATTTAATATATTTATGGTTTCTCTAACCAGATCAAGCCAGAATACGAGGAATTGAATCATTTAATTAGCATAACCTTCCCATTGAACTAATATGTTTATTCTGTCGAGAGATAAAACCGGTCGAGTGGGAATGTGACTCTTGCACCGAGAATCCTAATTGTTTTTAACCGACTTCAAAAAAAGGAGGGGGTTCTCAATTCGGTTGTATTTTTTGTTACCTCAGAACTCCGTCATTTACACGACGATTTGAAATATTATTTTTTTATTCATGAGTAGGTATATCCAAATTGGTCCCATAAAATTTTGGTGAAGATCTGATGCCGGGATCCATGCAAGGAATTCCTGGAATATTATGAGCACATCTATGGCGATTTTGGTATTTATTACAGTAGTTTAGGCATTTACATTTGAAAATCACCATCTGGTGAAGAAAAACCGATGATGAAGACACAAGCCATCAGTTACCACTGAGAGCTCTACCAGTGTTATTTAGTACGCGGATCGCAAGTCGATTTAGAAAATTAATATTTCGGTTAAGAGTAAGAATCTCCAAGTTCATCCCATAAAATTTTGAAGAAGATCTGATGATGAGATCGATGAGGAATCAAAGGAATTCCTCAAATGTTATGGGCACATCTATGGCGATTTTGGTGTTTATTAAAGTAGAACAAGCATTTACACTCGAAAATCATCATTTCGTGAAGAAAAACTGATGATGAAGACACAAGCCACCAGTCACTAATTAGGGCTCAACCAATGTTATTTAATTCACTAATCGAAATATAATTATTTATCATATTTTGCTTAGAGGTAGAAGTTGGAAGTGGAGAACCAGAGAACTCCTCAACGGTTAACGGCCCTGATTCTGAAATAGCAACGTTTAGCTAAAGGTCGTGAGCAATTGACATTAGAATGCATTATGGCTGTAAGTACCGTATAAAATTCGTAAAAGTCATAAAAGTCGTGTCTTATGTGTGGCTTCGATCGTCAGAAGGCAGATTTCGTAGTCTTGTTATTTCCGTTAACGATCTCTCATCATGTGGTCGATTTAATAATTTGTTAGCGTCCAAATCTAACAACGCCTTCCAAAGTTTTGACACGGCTTAGTGCAACATATATTTGCCCTTTAGCGAAATTCTTTTTATCAAGGTCTATCACAGCTTTCTCGAGGGTGGTACCTTGTAGCTTATGAACAGTAACAGCCCAACTTAATATTAAAGGTAACATACGACGAAGGTAACATTGTCCCTTGAAACGTAGTACATGATGGAGGTATGGGCATGCAACCGTCACTATCTTTTAACCTAAGACCAACAGTTTCATCGTCAAATTTTACGTACACGGCTTCCGGGAGCTCCCCGTTCTCCAGCTGATCTCGTCTTAGGGCCGGCCTTTTGTTTTCATTATGCCCATAGCTCCATTCACTAGTCTATCAGAGACGGAATTATTCCGTCTCAACATCACTCGAGATTCTACGCCAATTTGAGTTGCGAGATATTTTTTTAAATATTATGGGTCAGTTGAGACTGTTATTCGTATTTTTTTTTAACCAGCAAGCTTTTGACCTAGCCAATTCTTATAATTTAGATTTTATTTACAATAGTCTTATCTACAATTAGTCTTATTTATTTACAATAGGGCCTCCTCAATCCTCCCATTTTGAGCTCTAAACATACTTTATATCACTAAAATCCATCACTAAAAAGAACCGACTTCAAAATAAACTAAAAAGCCAAAAATAATGTTTTATGTACGGTACGGATCAGATTTGAATCACCTGACCTAACCTGAAGTAAAGTTCTTTATCGAACAAAAATACGAATTACTATAACTAAATTTAGGTAATAACTAAAGGCTCGCCGCCGCGGTTCTTGCGTGCCATTTGTGTTAATAGTAATAAATGAATGGTTTGGCTCCGACTTCAAAAGGTGATTCAAATCTGATCCGTACCGTACATAAAACATTATTTTTGGCTTTTTAGTTTATTTTGAAGTCGGTTCTTTTTTTTTTAATTTTTGTAGCGTCAAGTTTATTATATAGTTCTGTTATTATCACTTATTGTATTCAAAAAGATGTTTTAATTTAACCCTATAATGTAGTATAACTTTTCAATTGACTACGAAAGACGGCAGTTGAACAACCTTAAGCTCGGCCGAAAAGCAGTCATGGTGAGAACTATTTCCTCAGAATTGCCGGTCAGTAAGATGACTCCCAATTTCACAGCGGGATTCAACCGCGTTCGCGATCGCCGTCAGGGAGACGGTAATACTGTAAAGATGACGAGACAAGGGTCATCTACGATCCTTTAAATATGGAACCCTCATCATCATAATTTATTTAAGAGCTAGGCTCTTGTCGGTGGAGTAATTTCCAGCTTATTCGATATTCTGCTTGCCGATACTTGGTCCTTTACTTCTTTGTATGATGAAGCATTTCCTTTTTTTTTTGCTCCATGTATGTCCTTCTGGGTCTTTCCCCTTGTCCTTTTGCCATCTACTTTTCCCTATATTATTCTCTTCATCCAGCTGTCAGGCCGTATAAGATGACCTAATATCTTTTGTCTCATATTCTCCATAATCTTCATCGAATTTCTTTTTTCCTTTACTATACTTAAAACTTCCTAAACCCTATACAAAACAAAATAGTACTCTGATAGTAATAAATAGATAATACGAACAATTTTGCGTAAGAGGATGAACGAAGGACTCGTTATGCAAATAGTAACCAAAAATAAAACATTTCATTAAATTTGCGTCATCTTATCCCTGCGAATGACGTCTGAATCTCATTTCTAGAATTTTAGAACAATATTTTTTTTTTATGATTCCATACGAAGGCCGTTAGTCGGCATATTTCTAAAACTTGCAGAAATCTGGTCTAATCCAGTGTGAAGGTTTTTGTCATCAATTTAATTTGGTTCTTTCAAAAACCAGATTCAAAGTGTTCCATGATAATGGATAGGTATTCATATATTAGTAGCCAAATACTGGTCAATATGAACCGGATTCCTAACTCAAATCCGGTTCGTATTGACCAGTATTTGGCTATTCTATGGTTTTTAAGAATCCGGCTAATACATCAAAATGTATAACTTGGATTCGTTAGTCATCACCACGTTCACCACGAGCCTAGATCGATTTGTATAAAATGTTCTCCTAATATGTATTTATTTAATTTATTTTTGTTACAGTTCTCACTCAGTGCAGTACCTACATACCACTTCTGATCCTCACAGGAGTCCTTGGCTCCTTGAGGTCTCTGCTGCACATAGCCCAGCCCATCGTCATGGCTGAACACGTGCCCATCGAACGCTACCCATCAGCTTATGGGCTATACATGCTCCTGACTGGGGCTTTGAGCTTGAGTGTTGGGCCTATGATAGGTAAGACAATTGTGGAAAATAAACTTATATTAGTAAAGATGAATTTCTTCTTGTCAGTCGTGGCGCTCTTTACAGAGCGGTCGTGATCAACAACTTGTACTGTCGATCGCAGATGTTACTCGCCGTATAATTTCCCGCCATCTCTCCCGATTTGCAAACATTCGGGTGCACTCATGCAAAGGTCCGCCCACAGCCGATTTATCTAGTCAGTCCATCGCATAGGTGATCGCCCACGTGGTCTGGTTCCTTCCACTCTACTCTGGACGACAAGTCGCCCTATGAAGTCATTGTGCCGTCTTGAGACATGGCCGACAAACTTGAGTATCCGAGCCTGTACTGAAGCTGACAAACGCTGTTTGATGCGGAGTTCTTTAAGAATGCAGATGTTAGTCCTGAATTCTGTCCACGATATCCCCAGTATTCCTTTCCAATACCACATTTCCAAGGCATCATTTTTTTCCTCTCAGCTTCTCGAAGCGTCCACGTCTCCGCCGGCTTTTGGTAGGCTTGGTGATATTTCTATTCCTAAAGGTAAATTAGTTACAGATAAATTCCCAAGTTGCTCACATACTGACAGCCCCAGCACCACAAGCAGCTTGTACAGCTGTTAGAACTAGATTAAGCGTTAAGTGTTGCGCAATGTACCCATCATGGTGTGTCCACCAGAAAGATGGGTCAACAATATTTGGCGCTACGCGGGTTCAAATTCGATGCAAGTGGCAGGGGACAGGAAGTTGTGAAAGGCTATGGAAGAGGCCTATGTCCAAAGGCGGATAAACCAAGGGCTGCGATAGATAGATAATTGCACATTGTAAAACCTATACCGAAAAAAACCTGTAAATTTCAAACGACTGTCATTTTCATTCCAAACTAGATAGCTACTATTTTCTCGCTGTCATAAATAAGTTTAATTCTTACCTTAGCCATTGTATATAAAGTTCTCCGATATCTGGAAAAACTTACTTTCCAAAATGAATAGAAAACAACGCCGCGAAATGGGAATTTCCAAATGGCGTGAATATCCGCAACGCCCTACGAGTCTTATCGCCAAAGACCTAAACTTACCGCGAAGTTCTGTGGATTTTATTTTGAAGAACTATTTTAATACATTGTCTCTTGAACAGAAACCCAGAATTGGTAGACCCGGAAGATAGTCAATTGCATAAAGCAGAATCGAAGTATGTCGTCATCATCATCATCATTTCAGCCATAGGACGTCCACTGCTGGACACAGGCCTCCTCAATTGATTTCCACATGGGCCGGATGGAGGCGACCCGCATCCAGCGAGCCCCCGCAACCCTAACCAGGTCATTGGACTACCTTGCGGGTGGCCTTCCCACGCTGCGCTTGCCGGTACGCGGTCTCCACTCGAGAACCTTTCTGCCCCAACGGCCATTGGTTCTTCGAACTATGTGCCCTGCCCATTGCTACTTCAGCTTGCTTCCCCTGACGAAGTATGTCCGTCAGAGATATTGCCAAAAAATGTGGCACAAATGCATCCATGGTGGAACGAGCAAAGAAAAGAGCAGGTATGCAGACCCGGAAGAAAGTTAAGACGGCAAAAGTGACCGAAAAGCAGCGTTCTGTTAGTAAAAGCTGAGCTCGAAAACTATACGATTTCCTTGGCACAACAAAATCACATTTAATCATTGACGACGAAACTTATAGCAAATCTGATTTTACAAGGCTTCCTGGTCCACAATACTACACGGCAGGTAAAGGAGAAACTCTTCCCGAGTCTGAAACAACCGTTAAGATTGGGAAATTCGACGAAAAATTTCTCATATGGCAATTAATCTGTAAATGTGGCGACAAAAGCTCCATTTTTGTCACGAGTATGTTCGCCCTACTTTTAATGAGCATTCTCATTAAAAAACAGTTATTATTAAATCAAAACTTAACATGTGATATTAATACACAAATGCAGATACCCACTTAATGGATTGGATTGGATTAACGTTTCGTGACTTTGATGTATATTTGGAAGATTTTAATGGCACCTTTAATTTTGAACAAATCTACAAATAACCAAACAAATTGGCGTGTTTAAACTAAACATACAAAATGCGTAATATTTTAATTTAAATCAGAATCAAAATACGTAATACCACTTATATTTCATCCGGAAACAATGCCGGTTGAAGGTCAACCTTGTGTTAATTTATAAATACGGAGAGTAATAAACAAAAATATGAGTATATTCCTGGCACAATAATTATTCTCTCATCCATACTGTTCAAAAGTTGTAAAAATGAAATGACTGTACATAGAAGACATTAAAAAAATAAAATATTGTAAGGTCCCTCAGCCAAAAAATTATTGAATATGTCGTGGCTTCATCATGCCAAACTAAACGGATTTCAACTACTTTTGGTACACGAGTCTTGAGAGAGAGAGAGTTTGGTATCCACAGATGGTTATAGGATACTTTTTACCTGACTACACGGAAGAAAAAAATAGCGGTTACGACTTTTTCTCCTCCGCGAACGAAGTTGGCACCTTCTAGTTAAAAATAAGTATGAAACATTTTCGCTCGCCAGCCAATTTCAAGTTTCGTACTTCAATGGTTATTCTTGAAACTTTTATACGTTGGAATTTCTAAGAATTTTAAATCCGTTCGTCTGGTTATGCATCTTTAACAGGAAGCCAGAACTCGTAACTTCAATCTTCAACAAAAATCATGTTTTTTTTATTATAAATAGAATAGTATCCAGTCGTGTCTATATACTATTTATTGTTCACGCACTCAGAACAGTACATTTTTAAAATATTCCATTTTCCTTTAAGAAAAAAGTTGTTTTATTGATATATGACAGAAGACGAAAAAGACAAACAATCTTACAGTATGAAAGATGTACGATACCGGAAATAAGCAATCTCAAAATATAGGATATTTCAAAGTTTATTTCTAGCCTCATGAGAACGTTTCCGACCAAAACTAAGCAAATATTTCCTAACTTCGCTCCAACATCAAACAAGGTCATAAAAACATGCTTATTTCCGATGGATTCCGAATTGGATTTGTCGCGTACCTACCACAAGCGATGAAATCTTTAAAGGCGGATGAGTTTAGGAATTATTCCAACGAGTAAGCACAGGGAAATGTACGTGAATTCTTTTATTATTTCCAGGATTCGTCAGAGATTACACGGATAGCTACGCAATAGCTTTCTACATGCTCACAATCTGCAATCTCTGCTGCGTGGTGCCCTGGACCATCGAAGCCATCATCAGATTTTCTAACAGAAAGAACACAACCATAGAAACGTGAACAAATCGTAACATTGTGGATGTTAAAGCATGAAGAAATTTATAAGCGACGTGGTGTAGTTTGTAGCAATCAATGTTACTTTTATGTGAGGCTAAACTCTTTGGTTACTTGCAAAAAGTCAAAAGAACCTTTAAGAGGCCTAAGCTATACTGAAAGTTGAATATTGCAGTTAGAAAGTTTTTGGTAGAAATGATGATATTCTAGTGAAAAACAACCTATTGAAGCTATCTATTTGTGGTCATGAGCTAGTCGGAGACTTCTAGTGTAAAAACATAAGATAATTTCTTAAGTCATTGCTTTGACTAGACGCGTTTTGTCACATTCTAATAGCGAAACGTAATTAACCAAAGTATTTGCCTTTAAACCAGCCACGTCGGTGTTTTAGTCCAACAACTTTGATCGACCGAGAAACATGTGTACTAGATTAAAGTAGATTTATGATAGGGGCCATCTTAAGTGTTTAGTCTGGCCCTTGACCTGATGTTCTATTAATAAGATACGATAAGCCGCGAAAGCGGTCGAGCTATTATCGACGTTGTAAGGGTTTAAGATAACCCAGCATCCGGAAATGAGGTTCGAGGAACTCGTGATAAGGAAAAGTTATGGAAAATTAGAAATTTTCCTATGACAAAACTGATTAGACTGGCTGACACTTTGCTATGCTCTATACCAGGGTTTATTTATATTATATTACATGCTTGCTATGTTTTTTATATACATGACGGCAAATAAAATGAATTGAATTGAACACTTAAAGAGAGTGTTATTGAGTGTAATATTCAACCAGTATATTATACGTATATTTTGTTCACAGTCTTCGAATTGTGTTGTCAATCCGAGTTCGTGGAATGCCGTGCAGAAAAGGTAGAGAATTGAAAAAGATTTTACAATAACAAGATCGATTATAGATTGATTGATACAATAAGGAAAAGAAACCTTAAAAACGTATGGCAATCAGTTTATTTTATTATTGGTTTATATTGTTTATTTTATAACTATCATCGATAAAGATAACGAAGCATCAAGAAATGAGATTCGAGGAACTCATGCTAAATAAAATGTAAAGAAAATGTACAATAACAAAATTGTTAACACTAGTTGACACTTGAAGGGCAGGAGACACTTTGCTGAGGGCAGTCGCAACCAGTGTAGTATAGGACTATTTTGTAAACAAACTACCTTTGTCGTTGTAGAATGGGATATTAACATTCTCAATTAGTTATGTATTTTATAAATATCTGTAAATATTAGATAATGTACTTTCATTGGGAAGTTTATTTTTAATGCAGTTATTATCTTATTTTAATTGACTTTAAAAAACTCTTAATTTAATCAATTTATTAAATGTTTATGTTGAACAAGTATTTAGAGTAATAAGCGCTTAAAAAGAGGATTTTAGAATAAAACATCAGAGTTATTAGAATTATATACTAAAATGTTACCTACATGAATATTGCTGCCATATTGGTATGTAGTTTTATAATAAAATTAGTTTTAATGATATGAACGGCGATTAACTTGCCTTACAAACTAGTCTTTGCTTAGTGTTACTTCATTATCCATCATTTAAATAAAAACTTGTACTCACGAATCTGATTGCAGATGTTTACCTGTAAGTAGAAAAAATAAACATTAATAATATTTTAAGTAATTTAATAATGATATTAGCAAATGCGTTCTTTTTTGTGCTTACTAATAGTAATTTGTATGTTTCAATCAACAAATACTCATGAAAATAGGTAAAATATACATGTTGTGTGTTTCGAATATTATGTTGTTTTTATATGACAGTTGTTTTATATTGTTTGTGGAAAAATGAGAGTTCCACTCTATAGAATGTTCGTTTTATGCGACTCTGTGGTATATCGACAGTATAAGTTTGGAACCCAAATCTGACATTGACGACAGCCCGGTGTTACTAGCCTATAGAGAAGTGAAATTATGCGAAAAATGTTAAGCTGAAAAGGCAGTACACCCGAAAAATTACTTATCACCATCTGACAAGTGTGCAGAAGCGAGAGAGATAGATGCTTTATCATTTAATTATCGCATGTTAAACATATGGCCATCAGAAGTTTAATTTGTAACTTTTGCTTTAATGCCAAGAGAGGATAACTTTATGAAGGCTACTACGACTAAATATGTCGTAAATTATTATACGTAATGTAAAACATGATCTCGATTTAGTGATGTAAAACCTTGAATTTTAAATAAAGGCTCATTATATGTTGTTAATTATGGTATTGATTTCATATTAGAATAAGGCATAATCATCTTATTAGATATTAAAATGTCAAAGAGAAGGACGAGGACAAAATTGAATATAATTTGGTTCATCAGCAACGTCAAAGTGAAACATAAATATCATAGAGGACCATTAAATACTTAAATAGGCACTCATTTCACCCATTGACACTCACTTACGTTGGTGGAGATATATTTTTAATTCCCTTACCAAAAAAAGTCTCATAAACTCGGCCTGTATTTTTGCGTATCCGTGTCTGTGACCGATTTTGATTAGATTTTTTGTGCCTGACTTCATTGGAAGTATTCTTAGCTAGTTCGAGAAAATTGGTTCAGCATTGCATTAGTTCATCATTGAAAATTATCAGCATTATTAACATGTGTCAAGGTTTTACGATTCGGTACTTGTTATAAAACGTGTTACCATATTTATGATCTTAAATATCAATGGGGTTTCTTAAGACTAAAACGCGTTGGTGTAGCTGATGACGCGTGTACCTACCTATCTATATTCACCTTCTTGAAGGTCTAGATTGCCCTAAATGGCACCACGTCTACCTTTTCTCTTGCTAAGTGTCCAAATAAACTATTCTTGTGCATTAAGTAAGAAAGCGTTAGGAAATGCACTACATTTAATCCGACACATTGGGCGTATAAAACATTTTTCATGGCAACAAAAAAAATGTATCTGTCGACGTTATCAGTAGCATTGGTATTATATAGCCGTGTAGCCAAAGAATTAACTGAATCAAAATTCAATTAATTCTTTGACAAGATCCAAACAACCAAGACGTGATTAATGTTAAATAGTACTTACTAAATGTTAAATAATACTATTGTTAAATTGATAAAAGTCGCGATGAAACCTATTTCACATTTCAAATAACTTGAGCGAATGATAAGTAGGTAATATAGACCGTATGGTTATAAGGACTAGAACCCCGTTACCGGAGATACACTAATCAACTAAACCAGTCCTATGACGTGGCGGCATGTCGAGTGCGGAAGACTCAAAATGTTAACTTACGCAATACCATATCTAAATGAGTATTTTGCTTGAAAAATGGTTTCGATTCCACTTAGGAGACGGTTGATTTTTCTGTTTGATACTTTGATAATCAAATGCTGGTTTCATGGAAAGATTTTGTTAACTTGAGTTTTGGAAAATATTGACCCTGTGGAATGAGCGGTTAACGACTGTTTGATGTTAGTCGTAAATTAATCAAACGTCAATGTAAATTAAATTTAAGGGCCGATTTATTTTTACAACGTTTGTTTGGAAATAATTACAAAGGCCATCTATTTTAGTTCCGTTAAGCCGATGACAGAGAAGCTCGATAACGGCATTCACACTAGATCATTCGAACGATTATTCCACATAATTTTAGTCGACACATTTTTGTCTAAATGCCTGTAGGTGTAGTTAATGGTATTTCCAACTATTTCGTAGAAGTCTGGGTCCTCTTGCCAATACCTCAAAATGCCGTAAAAGCCGGCAGACACTTCGTGAGGTGGTTGAGACGGTCGAATAATTACCCCACTTCTGAGGTTAAAAGTTAAGAAACGAGTGAAACTAGCCTACCAAACGACAGAACTTTCTATAAACACAATGGCATAAAACACTATCATAATAAGAATTTTGATAGTGGTATTGTTGTTATCCACATTAAATTCAAACCCACATAAAACCCATTTATTACATTTTATTTTTATTTTATTTATTAAGGTCTACCAGTAGATAATTCATCTATGGAATGTACAAAATATACACAAGAGTTACATAAAGTGATGCTTAACTTATTACAGGTAAACACAAAATGTTATATAACGATTATTAATCGAAGTGCTTACTTCGTCACTAAAACTAGAAACACACGCATACAAGTACTATTCTAATAATTGAAGAATAATTGTATTAATTACTAATATCTATTGATTTACGAAACCAAGGCAGCTAATTTATTATTAATGATGTTTCACGAACTGGACGACACAGCATGGGTATGCACAGCAGGAAGCCGTTGGAACGTGACAATCATTGAAGAGGCATTTTCCTACCAATAAGATGGCTATGATGTTGTTAAATAATTGATAGATTTACTTTGCAAAGTTCCATATTTGATCCAATGGGTTACAGTTATGTTGCTATTCCGCAAAATAATGTCTCGGTTAGATGTGACAATAAATTGTGCTCACATGCGTTTATTTTCTAGCAGATTTCACTAAAACTACGCATGCAAATACAACAAACCACAACCAAACAGTATAATCCTCGGCACGTGTTTCGCCTCTCTTCGAGCCATCACCAGAAAATGCAGGAGATGATGATGATCCCGGCATCCACTCTAGAAGAGAGTTCTTGGTTGTCACATCTAAGACACTCATCATTCACTTGTCCTTATCCCATTTACTTAGGGTCCGCGCGGCATGTTTTTATCTTCTATACCTTTCTATCACCCTTCCTGTTCATATCATCTCCTACGCAATCCATACACCATTTCCTCGGCCTACCCCTCCTTTTACATCCCTCCACATGTATATCTAATACCCTTCTTGTCACATGACTCTCATCCCTCCACATAACATTACACACTATTTCGTGAAATAGCACCTTTGATATTTCACTATAATCCATTAATCTGAGATGATGATGGTGATAATATCAAAGAAATGCAAAATGAGAGCATATTTTACTATAAGGGACGTACCCAATCCCACCATACTATTTAATTATAAATAGCGTTCTATATTTCCAACGGAGCCAATGAATTCATCACTACAAATTGCAGGCAGCTGAATAAGGCATGAGGTGAGAATTATAAAAGTTAAATAACAGAGGGCGAGGCACACTACTCGTAGATAGTGTCAGTGATGGTGAATGCGTTCGACAAGATCGTGAGCGGTATCCATGCATCCGGAAGACGCAATGTAGGACGCCTGCACTGTTCGATGATAAACAAGCACGACATTTTGCTGATGATGATGATGAACGCATCGTATCGTTTAGTTTTCGAACTAAAAGCGTGAGATATTTAATAAAAGACCACATTCAACGGAGACCTTCTCGTATCGTCGGTTGCCAGCGTATTACAGATCGACTTGACTCCTTAGCACTGCGTAGAGATGTAGCTTCGGTCTTCATTTTCTATCCCTTGGATAACGGGGAGTGCTCCGAGAAATTATTCGGATTGCTTGCTATACCGCATCTTTCTGCCATCGTCTTAGGCGACAGTATTTCCATCCCCACCACTTAAATGGTTGGCAGTCCAAAACTGTGCGTTTTGCCAGAAAGTTTCTGCCTCGTACAAATGTACCGTGGAATAAATTGTCGCCGGCAGTATACCTGGACCGATGCGACCTTCAAACCTTCAACAAAAGACCGTACTCCTGAAAAACCGTCAACGCACATGTGACTCCTCCGGTGTTGTCTATCGGCGACGGTGACCGCTTACCATCAGGCGATCTGTCTGCTCATGTGCCCCCAATAACATATAAGAAAAAACATCTCGAAAAACGAAGAACTATTGAGTGTTGATAAATCCTTTTCAAACACTTAACACCAATTGTTTCATGTTAATGGTAAATTGGAGATTTTAATAATGACATTAGTAATTTATCTAACACGAGATTTTTCATACATATCGCAAATGTCAAAAACTAAAGTGGATAACGCTGATAAATATATACAAACATTGTTGTTTACATAAAACAGGAAAAGTATTATCGCGCCTGGTTACAATTGTATCTCATCTGATAAGCTGATACAGGATGATATAAGGATCTATTTTAATTTATCTTTATGTTATGCAAATCGGGCTTAGTAATAAAACGTTTGATTTGGACAGCCAGACATCAATGATTTCATGCTCCAATTACCCAGTACTCGTACATAACACTAACGGTAAATAATCTTATTAAAAAAAAAACATAATTTAGGCCAGGTATATTAAACCGTCTACAGCATTGCATTTTATATCTACTAAAATGATTTCAACTTTTTTTGGTAGACGCGTTGGGTATCCACAGATGGTTATAGGATACTATTTACCCGACTAAGTAAGCTGAAAAAAAAGGGTTATGACTTTTTCTCCTTAACGAACGAAGTTGCGGGCAACTTCTAGTAAGGAATAAAGATCTGCATAAAAACTTAATACTGAACACGGCCTATTCACTCAATGTTTATCATGGCAATTTGTTAACATGAGTTTTTAAACAACCGGTATAGTTTTTGCGCTAAATATTTCGCAACAATTTCTTCTATGAATAACCGCTACGCATTCCGATAAACTATTATAGAAACGTAAATATCATGACTAACCTGCGTGTTATTAAGCAATTTAGTGTTGATATTGTGTAAGACAGAAAATAAGATCGGAAATACACATTGCAACACTAAATGACAGAACATGTCTTACTTACACGACAGTTTAATAGAATAAAAGAAATCAAGTACCACGTAAAAGGAATATTCTTTGAAAGGCCTTCACCTGATTTGGGGACCTTGCAGAAGAAAAAATCGGCCAAATGTGCTGTACAAACAGCTCACACTTAAGTAACCATATGTAGGCTTAGTCAATGTCAATAAGGGCTACCAATGGTCAGTTAAGGGTACAAGCCGAGTGCTGCTTAACATATTGCGGTCCTTTCCGAGGACCTTAGTCATGAAATCGCTGGTGATCGCTGCCCTTGTTGCACTCAGTGCAACATTGCACTGCACTGCACAACAGTGCAACTGAACCATTTCGAGCAGTACTTTAACGGCGTGAGTAGCCGCTTTTGTAATCGAAATAAGTGTGAGTCTTACGATGCTTTTCTAGTTGTAATGGACAAATAAATATTTTTAGCGTTCCGTACCCAAACGGTAAACCGGGAGCCTATTAGATACTAAGACTCCGCTGGTCATCCGTTTGTGTATCCGTCTGTCACCAGACTGTACCTCATGAACCGCGATAGCTAAGATAGTTGAAACCCTGACAGATGATGCCTTTTGTCGCTAGAACAACAAATAGGTACTAAAAGCTGTATGATTTTATGTCTGTGCATCTATATATATGTCAGCAACCAATATAAAATGATCGAAACCGCGTACATTTTGCTTAGGAATAGGGCTGCTAACACTGGATTTTCATAGATACGACCGTGTAGCGTATATTTTGTACGGAACCCTCGGTGCGCGAGTTCGATTCGCACTTTGCCGGTGGTTTTAAAGGAATTTAAGGAATGTCACGATTTCCGTACACATACTCGTAATATCAAAATACTCGTAGTTAATGCAAGCAATGACGAGTGGTCACTGATCAACAATAACAATACATTATGCAATAACAAATTGGAATGCCCTATCTTTCTTTATACAGGGTGAACCCTAAGTTGTGAAGAGAAATATTTTTTTCTAAGCCCTGTCTGACAACTGCTTAGAGTGATAATTGTGGCAAAGAGATAACAGAACCTTATTGCGTTGAAAAATGTAGTTCCCTCTTATTTCATCATAACGCATGGTCACTCTACTTTTTTTAAGCTATTAGATTTGACACATGAATGACAAGTCTCTACCTAATTAGGGTGACTAAAAGACAATGTGAGTGAGACCAAAAATTATGTTATACTAGAAGATGCCCGCTACTTCGTTCGCGGAAGAGAAAAAAGTCATAATTATAAACTCGTTTTTACTCCCGTATAGTCGAGTAAAAAGTATCATATTCTGTGGACACACAGCTAACCGTGTATCAAAATTAGTAGAAATCTATTTAGCTGTTTTGTCGTGATAAAAACACACCGACAAATACGAAAGTAGAAACATATTTTTCGATTTAGTGACCTTCAAATAATCCGTATCCCTAATTTTTTTTAAATGTCTTCAATGTACAGACATTTCATTTTTTCAACTGTATAGATGTTATTAAAGTGCCATTAGAGATACTCAAAATTAGCATACAATACAATACAACAATTCTTTATTGCACACCAGCACTCCAACAACAGAAACAGTACAATAGAGCCTTAACATAAAATACGGTAGACAATAGGCGGTCGCTAAAGAGCGTTCTCCTTCAGACAACCTTTGGGTAGCGGAAATGACACAGAAGCTAGGAATGAGTAGGTGGTGATGTAAGAGTATAAATAATACGAAAATAAATAAAAATATACACATACATATGTACGACTATATGCATATATATACAAAAGAAGAAAGAAGACTATGATACAGTTGAAATCAAACTGATCAGAAGACCAGCAGCAGAATTAAAAAGTAGAAATGATGGGAGTGATAAATAATGATCTTTTAACTTAGTTTTAAAAATAGGCAATGACTTCGCTTGCCTTAAATTGAGCGGAAGAGAGTTTCACAACAGAGTAACCCAGAATGTAAAAGAATTGGTATAAAACTTTGAGTTTGATGAGCATACAAATATACATCGAAAAATAATACTCTGTTCACGATATAGGAGACATTCTGTATACTTAGCAACTCCACGATATGACACAAATTCTCATCACAAAGCAAATAGTCACGAACAAAGCCC
This sequence comes from Hedya salicella, assembly GCA_905404275.2. Classification (NCBI taxonomy): domain Eukaryota; kingdom Metazoa; phylum Arthropoda; class Insecta; order Lepidoptera; family Tortricidae; genus Hedya; species Hedya salicella. The sequence goes on from FR990099.1 coordinate 11,126,622, forward strand.
TAGTCTTGTTTATCGCCTGAGTCGATTGTTATCCTGAGTTTTATCAGGGACATCCTGCAGTGCGCGCGCGCCGGTCATACGCGATGGCCGACAATAATAGGAAAAGTAACTGTGACAAGTGGGGATACGCGGTCTGTGTCGGCACCGTGATCACTTTTGTGAGTACGCTTCAAAAGTATGCAGTTTTTAAAAAAGCTGGCCAAGTGCAAGTTGGACTCCGTACAAAATATACGCTACAAAATCCAGTGTTAATTTTCTATTGGTTACTGATATAAACCGACAGACGTAAAATTATATGCTGTTTTTAGTATTTGTTGTTATAGCGGAAACAGAAATACATCATCTGCGAAAATTTCACCTGTCTAGCTATCACGGTTCATGAGATACAGCCTGGTGACAGACGGACAGACGGACGGAGTCTTAGTAATAGGGTTCCGTTTTAACCTTTGGATACGGAACCCTACAAACAGGTGTTTTAACCTGCTCGCTCTCTCTCCCCCTCTCTTTCTCTCTCACACATCTGAGCGTATTCCCAGTTGCGTACTGAGCTGCTGTTTCGGAGCCGAGGTCCGCTTTACGGATTTTAGGGTTCCATACCCAAAGGGACCCTATTACTAAGCCTCCGCTATCCGTCCGTCTGTCACCAGGCTGTATGATGTATCTCATGAGCCGTGATAGACTGTTGAAATTTTCACAGATGATGTCTTTTTCTGCTGCCACTATAACAACAAATATTAAATAATATTTTCTTCTGTTTCCGCTATTATTACTCATTGAAATAAAACAATTTAACGGATTATATCGCGTATATTATCTCATTTTAGTTCCCGACGTTTCGGAAGCTTTCCAGCTTTCCATGGTCACGGGAGGACTAAAATGAGATAATATACGCGATATAATCCGTTAAATTGTTTTATTTCAATAACAAATATTAAAATCAGTATAATAGTCTCTTTATATCAGTAACTACTAGATTTTTCATAGATACGGCCGCTTGTAGCGTATATTTTGTACGGAACCCTCGTGAGCGAGTCCGAGTCGTACTTGGCCGGTTTCCTGTGTTATTATATTTTCTTGTGTGTGTGTTACTAAATTTTCTTGTACCTTTGAAATGTTCGAGTGAATTACCCATTCAGTAGTGGAAGTTAAACACGAAAAGAAATGTGTTTTGCTATTTTTTTTACCGACATCTAAAAAAGGAGGACGTTCTATGTTACTGTTTGTATTTTTTTGATGTATGTTCTTCGTAGGTACGTTAGTACGGAACCATGAGTGCGCGAGTTGGACTTGCAATTGGCTCTTTAATACCAATTTTGTATTTATTATTTTTATTTTTATTGTTTAACGACCGAAACTTGTTCTATTTATAATGATTAGATTTTGATTGATTACATTATTTTAATATTTTCTTCCGCGATTATTACTCATTGAAATAAAACAATTTAACGGATTATATCGCGTATATTATCTCATTTTAGTTCCCGACGTTTCGGAAGCTTTCCAGCTTTCCATGGTCACGGGAGGACTGAGAAAAGATGTATTTTCCTCTGTCAAAGTTATAATTTGTGCAAACTACCCATTTTTTGAAAAAAAAAGGAAAAAAAAACAAACAAACACAAATAAAGGTGTACATACATGCCAGATGGGCCTAAGCTGTAAAGACAGTTACACATGTGCCAGTAGGGCTTAATTATTTTATTCTAATAATTTACCAAGCAGCATTTCACAAATGAGGCGTGCTGAGGAGAAAAGAAACGCTGCAAAGAAAAACTCCCAGGCTACCTCATTACTAATTATAATATTTAAAAAACAGAAACTATTAAACTACTTTTGAACAGATAAGATATTTTACACCGTTCGGAAATTAAGTTTTTGCAGTCCTGTGTCTCGCTTGTTCCTTGATGAGATGTATTACAGGATCCCAAGCTGGTGGTAGTGACAATCCATCTTCTCTATTGAAATTAGGATGCTTTTTATCTCAATAGCCTCGCGTAGCATCCTGGGAAAATATATTTTTTCTTTGGCAAGGATAGAAGGTTTATCAAACTTAATTGAGTGTTTTTTTTTTTTTTTTTTCAAGAAATGGGTAGTTTGCACAAATTGTAACTTTGACAGAGGAAAATACATCTTTTCTCAGTCCTCCCGTGACCATGGAAAGCTAGAAAGCTTCCAAAACGTCGGGAACTAAAATGAGATAATATACGCGATATAATCCGTTAAATTGTTACATTATTTTAAGATAATTAAGTATGTCAATATTTAACTGATTTGTGAAGACGTTAAGAATTTAAACCAACCTAAACTTATATATTAGTTTATCGAAGGCCACGTCTATAATATAACGAAAATGTACATTTGTTTTACTGTACCAACTTTTAATGTTTAAATTAGTTAAATACGGCTATAAAGATATAAATTGAATTGTCATTGTACAATGACAATTCAAATTATATAAAAGTTATATGCCAGGGTTTGCCGAAAGGGAGGTACTTTGCAACCTTATGACATACAGGACGGTGCAACTTCATCAGCGGAGGAGAAAGAAATCATAACTCTCTTTTTTCTTCTGCGTAGTCGGTTAGAAAGTATCCTATAACCATCTGTGGCACAAGCCACAATGACACATACAAATATACAAAGGAATTGTTCGGGTTCATCCCAGCTGCATCTTTCCGCCTTCGTCCTACGCGACAATATTTCCATCCTCACCACTTAGATGGTTGGCAGTCCACAACTGTACGTTTTTCTAGAAATTTCCTGACTCGCACGACTGAACTGTGGAATAAATTGCCGCATGCAGTATTTCCGGACCGATGCGATCTTCAAACCTTCAAGAAAAGAGCGTACTCCCACCTGAAAGGCCGGCAACGCACTTGTGACTCCTCTAGTGATGCAAGCGTCTATGGGCGACGGTGATCGCTTACCATCAGGCGACCCGTCTGGTCGTTTGCCCCCTATGCCATAAAAAAAAAACTCCAAGTAATAGTCTGTGTTCGTTTTTTTGAAAATATTTTCAATGTACCGACATTCCTTTATTACAACTTTATAATAGTATACATTAAATAAAGAAAATAAACAAAAATAGGCCTAGCGTGGTAGTAAGAGACATAATCTATGCTATTATAAAATTCTGGATTCTATGGAGAGGGGTCATAATTTCAGGAGAAATCTTAATAGCGCGATGCAGAATCGTCTTTTGTTTTGTATGACCGCGCGGCGCCTTGCCAGTCTGGCGCCATCTGTTAGCCAGAATTTCTTTGTCCTCTCATCACGCCAAAACGGCTGGACGGATTTTAACCAATTTTGGTACGGGAATAGCTGAACACCCAAAGATGTTCTTTTTTAAGTTTTACGCGGACGAGGTCGCGGGCACTTTATTAATAAAATAAATAATCAGTTTAGCCGTTCCGTGGCGGTGCTCTCGCTCGGTGGCGGTCCGTTATCCCATGCAGGTGATTAAGTACCGATGGGTTTCACTGAAATCAACATAGAAAATCTTTCTGTTTAAATTAGAATTAATAATAATCTTTAAATTATTACTCGCCTAAGAGCCTAAGTTTTTGATTAATACATTTTATCTACATCCACATAGTAAGTCCCTTTTAATGTGTCCAAAATTCATAGGTAACGACCAACTTTCCTATACTAAATTTTCACATTCTCATAACTGCTTTGATATCCAAGATAACCCGGCGTGCACGCTGCCTTGCTACATTACAGTACAGATACGGGCTGTCATGATATCTTGTACAACATATGGTTCCTGGCTCAATGGTTGCACATGAAACACATTGAAACGATTTAATATATGGATGTAGATAAACTAGTGTATGCAACTGTACATAATTGGGCCTAAGACTCGTGTGATCTTATACTAAACTCAGCTTGTTTCGTAAAACCCCACTCGTGTTTTATGGCCTCTCATTAAGTATTAGTTTCATAAGCTACTAATTCTTTATCTTCATTACTACTCTACTTACAAATGGCCTTATAAGGAGGCTGTGCTTGGAGTCTTCTTGCGTGGTAGACCCAGAAATGAGGAGATCCGCAGAAGAACCAAGGTCGTCATAGCTTTGATTCGATAATAAGAAAGAGAGGCGCCTCGTTGCTACAGTGCTCCCGTTGCAGCTGTAACAAAATTCTAAACGTGGTAGTGAAGCGCTGGGACTCGCCGCTTTTGGCATGCTGGGTGCGACTCAACGCGCCTATCGTCATCCCACCGCGTCGCTCTTGATAAAACCATTAAATTATAATAAAAACCTGTAACGAATCCTATAATAATTACTATTTATGTATTACTAACACAATACTATGGATGTATGGTCCGCAATAAATCTATTTGAATTTGAATATTTAATTTATAACTCAGAGACTTGTTTTACTTTAGGGGCGCACATTGCTCATAGAACCGATGGCCTCATAGCAGAAAGATCTCAAGGGGCGATCACATACTGGACAGCGTGAGAAGTTCCGACAATCTGGTTCACTGGTGTCGCGGGAAACCGTTGAATGAGAGCAACGTGCAACCGATCGTTGTGGAGCCTTTGTCTAGCAGTGGACGTGTGTGGATCATGATGATGATAATAATAATGATGATCATCATTACAGATCGCAGGCATCGGTCACGTGAACTCGTTCGGCCTCATCTACAATGACTTCATCAACGAGACCAACTCGACGGCAAAGTCGCTCACGACAGCGCACGGTGTTTTTGCTGTTATGCTAGCTATAGGAGGTAAGGGCTGCAGGAGCTATACTTTCTCTCGTTATTATCATCACTGTTACAGCAAGACAAGCTCTTGATCATTATTTTCCTGTCTTTATGCCTTTTATTTGTGGCCGGTGCAGCATGTCTTCTTTTTCAGTACTTTCGTATCACCCGTCATAATTCTCGCTCAATTCCACTTATTCATGTCATCTTTCACACAATTCATCCATATTTTCTCCAATCTTCTACATTCATACGCTATGCTCTTCCGTGCTAGTTTAAGAGGCCTTTTTTGATATAAAATCGATGTTTTTACGTCTTTTTCCATTAGCATGGCAGCGCTTGTCTCGTCACGTCGCTCTCTTCTCTTCGCATTACGTACCCGTACCACGTTAGTCGGTTAACTCGCAATTTATCTTTGAACGATGTTACTTTCAGACTTCTTTGTATGAACATATTCCTTATTTTATGCATTCTCATCATAGCACACATTCTCATTTCTGTAACATGCTTTCTCATTTCATCCGTCCCCTTTACAGCTCAACACTGGATCCATTCCATACATGACGGTAAGTCGGCGTTGACAGGCAATGCTTTTGTAGATTTTGCCCTTGAGGTGAATTGGGATATTTGGCATTCGAGGGTCGCATATTGTTCCGGTTACCTATCGCCATTTCATCCATCCTGAGCAATTTCTTTTTGTTCATTATCAAGGTCAATGACACCATCACTCTGCATAAGTGATGAATCGAAAATCCTGAAATCGGAGACAAGCTCCTAAGATAGCTATATAATTAATTATGCTAGTAGCGCAAGACCGGTTATCGTGGAGATTCTTGGAAAGACTTTTGTCCAGTAGTAGAAATCCATTAGCCATGACGATGATGATTTAAAGACCAAAAGCTCCTAAGACATTTTTCGATTGTTTTAAGGACAAAAATGGCATAGAACGTTTCTCGGAAGCAGCATCAACAATTCTGACGTGCTTGAGAGTATAACTTAGTATGTTTCTCTATATGTGTTATTCCTAAATATAATAATAAGTTATTGTTTCCTAGCCGACCACGATGCCTAGCTCATATCCAGTTAAATAAATTACAAATCATAAAAACAATCCATTTGCAGTATTCGTAAACTAACGCCAGAGATTATACGCGTAATTCCAAGGCAAAGTGCTGCGCACCGCCTTGTGGGGTCGGTGAGCTGGATAAACCTATTTATACCTCCTTTGAGCTTTGTCAAGAAACTGTCTTGTACAAATAACCTACATAGATTGCAAGTTATCACACATACAAATATGCAAAAAGAACAATATTTTCATTTATAATTCTATACTTGACTGCAATGACTAGGAATACAGTGTAAACAATAAAACAGAAGAATTTTTAATACAATTTGCGGAAAGTCGTTGTAAAGAGGAGAAATGGTGGGTTAAATTAAAATCAACTCATAACACATATAATCAATAAACATTTTCATTGACCTTATCATACAAGTAATCAATGAACAGGCAAAAATCCACCATGCATCAAGAAAAAAGGTGATTAACTTGCAAAACTCTCAATCAATTTTCTTAAAACCATATTTGAGAAATCTCGCTCGAAAAAAAAAACAAAATTGGTTCGTCGATTTAGGAGCTGCAATGCCAAACACAGAAGATACAGAAACTTTAAAACTGTGATTTTCCTCTTTTTTCGTCGGCGCTTGAAATTAGTAACCTAAATACTACCTCCTTTCCAGGTCTGATTCTCAATCTGGTTTCGAAGAAGCACTCTCTGAGGTTTGGAGGTTTCCTAGGGGCGGCAACGTTTACCGTCGGCTCATTCACCACCATCTTCATATCCAGCACCAACCAGCTGCCCCTCACTTTCGGCATTCTCCAGGGAATCGGTTTCGGAATGATGGTGCCTGTGTGCTACTCCACCATGAACTTCTACTTCGACAAAAACAGAAGAACGACAGTTATGAGCGTTTGCAAAGCCGTACAAGGGCTGATACTGATGGGCTATCCTCAGTTACTCAGAAGATTTATTACAATTTACGGGTTCAGAGGAACATTACTAATCATAAGTGGTATATCCTTGCACACTATTCCTGGTATGGCCATCATGAGAACTGAAAACGAGAGGACTTTGGGAATTCAGAAAACAGCAAGTATTCTTCCTTTTGATGTTGAACGATATCTGTTTGAGATATTGAGGTCAATAATGACATAATTATTTCCAGATGACGTAGAGGATGGAAGAAATAAGGAAAACCTCAAGTTGTTACATTTGGCACAAAATCAGCATGTTGCTGAAACACCTCGGGACGGTTCTGATAAAATTAGGTATTACATTTTTAACAAAATTACTTAGCGGAATTTTATATTAGATAAATGGATTATATAAAGTTTCTTTGCCTTTCTGCGAAATATGCCTTGGTGACAGTAAATTGTGCTGCCATGCGCAAATTTTGATGCAGTTTAAAATTGCAGTAGTATATTGGGTAGCTTATTTCAAAACTTGTAATGGAATGTCAATCACTTTAATGAATTGCATATATGTATTCAACTGTTTGTTGTATTTTCGCAATAAAAGAGTTTATGTTTCAGACCACAAATAGCTGAATTCTTCAATTTAAAAGTACTGAGGGATCCAATATTCTTGAACATTTGTCTGGGGCAAAGTTTCGTCAATTTCTCAGACATAACTTTCTTTGTCTTCCAGCCAATGCTTTTGTTCCAGTACGGCTATAGTAAAGTAAGTGTTCCATCACAAGTTAGGGCAACTTTCGCTTTCATTGATACAGTGAGCAGCTCTTAATTACAATACGAATTAAATTAGGTCGCAAAGTTTACGCCTACTTTGTTTTTGTTCAAAATTTTTGCGTCTTATTTGGGTAAGGAGTATTTTACATGGTTTAGGGATTTAACTCACCAGATCAATTCTGTAAACAAGAGCCCGAAAATATGGACCTGGGATGGGATTTTCTTTACAAAATAGATCTAGATTTAAAACTCTGCACCTGATGCAATGCCCATAGTATAGAGTAGTTATTTGTAAATTTGAACCATTTCGTCATCTGATTGATTATTCAGCGATTTTGCTTTGGATTATTTACATTTTTTGTAGTATTTTGCGATAAGACTATATTATTTATGTTTATCGTTTATAAAGCTCCTAGTTCTAAATATATTGAGCTTTCAAAATCCTTTCAAGTCCGTGCAGCGTTTTTAAATGTTTGCAGGTTTTCGTTAATTTTGTTATTTTTTTATTTCAATGAACTCCGGTTCGTTTACAGAGTGAGGTGGCCGCATGCATTTCAACCTGTGCCGGCGCCGACGTAGCGGGTCGTTGTGCACTCGCTCTGCTCAGCAGTCTGTTCCCCGTCAACACGAGGCTGCTGTTTTATTTCACCACATTGCTCACACTCCTCACAAGGATAAGTAAGTGAATCTATAAATTAATCTGGACCAACATTTACGCTGGAAAGAACTGCTGAATAGGCTTCTCCTCCTTAGGCTGCTTTTCTAAATTCATGACACTTTTACTACTCTTACAGTTAAATAATATAAAGATTTCATTTAGAGATGTCGGAAACGATTGGCACATATTATTGAGTATTTGTTTTCTTCCTTCATTTCAATCACCAATAACGATTATTTTACTCATATACAAGTTGAGATTTGTATTGTTTGCTTTATTAATGATCCTATCTACTAAATGCAATATGTATTAACAGTTCAAATAACTGATTGGCTCATGGACGCCCAATTTTTAGACAAAGGAAGTTTATATTTAGCATGGCTAGAGATTGCCAATGCTTAAAAATGGATGAGTTTTATCAACATACCTATTGATGAAAGAGCATCAATATGTACGTATTCACCCAAATTTTTCAAGCGAAAACCATGTGAAATTAAAAAAATATACTAGTTTTTAGGGTTCCGTAGCCAAATGAAAAAAAAACGGAACCCTTACGGATTCGTCATGTTTGTCTGTCTGTCTGTCCGTCCTTATGGCACAGGCATTTTATTAAAAAACTATAAGATGAATATTGATGAAATTTGTAGCATAAGTGTCTTCCGTAGTGTAAGCCGCTACTTAGTTTGACAGTTAAATAAAATATATATATACTTCTATTTAGTGAATATTTTCGGAAATGTTCGCTCCCAAAGTAGCAAAAATTGTCCCCCCCCCCCCTCTATTTTCTGAAGGGTATGTTCAAATATAAAACTTTATAAATACTTCCAACGAAAATCGTTTTCAACATGATACCATTTTTAAGTTATTGCCAAAAAACTGCGCTTCTCAACAAAAGGACGTAAGTGCCGGGAAGATACGCTTTTTTCATCTGTAGTGCATTTTTTTGCATAAATTACTGCGGAACCCTACATTGAGCATGGGTCCGAGATCCTCTTGGCTTGTTTTTTTTTTATAATTATAAAAATCATTCTTGTGAGACTCACTGAAAGCCCCTAAAGATGGTTAGAGGTAAGCTTGGCTGTCACGGAAATTTGTGGGAAAGACATGTTTCGACTGAAATAAAAATGATATATTAATTTTATTAAAATGTTTCCAGTTGTCCTCCAAATCCACTCGTTTGTGTGGATGTGCGTGGTCACCGGCGTGCTTGGCGTGCTGCGCGCGTGGCTGCACGTGGCCAGCCCGCTAGTGGTGGCCAACCACGTCGCCCACGCGGACTTCCCTGGCGCCTACGCGCTCTTCATGCTATCTACTGGCCTGGTCAACGTCCTGTGCGCGCCTATCATAGGTATTGTAGACATGTTCCGATGAAGCTGTTGTCGATATACAGTGCAATACAAAATTACGGAGAGTGCGAGGTTTGGTTAACTTTCTGCTGGCGCGCCCATTATGTTATATGTTAGCTTATCTGTAACCTTTAAGAAAATTTTATGAAATAAACTGTTTGTAATGTTTTTTTTTAGATTCGTAAGATGTTTGGATGTGTCATAGTAGCAACATCACTTAAAACCGTATAGTATTACGTCGCCTTTCGAGTGCAAGTCCGATTCGCACTAAGTACGTATAGGCCGGTTTTTTGTACTTGAATAGTTGGACATGCAAGAACGGTGACGGGATATTTTTTACCAGACTACGGTAAAATAAAGAGGGTTATGTCTTTTTCTGCCTTGCAGACAAACTTGTCCACTTTATTTGGGTAAATTTTTGAACACCACGCCTTTTGGTAATTTTCGTGGCGAGTTTTTTTTTTTATAATTTTGATAATGGATTACGGTAGATATTGGAATGATGAACAAAATACAGAAAGAGGCACACGTTTTTAACAAAAAGTTTAGCTACAATTCGTTGCCAAAAAAGGCTTACAATAGCGAAAAAGGAGTTCGAAGACATGGTCCAAAGTGGTACTGCTCGAAGATCAGAGAGTGCATGGTCGTCTCCCCTGCGCTTAGCACGTAAAAAGAATAACGGTTGGCGACCGTGTGGGGATTACAGAGCGCTGAACGTACGTACGATCCCCGACTGCTATCCAGTGCCGCACATACAAGATTTTGCGTACCAGCTGGCAGGTAAGAAAGTCTTCACTACCATTGATCTAGTAAAGGCGTACAACCAAATCCCAGTGTTCGTGGAGGATATTCCAAAGACGGCCGTAACTACACCGATTGGATTATTCGAGTTTCCCTACATGAATTTCGGCTTACGCAATGCTGCTCAAACCATGAAGCGTTTCCTGGATGAGACGCTAAGGGGACTCGAATTTTGCTTCGGCTACATCGACGACATTATTATATACTCGGACACAGAGCATGTCAGCATCTCCATCACCTTCAGCAGCTGTTCGAGCGACTGCAGACATATGGTATGCTTATAAATACTTCCAAGTGTACCTTTGGACAGGCCAAAGTCACCTTCTTAGGACACTCTGTATCAGAACAAGGCATCTCGCCTTTAGAAGAGAAGGTACAGGCAGTACAGGACTTTCCAGTACCCACAAACACCAAGGAGTTGCGAAGATTCCATGATGAACTTTTACCGCCGTTTCATCCCTGGGGCAGCAGCCATACAAGCTCCACTTCACTCACTTCTCAGCGGCGCGCAGACCAAAGGTTCAAAGCCAATTGAAGTCAATGCACAGTTGAGAGAAGCCTTCGAAACCTATAAGTACAGACTCGCACAGGCAGCACTTCTGGCACACCCAGATTCTAAGGCCGAGCTTGCCATCCAGACTGACGCATCTGACGTAGCAATCGGGGCAGTATTGCAACAACGCAAAGATGACACGTGGCAGCCCTTGGCGTTCTTCTCGCGGAAGCTCAGTTCTGCGCAGAAAAAGTACAGCCCGTATGACAGAGGGCTTCTCGCAATATACGAGGCTATTCGGTATTTTAGGTACATGGTCGAAGCACGTACTTTCTCTGTCTATACCGACGACAAACCTCTCACATACGCCTTCAGTACACGCAGAGAAAATTGCTCGCCACGGCAGTACAAGTACCTGGATTATATATCCCAATTTACCACCGACATCAAATTTATCTCCGGCGCAAACAACACAGTTGCTGACACACTATCCCGGATCGAAGAGCTCCACTCTATGCCCTTAGATTACCAGTCTCTAGCCCGCGACCAAGAGACAGATGCTGAATTACAGGATCTGCTCAGCAATGGTTCCTCGTTAGACCTGCAGAAAGTAACGACACCCTATTCGGATATACGGGTATATTGAGACATATCCGTTCCGGAGCCTAGACCGTACGTCATACCATCTCACCGACGTCAGATATTTAACACCCTCCATGGCCTTAGTCACCCTGGCGTAAAGAGTACGATTCGCTTGATCACACAGAGATTTGTATGGCCCGGCGTGAGGCAAGACTGTCGACAGTGGGCAAAGGAGTGTGTACACTGCCAACGTTCCTAAGTAACGAAGCATACTTCTTCGCCAATAGGTCATTTCAAGCCACTTCAAGCCCGTTTTCGACACGTCTACATCGACATTGTTGGGCCCTTACCCCTCTCTCATGATTACAGGTACTGCCTTACCGCCGTCGATAGCTTCACCCGATGGCCTGAGGCGTACCCGCTGAGAGACATCACGGCGGAGACATGCGCGGCCGCCTTCCTAGCAGGCTGGGTCGCGCGTTTCGGGTGCCCAGAGCGCATCACAACAGACCGCGGCAGGCAGTTCGAGTCGCGCTTGTTACAGTCGATCGCATCGTTAATGGGTACGGAGCACCACACCACAACTGCATACCACCCGGCAGCCAACAGCCTCGTAGAACGACTACACTGACAGCTCAAGGCCGCTATCAATTGCCACGCAACACCATCATGGACCGAGACCCTACCCTTTGTGCTTCTCGGAATAAGAAGCGCCTGGAAGGAGGACCTACAAGCATCTGCCGCTGAACTGGTGTACGGCGAGCCACTCCGCTTACCCGGGCAGTTCTTGGAGACAACACCGGCCATGGTGGTCGACTATGAGGACTACGCAAGCCCACTTCGTGCCACAGCCAGCGTCCCGCCATGGTACGCGACCATTTTACGTACCCAAGGACCTTAATACAGCTACTCATGTCTTCCTGCGTCAAGCTCCGGTTTGGAAACCACTTCAAGCGGCAAACCTTGGCCCGTACAAAGTTGTCAGAAGAGGTTCAAAAACATTTGACATAGATGTTCAGGGTAAAACGATGACCGTCACTATTGACCGGCTCAAGCCCGCTTATATCAAATCAAATCAAATCAAAATATTCTTTATTCAAGTAGGCCTAGATACAAGCACTTTCGAAATGTCAGTTACATGAGAGTGAATGTTTGCTGGGAGAAATACAATATGATCCAACATTTGCTGCAAGGATTAGGGAAACCCAGAAAAACCTAATCAGATCATTTAACTTAAGTGTAATATATGGCGAGAGAGGAACAACCAGCACCCGCAACCATCCAGGGACATACCAATATTAGCGATGAACGAGACACGGAAATGAGAACAAGAAGTGGGCGAACAGTCAGATTCCCAGATTACTATCGCCCGTAGTCACGGTCTCGGTAGGGGAGTACTTGTAGCGGTTCATCCGCTACCCGCTCCGCTCATGGCGCGTGGACCGCGCGGTAATATCAGTCCACCGCTACAGATACGAAGGCGCGCCGTCGCCCGCGCGCCCGCACAACACCCGCCGGTGCCTGCCGCCCGGCCGGCCCTGCTACCGCGGCGCATACGTCACTCTGCATCCCACCGCCGCGTAAACTCCCGCGCACTTGTTTTGTTTACCTTTTCATGTAGTTAAAATATTTAGTGTAAAATTTAGTTCAATAATTATAGTGATAGTATTTAAACGCCTTAGTATGATTTCTCGCTTTGCTACAACGCGCTGCTTTGCGCTTTGCGATTAATTACACGTAGTAATCTATCCGACACTACAGCATTATGCACATGACTTGTAAGTGGCTGCGAGTGCTCTTCTTAAACGATTTTCGTCATAAACTTTGCTCAGCTGCACGTTTGAAGTTTTTAAAGGTTTGTCCTACATTCTTCTTGCGAACAAAGATGTAAATAAGTAAAGGTAAATAATTCCCGTGTTTCTGTAGGCATGGACGCGCTATCGCACCACCATCCGTGAGCCGCCGGGGCGACCTCAGCCCCCGGCGGTGAAGTGTTAAAGCCTTGCACTGCTCACTAGCTGAGAAGAACAATGGACATTACCTCCGCATGCAAATGTGTGATTATAAAAAGTGACTTCATAAATGCTCCATGAGCATTTTTAGTGCTGCACCCTAGTGAGGAGCATCCGCGGAGAATGGGAACAAGCCGGATCCTGCACCACGACTTCCTCACGTTGGAGTCAAAGTAGACGCCGCATTGCGCCGAGCTGTCTAGCCAACCCGAGGGGGACCTGCTGCGCGCTCCGGTGAAGGCCTGCCCGCCGTCCGTGCTCCTCGCGCCGGATACTCCATGAACTCTCGGATTAGACGACGCTGAACACCGAGCGAAGAGATACTTCACTATATGGCAGAGAGAATAAGGAGCGACCCGCGCCTCTTCCGACCCCCGTCGTCCAGCGGCCTACAGGGTCGTCAACGTAGGGTGCGATGGCACATGGCTCTTTAGCCAGCCCCCCCTTTGTGCGGCGAGGTCCACCGGAGGAGACTCGTCTCACTTCTTCCTCAAGCCCAGTACCGGAACTACAAAACTAAATTTTCATGAAAACCGGAGATTTCATCACGATTACAACAACAACAACAACAACAACAACAACAACAACAACAACAACAATTCTTTATTGCACACCAACAACAGAAACAGTACAATAGAGCCTTAACATAAAATACGTAAACAATAGGCGGTCTTATCGCTAAAGAGCGATCTCTTTCAAAAGTACAAGAAGATCGGAAGAAAAGACCCAGAAGGGGTCATCCTCGCATTTCACAACAGCTGGCTTTCTTGCCAGCACCTCAATTGTTGTTGCCACCCGGTCGCCAGGCGAAGCGTTACGAAACAGCAGGCGCCACGCTCCTTCGGAGCGAGGCGCCCACTTCATAACTCTAAAACGGTCAGAATTGACCAAAAGAGACCTAAGGATCAACCAAAAAAAAAGGTAAATAAACAATATCACAATAAAGTAAGGAAACAGTCATAACCCTATTTTTTCCTTCAGCGTAATCTCGTAAAAAGTATCAACATAAGTAAAATTTTAATTTTATTTATGTTGACGTAGGCAATAAAAATAGCCAGAGTCAAGTGGGATTGGGAAAGCCACGTCTGCCATTTTCACCCCGAAAGCCAAGCCAAGTGGGAGCCGCAAGATAGGTAATGTAGAAGAGGCAAGCCCAAGCGGAGAGGGCGACACGACTTGTACACATTCCTCAGCAACTGGCCGAAAGAGACCTAAATAGGGGCCCGGCCGATGAAAACGTATGAGTGAGGTTTTTGCCCAGCGGTGGTACATACCTACTCGTATAGGTAGGTAAAAACAAATTTAAACATTTTACGACGTGGTAGACCACGAGGAAGATGAGTAGGAGAATTGATGGGTGACTGTTCAAGGCTTCACATGGAAGAATGAAATTGAAGCCTTTGCCGAGCAATGAAAGCTCTAGAATAATTGTAATAATAAATCCGTGATTTATGAGCCCGAGATAGAACAATAATAATAACGAGTGCAATTTCTACTCTGATTCGTGTATTCAGTCGGAATTTATCTCGTTTTTTATAAAATAAAGCCCCGTCCGTCACTATCCAATTTAAAATCACAGCTACGGTTTTTTCGATAGCTTTAAAATAACCGTTCGCACGGAATTAGTAGTTTTTAACAAGTTTTTATTTGAAACATTTCAAAGTTGGTTAATTGTAGACAAAATTTTAAGAATTTCTTTGAAAAACAATTCAATGGGGGGGAAAGCCTCTTCCTTAAATTCCTACGACCCCAATTAGACACCTTTTCTAGCAAATTATTGAGGAACGCTTTTAGACCGCCCTGCCATCTTTCTCCTCATCATGCCATCTTTGTGCCTATCTTGTAGCCACTTGTGCTTCATTTAGTGACCACACTAGCCCATGTCAGCCGCATCCAGGTGGATAGCCACCTGGATGCGGCTGACGTGGCCTGCCCAGTCCCTCTATTCCCTGATGATTGTTTCACTAACGTCAATAATTTGTGTTATAGCAAGCAGCGTGGTGTTCCGAACGCCATGATAAATGGTTTTCATCTTTAATAGTACCAAGTGTGATTAGTTACAAATAGTTGGTATTTTGCGTAAATTGACGTTTTTTTGTCGCAAAAATTGGTGTTTTACGCAAATGGTAATATCAGATTGAAACATTATTGTTGCGTTCAATTAAGCTTGCCGTTGGAATTTTCTGATTATGTAATGATATTGTCCATTTAACGCCCAGAAATTTTGTACTTTTGACACCTAGGATGCTCTCTCTCGAGTTAGTAATCCTTCAATTTAGATTCCTAACTCTTAAGTGAGCCACTTTTTTATATGTTTATTATTGTAATTGCAGGTCTCCTAAAGGACGTGTATTCGGACTACGTACCAGCGTTCTACACACTTGCAGCCTGCTGCGCCCCCTGCCTACTGTTGTGGCCCGTGGAGTATCTCGTCCGAAGAAAAAACATTTTTTAAGTAATATAATTTACTAAAACTTAAGAGTTAATTGTGTATCTCCATCGTATCCTATCTAAAGCCACCTCCTTGATTTCCCTATACAACATGAAGTCTATCTCGCTCGCTTATGTGTATCGTGTAGTTTCCTCTTCCTCGCTTGTCTTCTACCTTTCCTTCTATGGTGTTATTAATAAAATCACCATGTCCTTTAGGGTAACCAAACATTTTCACTTTCCTATTTTCCATTGCTGAGGAAATTCCTCTATTCCGAGTACTTCGTTTGTCACTTCTTCCGTCCAATAAATCTCATTTCATCTTCACCAACATCTCATTTCAAAAGGCCTCCATGTCATCTCTTTGCGTCATGGTTCACACGAACCCATGTAATAAATAATATTTCTGTGCGTAACATAGATAAATATATAATTCAGTACACTCTGGTCTGTAATAATGTGTTTGAAGCTTTTGACCCCTAAACTGCGTTTTAGAGGCTTGATTTCGTCCTGACTCCATGTCAAAAATGAACAATAGTTGGACAATGTAACAGCAGAAAAAGGAACTGATAGTTATATCAGTCAGTCAGTAGTTCTGGTAGTATTGTATTCTTATTTTTGTGGCGGCTAAATAAAATTAAGTCTTTTGCAATTACATTACCCAATATGTTAAATTATTAACATTTGGAAGTGGAATTTGCTCTATTGTTATATTCAGTTTTATAATTTATTCAGCTTTTGAAGTTGTTAGTATTTTGGTTTTATTGTTTAGTTTTAAGTGAGAGTTATTTAAGCCCACTGTCCAAAGTGTCCGCTAACTGCAACTCCAGTCTGCCAGTCCAGATGAATTTCTGCAATTACTGCAATGCAGGAAATATTATTACCTACCGTGATTATATTAGTTAAAATTACATCTATACTATTATAAAGTTGAAAATATGAAAGGTCTGTACATAGAAGCTATTTTCAAAACAATGATTCATCTTCATCATTTCAGCCATAGGACGTCCACTGCTGGACACAGGTCTCCTCAATTGATTTCCACATGGGCCGGATACAGGCAACCCGCATCCAGCAAATCCACGCCACCCTAACCAGGTCATCCGACCACCTTGCAAATGGCATTCCCACGCTGCGCTTGTCGGTACGCGGTCTCCACTCAAGAACCTTTCTGCCCCAACGGCCATCGGTTCTTATTCGAAGTATGTCCCCTGACCATTGCCACTTTAGTTTGCTTACTCTGTTTGCTAAGTCTGCGACTTTGGTTCGTCTATGAATCTCCACATTTCTGATTCGATCTCGTAGAGAGATCCCGAGCATAGCCCTCGCTGAGTGACTAAGTCTCCTTAAGAGGCCCCGAGTCAGAGACCACGTCTCGGTTCCGTAGGTCATCACCGGTAATACGCATTGGTTAAAGACTTTCGTCTTCAAGCGCTGAGGTATCCTGGACGAGAAGACACTTCAAATAAATTACAACTTAAAACAATGATTGAATCGGACTAATTGAAGTTCACTGAATCGAACTTTTGTTTTTTGTATGTTTGTATGTTTCTTTGTGGCTTCATCACACCAAATGGGCTAAACAGATTTCAATTCCTTTTGGTACATGAGTAGCTGGGTGTCCACAGATGGTAATAGGATAATTTTTACCCAACCACGATGAAAAAAACGAGGGGTTATGACATTGTCTCCTCCGCGAACGAAATTAAAAAAATTAAAAGATATTTACGCAATTTTGAAAAGCAATGAACTAAATAAAATATAGAAATTAATAATAATAAGCGTGATACCAAAATTAAATACCGATTAATATTATATGTAAAGAGAACCAGTTCTCAGCCCCTGGTGCTATGACAGCAAATTTATCATGAATAGTACAACAATTTTACCATGTGTTTATTACTATACACGTTCCGCAAACTAAGTAAATTACTATATATTATATTTTTTCTCATATAAGTGAATTTGGTACTGATATTCTGAGAAAATAAAGAAAAAGTAAGCCAAAATTGCTCCGAGAGTAAATACTTAAAGCACTTTCCGCATAACAATATTTGGGACGCCATCCGTCACTCCAAAACCGGTGACCCGACCCCGTACCGGTATTGGCGGTCGGAAGCCAGCCCTCGATTGCGAAGGAAATAAATATTGTGCTTATTATTTTTAATTGATCTGCGCTGCGATAGCGTTTATTATGCGACGAAAAAATTCATCATCGCGATAGTATCAAATACTGCATTGTCACCGAAATCACATAAGTGTGCCCAATTCTAGCTCAATCAGAACCGGGTAGTGGGTCAAATTTAACTTCCAAGATTTGAACCAAACATAAGTGCATTTTTGTATGAACGGCTGTGGAACCCTACACTAAGCATGGTCCGTCATGCTCTTGGCTGGTTTTATTCTATATTTGGAGAATTTCTTGCGACATTTATCCTGACCACTAGTTACGCATATTTTCTGAAGTGGTTGTAAGTTGAGACTTGTGATAGTGCCCGTATACATTATTTGTAAAAGAAAATATTGATTTTGTTATGAATATAGCCTAAGAGAGACTTTAAATCTATTCAGACGTACACAACCACCAACCACACTACTACGACAACCACGTGGTAGGCCATCATTTATATAAAAATAAATAGTTTTATTGACGACACGTTTGGCTCAGTGAATTACACAACGGCCTACGAAGCTGGCGAACCCGGGTTGGAAACCCGGCCAGGGCAAGACAAGTGTTTGTGTGATGAGCTTGAAAGTTTTTTCCTGGGCCTTGGATGTTTTATGTGTATATGTTATGTGTATGTGTGGTCGGTCCGGTGCAAGAAGCGACAGTGCAACTATTCACACGACGTAACCACTGCTTCACCACTTCCGTGTGAATACTGTGAACCTAACATGCAGGCATTGCAATCCTGCGTGTTTTGCCCAGTTCCAGGAAACTAGTTTATCAATGTAGTTGATCCCAATACTCGGACTTCTTGACTAACCCTTTCCGGATTAGCCAATATATGGATTTATCAAAACGTTGCCTTTGTAACATTAAAAAAAAAGTTACGCAAAGTCGCTATAATCACTCAGCGCTCTCGACTAATACTTTAAAAGCCATCGAACATTTTAGAATCCATTTGGATATTAAAAGCCCAAATCCGACTCAACTTTCCCCGGTCTACTTCTATCACCGTTCAATTAATCCATATTATTATTCATTCATTACGAATCCCGAGTATTTAAGAAGTTTTGAAACAAAATGTTCGTTGGCGAGCCGAGTTTTCGATTGAAATTCGTATAGACAAAAAACTTCGGCTTGTTGGAATTGCTTTGTAAGTTTATTAAATGCACCCGTGCACAAATTAATGAAAAACAGCCAAATTTTAACGTATTTTCCTTAAATAGCATCAAATTGTTTTTGTACTAGGATTAAAAGTGATTTAAAATGTAAATATGATAGCGAAACGTTGAAAAATGTTACGCATCGAGGGAAATTTGAACCCACGTCTCTAACGTTACCAGGGCCTTATACAAACTGTAATTTGTAGGGTTACGTACCTTTGTAGGACTTTGGCGTCTTTCCTTCCCTCGGACCGTTCGTCTATCTGTCAAGACCCTTTTTCTCAGGAACGCGTGGAGGTATCAAGGAGAAATTTACATCAAATGCTTATGTCTGCGGTCCGTTGAAGCTGCATAATATAAAGCTTCTAAATCAACGCAATCCGAAGATATAGTCAATGAAAAAAGGTATTTCTAAACAAATTGCCGTCCACGAAAAACCTACTGGGTATTTCCAGAGTTGTCGTAGAAACTTGAAATTTGATTATACTTATCTTAATTTATATTTTTTAATGAGGAAACATCACACAATATTTTAAATTAACAATATTGATACAAAGATCTAAGTATTTAGAAAGAAAAATTACTTGCGATCTGAGAATTCGTCTGTATTTTTTATGACAAGTATTAATTTCATTTATAAAAAATATTTTTCGATTAAATTACCTCTAAATATAGTCCATTACTATCTTCTGTTTTAAATATCTTCAAAGTATGTAGCGATATTTCATTTTTAGACAACTTTAAAATAGTAAAGATTTTTGGTATGTTTGTATATTTTTATAATAGAAGGCGCCCGCAACTTCGTTCGCGGAGGAGAAAAAGTCATAACCCTACGTTTTGTCTTCAGCGTAGTCGGGTAAAGAGTATCCTTTAACCATCTGGAGATACCCAGCTACCCGTGTACCAAAAATGGTTGAAATCCGTTAAGCCGATTTAGCGTGATGAAGCCACAACGACACATACAAACATACATAAAATCCAAAAAATATTTTTCGTTTTAGTGACCTCCAAATAGTCCATAACAATCATTTTTTTGAAAATATCTTCAATGTACAGACATTTCATTTTTACAACTTTACAATAGTATTGATGTGTCGTTGTAGCTTCATCGCGTCAAATCGGCTAAAAATTTTCAAACATTTTGGTACAAGGGTAGCTGGGTATCCATAGATCGTTAAAGGATACTTTTTACCCAAGCATGCCGTAAAAAAAAACGAGGGGTTATGATTTTTTCTCCTTCGCGGGCGAAGTTGCGAGCACCGTCTAGTTTTATTATTTAAGCCTTTTCTGAAAAGCATCCTGAAACAGGGAATTAACTTACACAAGTTACTAGTTTTCGTAAGAATTTACTGTCTTCCGTTTACATACTAGTAAACGAAGGCGCCCGCAACTTCGGCAGCGAAGAAAAAAATATATAACTCTCTATTTTTCTTGACCGTAGTCGGATAAAAAATATCCTATAACCATCTGTGGATGCCCAGCTACCCATGTACCACATCGTCGGAAGCTGATGTTTAGCCGTTTTGGCATGATGAAGCTAAAACACGCTTACAAACGACAAAAAATCCAGAAAATTCAAGGAGTCCATATCACAAAGTTTTTTGAATATATATTGAATGTTTGGACATTTTATTTTTACATCTTTATAATAGTATAGATGATGTATTATTATCGTGTAATACGCTGCACAATCGAGCCAGTAACGTTGATATTACTGCCCGAGAGCGGTAATGTCTTACTGCCTCATAATCCGACGTGGTAAGCACACATGTCAATAGTATTGGCAGCTGGTGGTTAGTCAATAACTCAACATCTTCATACAGATATATTAGCTTCAATTGCCATTGATTTATTGCGTTGTCTACAATACAATACAACAATTCTGTATTGCACGCCAACAACAGAAACAGTACAATAGAGCCCTAACATAAAATACGGTAGACAATAGGCGGTCTTATCGCTAAGGAGCGATCTCTTCCAAACAACCTTTGGGTAGCGGAAATGACACAGAATAGCTAGGAATGATTAGGTATCTAACTTCGTTCACGGAGGAGAAAAGCCAAAAAAATAACCCCTATTTTTTTCTATAGCATAGTCGGGTAAAAGTATCCTATGAGCATCTGGAGATACCCGTGTACCAAAATTAATTGAAATCCGTTTAGCTGATTTGGCGCGATGAAGCCGCAACGACACATACAAACATTCAAGAAATGCAATTTTTTTTTAATGAGTGACCTCAAAATAGTCCGTTACAATATATATTTTTAAATATCTTCAATGTACAGACATTTCATTTTTACAACATTATAATTGTACTAACAAGCTGTACATACGTATTTTTTTTTAATTGTTTATGCAGCACAAGTTCGCTTTTGTATTGTTAGCATTTTTACTTCACTTTATATTACATCAATAACAGTACAGATTTTTTGGAAAAATAATTTATATTCAAACAGTATAGCTAAGTTGCACCTTCTACCTCGTGTGTTCATAAGTTTTGAGACGAATTTCAAACCTCAAATTTAAAATAAAAACGTGCTGGCAGCTTGTCGTGGCTGTTTCAGAATTTGAAATTGGAACGTTTTAATTAAGAATATATAATTTTTTTCTTTTTATTGTCATTGTTTGTCAAAATGGCGGCTAAGAAACAACTTCGGTGTACTGTAGTTTCGTTGTATGAGGCGGGAAAAAAACCAATGGAAATTTTTAACGAATTAAAAAATATTGGAGCTAGCCGCAATTTTGTATACTATACTATAAAGCGGTATAAGGAGACCCAAAAGATTGATGATCGTCCAAGAACTGGCCGCCCGCGTTCTGTAAGGACCCCTGCGAACATAAAGATTATCAAAGAACGAATTCGTCGAAATCCGTGCCGCACCCAGAAGAAAATGGCTCTACAGACGGGTATTTCACGTATATCGGTAAATAGAATACTTAAATATGATCTTAAATTAAAAGCGTATAGTAAGAGAAAAGTGCATTATCTAAATGATCGTCTACGGAAAATGCGACTCAAACGTTGTCGGACCCTACTTAGGCGACACGACCCTACAAAAATATTGTTCACGGATGAGAAGATATTTACTGTCGAAGAAAAATTTAACAGGCAGAATGATAAAATCTACGCCAAAAGCTCAAAGGAGATTCCGTCTAACGTGCGACATGTCCAACGCACACATCATCCGGCTAGCGTCATGGTATGGTGGGGAGTTTCATATGAAGGCGTTACGAAATTGCATTTTTGCCAACATGGGGTCAAAGTTAAAGCACAAAATTATCAGAGTGACATTCTCAAGAACGTTGTAAAACCCCTATCTACCACTCTATTCGCTGGAAAGGACTGGATTTTCCAACAAGATTCAGCACCATCGCATAAAGCGAAATCTACACAAAAGTGGCTAAAAGAAAATTTGCCTGGGTTTATTAGTACTGAGGAATGGCCTTCTTCAAGCCCAGACTTAAATCCTTTAGATTACTCTTTGTGGACGGAATTAGAGCTAAGGGCATGCCGAAAGCCGCATCCAAACCTTCAGGCCCTGAAACGAGCCTTAGTGAGAGAAGCGAAGCGTATTCCTATTGAAAAAGTACGTGAAGCTATTGATGAGTGGAAACCACGTTTAAGAGCCTGTATAAAAAATAAGGGTGGACATTTCGAGTAAATTATATTTTTATTTTACTAAGACATTGTCTTTTATTAACCCTATAACTGTGTCATAAAAATAAATTATCTTAACTAATTATAATTCGAGTATTCATTTTGTCTCAAAACTTATGAACACACGAGGTAGTCTCTAATAAATTGTTAAATTCAAAATGAAAAACAAGCTGACTTGGAAAGAGAAACAGCCCTCCCATTTCACGATACTTTGCTAACGTTAACGCCTGATTAACGCCTGATTACGCTGTGTAGTGGAATTTGGTGCTGTAACAAGCACGTTTGTATGGCGCCTGATATTATGACACCATTGTTAGAGGAGGATTGGCAACAATCGGCATAGGCACGTGCGATCGATACAGCCGCCAGATGCCCTGGGCTAGAACGCCCGGGCTAGAACAGGTTGTCCGTTATAGCTTGTCTAAATGTTAACTGTAAAATATATTATTATCTACAGCAATATAGGAAGTATATCCTCTTTAATATGATCAAAACCTATAGGTAACCAGCTATTCAATACATTCTCATAACTGCAATGATATCCGTGTTAACCCAGCGTGCAGGCCGCGTTGCGGTCATAACTACATCGTATACGATTTAGTTATGAGATCATTACAGTATAGAACCCAGCCGTCGTGATATCTTGGTAAACATGGTTCCTCACTCAATGGTTGCACATGAAACACATCAACATAATTTAATATATGGATGTAGAATAACTAGTGTATGCAACTGTACATGTTTAGGCCTTAAACACTCGTGCACTCGTGTAAGACCTATACGAGAAGCACACTCGCTTTTTAAGGACTCTCATTACGTATCAGCTGCATAAACTACTAATTAATAAACACGCTACGGCACCTGGTATAACACAATTGTTAGAACGGGATTGGCATCAGTCGTCAGTAGGCATGTGCGATCGATACAGCTGCCGGCTGGGCCCCGGTCTAGAGCAGACGGGTTCAGCCTACCTAAAATCTGCGCACTGTTATACTACTAATATTATATTTTCTTTTCATCGGAGTGGAAATGCTTTACGCATGCCCGCCGGGCTGGGGTAGCTATTAGGAATTCATGTGGAACTAGTAATTAATTTACGTTAACACGTTCACTGCGTTAGGAGATGAAAATCATCTCGTGCGTGTCTTTCATTCGGTGCGGCGCCCGATTTCGTATTTTTCAGCTCTGTGCGGGAGGCAATAGCGACTACATTTAGGCATGTATGACAAAGACAAATATAGGATAATTATTCCTGCTTAAAGATTAACTCAATAACGTATTAAAAAAAAAGTGGAGATCGATTAGGTCCCTAACGCACTGAGTTATACTTTTTTACACTAGGTGCGTTGTGAGGTGTTTTGCGTCTCCTAAGTGGCAGGCCTCGTAGCCGCAAGGATGGGAGAGAAAACGGCGCGGGCGCCGCACGTAATGTTTTAGTGTTGTTGAAGTATCGAAGCGAGAGGCCGCGCGTTATTTACGGAAGTAATTTCTTGGAGGTTTCCTAAATTTTCTGTATATTGGATACCAAAAAGTGTGTATGAACTAGTTATGAGTGCAACAAAAAGAAAAAAGTGCAAAATGTCGATATATTTTGGGTTAGAACATAAATTTTCTTATCTAATATTTTCTTCTGTTTCCGCGATTATTACTTATTCATTACTCATTTTAGTTCCCGCCGTTTCGGAAGCTTTCCAGCTTTCCATGGTCACGGGTGGACTGAGAAAAGATGTATTTTCCACTGTCAAAGTTACAATTTGTGCAAACTACCCATTTTTGAAAAAACAAATAAAGGTGTACATACATGCCAGATGGGCCTAAGCTGTAAAGACAGTTACACATGTGCCAGAAGGGCTTAATTATTTTATTCTAATAATTTACCAAGCAGCATTTCACAAATGAGGCGTACTGAGGAGAAAAGAAACGCTGCAAAGAAAAACTCCCAGGCTACCTCATTACTAATTATAATATTTAATTTGTCTTATCTATCTAGTTTTTGAAAGGAATGACGAGAAAGCATATATACTACAACATTCACACATACACATACACTTAAAACAAAACTACTTACGATACCTAATACATATAATGTAAAATCACGTCACAAATATTGTAAAACTTACACATTTTTCACATATTTATCACAACAGAGATGGGACTTGTTGCATTCAAATATTGTTTATTTACATTGCTTTTGTAATTCTTTGGAATTTCAACTGCCTTATCATAGTCATAGCCTCAAAACGACTAGGCAAGGAACGCAAGGTAAGTAATGAATTAATAAATTTATATGCGATAAGTCCGTTTTTGTTGTTGTAAAGTTAATTACATATTGTTTACTAATATGTATATTTTATTCCCCGAGGGAAGATGACCACGTTTTGAAACGCGGTAACAAAAAAAGACGTTGCGTAGGCTGTTACAACAAATTAAGACTCACAATGAACAGCAAAAGATTATTACTTACTGTGTTTATTGTGAACAAACATTCTGTTTGCCATGTTTTAATGAGAATCATTTTCCTTAAGTCTACTGTAAGTTTTTGAATAAAAAAATGCAAATCGATCATTCATGTTTTATTTTAATCCCATCACTAGTCCGTATACAAACTGTACAATCTTCTGTTGCGGTGTGAGATACAACAGACAAATACGATCCCGCAGCGAACGTGTTAACTTAAACCAAAAAACTCTTAGAGACTAGCTAACTAATCATTATTAAAGCCTAGAAGCCGCCCGCAACTTCTTTCGCGGAGGAGGAAAATATCATATACATATTTTTTTGGCTTCAGCGTAATCGAATAAAAAGTATTCTATAATCATTTGTGCATGCCCAGCTACGTGTGTGCCAAAAATAGTTGAAGTCTGTTCAGCTGTTTTGACGTGATGAAGCGACCCTAAAAAAAACAAAAAATAAATATTTTTGATTCGTCATTCTTTCGAAAATATCTCCAATGATTTAATAATAGTATAGATAAACATTTACAAATAATGAATAAATTGCATGATTACTCTCCTGCTTTGATTACTCTCCCAGTAAGTCGTAAGTCAGGCTTGTAAGCATTTAATGTAAATTGATAATGTTAACATTCAAACTCCACGTCTAAACATCATTTATCATACCTTTTTCCCACACGCCCGACGTAATCCCACGGACTAGTTTCAAATAAAATATGGCGTCCAACCGATGACTACGTTAGTGGTGGATCGAGGGCAATTTTGGGTTCAAATAAACGAAAATATAACGTTATTTATGCATTTGTCAACTAGTTGAAATACAAAATTCACTGTGAATAATATCATCATCATCAGCCAAAAGCCTGAGTATACGCAGGCTGGACATAGACATAACGAAAGAACGCTGCCATGAACGCATCCTATCCGCGCTGCGCCTTTCGATGCGTGGTCGCCACTTAAAAAATCGTCCATCAAGTACAGTTAAATTATATAAAAAATACAATTCACTTCTATACTTTAAGGAAGTTGTAAAAATGAAATGTCTGTACATTGAAGATATTTACAAAAAAAATATTGTAACGGACGATTTGGAGATCACTGAATCGAAAAAAAAAAAAAATTTGTATGTTTGTATGTCATTTTTGATACTATTATTATTCATTACTTAGGTGTCATTGTAACATCACAAATACATTGATTCTTATAATATGACACTCTATAGTACGATCTCCGAGTTAATATATAAGACATTACAATTTATAAATTAAATTTGAATCAAATTTTATATCCATTTTAATATTTAAGCTTAACTTCATCACACTCTGTTAGCGTCAGCGACTGATTAACGACCAATTACACTTGTCAGTATCAACCAGAATCTGAACCTCACTATAGTCAGTTCTTTTGGGTGTTTAAAAGAAGGTCAACAAAAGAACTACTTGACTTATGTCTTTTCACCAATCAAGGTAATCTTTTGTATCTGTGGTACGATGTTATTGGTTGAATGACCCGATTCACGTGGGTTTTTTGTTTACCGTTTTTTAAGTACCTAAAATGACAATATAGAGTATATTTTGGCATGTTTTGAGAATACGGGTACTTACAATACCTATTGACTTTTTCGCGCTCGTTGTGTTTAACCATCAACCGTAGTTGAATCTGGTGGTCAAAACCGTTGATACTTTGAAGAAACGTTTTAATTAACCATCGATCGACGACGGCCACTTTGTAGACTACGCTGGTTTGCAAACCGTTGATACAATAAGGAATCGTTTTAAAAAACCACGACGACCATCACTATTTATACCGCTGGTCTGCAAATCATTGATACGTTAAGGCAACGGTTTAGTAAACCATCAAAGGTAACCACTTTGTAGACTACATTCGTCTACAAAGCGTCGATACGTTGTAAAGACATAGACACCATCGTTGGTGGCTATCACACTACGCTCCATCTTAATCCGCAAATTAATTTGAGGCCAAGGAATCAATGAGCCCCGCTTTCATCGCCAAAGTAAGTTTCATTTGATTTGCGATAGCTAATTGTAATTCAAATGCTGGCTAGTAGAAGGGCTAAGGTGTAATTCTAAAATATCAAGGGGGAAAGATCTATCATAACAAACAGTTGACGAGAGTCTAGCTAGAGGTCAAATTACAGCGTTGAGAAGCCCGGTAGCGCTGCCGCAGTACTAGTATCAATGTTGGTAAAATTAAACCATGATAGTTGGTATAAATTGGTTGTCTGTAAAGTCGGTTTACGGACGATAAATTTACGTGATAACGTCATATGACAACATTGGTAAATAATTGCATACTTTTATTTTACCTTTTTTTTATAAATTCACAAGCCGAACGCTTAGGCCGATCGTGCCTCTCTATCTCTTGTTCCGCGCTTTCGCTTGCACGCGCGGCTCAGGTGAAACGTGACAGCGGAACATGTCAATTAGTCATGATTTTTCGTGCGTGCAGCCGGCGTTCATCGATTTATAAGTCGTTATGACGTCAAAATTAACCATCCGGTTTATTATGTAGTATCTAGTTAAACCGTTTATACAAAAACCGTTGATACGTTGAAGAAACGGTGTACTAATCTATCGACGACCACCACTAGACCACGCTCGATCCCAATCCGCAAACTAACTTGAAGCCAATGAATAAATTGAGTCCCGCTTTTAGCCGATTCCTCGCATTTCAATAACGTACGGGCGTTCGCCGACGAGGAATGGCTGATTCGATTTGCGAACGCAAATTATAATGCTAATGTTGGTAAGTGCTGGTTAGTGTGGCAGTGTATGTAATCGGAAAAAGATTTACGAAATCATAAGAACCAGTTGCCGAACAGGAGACATGATACAAAACAGCGCGAGATTCAGAAATTTCATAAGAAATATGAAAATTGCGCAGCATCTCTCACTCGGAATATTTAAGCGGACGGATCTAAACTATTTTTAATTCAAGAATAGGTAAACATCCTAGGATTATCATACTATAATATAAATATTACGTAACGACGCTTTTGCGATAAACAGGGTTATAGCTTTTTTCTCCGAAGGCATTCCTCGAACCAAGTTGTCTAGTCTAAATACAGTCTATTATAGATAAAAAAATTAAATGTCTGTATGTAGATTAAAGATATTTTTGTATGTTTGTAGGTGCATGAATAGCTTGGCATCGAAAAATGGTTATAGGATACTATTTACTCGACTACGCTGAAGAAGAAAAGAGGTTTATGAGTTTTTCTCCTCCGCTAACGAAGTTGCAGGCACCTTTTATTACTGCTACCTTTACTAACAACTTCTTATAGAAGTTAATTGATAATGATTTTAAATTGCCGGCTCAAACCAAGTCGCCATAGTAGCTCCTCCCACCCCCTCCCTTTGAGCACCCCTATTTGCGAAGTTCCTAATTCGCAATTAGGGCCCAGCACCCAATCACCCCGCGTTTTTACTAACTTTTTTAATCAAATCATTATTTCATTATTAACTGTTCAGATGTTTCAGCCGCTTTTGAAAATAATCAGAATCTTTACGTATCCGAGGGCACGGTAGTGCTTCCGCTAAGACGAGCTAAGCGAAGCACAAGTACTACTTACTTTTCTCGAAGCGCTTCGTCGTTTCTTTGAACCTTCGCTACCGTCATATGAGCATAAGGTCTTCACTGTTCATTACTTTCCTGTTAATTAATATTATTCCTTGTAGGAACGAAACGGCTTAGCCACATATTTTGACTACAGTGTAAAGTTTGTGAAGTTAGGGCTTGTATAGTTAGGGCGTGTAGAGTTTGAAGCTTTGCTCTACATGAGATCTCATAATTTTTTGACAGTGCGAGCCATATGATCTGGTCTTAGCAACATTTTACATGAAAATGTTTTTGGACCGTAGCAAGTGGAAGAAGGTCTCTACCTATCCCGTAATGGGAAAAAGGCTTGATTGTATGTATGTATGTATGTATGTTTTGGTGGGATTTTTTTTTTTCAGTTTAGGCTAGTAACGGTTACTGACAAAATTTAAGGCAAACGTTCTAGAGATCCCATGCCAATCAAATCAAATCAAATCAAAATATTCTTTATTCAAGTAGGCCTAGTTACAAGCACTTTCGAAATGTCAGTTACATGAGAGTGAATGTTTGCTGGGAGAAATACAATATGATCCAACATTTGCTGCAAGGATTAGGGAAGCCCAGAAAAACCTAATCAGATCATTTGACTTAAGTGTAATATTATTAATAAAATCATCATTTTTAAAATTAAAATAATCAATAAGATAAATCCCAAAAGGATTGTCAATAAAAAATAAATAATCTAGAATGTGTCTAGAATAAAATTCTAAATGTCAGAGTATATAAAACAATTAAGATTAAAATAATAATAATACCTTAGATATTCGTTAAAATAATTATTCATATACCTACATGATGCTATAATTTACATTAATCCCACGCGGCTTCATCATTCATGTAGTCTTGTGTGCTATAATAAGCTTTAGAAAATAATTTTCGTTTCACAAAAATCAGAGGGGCCAAGAGTGTTATTTTTATAATTCGCACTCGATCGCCTTCAGTTCGTTACTAATAGAAGTAGATGTCACTAATAGACAAGTGAAGTAGAGGACCAAGTTCCAGATCACAGGTCACAATATTTTGGACCGTAAAGCAGGTTGACAAAAATGACTCAAAAACACGAAACCATGGGTGAGACATATGACAATGAATAGTTTATACGTGTCTAGGGGTCATGTTATAGTAGCATCGAGTCCATCAGCGCTGCGTTCGACGCCGACGCACATTTTGTGAATGCTATAGCAAATGGCAAGACCAAGTCCGCTCATCACTGAACACCAAAGTTCAAAAGCTCTCCGCGATGCAAAGGATAGACATAACTGGCTAATCTTGGTCAAAGAAGATTTTTTTCTAAAGCAAGAGCCTTTTTTAATCATCATCCTCATATCAGCCCAAGGACGTCTACTGCTAGTCTAGGGATCTCCATAACGGCCGGCCGTGCGCCACATCACACAGTTTCCCGCGATCTTTACCCGATCGTCAGTCCATTTTGCTGGAAACCATCCACGCTGCGTTGTTTTGTACGCGGTCGCCACTGGAGAACCTTTCTGCGTCACCGGCCAAAATTGCTTACATTGGCCACTGCCACTTAAGTAACTGCCCTTTTAAATAATCCTAGTCAATACTCACGTGTAATGCGAACTGAATAAATTCATAATCAAACCAACATTCACTTACTCAACTACACTTTACTTCGAGAAAGAGATGGTCAATGAGGACTTGCAACACGTTTGTACTAGTATGTCACCGTTAATTACCATATTTTAATCTCCGACGAAAGTAAAGCCGTATAATTTTGACGTGTGACTGTGTATCTTTGTGTATGTATATCTGAGTGTTTGTGTATCTTTGAGTATGACTTAATAGAGATTTGATCATCAATGCTGATATCAAACCTTTCAAATCAAACTCAAACTGAAAGAGACAAAATGAATGTATCATTTCACAGTAGGGTTCTCGGTGATCGTAATCTTTCAAAATTTTAATCATTTTGTTTGTACCAATAATTAGGTATATGCCAATACCTGTTTACAAATATTTGAAAGAAAAGCCCTTGCGCAGATATTCATGTAATTCCACTTATTTAGATAATTATGAAGAATCTAAGTCCAGATATTTAGTAGTTTTCAGTTGCTTACATATTATTCAGAGGGTTTTTTAGAAAAATATAACTAATGAAACTTTTGTATATTTTGACTGTTAAATTTATACAGATGTATAAGTGCATACTTGTATGTGCATTTATTTAAATGTAAAACCAACTTTTGATTTTACCAAAAAGTATGGGAAGAGCTGTACCTACCAATCCTAAATATCCTAACTACCTACCACCTTAAACAACCCCAGTACCCTAACACCCTACCAGACCTAGCCCTACCCATATGATTTAAAAATATACATATATATATAATAAGTACGGGATGTCTGCACCATGCGACTTAAGATAACAGACGGAAAGTTGGAAGGAAATGGGAGTTGGATGGATTTTCTCACTGGCAATCACACAGACTCATGTGACTGATTGTAAACGATGGTTAAAGGTGTCTTCTCCACAGTGAGAGGAATACCTGGGAAATGATGCAGCCGTCACGTCCAAGTCAAAGAGATTTATTATCCGGTGTTTATTTTAGATTTTTTATTATTAGTTTTGTGTAAATCTTAGTATTTAAGTTACCATACGTTCTATTATAATATTGATGAATATTTATTTTATATAAAATAATGTAATATTAGACTTTCCTTTTGCCTGAAACACAGGGGGAACCCTAGTTCAGGATATATAAAAATCTGAATTTAATTGTGTATTATAGAATTTAGCCGTAACTCTCTGTATATTATGTTGGTTCAGTAATTGTATTTGTATTTGTTTGTATTTGTATTTGTGAAGCCTTGGGAATGCTCATATTTACGAACTCGACTGTACAGGCCGTCATGATAAAACTATAATGTCCGCTACTTTAACAAAAAAATACCCTACAAAATATAGAATATACAATACAATAAATACTGAAACAGAAAATGACCTCAGACACTAAATCTAAATATCTTTAATACCTACAAATAAGTAGGTAGTTACACGCGAAACTTGATTATAAATTATTTTTAATATTCGTTTACCAATGATGAGATAAAATAAGTTATTCTAGATTACCTACTGGAACCATTACATTACCTACATGACTTGCTCGACATTTCCTTCGATAATTAAATTGGGAAGTAAATAAGTGTAATAACGTTCGCGAGAGACGAGTGCAAATAAAGTGCATTACATCCCTAGTGCAGAAACGAAGTGTATTGCGCTCTCGAGTCACTGAGTACATACACTTAAAGCCGAGTCGGTAGTGCCACTTCTGGGCTTGCTAATGCAATTGATGGAAATGGATTTTTATAAGACTTTGGTCCAATTTCAGCTGAGAGAGATAGGTGCTAATTGTAATCCCGATTATCAAGAGCTTAGAACAGCCTCAAAATTTCATTTTTAGAGTTCCGTACCCCAAGGGTAAAACAAAACGCTATTACTGAGACTATGTTGTCCGTCTGTCTGTCTATCTGTCTGTCCGTCTGTCACCAGGCTGTACCTCACGAACCATGATAGCTAGACAGTTGAAATTTTCACAGATGATGTATTGCTGTTGCTGTTATACTAAAACAGTATAATTTTTTGTCTGTCTGTCTATGTCAGAAAACAATATACTGGATTTTTATACGTACGGCCGTTTGTACCGTATATTTTGTACGGAACCCTCGGTGCGCGAGTTCGACTCGCACTTGGTCGACTTTATAAGACTATAAAACAAATTTAGTTGCGTTTTAAGTGCTAAGTGTAATCCCGATCAGCAAAAATAAGGCTTAGAACAGCCCCAAAATTACATATTTTCGACTCTTATATCACTTGTCTGTCTGGGGTCTATACTCACTGCCATAAAATCTAAAATCATAATAATAATGTAATGTTTGTCTTATGGTCGATTTTACCAACGTAGTATAAGTCATATTCCTCTAGCGTCATTTTACGAATATTCCTACCGCTACCCTGTAGAATAAACTGCCATCTGTAGAATAAATTGTCGCCTGCAGTATTTGCGGACCGATGCGACCCTCAAGCCTTCAAAAAATGAGTGCCTCCCACTTGAAAGGCCGGCAACGAACTTGTGACTCCTCCGGCGTTGCAGGTGTGTATGGGCGACGGTGATCGCTTACCATTTAGGCAATCCGCCTGCTCGTTTGCCCATAACATAAATAAGGGATATTTAAGCATTGCAAAGCCGGAATATAATAATTACTAGGGTCGCCTTGGTTAAATCTTGCATAGCAAACGTTTTTATTCCATTTACTTTGTGCACCCGCGTCGGCCGAGTCGAGGGCCTTTGCGCCGATCCTCGCTGACCGTCGTTGACCTACTGCTCCCAGATCAGATACAGTAGCATCAAAACAGCTTTTGTAATACCTGTTATAAATAGTGTAACTTGTAAAAAGCAAACAGTGGTAACACAGGGGGCTATCGCGGAGGGTCGAGTCGAGGGCCCTCGCGTCGATCCTCGCTGACCGTCGTTGACCTACTGCACTCTCTGATCAGACAACAGTATAGCAACAACACAACTTCTATAATACCTGTTTGTTATTAGATAGAATGTAACTTGTAGGTACTAAGCCAAATTATGGTGTTACTGAAATCACTTTCCCAACGTTGCGGCTGATATGTTAAAGATTTAATATAGGATCACACTCGTATTAAAACACTGTTTTCAACACTGGCTCTTATTACACCGTTTCTTATGGCTGTAATGTAAAAAAACTTGCGTGTGTAATGGAGTGGATACTCCATTTAACTCGCATGTTTTTCGCACGGTTTCGCACTTTTTTTTTTAAGTCAGCGAGGAGTTTTTATGTACAATACAAGAAACAGTAAAGGTTATTTCAAAAAATCTGACGTGTTACTTCTAAAACACAATCCATCTCAATACGTTATTTATTTTTCTGAACAAAACAGCATTGATTTGTATTGATATAATTATTAATTTTATTATATTATTAATATTTGACTGATTGACGATTTAGCCTGTGATTTATCGCTTTATTTTTGATTTGACAAATTATTTCATATCATATTGAATTATAGTTATTTTCTAAATAAAAATCTCTGTTGTAAGAGTGTAAATAATCTCAAGCAATGCAATTTTAAATATAATAATTATGCATGTAAATTTGAGTTACTGAGCCTGCTAACTGCCAAAAACATCACGTTGTTGTATGGGAGCCCCCCTTAAATATATTTTATTCTGATTTAAGTATTTGTTGTAATAGCGGCAACAGAAATACATCATCTGTGAAAATTTCAATTGTCTAACTATCACAGTTCATGAGATACATCATGGTTACAGACGGACAGACAGACAGACAGACAGACAGACAAACAGAGAGACAGGCGGACAGAGGAGTCTTAGTATTACACTTTGGGCATGGAACCCTAAAAACAAACACCTCCTTTTTTATA
The DNA here is from genome assembly GCA_905404275.2 of Hedya salicella. Taxonomy (NCBI): domain Eukaryota; kingdom Metazoa; phylum Arthropoda; class Insecta; order Lepidoptera; family Tortricidae; genus Hedya; species Hedya salicella. The sequence goes on from FR990099.1 coordinate 11,160,894, forward strand.
GTCGCTTAAAAAAATGATCCACCCTCCGAGCAAAGTTTGGACGCCTGAGGTTCTGTTTCTGAATAAGAAGACCCCAATCGGCCAATTTTCTGAACTATCCGTCTATTCCTCACAAGGAAGGAAATCAAAACAAGGCATCAACCTAATTGCACCGTCACATCGAATTTGCTAACAAATTGGAGGGGAACGAATGAAAAAATAAGTCGTAAAAGAACGCACCCGTGACCCAAATTGCCAAAACCATTCCTTTGTTTCGTAAAACGCTGCCCCGGCGGCTCGCGTCCACCGATGATGTACGATATTACGCTAGTATTTAACTAATGAATCATTATAGTTTACAATAGGGATGATGACAACATTTTAATAATCAGTCTGTCTCATGCAGATTAATAAAAAATATTGGAGGCTTATTTTTCCTTTTTTTTCGTAATCAAAAAATAAGGACACATTGAGTCAAAATATCGCGTGACGACACTCCTAAGTACAAATCGTACGTAGGTGTGACGTCACGAGCCCTCTTTCCTAAACTTTAATGCGATTTATCTGAGTACCTACCTATATTTTTTTTAGCAAAAAATACGTGTTCGATATATTTTTATTTTCTACTTGACGGGCTAAGTAGAATTTTGATTTTCATACCCCGTCAGCATGCCTATCGACTCTAAACAAGACATTCACAGGACATAAACGACAATGAATTGTATTTTCATGGAACACTTATAATTTTCCTACCTTCATCATTATTATCATTTCAGCCATAGGACGTGTACATATACAGGATACAGGCCTCCTCAATAGATTTCCACATGGGCCGGATAGAGGCGACCTGCTTCCATTGAGTCCCCGCAACCTTAACCAGGTTGTCCGACCACCTTACGGGTGGCCTACTCACGCTGCGCTTGTCGGTACGCGGTCTCTACTCAAGTACCTTTCTGCCCCGACGGCCATCGGTTCTTCGAAATACCTTTCTTATTTTTTGTGTATATTATTTTTATATGTGAATAAATTACTTTATTGATACAAAGATTTAAGTAGAAAGAAAAATTAATTGCGATCCACTGCAGTCGAACCAGCGTCTACAGAGATGCTCAGCATTTCTGTTCCGCCTCTGTTACAGCATATCTGACCCTGCCTATTCCAGAAAAGGTACAATTTACACAATAAACACAATTACTATATTCCAATCCCTACACCCCACAGGTCATCATCTTATCAATTAAAAATATATATACCTACTCCTCTCACTCTGTGATCTCATTTCATTATTGAAAATCGTGACTGTCGCAAGTGGTCTATTTTTGAAAAGCGCTGATTTGCTTCCATATGATTCTCTAGGTAGTGTTCCACAGTCAAAGATCTACCAAATGCATGAGACAACCATATACAACTTCAGCAGCTCTTGGCAGTGGAAATGCGGCCTACACCCGTCGGGTGGGCCTATCGTAAATTTTACGCATCTATTACTATAAAAAGGAATCGTAAAGAATTGTTGATAAGCGGAAGAGGCATTGATTATGATTTGATTTATAAATAACGACTTAGGTACACTGATAACACAAGGGAAAAGTTTTACGAGTATATCTGGGAAAATTACAATGGGCTTAGTTTTATTTCCAGTGATCGCGAATTTAGTACCTAGTGTTTTCGGTGCAACGATCATGGTAGACTGCCATAGGTGAGGCAAATTACAACCGAAATGATGGAAAATCAAATTTCTTTAGTCTTCAGTTTAATCATAATTACAGTGCACTTATGAATGTCAAAAAGAATGCAGTACTTTTGCAAAACACACGTGGTATTACATAAATTATAAAGTTGTAAAACTGAAATGTCTGTACATTGAAGATATTTAAAAAAAAAAGATTGTATTGGAGTATTTATAGGTACGAAAAATATTATTTTTTGGATTTTTTGTATGTTCGTATGTGTCGTTGTGGCTTCATCAAATCGGCTAAACGATTTCAACTATTTTTGGTACGCAGGTAGCTGGGTTTCTCAAGATGGGTATAGAATACTTTTTATCCGACTAGGCTGAAGAAAAAAGAGGGGTTATGACTTTTTTCCTCCGCCAAAATTTTACAGTTGGCCCTCTTTTTTTTCGATTCGTTAACTCGTGCAGGACGATATCACTGCCAGACATCCCAACCCATGATAGCTATGATGATAGTTTTGTTCCACTGCGGTCGTTCACAGTCGGTAAGTTCGGTAATGTATTTTGGAATTTTATTGTAGAATTTTATACAATTTCGATTAGAGAAAGAACATTTTTTTACTTTTACTAGTCTGTAAAAGTTTCTTTGAGCTTCCCTGTATTTCTGGTCACTTTTGGCTTATCTGTATTCGTTGGGAAATTGTAATTTCTTCCTCACATACAGTATTATTTCAAAATCGTATAACGACGGCAGTGTTAGAATCTGTCCAAAAAATATGAAACTTATAAAACTTAATAAATACTTCCAACGAAAATTGTTTTCTACATGATCGGACATACCGTTTTTAAGTTATTGCCAAAAAACTGCGCTTCTCAGCAAAAGGACTTAAGTGCCGGGGAGATACGCTCTTTTTTGTTAGTGTTATTTTTTCCTATCGTATTTTGTCATTTGTAGTGCGTTTTTTTGCATAAACGACCCTATACTGAGCATGGTCTCACATGCTCTTGGCTGGTTTTTTATATTATCCTGTAAGTATGTCCCACTGCTGAGAAAAGACCTCCCCTCTACGGACCATTTAAACGAGAGGACTGACCATCTCCATACAAAAAGCCGTTCCCCGATATGTACAACGCCATCTATAAGTATAAGGATTATTTTTTACAATTATTCAAGCGTTTGCAAGCGTGACACAGTATTTAAATGTTACGATTTATTTATTATTAGCTATTTTCGAACGAATTGTTACTATACTAAATATGTTTCTTTATTCAATTATGACATTGTTAAATGTTTAGTTTTAAAGCGTCATGTAGTTTTTGCCAGAATATCTCCTTGCGATCGGAACACTATCCAAAATATGGCAACTCTCAGTCCTCTTGTTTCAATGGTCCTTGGTCTAGGTCATCCCGCCATCTCTTTTTACAGTACAATATTTTTTTTAAAATATTTTTTTTCAATGTACAGATATTTTCATTTATACAAATTTATAACAGTATAGAAGCACCCTACAATCAATCTACAGAATCCCGCTTACACTCAAACTTCAAAACAAATTGCTCACTCCGTTCATTCCCCATTCCTCAAACTCGAAACACCTGTCTCTCAAATAGCCGTCATTTGTTTGGAACAATAACAACCCCCATTTTCGGTTCCATTTGTGTCTCAACGTTCAAGAAGTATCTCGTCTGTTCAAAAATCGCTTCGGCATTCTTATTCCAATTGGGATTTTTCGCAACGAATAGAAAATTTGATGATCCCAACTCGGCGGTTGGAAGGGTGCCAAAGTGTCGACCGTATCTGTTTATCTAGGTATCGGTGGATAAAATCGAAGACGGAATGAAGATCGTTATTCCTTTTTCCTTAAGGTCATGAAAGGTCTTTTGTACATACTCATATATAAACTAGAAGAAGCAACTTCGTTCGCGGCAGAGGCAAAAGGCATCACCGGCTTTCTTGTTTTAGAATAGTCATCATAATTTCAGCTCAGGGACGTCCACTGCTGGACAAAGGCCTCCCCCAAGGATCTCCACAACGACCGGTCGTGCGCCGCCATCATCAGATCATCGGTCCATCTTGTTGGGGGGCCTTCTTAGGGCGGTTTCCTAGCTCTGCCTTAGAATATTACGCCAGTAATTTTTTCGACAAGCATTGCTTGATTAATATACATTTTCTTTTTCCAATTTCGTAACATCTTAAGACACTATATTCATGAGTCCAACAAAATGTAGACCCGATAGTAGGTATATGAAATAAGTATCTCAGAAATCTCACAAAACATTTATACGATAATGGACTCAACAAAATCTCATATGTGTCTAAGTTGACAGAAACAATAAGTATTGCTTTAATCGTCCTTGGTAATAAGTAGTCGGTAAGTAAGTAAAATAGTAATGCAGCATTCATAATTATTAGCCTATAAAAGATTCATCTCCTATGTTATACTTATAGAGCAAATATAAGTTTATCAATATGAAGAAAAAAATAACTATTCATATAATTTTTACATTGTTTTGTATGACCTAGACGAAATTTTAAATAAGGTAGCTACACGTGTATGTATGAAACTCGGGTGCAGTGAACATTACACTCTCGGCTTTATACAACTCTCGTCTTCGACTCGGGCTGCAAAATATAGCCTCAAGTTTGCCTCAAGTGAATTACCAACGTACCACAGTCGTAGCATAAAATAATAGATTTTAGTAAATTCGTTCCTTGGCGGGTTGAAAATATACATTCTTTTTTGGAAATTTTATGGGCGTTATGACTTATGTTTGTATGTCTGTTTTCCAAAAGTGGGACACTAGAATATGGGAACTAATCATTTGAATATGGAATAGTACCATAATTTTTTTGGAGGCCACTGAATCGAAAAATATATTTTTTGGAATTTTTGTATGTTTGTATGTGTCGTTGTGGCTTCACACGCCAAATCAGCTAAATAGATTTAAAAAATTTGGCACGCGGGTAACTGGGTATCCACAAATGGTTACAGGATAGTTTTTACAGCAACTACTGACAAAAAAAAGGGTTCTCGCTCCTCCGCGAACGAAGTCATCTAGTTACAGTATAAATTTGCAACGTCCCATGAGAAAATATGTGATTATAAACTTAAGACTAAATAATAAATATAAATACTTTGCCGCACCGCATCAACATCTGAACACGTTTTAACTAAATCCGAGCGCCATCTAGAGAAATTTCTACTAACTATAAAACATTGCCATCTGGCGGACATTAGAAAAACCAAATCGCTTCAAGTAAACGACGCTCGCAATACGCAACAGTTCTGATCTTAGTTTGTTATCGTACTTTGTAGTTTTAGAAAAACAGTACAGATGGCGCTTATAAGATACTAACAGTCCATGATAATTGTAAGTAATGATTATTATGCATAGATGGCGTTACATATCGGGGGAACTTCTTTTTGTATGGTTTGACAGTCCTTTTGTGTAATTGGTCATTGTTTACACGGACGAATTGTTTCTACGGTCAACCAAAACTTGGGTCTATCACTTTGAACCTTAAATACTCGGGTCAATAAACTTCTTTCTTTACTCGTTGCTATGGTTACGTCTTTCACTCTTTAAAACTAAGATTTTTAGGTTCAATTTCACCAACGTAGTTGGTATTACATAAGTAAGTCTTATTCCCATATAAGTCATTAATTACTCGCGAGTAAACTAATTTTACGTTTCACCAATATTTCACCAATATTTCACTTACCTAGGCATTTGTACGGAGCGTTTTTAGGAAAGTCCAAAAATGCGATTTTAACATTGTTGTATCTTGGTGAGTTTCTATGACATTGAAGTGGTTTTTCACCAGTATTATTGAAAGGTCTTTTTAAAACATACTACAGAAAAAAGTGTTCATCATCCCTATTCATTCGTTCAACGTTACCGAATAACTATATGCGAGTGGAAGTTATTCGTAGACTAGCGTGATGAAACGAAATTAACCATCAAGTCAATTGTTAGACTAAAGTTATATTGGGATAGTCACTCACGTGTGAATTAAATGTTCGTGAAATAAGCCCTAGAGAATGTAGTTAACGGCAACATTAATATTATTTTATAGCCTACTAGAATGCGCCCGCAACTTCGTTCGCGGAGGAGAAAAAGATAAAACCCCTGTTTTTTTTCTTCAGCGTAGTCGAGTGAAAAGTATCCTATAACCATTTGGAGATACCCAGCTACCTGTATACCAAAAATAGTTGAAATCTGTTCAGCCGATTTGGTGTGATGAAGCTACAACGACGCATACAAACATACAAAAAGTCCAAAAATAATATTTTGAATTCAGTGACCTCCAAATACTAGTCCATTACACTATTTTTTTAAATACCTTCAATGTACATACATTTAATTTTTGCAACTTTATAATAGTATAGAGATGTAGTCACATTTTTCAAAAATATTTGTTTTTTCCTAAGTAACTTTCTCATTACTGTGTCTCCTGTGTTTTAGTTACCGGACAAAGTAAGAACAAGAAACAGTTGAGTTTTTGACTTCAAAAAGTGTTAAACCAATGTTTTCCCTGTTCATGTAATGCAGTTATCAGTGCCATATAGGTCCAGCAGGTAGGTCAATCGGGCAATATCCGGTACAGGGTTGATTTCCGCCCGGCGCCGGGTCGGGCTAAGTATATTGCTCAGTGCATACTACCCACAGCTTTGCTCATGTCACCTCACGTTATGAATGGAGGATTTGTGTGTGTTTTAATCCATGATCTGACGTGGAGGAACCAGTAATATACATGGAACCAGTAGTGTACAAAGTTCTATGTAAAAGTGAAAATTGAGAAAATCGGCCAAAAGCATGTCGGACCATGCTCCGTGTAAGGTTCCGTATCCGATATTACCAATAAATGCACTACAGGTGAAAAATTACATTTTGGAGGCACTTACGTCCGTTTGTTGAGAAGCGCAGTTTTTCGGAAATAACTCAAAAGCGAAATATCCGATCATGTTGAAAATAATTTTCGTTGAGATTATTTATTAATTATTAAGCTTTATCTTTGTAATTTTTTTCTTTCGTTTGAACATACGGTTTGGAGGGTCGGAAAAGTAGCATAACTGGCGTTCCTTTGTCTATTGAACCGTGTGTCCAAAAGGTATAAAAAAATAGTGTCAGCTAATACTTTCAGCAAACTTTTTTTTTAACATTATCGGATATACCGTTTTTGAGTTTATGCTGAAAAATTGCGCTTCTCAACAAAAGGACGCAAGTGTTATGAAGATGCGCTCTTCTGCTGGTTCACTTTTTCGCACTTTATTTTTTTCATCTGTAGTGAGTTTCTTTGAGTAACCCTACACTGCGTATGGTCCGACATGCTTTGGTAGGTTTTTAGGTACATAAACAAAGTCGGGACCCTAAATCTCAGTCATTATTCAAAAAAAACTGTTTTGGAACGGTCAAATCACTTTTAAAATCGAATCAAAATTTCAATATCTTATTCTCAACGGATTCCGTTGTAAGTACGCTGACTTTCAGCCTTTCCTGTCAGCAACCACTTGTAGAATCGTCGCGCGTCACGTTTCGCGGACGTGAGTGCTCCAATAGATACGGTTTACTGTAATAGAATAGAACAGAAAAAAATATTGTTCAATGTGTATACAGAGGATGTTAACATAATATGATTCGTATCAACAGGTGCCCTTTGCGAGCATACAATAATAATAATGGGTACCCCTTATCTTGCACAATCTCTATTGTCCAAAATACATTTCGCATAACCGTTTTCGCAAAATAATTTTTAGCCGAATGATACTATCGCATAATTATATACCTACTTACCACAATTGTTATGTCGCATAGTATTCATTTGGCACAATTTTGAATAGCAGAATACTAATATCGCCAACTTTTATTTCACAGAATTTTATGTAGCACAATATAAGTTCCGCCGAATTTATTTCGGCATAATTGTACCATAGCATACCCACAGAACCGAATCGCTGCCAGAAAATTAGGTTAGGTTAGGTTGAAACTGCGTCCCTCACAGAAACGAAGGTAAGAGAGGTAAGTAAGGCAGGTCTGACTTGGCTTAGGTTAGGTACGACGACGAGCGAAGCGAGGAGGAGTGTTAGGTTGAACTTCGACCCTAACGAGCGAGCGAAGCGAGCGAGCCGCGCAGGTCCGACTTGGCTTACGATTCCTAACATTACCAATTTCACCTTAAGGCAGATCCGACTTGGCTTAGGTTAGGTACGACGACGAGCGAAGCGAGGAGGAGTGTTAGGTTGAACTGCGACCCTAACGAGCGAGCGAAGCGAGCGAGCCGCGCAGGTCCGACTTGGCTTACGATTCCTAACATTACCAATTTCACCTTAAGGCAGATCCGACTTGGCTTAGGTTAGGTACGACGACGAGCGAAGCGAGTAGGAGTGTTAGGTTGAACTGCGACCCTAACGAGCGAGCGAAGCGAGCGAGCCGGGCAGGTTCGACTTGGTTTACGAACTTGACTGCGTGCCTCACAGAAACGAATCGCTGCCAGAAAACTAGGTTAGGTTAGGTTAAACTTGCGTGCCTCACAGAAACGAATCGCTGCCAGAAAACTAGGTTAGGTTAGGTTGAAACTGCGTCCCCCACAAAACCGAAACGCTACCAGAAAACTGATGGAGTAGGACAGTTAAAAAAACACAGAACTAGTCATTTTTATTTTATATAAGTATAAGACATGCAAAATAGTAAAGAAAAAGGATTATTCCTTAAATAACTATGCTAATCTTAAATTAGCACCTATAGCCTTCAAAAATCCATTGTATGTATAATCAGCTTGATTATTTAGGATGACATTAATGCGAAGCGTTTTATCTAATACCTTCTTCTTTTTCGCAAGTGGAGGAGCACCAATGCTCAATTTCTCTATTTCCATCAAGGAAATATTTAATAAGGAATATTATGCCATATAAATTTCGGCGACACAATTATTCGACCATAGGAGTATTGTTCTAATCGACATTATGCCAATGTACTATTCTGCCAAAGAAACATGTGCGAAGTGATACTTTGCCAAGAAATTTAGGCAAAAAGCAATTGTGCGAAATGATGATTGTGCCAATGGTTGCTATGCGAAACGAAAATATGTCAATAAATTTTGTGCAACACATTAGTAACCCAATAATAATATGTACTAACGCAGGGCAATAGGTAAAACCTTACATCGAAGTTTTCACATAGTATCTGTTTATGATTTACCAGACGTTGAAAACAGATCACAGCAGAGAATGCATGATTTCAGATAGAGTTTTTTGACAAACAAACTTAACCATGACCCTACTGTGCTGTGCTGGGTAGCTAATTGTTTAAATAATAGGGTACTTATTTCCTCTGAACTTCTCAAAAGAGCTCGCTTTGTGACCTCGCGTCACCCATCTCCACGCAGTTTACCAGCTTCGCTTCACATCCTCGCAAGGCTCAAATTCCTGTCACATCTTTGGTGGAAATGTTCAAAGCTTCGCTACGCATTCTCCTACCATTCCGCTTCCCTGAACTCGTAAGCATGATCTCATATGTTGAATTTATACAAAAATGCAGTTACGCAGACAAAAAGTCGGTACAAATCAAGAACCACTGACCCTGTACCTTAGTTGGTACAGTTACCAGCATTAATATCTGCCATAACAGAGCGGGTGAAAATATCTGACGCGTCCTATCGGCCCTAGAAATAGAGTCGTGTCAGATATTAATGCTGGTGAGTCTTATTTCTTTTTATATCGATCTTTGTATTAATAAGAATCATCTAATTTTTTGCATAGTAATTCCCAACCGGCCTTCAATATGAATTGGACGACCCTGACCAACACATTCTCATTCAGCTGCCACGCCAGGGTTGTTAATTATTTATCGGCCAGGTGCAATAAAAATAGGTCACGAGCACAACCAAACATAAATGTTTATAATTACACTTGAAATTGGGCAGATTCGAATGCAGTGTGTAGTGATAAATATTTACTATCGCTGAAGTAAAAAAGAGAGTTATGATTTTTTTCTTCTCCGCTGACGAAGTTGCAGTCACTTTCTCTAGCTTATATTATAAATCTCTCGTTGAATAAGTATTGATTGAAACAAAAATTACTTATTAAAAGTAAAATGGACCGAAGTCGTGTTTTTCAAGCTCGATTAGCACATGTATGATGCAGGCCGGCTGTCGGCAGCCTTATCGATCCTGGTGTAGCGGGAAACCCAATGTCCTGGGTTTCCCGCTACACCAGGATCGATAAGGCTGCCGACAGCGGCCTGCATCATACATGTGCTAATTGCATGGCAGTTCACGTCTTGTGAACTTGTTCAAGTTAAAATTACAATAATATAGTACGAAAAACCAGTGACCATGCATCAAAATAAGTAATCAGTGCACTGATATTAACTTCCGATACAATTAGAAAAATACAGATATTTTTCAAACGGGTGAACCGATTTTCTTAAAACTTAGCTATGAACACTCTCGATGATACTTCACCTTTCGAACACAAAAACTAAATCAATATCGGACCATCTATTCAAGCGCTAAGATGATACAGACAATGACACAGACACACACGTCAAACTTTATAGCTCCCATCTTTTTACAAACTTTTAGGTATTTCCAGGTCTAGCCCGTCACAGATTGAGCGATAATAATATATTAATATACCGAAAGATATCTTAGAGTATAGCTAAGCCCCTCACACGACAAAGATACCAAAATATATATTTCTGCCGCCATTATGCTCGCAGACGTAGCCGGCGAAGCAAGAGGACGTATATACAGGCTGTTTGTGAAACATTACTTGTTGAATAGTTTGTCAGAGGGCGATTATGATGCCGGATTTGATTTGCATCTTACTTTATCAGTATAACTAAAATCCTTCTGGACTCAAGAGCACACAAAAAAACGAGAGAACGAGGAAAATTCAACTTATACAATGATCTGTCTTTTATACAATTCAGTTAGTATTTTAGAAAATCAAGAACAATGTTTAATGCACTTCACAATCTGATCAACCTGGTTTTTGAACTGAATTACTTTGTCACAAATTCTTGCTAAATTGGTATTTTCGTATACTATATAAAGAGATTAAGTCTAAACTTGCTTATTATAACCTCTTGGTTGTGTTCGCCGAAATGCATGATGTATGATGAACATTATAAATTCTGCTCACAATTCATTCAAAAAGAGCGACCTGTAAATCATCTTCCAATTAATTATAATTTGGGACAGTGATTATTATTTGATAGGAGTTCAAAATTAGCGATGTGGCGATTGAATGTACTTTTTTTTCTCGTTACAAAAATGGGCCACCCTATTGTCATTGTCCACCGTCCAGCTCCATCTTCAGAGCCTGGATATCATATAGGACTAGAGAGCTTGCTAAGACAGACGAAATAATCCGAAATATTATTATTGTGTTTATCTTGTTTAGGTACTTTAGGAGTTCATATCCTCAATGTCACCGTCTACCTTCGGACTCCATCATCAGACCAGCTCCTTGGTACCATATTGTTGCATTGTCATCGAAGATAAATAAATTTGAGCCCAATTGCAATATATATATTATCGCTGCACAGAGTCCCGTCAAATAGTAGGCAAAATATATCGTAAGATACCTTAATATAAGATATCTTAATATATATTCTCGCTCCGTCTGTGACGGGCTTCGCCTAACTTACTTTGTTCCTGAGGTATGGGAGCGGTACGGGAGGGGTGACGTGACATGACGTGTCCTGTCTTGCTAGACACATATACGTCACTTATCACCCCTCCCGTACTGCTCCCAGACCTCAGGAAAAGACAGAGTTAAGTATGCGTTAGGCCTACAACTTGCAATGTATGTTTGTTCGGGTGGAATCATGCAAGTTAAATGTGATCTGCTTACCGGTTTCCAATTGAGCTACAATTTGACATACTTATGTAAGTTCGGTGTCAATTCAATAGTATGATACCATCGAGCTGACCTGATGATGGAGCTGGAAGATAGTGTATGAACTCTGTAAGAAAACAGTGCAATCCTACCGAGTTTGGGCTCTTTAAAATTGTCTCAGTGAGTAGTTGATGGATGTTCAAAGAAAAGTACAATCGGCAATAAAAGCTTGTCAGAAAAAAACAATTTAGAGGTTAAAATTAAGACTTGTTACCTACTAACTAAAAGTAAAATTTCCCGATCGTATGTTCTTCACGCTATTGATGTTTCCCGCCGCGTCCTAATCGATAAAGCTGCCGACCTTCATCACGTATGTACTAATTGCATGGCAGTTCACTTCTTGTGTACTTGTTATCAAGTTGAATTGCCTATGACTAAAAAAATTAAATCAAAATCGGTTCATCCGTTCAGGCGCTGCGATGCCACAGACAGACATACAGATACGCCAGTCAAAGTTGTAAGACCCGTCTTTTTAGGGTTCCGTACCAAAAAGGTACAAAAGGAACCCTTATGGAGCGACTCTGTCTGTCTGTCCGACTATTAAAGCACCATATCTCAAAAACTACTTATGCTAACTATTTGAAATTTGGAATATTTATAAACATGGTTAGCCCACATGTATTACCACAGGAAATATTTAACAATATATTTTTATTTTCGAAAAAACGACGAATATGAGGGGGGAAATTAAAAGTATTATATAGCCTGTATGTACATTTTTGAATTCTTTTTTTACTTTTTATTGTGATTAGTTTTTGTTTTATGGAGGAAAATGTTAAAAAAACACCATTCCCCCACAATATCTCCGAAGTTTAGCAATGGTAAATTTTGAAATTTTTACAGATTGTATTAATAAACATAAATATTACACGAAAATTATAGCCATGACTCTAACTAGCCATTTTTGTTAATTGCTTAAATCTATTTGAACAACCCGGTTGCGTTAAATTTTTACCTGATTTGTATACAATAATGCTATAGATATCAGGTGGAAACTTAACTCAACCGGTACCGGGTAATAAAGATAGGGTAAGTAAAAATTTGTACGGAACCTTCGGTGCGCGAGTCCGACTCGCACTTGGCCGGTTTTTGTTCGTTATTAAATGATAACTTTGTGAATACGATATTATAGTAGAACTAGAAGGCGCCCGCAACTTCCTTCGCTCAGGAGAAAAAGTCATAACCCCTCTTTTTTTCGACAGCGTAGTCGGGTAAAAAGTATCCTCTAACCATTTACGGATACCCAGCTACCCATGTACCAAAAATAATTGAATTTTTGTTTAGCCGATTTAGCGTGAAGAAGCCACAACACGACATATACAAAAATAAAAAATAAAAATATTTCGATTCAGTGACTTCTAAATAGTCTGCTTCAATCTTTTGTTTTTATAATATCTTTAATGTACAGAAATTTCATTTTACAACTTTATAAAAGTATATTGTTTGTTCCTGCGTCTTGGATGTTTTCTATGTATGTATTTAAGTATTATAATTTATGTATATATTATGTATATCGTTGCCTGATGGTACCCATAGTACAAGCTTTGCTTAGTTTATATTCATTTATTTATACATAAGTGCGGCTTGTCAGTGCCCCCAGATTTATCAACCAAGTCGAATTGACAACTGCAATCTCCTTAAATCCGAAACAAGTCGCGCATCTCGCCGAGCCGAATCGAAAGCTAATCAAGGCTCAGCGGGCGACAGAATTGCCGATCTATTTGCACCCGACCACCTGACCGCTCGACCTTGGCGGCGGCGCCCGTGACCTGACTATTTTTAATGCACCTGCCCGAGGTCTTCAATTAATAATTAAGTTAGCAACCCTGGCGGGACAGTCGAATCACGAAGGCCTGTTTAGACAATTAAGGTTGCCAAATTTATTAAAAGGGGTGTTGAGAATTCGGTGTGAAAAACAAAATGGTAGAATCAACATCAAACCACATCTATACTATACATCTATCATTAGTGCTCTAAAATGCGTTCAGAAACCGTAGGAAAAAATTATTACAACCAATTTTACTATGAGAACTTTCTTGTCTGTGGTAGAAGGTAAAATCTGTACTTTAATGTTATTTCAGTTTACATCTTTGTAAGGTTATGAGTTTACATTTGGAACAGCTGTCAAAATTTAAGTGAATCTCTATTCTAGTACTTCAATTCAGTATGTTTTTTAATATAAACCGCACATTTGATCTCGAGTGATATGAGAATAAGGACTTCATTCTATTGTTTATGATTTAAAAAAAACATTAGTTTTGACGGAGGATCGAATTGCCGCCATTAATGTTGTCATTTGTTTGTTGGTTTTTTGCTGTTACGAAAGTAGAATTGTAAAAGGTTGTTTGTTGTTACATTTAAGTTGAAAATATTATTTGTAGTGACTCCGAGAATTATATGAACACTCCGCCGGATAATAACTTGCTGTCAGAAAAATCGATAGCCAATCTTAGTTTGCCAACTACAAAAAAAGTACAAAGATTTTTTGCATTGGAACCCACGACTTCGATGTGAATAAATAATTTGTTGAAATTTATTTTTTATTACATTATTTTAATATCTATAGTCATTTGATATTTTACAGAAAGCACTTGTGAAAATGCAGGTCATTTCCCTACGGCTACTTCTGAACTCATCTTAGAGTACTTATGATATGTGTGTAGATAAAGTAGTGTATGCATCTGTACCTAATTAGGCCTTAAAACACTCGTATGATCCTATTATGAAACTCGCTAATGCTCGTTTCATAAAACCAGGCTCGTATTTTACTCCAGGCTCGTGCCTCTCATTATTTATCAGTCGCATAAACTACTATGCTATGTGTCGTTGTGGCTTCATCACGCTAAATCGGCTAAACGATTTTAACTATTTTTGGTACACGGGTAGCTGGGTATCTCTAGATTGTTATAGAATACTTTTTACTCCACTCTGCTAAAGAAACAAAAAGTTGTTATGACTTTTTCTCCTCCGCGAACGAAGTTGCGGACGCCTTCTAGTTGTAGGTATATGCAATTTCAAAGCATAGAATTGCTCACTATACAGGTTGATCAATCCAAATGGGTCAGTAGAGAGGAATCAGAAACTAAAGAGATAGCGAAATCTGTTCTTAAGAACCATTTGAACATTTACATAAATAAAATAAGTATCTTATTTTTGGGTTATTCTTTCAATTACTTAAACAATATTCCATTAAAAATGCGTTCCTTGTGACTTATGATTCGCAGGATCAATAATAACAGCTAAAATACTTGCAAAATTTAAAACATTGTTTACAGAGATTTAGAACAGGTTCGATTTCTAGTTATGTATGAGTTAAAACAGACTGAAAAGTATATTATTATTAAATGTAAAATTGACGCCATGGTTCCTAACAATGGATGTCGCTATCTCTCATAGTTTCTGACTTCTCTATACTGACCCATTTGGATCGATCACCCTGTATATACCCATCATTTGCAAGAAAATTTGATCATACATTTTTATGTATATAATGTATTTTTACGTAATTTTTATTATTTATGATCTATATACTGTCACTTCGGGGTCATAAACATAGCTTTATGCAGTAGACCGTGCGCGTAGAGATTAACACATTCACTGCCAAGAACACGCCTAGCGAGCGCTCTGTACGTAGACGCGTAGCCGATACTCGTATCATGCGTTTCCCCGCATGTTGAGGAAATTGCGTAAGCTACGAAAAACCGGGCAGTGAAAGTGTTCATAAAATGTCCAGACTACATTAATATCCCAATTTATTAAGCCTGATTCTCAGAAGGTTGACAAATTACAAAATGAAGGACACGGAAATGGGACGCAAGTGTAATCGGACAGCAAATCGCTGGCCCAATATTACAGGGTTCTATGTTTCTGTTTCTGTTTTTACTTTAGAGAATTGAAGTTTGAACATTGTCACAGTGACATAGAGTCTAATTTTAAGTGTCCTGAAAATGTAACAGAACCCTGTTATATTGGCCCAGTGAAATGTTAATGTTGGATGTTACTCTATGTGCGACTCAATTGCGACTGTTGTACTGCCTTCCTCGACCCAGCGTTGTCTATACCACAGACTATAGTCTCTATTAGTACTAATATAGTATACTTTACTATAACAGACGCACAATGTCAACGAACAAAATTGAACGTCAATAACTCTGGCTATACAACTGGCTATTATTTTTTTCCCGGTTCTCCACCAGATATAGTTGTAATTTGTGGTGTACCAAAAATAGTTGAAATTTGTTTTGCCGATTTGGCGTGATGAAGCCACAACGAAACATTCAAACATAAAAAAAAACAATTCAGTGACCTCCAAATAGTCCGTTACTACCATTTAATTTAAATATCTTCTATGTAAGACATTTAATTGTTACAACATTATAATATTAGTATAGATATATTTTTTACAAATTTTGATCAGGTGACATCCCTATTGTACGAGTTAAGCAAGTTAAATGAAAGCTTGTAAAAACTACGTCGCTGGTTCGCTTACAGCACGGGTCGGAAAATTCTTTTTTACTTTTTCCTAAGCTGGCCATATTGGATGAGCTCGTAATTAAATTGTATGAGAATAATGAGATTCTCCTAGACGCGATGGCACTTTTAAATGCTTTTGTGGCCCTTTGTCTGAAAATCTGTGCTTTTACCGGATTAAAAAGTAATTATAATTACTACAGACATGGTCTATCAAAGGCTTTATATATGGACAGACCGGTCCCACATGTAAGCCAGTAGGAATTTTTGATATTTTTCTGTAAATATCAATGTGTGGCACATATTTCGACTTTTCGTCATTTCTTCTAAAAACACCTAAAGGTTTGTGATTTTTGTAAATAATTTTCGTAAAGTGTATATTTTTGGAAATAATCGCTCCGAAAGTTGCATTAAACCGTGCCCCCCGTCCCCACCCTTGATCTCTTAAACCGTGTCTAAAAAAATTAATAAAGATTACAAAGGTAGCGATTAATAAATAGTTTCAACGAAAATTATTTTCAGCGTGATCGTTAGGTATATACCGTTTCTGAGTTATTGCCGTAAAACTGCGCTTTTCAGCAAAAGTATGTAAGTTGCGTGAAGATACGCACTTTTGCTAGTACAATTTTTCATATTGTATATTTTCCATCAGTAGTGCATTTCTGTACAGTAACGAATACGTAACCTTACTTTTGAGCATGGTCCGACATGCTCTTGGCCGGAATTTACTTTTATGGTACGGAAACCTAAAACTGATACCAGCCCCATACCAATTCTATAAAATTACCGTTTCAAGCTCTCAAAAACTACTTAAAAGAGTCTCTAATGGCAAAGGCATATTATAGGGTAGAGAATTATTTAACAGACAACTCATATTTTCAACTTAAATGTAAATTACAGACAACTTTTCACAATTTTACTTTTCAATCCTCCCTTCTTTGCAATTCGATCCTCCGTCAAAACGAATGGTTTTTTTTTTAATTATAATACAAACTGAATTGACGTTTTGTATCTATAACTGTTTTAATATCTATGGATACTAGAATAGAGATCCACTTGAGTTTTGACAGCTGTTCCAAATTTGAACTCATAACGTTACAGAAATTTGTACTGGAATAACATTAAAGTAAAGATTCTACCTACTACCACTGACAAGAAAGTTCTCATAGTAAAATTGATTGTAATAATGCTGGCCATTTCCTACGGTTTCTGAACGCATTCTAGAGCACTAATGATATGTGGGTAGATAAAGATCATTATTTCATTATTATGCATTCGAATCAAAATCGAATATAACACGACACAGTTACCCAACATAAGTAATTGCCAGCTTGACCGTGATATCACAAAGGATTATTCAATTTTCATGATACAATTTTCTCGTAATGGGCATCACTTAATCATTAGGTATTGACGCGTCGAGGGCGCGTGCCCATTAGAAATGATAGTGAACTTTGAACATACCAAATATTTATACCAGCCGGCTGGTCTGTAATTGGTGTAATGCATTTTATTATTACACCATATTGAATAAGTCGACAATCGATCCTGTTTGTAGTAGGCATCAAATTTCTATATGGGACTAACTACTAGACATTCGTACTGAGCGCGGATAATGATTCGTACTAAATAGCTACTTAGGTGTGACGTCATCCCTAAACTACTGGGTCACTGTGTTTAAGTATATGGTTGCCATACAAATAGTGTTTTATTAAATTACTAGAATGTGTCTCGCAAATCCAATATTTTTTGATTTTTTGTATGTTTGTATATGTCGGCTTCATCATGCCAAATCGGCTAAACGGATTTCAACTATTTTTTGTACACGGGTAGCGGTGTATCTCCAGGTGGTTATAGGATACTCTTTACCCGACTACGCTGAAGAAAAAAAGAGGGGTTATGACTTTTTCTCCTCCGCGAACGAAGTTGCGGGCGCCTTCTAGTCTATGTAGGTAATATAAAAATATCTTTTATCTTTTTCAAATGAATGAAAAAATACCCAGATAAAACTTATTCAAGTTTTTCTCTGGTTATTTTTTTTATTTGGCCTATTATTCAAACTTGAATAACTTTCAAATACCAAACCCACGTTCTTCAACCAAGACACTCATTAGCAGGTTTTTGAACCAGAGCATCAAAAAATCTCGGGAAAATTTAAATAAGGCTCATTGTTCCACGTGGTATTGTGGTCTCACCATTGAGTCTTTTGTCTACGACTGAAAACGTCAAGTACTGAAATAGACTCTAAATTAACAGACACCTTCATTTGTTTTCAATTACAAGTCTTAATTGGTCCGATTATTTGAATTTTATTTGTTTACGTGAAATTTCGGTCGGAAATACTAAGAGGGCGTCCATGAAATTCTGGAGCCGTTTAAGAGCGGAATTGGTTTTAATTTAATATTATTTTTGGGAGAGGGAGCTCTTGAAATATATCACGTAAAAACAGTGAAATATGCATGTTTCGTCATTAAAATATGGCAAAATCTTACACGATAATATTTATCGTGGTTTTGGGAATATATACTAGTTGAGCAAATTCTGTTTTTATTTTGGATTAAATACAACGCATTTAAACAAACAACATACATTTTGGAAAATCTCACTTGAGATTGGAGGACGAATGCCTCAAGGTTGAGATTAATCTCACCAGGGGAATCTTAATGGAAGCCTCTCAGCAAAATTCCTCATGTTAAGTCTTTGCGAAATTAATGAGGGTGATTTTTCCAGTGATTTTATGCACAAAAGGGTAGATATTTGCATTAATTTTCCTTAAAGCCTTTCGGGTAGATCACCATTAATTTCAATCGGAAGTATTTTATCTAACAACCAATGTTGCTGTTTGCTACTTTAAGAAGCTTCATGTATTTTATCAGACTCGGCATCCAATAAAATACATAGATATTAAGAAATGTTACTAGCTATTACCGGAAATCGCAGATTCTGTGACGGACTCTTCGCTACTATAATATGTAAATAGACGTTGAAACAATAATATTCGAAATAAAAATACAAGTACCAAACATTATATCAAACATTTTGTATGAAACGAAATTTTATGAAAATTCTGTCTACGACACAAGGGAACACCTGTGTAACACATGTTGACATAGATGGCGCTAAGGTTTCTTAAATGAAAGTTGTTGTTTCGGAGGTCCAAGTGGATGGATAAATTCAAGGCGTATGCACAGTGCTCGCTAGTGGAGAGGTTGAAACGTTGAACGCGTAATCCAAAGGTACCAGGTTCGATTCCTGGTGTGACCACGAGCGAGAACAATCGTGTTCTTTTTTGAGCTTTCACATAAAATACTATTACTTACTAATAACAGAAATGTGTACCGTCTTAAACTTTTGATATCAGTAATGGAACGAGAAAAAGCACGAATACCTACATAAAAAGAAGCGTTTACCATAAACACACCGTCAATTTTAAAGAAAATATTTTTCCATCTGAAAACTGCGCGCGCCATTGTGGACAGCTCTATAGAGACGCAGGAAGCTTGACAAATGGCCGCTATTGAAGCCAAGGGGATATCGGTGATGTTTGGTCGCTTAAAAGCAGCTGATATGGAGTATTTTTTGAACTGCAACAGTTAGAATAATGTTCCACTTTTATTTTTTCAAGAAATATTAATTTTTGCAGGAGTTTCATATCCCAGCTCATGTCTTTTCCAAAACTAAAGACTTTTCCGAATATGCTTATAAATACAAAGGTCTAAATTATTTAAAAAATCCAAGACTGACTAGATTTTTGAGTCAGTTGTCTTTTGCCTTGCCAGGGCGCAAGCTCTGCCAACTGAGCTACAGTGTCCAGTCAGCTTGTCTTAGAATTTTGGCACAATTCACATGTAACCGAAGCAGATTTTTCCTGCAAAAATCAACGTGTGCCACTTATTTATTTTACGTAATGGTCACACGTTCTTAAGGTAGGTATCGTAGGTATCAAAGCATTTTTTTTAATTTAATTTATATTCGGAAATAATCGTTCCGAAAATAGGATAAATAAACTGTGTCCCCTCCCCCTTCTATATCCTAAACCGTATGTCTAATTAATAAGAAAAAAATTACAAAGGTAACACATAATAAACACTTTCCAAGAAAACTATTTTCAACATGATCGGATATATCGCTTGAGTTATTGCCGACAAAACTGCGCTTCTCAGCAAAAAGACGTAAGCAACTGGTAATGTTGCAGTTGAGAAGTAACATTAAATAAAGATCATGACCGGATTAAAAAAGTTTACCACCCTTTACCATTTTAAGAAAATAACGGTATTTTACCGATCCCAAATTGTTGCCTTCGAGAATAGTTGACCTATATGATGTAAAGAATTTGGTTGGATTTTTCGACATTTCTTCATGACAGATAAAGGCTAGCATATTTTACTATGGGTTATTGTTCAACTGTAATGTAGTGTCACTAATTGGGGGCAGCAGAGAACTCGTATAATTTAGTTTGCGTTTTGTTCGAGTTCAAAGGGCATTCGGTTGTTCTACTCGTTAAATATTTTCAGTCTATTTGCATTTGATAAAACAAACTTTTTATTATTTCTGCTTTCGACCAGTTCGCATGGTTATTTTATTTTGATAGATCCTCACGCTTGAAATACACGGGTAAATAAGCTACTAGCGCACAAACTTAGAGCATTCAACTTGGAGATGTCATACGAATACATTCCCCTCTGCCAATGTAATCGCAGAATCTCTGGTTAGTCTATACAGTAAATTGCCAGTATGTGGGTGTTTTGTTTTTGTTAGTAGGTGATTTGTTTTATTAGTGTGCGTATGTAGAAATTGGAATATTTAAGTAGTGTGCTGTACTTGTTCACCTCACCCGCCGCTAAAAATGCATGAAACATTTGCTTGGTAATTAAACGACTTGTGATCTCCATTAGTTAAATGCTCGAAGCGCATAAAAGCAACTCAGCATTATTCCGTAATAACGCAATGGACATGACAGTGACAATTTACATACAACAAGATTCCATCACATTTAGGTGATCTCCCGCAAAAAAGTTTCCTAATGCTCTGCTAAAGCAAAATTAGTACTCGGTACAAGAATTTCTGGCTCATACCTCTGGCTCATGTTATAGTTTTAGGTATGACACATAACAGTTAGATAAATCAGTCGTGCTCGGCAGTGGGACGTATATGGCCGATGATGATGATGATGATGACGTGATACTAGTCTAGGGGTCAGATTATAAAGGCGATGTGTCCTGTACCGCTCTGCACAGCGCTGATACCATATTTCTAAATACGATGGTTGATTGTAAAAGTACGTATTGTAAAAACACGTTAACTTGTCAAATCATCGCATATAGCTGAGCTATGGCCATTAGTTTTCAAAATCCATCGTGAAAAAGTCATAACTTATCTAATCGAATAGTGTGAAGGAAACAGCATTACACCGCAGTAACCCCATCGGTAGGCGCCATTTCCGTCATGGCGGCCATCCATCTTAATGTCAGACACCGTTTGAGTCGAACTCCGAATAGCTTTGAGTGGTGAAACGTATGTTAACGTCCTGTTTGCACCTAACAATAATAAGGAACAATATTTTTTCACAGAAGACTGTATTTTATATTCTTTCCCGATATTATACGTTATCTAAACTCAGAATAACAACAAAGTTTTACTTCTTGTAGAATCTGAGTACAATAAAAGTATTTTGGGAGGGACCGTAAGTTAAAAAACCTGATTGTGGTTGGGAACATTGAAGGCAAAAGATCGTGCGGTCGTTCACCAACGAGATGGATCGATCAACTGAAAGACTCGTCGTCCTCCAAATTCTACACGGTTGCGATAGTCTCGCTAGACAGAAACCGGTGGAGGCAGATCATCCACTCCAGGTGCAACCCTGATGCTGACCACGATTCTCATACATGAGGGAGCGACCACAGAGATGAGAGACCGGGGCTTCAATTAACAGAGGTATTTATTAACAAGTGAATTTTTAAGAAACTATAAATAGCACATCATCCAGTGTCCATGTGTCAGTGCTGGTATAGGTTAAGATTTGTTAGTCCCACTCAGTTCGCCGGTGTGGGTGCGAGACATGTGATGTGGGTCTATTTTGACATTTGTCACACTTTACATTTTTTTTTATATAGGAAGTGAATTTTTGTTTTTGCATTAATATTTATTGTTTGGCAGCAGCGTCTTTATTTGTCATTAATCTATACCTACTCGGTATTATAAATAAAGTTGTAAAAATGAAATGTTTGTACATTGAAGATATTTTCAAAAAAATGATCGTTACGGACTATTCGGACGTCACTAAATCAAAAAAATAACAGCAGAAGCAGCTGTTAATAAATAAATACATTTATGTTATTTTATAGAGATCTTTTCTTTGGGTTTTTATTTCCTTATATTTCAACCGATAAAACATTGTAAGTAGTTGTCTAAGCTAAATGTACATCATAAAAAAAAATATCATTGTTATTTTGTGATTTTTATAATTATAGAGGAAAATATCAAGACACAAAATTGTTACCCTCTTTTGATGCTCCTTACCCGATCGCGGGGTAAGTATTAACTTGACTTTTCACATAAAAAACGACTTTCTGAAAAATTACTTGTTAATTTACATCCAATGATTTGATTATTCAATTGTTATGGACATCATATAACGTAGAAAATCATATCAAAATATGTGAATGTTTTGGACCAACAACGGAAAATATTAATTTTGTTAATTCAGGTCCGTCTCCCCTATCGGTTTTTTTTAATGCACACCTTTGAGAAACTTTATGTTCCCAATTTTCATCCTTTTTATCACTATAGGTTGCATATTGAAGGTGCCAACTGGAACATTTAGCTTACTATTATTATATATCTTTATTTAAGTGCTGGCAACACAGACTTCTTTACAATAAAAACCAACATTTCGCTAAAATATAACTATGTTCTTTATGTATCAGGCGAGCTTCAAAAAAGCAATTCGGGTGAATTTTACTCCTAAAAGTTACATAAAGCCACCCTAATATGGTTCCATGTTTAACCGGCGCATTATGGGAAAGTCATAACATAATTTAAACGAATAGTGTGCAGGAAACAGCATTATACCGTCACACCCCCATCGTTGCAGGTCCATTTCCGTCATCGCGCGATCATCCATCTTGCTGTCGGAGACCATAATCGATCGTCATAGTAGTTGCGACGAAGCTACATATGCTATTGTTGCTCGTGGACGTTTATTATCATGATGGGTAGTTTGAAATTGTAAAATTTGACAGACAAAAATATATCTTTTCTCAGTCAACCCGTGAACACGGAAAACGGAAAAGCTTCCAAACGTCGGGAACTCAAATGAGACAATATACGCGATAGAATCCGTTAAAATTGATTTATTGAAAAGGTTTTAAAATGTTTACTTTATCTGCATTGTCACCTTAAACTTATATTATGCTCTTTTTTCGTTAAAAATAAGAAACCGGCCATGAGCATTTCGAACCATGCTCAGTGTAGGGTTCCGTAGCCGTTACTACAAAGTAATGCACTGCAGATGAAAAAATACGATGTAAAAAAGTGAAAGCAAAAGCGCGTATCTTGATGGCACTTACGTCGTTTTGTTGCGAAGCGCTGTTTTTCGTCAGTTGCTCAAAAATCGATCATGTTGTAAATAATTTCGTTGAAGTATTTATTAAGCCTTAACCTTATACGGATATATATAGAAAAGTACAGTTAGACACATTTGAGAAATTCATATAACATTTTTTTAACAATTAACATTTTTTTTTATATTTTTTGGACACACCGATTAAAAATATAAAGAGGATTAATTCCGCATTTTTTTTAATTAAATTAAAAAAACTGCTTAGAAACCTTAAGATGTTTTTAAAAGAAATAGGATGTGACACACGTTGTTGTTTGCTTTATAAGTTTTTATAAATTTAACTACCAAACTAAGTAGCGGCTTATAAAAGACTCCAAATTTCATCAATATACACTTGTTATACAGTTTCTGAGTACCTGTACCTGTGATATATACGGACGGACGAATGGACATGACAATACTATAAGGGTTCCGTTTTTTTCCTTTTGAGCTACGGAACCCTAAAAATTACAAAATTTGCGACACGTTGCAAATTCGCTGCAAACTTCGCATCTCAACAATATGACAACCAAAAACCACCTTGACCTTTTTTATTGTTCTACCAAACCTCAGCCTTGCCTGGGTGACCCGCTCCTTTATTCACCTGGAACAAAAACATTCAGTTAGAGCCATAAATCAAATGTCCCTGAAGGATGGTTCGTGGACGTTCGCAAACTTGTCAGTGATGGGGTAAGAAAAATCGGTTAAGATGGATAAGGAAGGTTGCAAAGAGTTCCGTGCGAAAAGAAAAACATCGTCCTCGAAAAGTGAAGTCATATTATTGACAGTAAGTGTTCGATCGATCAACTACGAGTTTGGGCTCTTTAAAATCGTCCCGGTATTAGTTGATTGATGTTCAAGGAAAAGTATAGTCGGCAATAAAAGCTTGTCTCAAAAATTTGATTTTTGACAGAAACTTATTATTTGTGAGTATACTTTTGAACATTTTTCATTTAATTTATGAGATGTTTTCTTTATGAATGCTTCATATTAGATTGCGACAATACTGTCACAGGAGAAGTAAAGGACTATTTCCACCAAACGGCCCGCATCGGATCGGATCGAAAAGAATACAAACGGATGCAGTGACAACCGATCGCGTCCGGTAGCGTGTCGACGCATACGATCGGTCGGTAACAGCCGTTCGCGGCCGACAGAATGTCGACGCACACAATCGGCACCCTACGGAGAATGAGGATTGACTGATTAAATAGGCTCGCCCGGTCACGGCCGCGTCGCGATGGCGGCATCGACAGCCGAAAGGTTCCGATCGCACACGACGACAACCGAACGGGGCCGATCGCTAGCGAACGGAGCCGATCGCGTGTCGCAGCATACTTTCGGTTACGATCACGTGTCGCGGAAGACGCCCGCGGTCAGGCTGTTGTGCGCAGCTTGGTAATATAGACTTAAATACAGTACACATATGATTCAGTATCGTTTAAAGTCCATAAGATTCTTTCCGTTCCGATCCGATGCGGGCCGTTTAGTGGAAATAGTCCTTAAGGGAGTGTGTTTAAGGTCTATAGCAGCCAGGTCATATTTGCGGCTATGCATTTGGGAGTGTGTCAGGTGGGCCGTAAAAGTCGCAATGCGAATGTAGAAGTCGTTTCCTTAAACCTTTTTTCCATTAAAAAAGAAATCGTATATTTCCCTGCGTTTTCGGAAATTGTACAGGTTTTTGCGTTCTCTTTGCATTTACAATTACTTACAAAATTTTTAACAGTGTACAAGATTTATGAAAATGAAACGAATAAACTGGCTTAATTTTTCAGTAAAACTTTTACGTGTATGCCTGCCGCGGTACCCTAACAAAGTTTAGCAAGGTTCTGTCATATTGTTAGAAACGGGTGACTAAATGCCGCTTGGTTTGGTAATGTCTAAAAAAAGTTTTGTCGAATACGCGAGTTTCCTCTAATGTTAGAGATATTCTTTTTTGAAAGATCATAGTCATATTTTATCATAAATTATATGTATGTAGTCAGGCGTATAGTTATAATTGATCAATGCTTTTGTCAATCATTCCTTTTTAATACAACAATACTTTATTAATCCAATTCTACGAGGATTCCGTCGAGCTATATGTAGATTGTCTCTTTTACGTTATTTTCGTTCACTGTACAATTAATTCCTTATAATGTGTTAGCTTTGTTTTTTTCTTTTCTACGGAGATTATAATTTTACTTTTATAAGTTTTGATATGTTTTCTTGGAGAACTATGCATTGATTGTATACCTACTTAAAAAGGTATCATTAACATATCTACCACAACAAAGCGCGCATAAATATTTGACACAACTCTTTTTTTATGCTAATGCTCTATTTTTATGACTGTACTAATATTGTTATAGTTACGAATTGTGTATAAACCATGAGTGACTTTTGAGTTTCTTTCGACTTTCTCGACAGTGGTCTCCTCTTGGGAAATGCCGGTAGACTCAGACTGTAAAGTGTCCTTGAAGATAAAGATAATTCTTTATCACTATTACATAATAATTATGTTAAGCATGCAGAAAACCGCTTGCCACTAACTAAACAGAAATCTCAACAAAGTTCACAGTTCACGCTTTATCTAGAACTAGAAGGTGCGCGCTACTTCGTTCGCGGAGGAGAAAACTCATACCCCCCTTTTTTTTCAGCGTAGTCGGATAAAAAGTATCCATAACCATCTGGAGATACCCAACTAACTACCCGTGTCCGAAAAATATTTGAAATGCGTTTAGCCGATTTGGCGTGACGAAGCCACAACGACACATACAAACATAAAAAAAATCCAAAAAATATATATTTCTATTCAGTGTCCTCCAAATACTTAGTCCTTTACAGTTTTTTTTTTTTCAGAATATCTTTAATGTACAGACATATCATTTCTACAACTTTACAGGTGAATAACTTAAGTAAGTCACCTGTTACATACAACAGATGACTTAATTAAGTTTTAACAGCGTATCCGTATAGGCAATTTGACGTTCCTTATTAGAAAAATGACATAAGTTCTATATCAATTTTGAACGTACGCATTCATAAAATTGACTATATGCTACGATTCTTACGAATCCCGCCTGATAAAAGGATCATCATTATCAGTCTATAT
Source organism: Hedya salicella (assembly GCA_905404275.2). Taxonomy (NCBI): domain Eukaryota; kingdom Metazoa; phylum Arthropoda; class Insecta; order Lepidoptera; family Tortricidae; genus Hedya; species Hedya salicella. The sequence goes on from FR990099.1 coordinate 11,187,614, forward strand.
ACTCGTAAGTCCCACTACTGAAAACAGATCTTTTATAGATGAGAGGGAATGGGCTGTAGTCTCCACGCAGGCCCAGTGCGGATTGGAGACTGCACATACACTCTTAAATTTCTTCGAAGGTGTATGCAGGTACATTATTTCACCGAAAAGCTAGCGGTAAATATCAAATGACATTCTGTGAAACTCATGTATGGGCTGGATTCGAACCCTGTACATCCTGTTTGAAAGTCGCACGCTTGAATCACTCGGCTACCGGAGCTTTTTATGTATCTGTAGCCAAATTGGTAAATACGGAACCCTTAGAGTTTCCTCATGTCTGTCCGTCTGTATGTCACAGGCAGTTTACTCAAAAACGACTACACGTAAATTGATAAAATTTGGATAATAAGTATCTTGTATAAACCGCTACTTAGTTTAGTAGTTAAATAATAAATAAATAAGTATTTCTAGGGGGGCACTCCATACATTTAATAGATATGCTGTTTTTTTATAAGCAAAGATAAACATAGTATTTTTTTCATCTGTAGTGCATTTATATTTGTAGTAACGGATAGGGAACTCTGCACTTAGCATAGTCCGACATACTTTTCCCCGGCTTTTTTGATGAAAGAATTCGTGAAGCTTTATTGAATGTAAGCATTTATATCACAGAGAAAGGCATTGTTCGACGCAACACCTAGAAAAATAATCCCGTAACATGATTGGGGACCGGCCTATAAGCAAATTGTGCATGTACACAATGTACTATGTAATGAAAGGATTGGTAGAGTTTTATTAAATCTATGCTCTCATACCACACATAAACCGCTAACGTTGCGCTATACGGTGCCCAGAAAATTGGTTCCGAAACATGATTGAAAGCTAACCGATATGTGCTACGAAACCCGGCTGATGAAAGGACGCGTAGCGCTTTATTGAGCGTAGGCTCTCATCCCACAGAATAAACAGGGTGTAAGGAACAGTATACCTAAAATTCCAGCCATAGTTTCAGATCATAATCCCCAAATAAATTCAAGTATTTTTAATGTGATAACGCACGCTTGCACGAAAAAGCATGACTCATTGTCACGTTCTGCGTCCGCGTGCAAGCGAGAGCGCGGAACAAGCGATAGAGAGGCACGATCGATCTAAGCGTTCGGTTTCTCTTCCACGTTATCAGAAGAAAAGGTAAAATTATCGTCCATAAACCGACTTACAGATAACCATTTTTCTGGAAATACAAGGACAAAGTTTTTCATGTGAAATGTTAATATCCGCGACGTTTTACAAACATTGCGGTATAAATCAAGTGAATCTCAAGACACAGGCCGCTGATAGGTATTTATTTCACTGCTAAGGAGGCCTAGCCAGACCTACCCAGTACATCGAAGTCAGGTTCTAAAAAAAATACCTACTGGTCAAGTGTGAGTCTGACTTGCGCATCGAGGGTTCCGTACAAACTTTCACTTACCGTAACTTATTACCCGGTTCCTCTTAAGTTTGCACCTGATATCTATTGCGTTGTATACCTACAAATAAGGAGCAAACTTAACGCAACCGGGTTCTTAAAATAGGTCTTTATAAAAAAAAGAATCTAGTATGGAACGCCGCTAAGTAACGCCTGAATCTATCAATTATTTAAAAAGATAATGTTAGATAGTATAAGTAGTTCCTGAGATATGGTGCTTTAACAGTCGGACAGACAGACAAAATAACACCGTAAGTATTCCTTTTTTGCCATTTTTGGTACGGAACGCTAAAAACTACAATGTGGTCATATTGCCTACAATTAATTCCGCAACTTGATCGAGTATTCTCTGTGCATTGTATGTATGTACCTAATAGGTATTTGTGTGCTATGAAGCTCGTCTGATGAAAGGATGCGTAGCGCTAGCGCTCTATTGGCACTGATACAATAAAGTCGATCGTACCCGACTTTTATAGCGAGTTTCATTTTACTGCCTAGTGCTTTGTCAGTATGTATTAGTCCAATAAAAATAGGCATTCGAAGCTAGTATGTGTTGATGTTTAGTTTATTTAGGTAAGGAAGGAAAAAGCTTAACGTCATAACGTCACGTCGTAGCTTATCAACACGAAGCTAAGAGTTTGGAGCGTTATTGAGACTTTCAATCTTGTAACTGTACCCACCGCTAAAATTTTACTGAAGGTGCGTCCACACTTGTATCATTTGCTCGTATCCGATCACCGTGACTAGCATAGCTGCTTGGACGCTTACTGTCGGCGCGCCGATAATGCCGCACTCTTCCGATACAAGTGTGTGATACGCGTAGCAAATGGATTGCGAGTGATCGGATCGGCGCAACGTCCAAACGCGTGATAGTGACGCGCGATCATGCTACGCGACGATGATCTGATACGGGCAAATGATACAAATGTGGACGCACCTTAAGGTATATACTTTTATGAATTCACAAGCCGAATTCTGAGGCCAATCGTGCCCCGCTATCGCTTTTTTTTTATGACACATAGGAGGCAAACGAGCAGACGGGTCGCCTGATGATAAGCGATCACCGTCGCCCATAGACACTTGCATCACCGAGGAGTCACAAGTACGTTGCCGGCGTTTCAGGTGGGAGTACGCTCTTTTCTTGAAGGCTTGAAGGTCGCATCGGTCCGGAAATACTGCAGGCGGCAATTTATTCCACAGTTCAGTCGTGCGAGGCAGGAAATTTCTAGAAAAACGCACAGTTGTGGACTGCCGCTTGTTCCGCACTTTCGCTTGCACGCTCGACTCAGGCGGAACGTGATAATGAGTCATGCTTTTTCGTGCGTGCAGCCGGCGTTCATCGATTTATAGGACGTATTTATGTCAATGGACTATATACTGTGTCACACCCTCCACAGTTAGTGGATAATTTGAATCACCACATAGGACCAGGGCTTGTAATCGGTTACAAATAAACCGGTGTTTATTCAGGTTATACCGGTTCATTATCTAGGTTACGTTCAAACGAATTGATGTGGGAGTTTTATTTCGAAGCGCTCTCTAACCGGTGTGCGGATACAGGATCAATGACCGCTGTCGCGCCGATAGCGGCGCAACGACAGTCTATGACATAAAAAAATAAATCTAATACCATAGCAAGCAAACCAATCCTATCTAAGCGAGCGGTTATTCACCTAAGACTCCGCTCACACGGAGGAACCGCTCTTTAACCGCTAAATGGATTTCACTCCCTGTTTTGCGCTCGATGTTAACCGGTTAGAGCGATGTTCTTGCGAGCGTAACCTTTATTATGGGTTAGGCTCTCAGAGTGTGGCTCTAACCGCGACGGAAAATTAACCGGGTTACAAGCCCTGCTTAGGACACGCATATAATAACTATTTTCAGTCAAGTTCTTCGTATGTAACTAGTACATACTATTAAAAATATGCCCCGTTTTACATTCACATAAATTTTACGAGTAGGTACATCTCCGCATTCTTCAGCATTCAATCGGTTCGGCTTAGGCGAGATATTGAAGGGATATATTATTTGCGCTCACTCATAGGTACATTCGTACATTCGATATAGCGTTACCGTTCAATAAACACGTAATTCCGGCTTTTACGGTTGCAAATGCTGTTTCGTGACAATAAAATTACTTTTAATACATAATATTTACTTAGACTCCTCATGAGAGGTATTTGTACACATAAACATGTAACATGATTTAGTAATCAATAATTTCTAAACATGATTATTGATAAAGTTTAGGTACTTACGCAAAAAAAAACGATAAAAAGCGTTATTTCCTTCAAAAACACACCAGCGTGCAGCGTCACACAATAGCAACTTCGTCAGCGGAGGAGAACAAAATCGAAACCTTTTTTTTTTCTTCACAGTAGTCGGATAAAAATTGGTATCCTGTAACCATCTGTGGATACCGAGCTACCCGTGTACCAAAAATCATTGAAATCAGTTCATGGCGTGATGACACCACAACGACACATACAAACATACAGAAAATCCAAAAAAAACGATTCAGTGTCCTCTTAATAGTTCATTTCATTTTTTTTAATATCTTCAATGTACAGACATTTAATTTTTACAACTTTACAGTGGCGTGGCCTCCATAAAACTCGATTCCCACCGAGTTACCCATTTGCAGAGAGCTGACTACTTTAATTTAAACTTAATTAATGGGCTTAACCTAACCTCTTTACAAGCATAGGTACATTTTTTTTTTATTACGCATTTACTTATCAAAATTTGAGGTTTGACGAAATAAATTAAATTTGTAGGTTTAACTTAACCTCTTTACAAGCGCACAAAAATGTTTTATTACCTATTTACTTGATCAATGGATTATAGTTCCTTTGCTGTTCCGCGAACTAGTGTCTTTGTTAGATGTGACGATAAATTGTGCTCACATGCGCATATTTTCATGCAGTGTCCAAAAAAATAATAATAATAATAATACGCATGCAAACACAACAAACCAACACCAAACAGTATAATCCTCGACACGTGTTTCGCCTCTCTACGAGGCATCATCAGGAGATGCAGATGTTGACGGTCCGGCGTCCACCCGAGAAATGAGTTGTCCCGACTGATGTCTTCTCACACCTTTCTAGTGTGGGGATGCCATATCAGGGCTGGGCCCTTTTTGGCGGTTTTCTTCACCGCCCGTTACAACGGGCGTGTCTTTTTTAGTGCCGCTTCCGGCTTGGCTGCATTGTCGCGGGGAGGGCTATGTCTTCGGTTTTGTCGGGGACGACTTGCCGTCGATTAAGCCTCTTCCGCGGCTTGTTGTGGTTGGGTTCTGATCGGTGATGCTGGCGTGGTGTGTTGGCCTGTCTGCGGCGTTGCGGACGGTGGCCTCTCAGCGGCTTTGTGGATTCCTGGATTTACAGGGGACTCTGCTGGTGGTATGAGCTCTCTCGGCAGAGCTCTATACCGCTTGTCCGGGGGACGGGTGTGAAGCGGCGCAATTCCCACCAGCGATGGGATGGTGGAGTTGTCCGCACGACGAAACATGGCACCGGTGAGCTGACCGATGAAATCGTCCAGTCCTTGCCACTTTAGGTCGCGGCTTATCAGGTCGTTGCGCATGTAGCGCAGGGCCGCGACTATGGTGCGTAGGGCTTGGGTCTCCTGCGCACGCAGCCTCTTTCTGCTGGTTTCCGACGTTAAGGCGTACCATGCGGGGGCCGCGTATGTGAGACGGGACCGCAGGTACGTCTTATAGATCCCCAGCTTGGTGCGGATGGGGAGGCTGCTGGCTAGGACTGGGCGGAGTTGAGTGCGTGCTGACTTCGTCCGTCGTGCGGTGGCTTCTGCTTGTTGCTTCATTGTGAGTCCCCTGTCGATGGTGATTCCCAGGTACTTCACGGTGTGCTGCCAAGGTATCTCTTGTCCGAGCATCTGGAGGGGGGGAGGCTGCATACATCTGCCGGTCACTATGGCCTGCGTCTTCGCCACGTTGGCCGACAACCGCCAACGGGCTAGCCATTCTGGCACGACGTCAAGTGAGCGCTGGAGCTTCTTTGCTGCGTGCTTGGGGTTCAAGGACGTTGCGTACAGCGCCGCATCGTCCGCGTAGAGGCCCAGCTTGACGTCGCCCAGTACCGGAAAGTCATCGGTATATCGGGCGTAGCAGGCCGGTGATAGGCAGCTTCCCTGTGGGACGCCCGCGAGGATCGGGCGCTCCGTTGAAGTGGCGTCTTCCACCGCCACTTGGAATCTCCGCTCGGACAAGAATGACGCGATGACTCGCACCACACGCCGAGGAGCTGGGGACGTCGACAGCTTGTACAGCAGGCCCTCGTGCCATACCCTGTCGAACGCCTTCTCCATGTCGAGGAGTGCTGCGACAGTGTCCTCCTTCCTGTTCATGGCGTTAGCCATGTGGTGCAGCACTCTCGTAAGCTGCAGAGTCGTGGAGTGACCAGCGCGAAATCCAAACTGCTCTTCTCTGGGCTCGATGTGGGGCTGGAGCTGGTTCAGCAGGAGTCGTTCGAACACCTTGGAGATGGTGCTCAGTAGGGTGATCGGGCGGTAGCTCTCCGGTTTCCGAAGATTTTTCCCCCCTTTCGGCAGCATTATCACTCGGCCAAGTTTCCAGGTTGACGGGAAGTGTCCGGAGCGCAGGATCCCATTGAACAGGCGCGTCACCGCTGCGATTGCTCGCGGCGGCAGGTGGTGGAGCGCCCTGTTCGGGATCTCATCGGCGCCCGGTGCCTTTCTCGGCTTTGCGCGTCTGAGTGTTCGCTGGACTTGGCCGGGGGTGAAAAAGATGGGGTCTTCTTCCGCCTCGATCGGTGCCGCGAAGTAGCTCTCAAGGTGTGTCTCTACTGCTGATACGTGCTCCACATCGTCAGTTGGATTCGGCTGGAATTGCCTCTCAAGGCAGTTGGCGAAGAGTTCCGCCCTGTCCTCCGCCTTGTACCTCGGGAGGCCGTCTTCATCTTGTAGAGGGAGTGTGGCCGTGGGCGTCATGCCGAGACTTCGGCAGAGACGATGGATAGAGGGCATGTCCTCGTCGATGAACGCCAGGTGGCTCTCCCAGGATTCTGCAGCGTGGCTTTCCAGCTCCTCCTTCACTCTCTCAACTAGTGCGTTAAGCGACGTCTTAAGAGTGGGGCATCGGGTTCTCTGCCACTCCAGCCTCATTCGGCGTTTGCGCGCTATAAGCTCCTGGATCCTCGCAGGAAGGGGTTTGCGCCTCTCTCTGGTTGGAACGGTGTGCGCCGCGGAGTTGAGCGCCGATTGGATGCTGGAGGTGATGTTGGCGGTGGCGTGCTCGACGTCTGCTGCTGTTGAGACCGGCATGGTGTGGGATTGCTCCTCCATGGCCGCCGAGAAGGTCTCCCAGCAGATCCGTCGACCCGGTGGTTTCGTTGGTGTTAATGTTGGCAGGTCTCTGATGACGAGTAGGACCGGGCGGTGGTCCGACGGGAGGTCTGGAAGGGCCTCGTGCGTCATCAGGGCGTTCACGTTTTTGTGGACCGCGAAGTCGAGTACATCTCCGGAGTTGTAGGAGCTAGAGAAGTGTGTCGGATCTTGAGGTCCGGAGATGTCGAAATCATGGTCCACGGCTGCCTGTGCTAGTTGCTGTCCCACGCGGTTCGTTGTTGTCGCGATCCAACTGGGGTGCTTCGCATTGAAGTCCCCCGCCAGGATGGTCGGCATGGGGGACTGCAGGAGCTGACACACGTTGGAAATGACGTTGCCTGGCGGTCCGGGGGGGCGGTATATGGCGAAGAGTCGAATGTCGTGGCCCGTGATCTGGAGTTCGACGCCCAGCGCGTAGATGGACGTGTGTTGCGTGTGTGGGACTTGTTGGTGGACTATTCTTCTCTTCACCAATACCGCGAGGCCTCTGTAGGCAATCCCTTGCGGGGAGACTTCGTCTTGGCGGTAAACGACGTAGCCGCTCACCTTCAAAGGAACGCCCTCTCTCAGGTGTGTTTCGCTGACCAGCATGATGTCGACCTCCTGCTCCGTGAGGAAGTTGCGGAGCAGGCCGAGTTTGCCGGTCAGCGACTGGGCGTTCCAGTAAACCACTCTCAAACCGTTAAGGTGCTGGTTGAATGTTAGGCTTGAGGGCGGTGGCGGCTCGTAGGACGGCGCTTGTGATGGCGGGGTCCTGGGAGGTGGCGAGGCTCAGCAGCTGGGTTATAAGCGTCAGCATGTCGGCGGCGGCATTTGGCGCCGCTTTCTGCACTGCCGGTTTGTGTGGCTGCGCAGCTTTATTAGAGGTTGTCGGTTGCGCAGGTGGCAACTGTGCTGCGGGCTTCTTTTTCTTCTTTTTGTTTTTCTTCTTCTTGGCGGCGTTTCCTTCGCTCGCTTTTGGTTCCGATCGAGCCGGGGGCGGACCCCTGGGTTGGGGGTCGTTGGCCGGGGCCATCAGGTTCGACGGCGCCGACTCAGCCACCGTGGGCACTTCCATGGCCGCTCGGGTCTCGGGTCCGGGGCGGGCGGGCTTCGTGAGTGCGTAGGGGCCTGCCTTTTTGTTCCTAGCCTCCCTACGGAACACTTGGCAGCCTGTGTGGTTGGCCGGGTGTGGGCCCCCGCAGTTTGCGCAGGTGGCGGGCGTTTCTCTGGGTCGGCTGCAGTCCTTGGCTTTGTGCGGGCCTGCGCATCGCACGCAGCGAGGCGGTCGGTGGCAGCCTTCCGACGAGTGCCGGAACCCCTGGCAGTTGTGGCACTGGGGCGGGCCTCTTTTACTCCTCCAGGCTTCGATCTTCACGCCGGGCATGTTGAGCAGCTCCGTTATTCCGTCAATTCCGCTGCTCTGCGCCGCCGTGGTGTTCAGTTGCGTGAAGTATACGCAGCCGGGCCTCCCGTTGCGTGCGACTATCGGTTTGATGTACTGCACGTCGTAGCCCTTTTTGTGTAGGGCTAGCTTGATCTCCTCCCGTGGTGTCTGTATGGGCAGCCCTCTGATGGCCACCTTCATCTTCTGGGCTTCCACGGAGTTGTAGACATGAAAGGGGGCCTCCGCCTGACCCACCTCATCCTGGAGGTTGATGAGGAAGGCCTGGACGATGCGGAATTCATCGTCCGTTTTGGGCGAGAAACGCACCCCTTCCCCCGCGGGGGCGGCGTTTGGTGGGTGGCCAAGTTTTTCGGCCAGGGTGCCGAAGTGCTTGGTCCAGTCCGGCATCTTTTCGACCAAAATAGGCCTATATTTGGTTTTCTTGGCTTCTTCTTGGGTTTGTTGTTGGTGTGGCTGTTGCTGACTTGTAGCAGGCTTGGCGGCGGGCCCCGGGGGCGTAGGTCGTTTTGGGGCTGTATTTTTTGTTGCTGCGACGTAGCTTGTTGCTTTGGGTTGCGGCGGCGGTTGTTCGGCGGAGGCGATTTTTTCCGTCGGTAGATGCGATCCGACGTTTTCTCTACTACCGACGGAATTGTGCGGCTTTTGCGGGGGGCGAGGGGGGTCGCTTGAGGATAGCGTAGGTAGACCTACGCCTTGCGGCGCAGGCCTACCCTCCCTGTTTCCCTTCGGGGCGGCAGCCCTCTCAGTATGCGCCGTCTGGGTGGGCAGATTTTGGCGGCTTTGGTTTTCGGCTTCTTTGTCTTTTCCTGTGTTTTTAGCGCCCGCAGATTTGGAGCGGCGGCGCAGTCTCGGGTCGGTTGGCGGCGATATTTGCCTGCAGGCTCGCTTCCCTTCTTCTTCCTCCTCAGGTGCGGATGGGCTGGTGGCGAGTTTTCGCTTGGCGGCGGTCGTGGCCGAGGTGCTGGTGGCGTCGTAGGGGTGCTGCGTGAGTAGCATTTGGAAGCGCCGGTCGCTGGGGGGCAGCTCCTCTTCGTCCTCCCCCAGTTCGTGCGCTTTGATGCGGATGAATACGGCCATCCAAGCCATTAGCGCCGGTGAAGCTATGCCCATTTCTACCAGGCGGGCTACCAGGATCCGGTCACGGTCCAGGCTTTCCCGTGGTGAAGCGGGCGGGTCGACGCCGGCGATTGACGGCAGTGAGATGCCGAAGGCCGCGGCCGTGGAGCGCCGTTTGGACGGCGTTTCTTCGGTTTGGCGGGGTTTCAGAGGTCGGGCTGGGGTTCTGGAGTCTTCCTTGTGTTCCTCAGCATCAGCGTAGTCATCTGCGCTGGGTTCGGCGGTGGTGATTTTTTCTGTCGGTAGATGTGAACCGACATTTTCACATCTACCGACGATAAAGTGCGGCTCCTGCGGGGGGTTGGGGGGGTCGCCTGAGCTCGGCGTAGGTAGACTGGCGCCTCGCGGCGCCGATCTACCCTCCCTTCTTCCCTTGGAAGCGGCAGCGGCTTGGTCCATTTTGAAAATTTCCAAAAAACGGACGAAATTTTGGATCCTGCGACGTTTATTCCCGCTCGGCTATGCCGGACTCCACATGGCTTTCCCCGGGGCGTCCGTTTGAGTGGGACCGGGTTCCACCAGGCGGCGAGGGCACCGAACAGGAAGGCAGCACGTGAGCAGGTATCCCCTCCCAACGAAAAAAAACGGTGGGGCGCTGTTCGCACGGCGAGTCTTCACAGAAGGCGACGGTGAGCAGCAGAGAGCGGTGTTGAACGTCCGTACACTTGGAGATCCGTAGGCAGTCCGGTGAGTTGTCCAAAACGGTCGGCCCTATTTATACCCTGAATAGGATTTCTAGAAAGAGATAGAAAAACACGTAACAAAGGTGATGACGTAACATTAAGTTGTTCATTAATGATCAAATCTCTATTGCTGTACCTGACTCTCTCCAACTGTTCAAGCACACTAAGACGTAATCCTTTTCCGCAAACATGTAAGGTGTTAAAAGAATGATTGTCTGACAAAGAATGGCTGTTTTCTAATAAATGTTTTGCGAAATTGGATTTTTCCGGGTGTTTATGTCTATAAGAAGAGACATGTTCTTTATACCTAGTGTTAAAACTACGACCCGTTTGTCCCACATACACCTTGTCACAACTATCACATGTAAGTTTATAAACGCCTGACTTCTTCCCACCTTCTACTTTATCCTTTCCATTGCAAAGTATAGAGTGCAAAGTGTTATTTGTTTTAAAGGCCACGTTAATATCATAAGATCGTAATATTTTATAAATTTTATCTGATAAAGGACCAACGTAAGTTATGCTTGCTTTATATTTCTTAATCCGGTCAAAAGAACGTGCAGCATACAGTAAATTGTTAACCGTCCGTATTTCTTTCTTTCTGATGATGCCATCCACGAGAGACTTATTATATCCATTTGAAACTGCTAAATGATAAATTTTATTCAATTCCATCTGGAAATTTGCATCAGAAAGAGGGACTGTCAACAACCTATGCACGTTAGAGTGGAAAGCCGCTAACTTGTGTTGCCATGGATGTGTGGAAGAAGCCGGGATAATTGTATCTGTGTGCGTGGGCTTACGATGAATTTGAAAGTGGTGTCTATTATTTACTTTAGTAATTGTCAAGTCCACGAAATTAAGTGAGTTATTTTGTTCCAATTCTCTCTTAAACTTTATTTTCGGGTGTTTGACATTGAGATTGGTAATAAAAACATCCAATTGGCTCATACTCCCCGTCCTGTTGTCTCATACTTAGGCGCTCCAACATATAATTTAGCGAAAACATTAAATTTAATCATTAGGGAAAAATCGTCTTTTGCGCCATTGTTTTGCTTAAATAATAGTTTAGATTTAATTGAAAGGATCAAAGACATTAGCATACCCCATAATGCAATAATGCTTTCCTTGTATGTAGATAGTTTGTTTACAAACGTGCCCTATAAGGAGACATTAGAGATTCTTAGAGACCTTCTAGAGAAGCAGCGATTACATCCAGGAGAAGTGAATGAGTTAGTAGAAATGTCTAACATTTGTATGTCCCAGAATTATTTTATGTTTGGTGGGCAATATTTCTTGCAACGCGATGGTTTAGCAATGGGTTCACCTCTTAGTCCTTTAATGGCAGATATTTTCATGGACCATTTTGAAAACCAGCACATTGCGGGTAATACTCATATTCTATACTATTATAGATATGTTGATGACTTGATTCTTTGTTGGACGGGGAGTATGAGCCAATTGGATGTTTTTATTACCAATCTCAATGTCACACATCCGAAAATAAAGTTTAAGAGAGAATTGGAACAAAATAACTCACTTAATTTCGTGGAATTGACAATGAGTAAAGTAAATAATAGACACCACTTTCAAATTTATCGTAAGCCCACGCACACAGATACAATTATCCCGGCTTCTTCCATACATCCATGGCAACACAAGTTAGCGGCTTTCCACTCTAACGTGCATAGGTTGTTGACAGTCCCTCTTTCTGATGCAAATTTCCAGATGGAATTGAATAAAATTTATCATTTAGCAGTTTCAAATGGCTATAGTAAGTCTCTCGTGGATGGCATCATCAGAAAGAAAGAAATACGGACGGTTAACAATTTACTGTATGCTGCACGTTCTTTTGACCGGATTAAGAAATATAAAGCAAGCATAACTTACGTTGGTCCTTTATCAGATAAAATTTATAAAATATTACGATCTTATGATATAAACGTGGCCTTTAAAACAAATAACACTTTGCACTCTATACTTTGCAATGGAAAGGATAAAGTAGAAGGTGGGAAGAAGTCAAGCTTTTATAAGCTTATATGTGATAGTTGTGACAAGGTGTATGTGGGACAAACGGGTCGTAGTTTTAACACCAGGTATAAAGAACATGTCTCTTCTTATAGACATAACCACCCGGAAAAATCCAATTTCGCAAAGCATTTATTAGAAAACAGCCATTCTTTGTCAGACAATCATTCTTTTAACACCTTACATGTTTGCGGAAAAGGATTACGTCTTAGTGTGCTTGAACAGTTGGAGATAGTCAGGTACAGCAATAGAGGTTTGATCATTAATGAACAACCTTTGTTACGTGTTTTTCCATCTCTTTCTAGAAATCCTATTCAGGGTATAAATAGGGCCGACCGTTTTGGACACCTCATTTCTCGTGTAGACGCCGGACCGTCAACATCTCCTGCATCTCCTGATGATGCCTCGTAGAGAGGCGAAACACGTGTCGAGGATTATACTGTTTGGTGTTGGTTTGTTGTGTTTGCATGCGTATTATTATTATTATTTTTTGGAAACTGCATGAAAATATGCGCATGTGAGCACAATTTATTGTCACATCTAACAAAGACACTAGTTCGCGGAACAGCAAAGGAACTATAATCCATTGATCTAGTATGGAATTCCGCAAAGTAACGCCTGAATGTATCAATTACCTATTTACTTGTCATTATTGTAATGACAAATTCTAAATGTCATAGATGTTTATTATTATCACGAAATATCAAAGTAAAATGTATTAGTAGCTAATTTATTCTTAATAATGGAAATAAATACAGAAATTAATGCCATTGAGATAATCTGCACGTTGTGGTGATTTGCTTATTATGTTCAGTTGGTTTGCGATAAGAAAATGACGTTGAGAACGTCCACCTTTACAGGATGTTACAAACAAATTTAAACCGACTGTAAATAAAAAGTAGTAATTAAATTTTAAATTATTGATTTTTAAAAACTGCTGCAAAGGTAATAACCATGCCATTGTACTATACCCCATTTCGACGTTTGCTTCAGGATCAGATACGTACTGTAAATAAGCCTAGTGGCTAAATTATTGTACAACAATTGCTTGAAGGCCTTGTTTCGAATTTGTTTTTGCTTATAGATATAAAGCAGATCGAAAGAACTTTACAGCTTTCTATCATTTTGCAGTACCAAGATACGCTTTGCCTCACGTATTAGCATATTTGATACTGTAGTATCAAAGACAAAATAAATGTTAGCAGATATAGATAGTAAGTGCAACTGTTAAGAAAAGGTCAAACACAATTTTGGCGATAGGTAATAAATATCTTCTATATTATATAAGGCGCTTAGGCCTTTGTTGATCGAGCCGTACATTTAAGTCATCAATCACCCTGGAAAAACTACTAGAGCATAAAGTAAGGGTAGGCAGCCGCTGGCAGATGTTTTCAGCAGCCACATGATGGTTTTATGTATATCCATACCTATTATATTTGAAATTTATGATTTTTACGCGTAGGTACCTTTCACATTTGAGTCGGTATATACCTAAACATTTCTTCAACGCACGCGCATATAAAATGATTGATAAAGAAAGAATAAAACAGATGACACTGAAAGCGACACGTTTGGCTCAGTTACTTTATTATGATAATTGGAAATTCAATAAGATTATCTTATTTTGGACACAATTGATTATGTACTAGAAGATGCCCGTAACTTCGTTCACGGAGGATAAAAGTCATAACTCCTCTTTTTTTTCGACAGCGTGTTCGAGTAAAAGGTATTTTATAACATCTGTGGATACCCAGCTACCCGTGTTCCAAAAATAGTTGAATTCTGTTTAGCCGATTTGGCGTGATGCAGCCACAACGACACATAGGTACAAACATACAAAACGAAAAAAAAAAAACATTTTTAGATGCCGCCTCCAGATCCAGAGACCTCCAAAAAGTCTGTTATAATATTTTTGTTGAGAATATCTTCAATGTACTTACAGACATTGCATTTTTACAATTTTATAATAGTATATATCTGTGAGTAATGTTTTAATGATTATTTGGCCGCAAACGGTACATTGTTCTTAAATAATCTCTCTCTGTCTTCAATTATATTATATGACATAATCTTAAAGTAGTTAACTAAACTACTGGAGATGACAAGCCTTGTCATTAACGAACAAACACTTCGTATTCATTTTTTGCGGGGGGTGAGGTAAACACGTACGGCACACAAAGGAACTTTTCCTATTTCTACAAACGCACACAATAAAAAAACCGGCCAAGTGCGAGTCTGACTCGCGCACCGAGGGTACCGTACACATTTTCACTTTTTATATTACACATTATTATATTACTCGGTTCCGGTTGAGTTAAGTTTGCACCTGATATCTATAGCATGGCATACAAGTGAGGTTCAAACTTAACGTAACCGGATTATCCAAAAAGGTTTTTTGAAAATTAAAAAAAAATAGCTTGTTAGAGACATGGTTATAATTGTCGTGTAATATTTATGTTAATTTATACAATTGTAAAAATTTTAAAAATTTCGTTCGGTAAACTTCGGAGAAAAAGGCGGGTGTTTTTCACATTTTCCTTATGAAGTCTACTCTAATCACTTAAAGGTGCGTCCGCACTTGTATCAGTTGCTCGTATCAGATCGTCCCGTAACATAACTGCGTATCCCGCTGTTCGGACGCTCACCGTCGGCATTCCGTATCATTTGCGCCGCCGCGAGAAGAAGCGCGTCCACACTAAACCGTAGCGTATCACCGTATCCGATCATCGCGCCGAACATTATGCATGCTGCAGTTTGGACGCTAGCCGTATCGTTTCACCGCTCCGATCATTTTGGTATTTCGCCGATCATCATTCTTCACGTGATCGTTCTTTTGTAGAGTAGCGTTGTGTTCCGTGTAAAAATATTGCCCTCTGCGATCGCACATCAAATTGATTGACACCCGTCCAGAAACTTGAAGATCAGCACCGGCGTGGACAGCAGCGCCCATGCGTCGGCGGCACCGCGTGCGTAGCAACTAAATAGCAGTAACACACCTGCGCTAGCGACTCAAGCCACGCCTCTCGGCCCTTTAGTTCCTATAAATTTATCGTGTCGATTTTCGATTGTCAGAAAATGGTTTCCATATTATTTA
Source organism: Hedya salicella (assembly GCA_905404275.2). NCBI lineage: Eukaryota > Metazoa > Arthropoda > Insecta > Lepidoptera > Tortricidae > Hedya > Hedya salicella. The sequence continues at coordinate 11,202,739 of FR990099.1, forward strand.
TGCTCATAATCATCAATGGTCATAAAAATTGTTAAGCATACTCCTCGTTGAATCTAATATTAATGTTCAATAATAGCAATAATTATACGTAATAAAAGACATAAAGTTCATCTCCATAACATCTGAAGTCATATCAATCACTTTTCAGAAAAAATATATGTCCGATATTTAAACATACTATTATTTGTATTCATATTGGCTATTTTGCCTAAAGTTTATTATACATATATTTAATCATACTATTGTTTGTATTCATATTGGTTTTTGGCCTAAAGCATATCATTAATAGTAGGTTAAGTTAGAAATGGGACCCTAAACAGAAACGAACATCTGATATAAAGAAACAAAAGGGATTAATATAGATATTCGGGATAAAAAAAACGCTTCCAAACAAATGTATAGCGGAACGTCAAAATGGGTCAAAAACCGAAAACTGTAGGTTAGGTTAGGTTTGTATTGTGACCAAGTATAGCGGAGCGAGCGGAGTGTCAAAATGCTTGCGTGTATTTACACAATTGACAAAATGGAACATGGGTCAAAAACCGAAAACTGTAGGTTAGGTTAGGTTTGTATCATGGCCATGTATAGCGGAGCGAGCGAAGCGAGCGGAGCGTCAAAATACATGTTTGCATTTACACAGTTGACAAAACGAAACATGGGTCAAAACCCGAAAACTGTAGGTTAGGTTAGGTTTGTATTGTGACCATGCATAGTGGAGCGAGCGGAGCGTCAAAATGCTTGCTTGCATTTACACAGTTGACAAAACGAAACATGTGTCAAAACCCGAAAACTGTGGGTTAGGTTAGGTTTGTATTGTGACTATGTATTTGTATAGCGGAGCGAGCGAAGCGAGCGGTGCGTCAAAATCCGTCCTTGCATGTTACACAATGGACGAAATGAAACATAGGTCAAAATCCGAAAACTGTAGGTTAGGTTAGGTTTGTATTGTGACCATGTATAGCGGCGGATTTCAATCAATTTAATTATTTAAAAAAACAGATTGTAAATTTTGTAACGCTCATAGGTTGTGTACTGAATCAACAAGCCGGGGATAGGTACAGTAAGGGAAACTAAAACACGTACCTTTTCAGGCCTTATCGTCATTGTGACAAGAGCGAAAAAGGTACGTGATTCAATTTCCCTTACTGTATACATTTTTGTGAAATGGTGTCCCGGACCTTTGTGAGGCGTGCGCGGAGCCGAAGCCAACGCGTAGAGGCCCTTTCGACAATTTAATGAAATGTAAGGTGTACACCGCGCGGGTGCTGTTCCTGCCCGTATCATGGGACGCGCACAGAGACAGCACTCGCTAGATGCAAGAACTATTGGAGAGTGATGAGATCTAAATATGCTGGGTTATAGGATTGAAATGATGGACTATATATACTGGGCTATTGCTTGAGACAATCGGACGTCTACCAGGAAAAGTGTCCCATGGCTAAAGGCACTGGGTAATATAGTGGCCTGAGGGCAGCATCGGTGCGGAGGGCTAAGGGTGGAGAGGTGTCACTAGACTTTCTACCGAAGCCAACTCGCCACATACGTTCCACATCCACCCTCGAGCCGCAGCTCTAGCGACTCCACTCTGACCGGCCGGTTAAGGCAAGCCAGAGGCCCACCTCTCTTCCTGGGGGACCCCCAGGTCCTGACCCAACACTTTCCGTCAGGGTCCGCCAGGAGCACTCATGTACGTGGGGTCGCTACTCCCCAACAGCTCGCCACAAGCTGCCCTGCGTTGACTGATTGCCCCGATGAACCAGCGGGCGGTGGGGTCATCACATCCCTACACCTTATATTATAATAATTATTATTAACGCAAATTGAGTAATGTATTTAACTGTTATAGCGTATGATTTTATCCTTTAAGATATTATTCCTTATAATTGTTCTACGTAAGTTAAGTTATGTATATTTCACTTTCATGGCTATGATTTTATTCTTTATGATAGGTATACGCAACTTAAGTTCTGTATTTAAATTTTATGGTTAATGATTTTATTGTTTATAATTTTATTTCTTAGTTATTCGTTCTGAAATTATTCAATTTGAGATTCTACAAAGCAATACAATAACAAAGGTAAGCATTCTGACGAATTATTTTATGACAATCAATAAGTATGAGTCTCAAAAATAGTACGTTGGAAAATATATGCTTGAAATTATGGCTTTCGACAATATGAGTAAAAAGTAATATGACAAAAAACGGTATTCACTGAAAAAATCAATACTTAAATTTTATACGATCTAATATAGACCCACGTCCACTCTAGCGATCATGACACGCGGTCATGCTACGCGGTTATGATACGCCGCGATCCATCTCGAGTCGGTTTTTGTCCGATCAGCAAAGGCGATACGGACTAGTTTGTACGTGCACCGATCCAGAATACATTCGTAGAATTCGCGCGGGCGATCGGATGATCATCTTCTGTCTCGTCAATTGTAGCTACGCGCGAAAGAGATGGCCGAGAGGGGTCTCTATTAAACCCTTTCATATGATATGCTACTTGATCTAGTAGCTAGAATTTTTGCCCCCCCCTCATATACACCATTTTTTTATAAATTATATTTTAAAATTTTTCCTTTGCAATAAATGTGGCTGACCTTGCTTATAAATATTCCAAATTTCAAATAGATAACATATGTAGTTTTTGAGATATGGCTAATAGTCGGACAGACAGACAGACAAAGTCGCACCATAAGGGTTCCTTTTTTACCATTTTTGGTACGGAACCCTAAAAACAAAGAAACACCCACACACAGACAATTTATTATATAAAACGACCCGCGCTTTCGCCGGTACTTTGGCAGAGAGAAATGTATCCATATGGCGTGCCCATTGTAATAATTAAGACCATTAGTTATGTAGTAATAACAAAACATGCGAGACAACACTGCCCAGCGCGCCATCTTTTGACGGCTCGTAACATTTTTAAATTACTTTTTTAATAACTTCTAAACTTCTAAACTAGTTTAATGTTTTACACAACAAATATTTGGCTATATATAATTATTCTCTTTTTAAAAACTAAATCTATATTGTAAGACCTATTTAAGCGGCATGTATTTAATAAACAAGTCGACCCGGCAGTGTGATTGTAGAAGTACTGCAGTTAAGATCGTGTCAATGACCATACTTTGTACCACAATTTTAAATAAATTATACTGTTCCCGCGATTATTGCTCATTTTTTAAATTCTAAATGTTATTTTCTAACAATTGGTGAAGTGAAGTTGCCACTACTTACTATCAAACTAGATCACGGGTTAACAATAAAACTGGGACGAAGAGCTGAGTAGTAAATTTTTTGTCTCGGCTTTAAACGTTAAACTGAAACAGGCAAACAGTTGATAAACCCCGACATAAACCCTTCTTCCATTAAACATCATTAATCATTAAACTCACCTGTTTTGAGTGTTAATTGTTTAGTACCTCGGCAATATAGTTGCGTGAGAATTAATTCCAGGCAAATAGTTCTAGTTATTACATAGTTTCAGAGTGGGTGCTCCTTATTATGCGTGTACTGTTTATGTATGTATGGGTGATTTGTAGAATGGTACTTCAGAATTTGGATAAAGACACGATGTTGTTGGAGTCTAATATTACGAGTTAGCGTTAGTTACTTCAAGAAATTAACTATTAGGCTTTGAATATGTTGGGATCCGTCAAACCGTTTTGACGTAATCACGATGACATTGCAAACACGGATATATGCATGCACCCTTTAAAAACTACCAGCGTCTGACAAAATGACGCTTACAGAAGAGAAAGAAGTGCCGCAAAGAAAACTCCCAGACTACCTCATTATGCATTACAGTAATTTAATAACAAACACTCTAGGTAAAGTATTTTTGACCAGATCACATATTTTACACTGTTCGAAATGAATTTATTTAAAATTAAAATTTAATTTAAATGATTGATAATCGCGGAAACAGCAGATAATTGTAAGTAGGTATTGTTTGTTGATAAAAAGTTCGTTAACTAAATAAAATAATGACGAAAAAATTATAAAGCTTGTAAATAAACTTAGATATTTTTTGTTTTTATGTATTTGTCAGAGGGAAATGGCCAAAACATAAATTTTAACACATCTCTAAGGGATATGACCGAATCACGTACGATGTTAAAATGGCGAATCCATTTTATCATTTGCCTAGAAAAAAACAGTCAGTTAATCAAATCCCTGCATCTGTTTTGTGAAATGATGAAATCAGCCAAAAAAGGCTACTCGCTTTTTCATTTCACCAGATTTGTTTAGTAATTTGATAAAATCCCTGAAAGACGTGAGTTGACGGAACGATATCGCAAAGTCAACTTGTTTTATCATTTCACTATACACTTTTAGTGAAATGATAAAGTCTCTCAACTCACTGATGTGTTTCAGGGATTTTTATAAAATCACTAAACAAATCTGGTGAAATGTATAAACGAGTTGCCTTTTTTGGCTGATTTCTTCATTTTACTAAACAGATTCAGGGATATGATCAAATGACTGTTTTTGTGGAGTAAAATGTTATATCTAGGTACACTTACGTCAACTCACTGACGTGTTTCAGGGATTTTATAAAATCATTAAACAAATCTGGTGAAATGTAAAAACGAGTTGCCTTTTTGGCTGATTTTTTCATTTTACTAAACAGATTCAGGGATATGCTCAAATGGCTGTTTTTTTCCAGGCAAATAATAAAATGTATCGCCGTTTTAACACCGTGCGTGATTTGGCCATATCCCTTAGAAATTTATTAAAATCTCTGTTTTGGCCATTTCCCTGCGACATATACCTATATATAATACGAAAGAGAAGCGAAGCGATTCACCATAATAACGTAAGTGTTATCAAATTTACTCTATCCCGAAGGACCGCGCCAACTTTGTTATTAGGTTATACTTGTAACAAAAGTGCCTTATAAGAATTTTAAGGCCATAAATTTTGGACGATTTCAGTGAACTCTGAGCTCCGCTGTCAGTCATCGAAAATTTACGGGTTTGCAAGTTCAAAATAATTGTTTTCACTTTGAGGGCAATTTGAAATTATGAAGTAAACCCCGGCAAAAGTAACGAGACTGGTTTTGAGATTACATTTGTTTCATGACACGTGTAGCCCGGCTAGTCGTGAGGAGTGAAAAACACAAGACGTGGTAACCCAAGTAACAAAAGGTTCTATAACTAAGGCATTATATCACCAAACAGTGACATAGTAGGCCTATAATGGTAACCATTGTGACTGCTTGTACTATAAAGGTTTTTAACAGAGCGTTATGGTTATATAAGATTAATGAGCATTTAAGGTCTATAATGTAGCTCTTAGAACGCTTAAAGAACCATACAATAGAATCTTTAAAGTGTTGCACTGTAATAGATATACAAAATGCAATTATAGTACTATATAATACTATAGACGACTTTACTGACACTCTTATGTACCTTTATTTTGCACTAATAATGCGTCAAAATAACTTTTATAGTACTAGTATTGTAGCAGTACCAAAAACACTATTACAGAATCAATCTGCACTATAAAAGGACTTTGCACACCCATTACGTAACGTTTTAGCTTCTTAAAAGCTCCCTCAACTCCGCTATGGGGCTAGAGTTCTGTAAAAGTCATTAAAACTCTTTTATAGTATCAAATAGTACTATAAGTTACCTGGTAAAGTTACTAAATAACTTTAATTCTAAATAGCATAATATCTTCTATAAGTGAGTTTGTGTTACTGTCACGAGACTAAAGCGTGACATAATAGCACTAAAACTAAAAAGACTCCTTAGATCTATACTAGCTTTTCAGTATCAAATATATCACTAGTATTTCTTAAAAGGTTTCATACTGGTCAAGCGAGTCCAATAAATATAGCACGTGGTTCTGCACAAAGTATGTGTTTTGTACCACAATAGGGCTGTAGTAATAAAGTTATTTCTTGTCAAACCAGTAATAATGATGACGAATATGAGAGTGAGGACACTACCCCTTTATCACAGCTCAAAACAACAGATATGGCCAATTTTGTGTTATATTTATGAAATGCCCTAGCTACCTCCTTTTGTGATCGGGATATATTCCGGAGAAGGAAAGCCAACAGATTTAGAATTGGTGTGGTAACACATTTACCGCATCTCAAATTATGCCCCATTGTTTATTTAATATAACTCCATTCACATAAATATATTTCGACTTCACTATTTTATATTTGGACAATGGAACCCTAATCTGTTAAAATATGGCTGCTGTTTTCTGCCGTGATAGCACATTAGCAGCACGGTTGGAGCCTATGTGTACTATAGCAGCCGCAGTCGGGACAAGTCCTTATTTTATTAATTAAAATTTAATTAAAAGACGTAAATAATGAACGGGCATTGTCAAATTTGAAATCAGCATAACGATTTTATCATTACAATTATTTTCGCAAGTGAAAGTACCGACTGAGTTTCGGTCCACGAATGTTATTTAGTACGTCCTTTTATTACCTACATAACATATGTCACTTAAGCAAAAATGGCGAATGAAATAAATGACTTAGCGATATTTGTTAACAAAATAGCGCAGGAGCAGGTGTGATAAAAAAGAGCACTGGAATCGTTTATGGTGCAAAATAGCACTATACATATTGAAATAAAACATATATATGTAGCACTATACATATGTTTTGGTTACTTCTATAGTTGCAAACTGTGACATAAACGTTGCAGACAACACTATATTAGTACCAAAAAGCGTTTTACGACACTTTTATACTTCAACTACAGAGCTGATTTATCACCGGGTGAGCCTTTATGTAATGTTTATAGAATAAATCAGTGATAAAACTAGGGCCTCTTTGGGGTTCTGTAAACATTTACAACACCGTTATAGTGCTAATCATTAACACAACTATTTAGCACAACCAAAAACGTTCCCAGGACTTTTATAGTACCAAATTTTGTTACTTGGGAATGTTATAAAAATAAACTATACAAGTAAAAAAAAAACAACTAAACGGTATTAAGTTAGTACGCGGCAATAACTGGAAAACACTGGCCTTATGGTCTGGCCTGGCAGGGAGATAGGACGGTAGTAAAGATTCAGTTTCCTTTCTTATTTTCCAATCCTTCCAAAACGCATAACATGAAACCGTCGCGTCGGCCGAGTTGCTACTGAAAACTGAACCTAGGGATTCAGGGGAAAACTTCATCGAAAAAGAAAAGGCTGTAACAATGCTCCACTTAATGGTGGTTTCAAAGAAGCCCGAGACACATTTCTTCATGGTTCAAACCACTGAAAACGAAATAAGACTTGGATTGAGTTGAAAAGGACACTACAGAAATTTAGAGAAAAATAAGTAAATACAAAATGTACCTGCGAAGAGACTCTTGTGGATATTTAATCTAACGCAGCATTGCAAACAGTCTGATCTCAGATCTTTTGTCACTCGGGCAGAACAAGGTCAAACGCAACGACCTGCCTCCTATAAACAAAACACAATCGTGGAACTCCAAATGTTTTCGATGCAATTTTTTACTGGCTAGTATTGTGCCAATGAGGTTTGCCGCGTCACACACGTTTCGCTCAGTGCTAGTGTTACTGCTGCAGCTATTGGTTCCAGGTCCAAATCTGGGCACATATTAAATAGATGAGACCGAGAAATGTTTCACAATTAACTCCAATTCGGTTGAGAAGATCGTGTTTAAATTGTGATTTTGAAATTGGGAATACAAATGAGATAATACTTACGCGATATAATCGTTTAAATTGTTTCATTTAAATAAGTTATAATTGCGAAATCTGATAAAAATACCAGATCCATATAATCTCACTTCTGCTAGGAGAGCAGAACTGATGTGTTGTTCGAATCTAATCAAGCCACAGCCCGAGAGACAATCTAGCCTCCATTTTGGTCATTACGTCCTCATCTGCCGTGGAGGAGCCTCGAAGGGAAATTTATCGGTAATTACACCGAAGTTCAAGGTACGATTTAATTCAAAGTTTCTTTCAGTGATAGCTGGTCATATTAAACAAAAAGGGAGTCAAAGAAAGTAGTTACTTTAACTTTAAACAGAAATATTGCTCGTTCATTACGTTACATGAATAATAAAACTATAATATTTTAAAGCTCACAAACAAATATAAAGGATGAATAAATCCAAAATAATCCAAAAAGCGCCTTAAATTAGTTTAATAAACAATTACCTTAAAATATTACAGTAACCAATCTTACGTACAATTCGTTATCGCGTCAGCGTGAATAAATCATCTCGCTTTTACTAAAATATCACACTTTAAGCGTGAATTTCGCTGAGTACTACAACTCAGAGGACAATTTATTCGCACTGCTGTTTTGGTACCGACGCGACGACGAAAACGTGTTTATCATCATCATGAAACTATAAAAAATCTTTGAAACACACTGATGGTCTTGAAACGAATGAACATAATATTTTGAATCATCTATCCTAATCCAATAAAAAAATCGATTTATCCTCCAAATGGACCGCTAAATTTTTTTTGTGGAGACATTTCATTTTACAACTTTATAATAGTACTTGAAAAAGTACCCGCATCTTCGTTCGCGGAAGAGAAAAAAGTCATAACCCTCTTTTTTACCTCCTTGCCTGAAGTTAAGCAGTCACCGCAGCCTATGAATGCCCTGCGTTGGCCAGCGGAGTGATGGTAGAAGGTGACTGTAGGCATCATGTGGAACAATTCCTCGTAACACAGCCCATTATACGAGCGGTAGTAGAACACACATACGGAAGCAAAGTCTACGATGTGTACAAGAAATAGTTGAAATCTGTATAGACGTTTTGGCGTGACTAGCCCACGACACATACAAAAAAGGTTTTTTCTGTTCATTTACATTCAAATAGTCCGTATATTTCTTTTTTAAATATCATCTATGAACAGAAATTAAATTTTTACAAAAATATTTTTTTTTACAGAATGAAACAATACCGAGTTGTACCCTTCATATTTTAGTTTAATTATGCATACAAACCATGAATGAGAGTATAAAGCGTTATACACGGTGCCTGCAAAATGTTAACCATGCATTCTATAGATCATTAGTAGCAAATATTATTTGATGGATTAGGACATTGTATCCTTGTCTGTTGAATGGACCATAGAATTAAGTGCCGTAGAATTACAACAATTTATTGTAGTTTGTGTGTATAGGCCGCCATTAAGTAATTTCGATGTTTTTCAAATTATTATGGAATATGCGCTTTTTAAGATATCGCGTACTCGTAAAAAATTACTTATTTGCATCGATTTTAATATAAATCTTTTGGAAGATTCAACACTAAGTATTGGATTGTTGAATCTATTCAAATCTTTTCGTTTAGGCCACGTATAATAATAATAATAATAATAAAATTTATTAAAAACATATTACAGCTGTAATGACTACGGGCTAAACATACTTATAATTAGATAACAATGTTACGCGCCTGAACTAGGATTATCCTGTGTCTCTCTTAAGGAGGGAGGAGTTAAGGGTGCTGCAACGCCCAAATCCTCTCGCGTCAGCGATAATTATCGCATATCAGCATCAACGCAGTAAACACCTTTCTGGGACATGCGTCAATGCTGAAGATGCAGAAATTAGCTATAAATAGTAATATTAATTAATTTTAAGATTAGAATACTTTTGATTGTAAAACTGTACTGTTACTCTGTTGGTTTGAATAAAGACTTTTTTTTAACTTAAATCTCTGCCGTTCACTTAATATGTATGGAACCTACTAGGGTGACCGATACCAGCGCCACCTGTATTGATAACATTTTCACTGATATTTCTCCTTCTAAGCAAAGTATAATCAGTAAATTAGAATCAGATTATTTAGGCCAATTAATGGAATTTGAGATATTAAGGGAAAATATAGTGAAAAACCAAATTACTTTTGTACCGGTAACCACAGACCGTGTGGAAAGAATGAAGCAACATTTGTTCCAGGCGCTACCCGTTCTGCCTTCTGAAATGAGTCCTAATCACATGTATGATTCATTCTTTACAACTGTTATGAAACATTATAATACAATATTTACTTCCAAATCGTTTGTGGCTGGCGGTGCACCAGTATTTAGCGAATGGGCTACTGCGGAATTACACAAACGTAGACAAGCAGTCCGGGTCGGAGATAGAGAATAATATTTCATTCATTATGAGATAAAAGAGGAACATTTATACAGGAGGACAGAGGCAGGACCGTGCCACAAAATGGAAGATGGGGTAGTGTTGAAAATTATGCATGATGAAAGTGGACATCAAGGTGTCGACAGGACATGGGATGGCATACATTTAGTGATAAATTCCCTTAATCTGCCGAGATCTAATGGGCAGGTAGAGCGTCTCAACAGGACGATATTAAATACATTGAACGCTATTATCAGAGATGAGCCTAAAGAGAATTGGTGTGAGGCTCTGACTGCCACACAGCAGGCGCTTAATAATGCAGTGAAAAAAGTCACTGGTAGAACTCCGAATGAGTTATTGTTGTGCTACATACCAACGGCGCTGTGTGAAGCACTATTAGTGAATCATCTCACGCAGGCTAGTGAGAGGCTGGATCTGAGGATCACACGTGCGAAGGCACGGGAGCTTCTGGATGAAGACCAGAAGCGGCTGATGAAACGTTTCAACGCCAAGAGATATGTTAAACCTCCGTACAATTTTGGCGATATAGTTCTGGTTCGTATCAGTAAAGGCAATCCAGGCTATAAGAAATTGAAAGGTCAATTCCAGAGTAAGTGTTGGGAACCAGACCCAACGGCAGCACTCATAGAGTGACGGTTACTTTCGAGAATATGACGAATTGGCCGATAGAACAAATTTCTGACTAATGGTCAGCCAGATGTGTGAGGGCCATAACCCCTCTCACACAATTTAGTTTTTAGTCACAGGATCAACTTTGAGCTCCGAGGGCGAAGCTGTTGTCAGTACGGCCGTGTTAGCGTGGTGGTGACATCATCACGGTGGTGACGTCATCAGGGGAGCTGCGGGGCGCGGGCTGCGCTCGCTTCTTCAACGAGAGTCCCGGCAGAAACCTATACGCGGGATAACACGACGGACAAGGCAACTTGCTCTTGCGTTTAATTGTGAAATATAAACTATATGTTTTATCTTTAACAGTATATGTATAATTATTGCAACGAATACCTAAGGTATTATTATTATTTTAATCTTAATTGTTTTATATACTCTGACATTTAGAATTTTTAATGTAGACACATTCTAGATTACCTTTTTTTTTTTTTATTGACAATCCTTTTTGGATTTATCTTATTGATAATTTTAATTTTTAAAATGATTATTTTATTAATAATATTATACTTAAGTTAAATGTTTTCCCGAATCCTTGCAGCAAATGTTGGATCATATTGTATGTCTCCCAGCAAACACTTCACACTCATGTAACTGACATTTCGAAAGTGCTTGTAACTAGGCCTACTTGAATAAAGAATATTTTGATTGATTGATCGATTGATTGATGAACCCTAGCCAAATCTGGCTTAGTTTTGAAAATGTTGTCAAGGACCCCGCAGCAAACATAGGGAAAAAGTGGTTTCAGTCAAATGTCACGAAATTTTAGTATGATGTAGATACAAATCTCCTCATATTTTTTTTATAAGGGCACAACTCTCTCAGACTTAGAGTTTCAGAAATAATAAATTTAATTGTTTTATACAAAAAAACGTATGTTACCTATTTTACGTAATTCCTCCTCTTTTTTGCTCTGTTATGCATATAGTTCGTAACATAGATAACTGATAAAATGAATGTCAATGTGACAGTGACATTATGAAGATGATTTGTTAATTTAGATAATTACGTACTTAATTATAAGCACATTAATTAAAATAAGCACAATACTTATACCAGATAATGGCAGCAAGAAATCCTTGCTTTGTCTGCAATAATCTTGTCGCTCCTCGGGGTTTGAGACGTATTCCAATCGAAAACCTACAGAAAATCGATATTGCAATCCGATATAGGGAAACCATTAATAATATTCCTGCCGAATATAATGATGATTCTCGTGTTTGCGTGAACTGTGACCGTTTGATAAACCGGGAAATAGAAGAATTGCGGCGGGATGGTGATTGCATTGTTATCAACGTGTTGAGACAAACTACGAGTCATTCTTGCGTTATCTGCAATTGTATGCAAAATCAACCCAGACTTTCTATAAACGCAAGGGTCAAGATTTTCGTTGACGATAATATTTTTATTCCGCCTTCAACACGATGTTGTTTAATACATTTGACTTCTGCGGGACTTATACCACAAGAGTTAGCGAGAAGAAAACATTTCATCAAACGACCCTATCGCCTTCAGGGTGCTGACTTAAATGTTTTTTTGCAAACTATAAGAGAACAAGCTAAAGAAGCCACAGTTTTTAAGAACGATTATTGTACAGATGAAGAGTTTCAGGTCATAAGTCCCGTCACCAAACCACAATTCGACGAAATATTACAGTCATGCGTGGAAGTTCCTGTAAGGAACACATTCAGACGTATTACCGAAAAGATGCTGATGATGTTTTTGTTAAAAATGCGTCAGGGACTTCCAGACGATTTCTTAAAAGTAATATTTAGATATAGTAGTAGACAATACGTATCCCATGATATATGTTTAGTGAGAAAGTCACTGATGCTGCGATTTGTGCCTGAATCCATTGGGTTTGATCATATTACTAGACGAGAATTCATTGACAGACATGTAACTGATTTTGCAAATGAACTGTATAACGCTGACGTTCATAATCCTAAAGCCATACTTATAGTTGATACGACGTATGCTTATATTGAAAAGCCTAGTCATTTTAAATCACTTAGGCAATCTTTTAATATGCATAAAAGACAACATTTAGTTAAGCCGGGCTTACTAGTGGCACCAGACGGTTACATTCTCGATGTTCACGGGCCATATTTTACGGACTCTAGAAATAATGATGCTGCTATTATTGGGTCTGAATTTGAACAAGATAGGGAGGGTATTGGTCGATGGTTTCAAAATGGAGACATAATGTTGGTTGATAGAGGCTATCGTGATGCATTACCGTACCTAGAAAACAAAGGAATAATATGCAAAATGCCAGCATGCATTGTACGTGGTCAAGCTCAGCTTTCTACATTGCAAGCGAATGAATCAAGAACCATTACGAAATCAAGATGGGTGGTTGAGGCACGTAATGGCCATTTGAGATCAATATTTAAGTTTTTTAAGGGCATCATCCCTAGAGCTCATGTTTTGCACCTAAATGATTTTTTTAAAATAGCTGCTGCAATGATTAACAGATTCCATGCAGAAATAATAATGGAGGATGCAACCGTAGAACTAGCTCGCGAATTGCGTGTGAGAATAGATGACGTAAACATAGTTCAAGCTCGTGTAGAAATGGACAATCTATTCAGAAGGAATGCAGTATGGGTTCCTTTGAACGAAAACCACGCATTACATTTTCCCGTACTGGATCATGTGCAACTTAAAACCATTTTTGTTGGCGTGTATCAGCTTCGATTGTCCCCAGCATACATGCAAGATAAACTTGATTTAGATGGGAACGACATGATGCAAATCGACGAGTACCGTCAAGAGCCAGGATTTATACGGGTCAGGATTTATTCTCGTTTCCGTAATGCGACAAAACATCAACTGTGGCTCTCTTACGCAATAGGACGGGAGGAAAATGAAGAGTTGGAAGAGGCAATCCTGGGATATTACTGCACATGTAAGACAGGAGCTAGAACGATACGCTGTTGTGCTCATATTGCCTGTGTAATATGGTACCTGGGCTATGCACGACATCAGGAACATTTAAAATATCCCAGTATTGCATTAATACAGTTTATTAAAGATGCAGCAAATAGAGGGCGAATTAGGCATTGATTTTTGCACCTACTTGTAGTATTCTGTATATATTTTTGTAAAAATGTTCAAGGATTGTACTTTTTATATATTGTAAGATACGTAATATAACATTTTATGATGATGATACTTTATTTATGTATGTAGAACCAAACTAACATGGCTACTGCTATAATTCATCCGGTAGTCCCACCATTACAACGAATCAATAATACACGAGCATAAACAGGCGGACATAACTGAGTCGCTTAACTTCAAATTCATGACTCAACTGACAGTTGGTGCCTGCACCTGAATTTGACTTCATAACGTCAGTAACTGTCAGTGGGTATCATTTCAATATATCGATTTCAGAAAACACGTCGCGTAAATAGAACAATATATACTTGATTATTTTTGAAACTACAAGTCTGAGAGAGTTGTGCTTTTATAAAAAAAATATGAGGAGATTTGTATCTACATCAAACTAAAATTTCGTGACATTTGACTGAAACCACTTTTTCCCTATGTTTGCTGCGGGGTCCTTTTCATGCAAACTATTTATTATGATTACTAAAGTGCCTAAAGCTCTTGATTACTAAAGTGCCTAAAGTCTCCACAGACGTCAAGGTGACAACTTCCCTTCACTAGTCATTCTTTTTTGGAAAAATAATAATTGTCATTATTATTGAAAGGGACCTTTTTAAAGAGAAGTGAAATTTATTCAATTTTTATCCACAAACTTATCAAACTACATTTTTCCTTTTTATTGTTGACTTTGGTCCATATAACAATTTTTACTCCTAATGATGTGGAGGATTCGTGATTTCAATCTTTCGGATTCCCAGTGGGCACCGTGTATTGCAGGCCAGGGATATTTCTATCTCTCAACTGTACGGTACAGGCATTTCCCAGTTGACCGCGGGTCCGAGCGCCAAGCGTGTGCAAAAAGCTCTCTTTATTATCCTATCGGGCCAAATGGGCTCTTTCACATTTGGCCGTTCACGAGATGAGCCCAATTCAGCCAGAATAACCTAATATATTATTTCGTAGTTGAAAAATTACGCAAATTGCACATTGTATTGGACTCTTTCACAACAACATATTCAACACGGCAACATTGTGAGCGGTGGCGAATATAAGTCATTCATAAAGAAAACATATCTTAAACTAAATGAAAAATGGTCCAAACTATACTCACAAATAATAAGTTGGCTCAAAATTAAACCACAAATATCAATAATTAGAGCGGTCTCCGATAGAATAAGAGTAACTAGAAAATAAATATATGCAGATATGGATTTAAAGATAGCTGTGAAGCGCCCATGCTCGATCATTAAGCCAAGGATACACTAAGGGGGATAAACGAGATCGAATCAGAAATGAGGAGATTCGTAGACGAACCAAGGTCACCGACATAGCAAACAGGGTAAGCAAACTGAAGGGCAGGGCACATAGTTCAAAGAACCGATGGCCGTTGGGGCAGAAAGGTTCTCGAGTAGAGACCGCGTACTGGCAAGCGTAGCGTGGAAAGGCCTACCGCAAGGTGGTCGGACGACCTGGTTAGGGCTGCGGGGAGTCGCTGGATGAGGATCGCCTCTATCCTGCCCATTTTGAAATGTATCGAGGAGGCCTGTACCTATACTATTTGACAAATGTCTTGCGACTCGTGTCGCCAGCGACGTAGGGTGAAATGGCGCGACGTTGCCGGACTTTGATCGACATGTCTGGCAACATCGCACGACACGTGTCGCCGGTGACGTTGGCTGAAGCGACACGACTTTGCCGGATCTCGTTCGACATGTTTGGCAACGTTGCGCGACATCGCTCGAATATTCTATGCGGCAGCGTAGCTTTCAGTTGTGGAACTTAAGTCTATAATTATTAACTTAGTATCGACTGCAACGTAGCTACCGACATAAGTCGCGCGATTTCTCTAGATATGTCAAGCGAAGTTGCTCGACTTCTCTAGACATGTCGCCGACACGTGTCGCGGGACATTTGTCCCCTAGTTTATTTAGTTATAATATATACTATTATAAAGTTGTGAAAATGAAATGTCTACTACTACATTGAAGATGATAGATAAAGATATTTTTAAGAAAAATATTGTAACGGACTATTTGGAGGTCACTGAAACGAAAATCATTTCTTTTTTTTGTATATGTTCTCTGGACCATCTCACTACTAAATTTCACCACCAGTGGTCAATTGGAACGAAACATTTCCCATTCAACCACTTGTGGTAAAACAGAAACAGTGTTACAACTAGTGGTCAGTTGGAACAAAATACTTCAAATTCAACCACTGGTGGTAAAATAGGAGCAATGTTACCACTAGTGGTTAAATGGAAAGTATTTCGTTCCAACTGACTACTAGTGGTAACATCGCTCTTATTTTACCACCAGTGATAGAATGGATTAGAAAATGGTGGTACCTTTATTTTAATATATATTTTTAGTCATTCGGAGAATGGGTAAATTGGCCTATCGTTGGTCAGTAGCTTTTTTGCCTTTTAGTTGCCTGAAAACGCACGCAGATGTCAACGTAAATAAGTACGACAGTTGAGGACAAAAGTAATATGTTTATCTCTTGCTCATACTATTTATTAGTGGAGATGCGATATCTGTCTGTGTCCAGACCATGTACCCTAATCTGAATTTCTTAGTGTCGTAACTAGAATAACTACCTTATTATTTAGCTTATTTCATACTAATAGCTAAGGTAAAGAAAATATTAGCAGATACCATGAAGACATTGGACTACCTTACAAGCCGCAGAATTGAGTGCTATTTCACAGCGTAATTTAGGCGTTTGACAAATAAACTAAAGTTGGTCACTGAATTATTTATAACGGATTTCAACTATTTTTGGTACACAGGTAGCTGGGTATCTTTAGATGGTTATAGGATATTTTTTTCCTGAATATGCTGAAAAAAAAGAGGAGTTATGACTTCTTCTCCTCCACGAACGAAGTTATTCTAGTTAATTCATAAACTTACAACTGTTTTACATTTATACACTTTCTCACAAAGTTAATGTCCGTACTTAAAACTGCAAGAAACAATGTGTCAGGTGTTATTTAGAATGAAACTGCCGGGAAGCTCACTAACTCGATAGCGGGAAAAAGTTTGTTCAACTATAATGCCACAACGTAAGGCACTTCGCGTGCTCTAATAATACCACCTGAACTTTCGTTTACCTATTTTTCCATCACCAATAAAAATAACACTGCTCCAGCTCTCTGCTAACGCGTCGAATCCACGAGTTTTTTCTAGCACTTATTGGAGAGTCTGTGGATGCCTTTCTCCCCAGGGTCTCGATCTCAAACGGCTCAATTAGGTAGCCACTATTTAAATATAAAAGCGAAAAATTAAAAAAATCGATGATGTTCCCAATTCCAAGGCTTTCGCGTATACTCATTAGAAACTCCATGCTGGATGGCTGAGATGACGATGATATTTTTTTCATTTTCATTCCCCCTGGTCAACGGTCAGATAAAGTATTGCGAGCTAAAGCTATGACGAGTTCTGGGCCGTTCGGTAATTATATTTTCGTTATTACAGATGTAAATTTGCCAATCCTGTATGAGTGACTCTGCGTTGTTAATTGGGCCATGAAATGGAATATCGATCAAAACTCGTGCCCGGTTATCGGAATGGATAGTTAACGTAGTTTGAAATTTTTGTACGCTAACGGATCACCTTGTTTGTTACCTTAAGAAATATGCATGAAAGCCATATTTTATAGATAGACGTACATAAGACCAAATCAAGTGCTACTTACTTACTTAGAAGGCTTGAAGTTTAAAGTTTAATCTATAATGTAATTCATTCAAGAAGAACTAAATGTAACTTTTGGACTATCAAATGCGTGAAAATATTTATTTCGCAAAAAACTTCAGAAATGTTTCAGAAAAGGTTTCTAAATTCTATTGTCTGGTTAAATTATTATTGTTTCAGAGTATATGAACTACTAATGCTTTAATTAAGACATCTATTGTTCAACTTCTCGAACTGGCCCGAATCCTCAATTTCATCAAAGCATTTCTACATGAGAGAATCCGTCCATCAGATATACTTTTAAGAGGAACTTTGACCCTTCCAACATCATTTCCTGATAATACGACCGTACGGACAACAGATTGAATTTTCTAAAGATAATTCGCTTGGGGCATGTTTCCCGGCGAAGGGACGGCAAAGTTGTTTTGATGTCCTAGAGCGGCAAACGAATCTTCCTGTGTATTCTTTCCGAGTTTTCTCGCACTTTACACCCAATGATGAATAAACATTGGGTGGATTAGGTGTGACAAATGTTTTTTCTGAAAACAATTGTTTCCTGTTGGTTCCTTTATTAGTTTAAGCATTTGGTCTGTATAAATAAGATTTATTGAATTTATTTCTTTACTAGAAGGGCAACTTTGTCAGCGTAGTCGAGTAAAAAGTATTCTATCTAACTATCTGTGTGGATACCCAGCTACCCTTGTACCAAAAATAGTTGAAATCCGTTTAGCCGCTTTGGCGTGATGAAACCACAAAGACTCATACAAAAAATCAAAAAAATAAGTTTTGTGTTTAGTGCCCTACTAATAAATTAAAATAGTTCATATCACTTATTTTTTTTTAAATATCTTCGATGTACAAACATTAAATTTTTACAACTCTACAATAGTATTTATAAGTGTAGGTAAGGATACCAATGCAATAATACATATAATTGATAACGTTTGTGAATGAAATTGGCAGGTTTATAAGTATATTCTCAGAAATGAGAGGTTGGAATATAATTAAATTTAATTAAACCTGACGTTTAATATTCGGGTAACGTAAGCGTATGAAAATTATATGCGAAAACCAGCGCTTTATGCTAAGCTAAAGAATATAAACGGGTTATGCGACTTACGTTTCATACCTACTAAAACAGTTAAAATCTGTGGGGTAATTCAGAAAATCCACGCGATCATCCCTGATTATTAGATTCGTGGAGCCATTGTGTTAAAGATCAGAGTTCAAAACATACGGTCTATCATGACAATTGTTAAGCTTATGATTAACGATGATGAGGTATAAAGGATGTCAAGTGTTGACAAATGCCAAAAACGCCAAAAAATTAAAACTGCAAACTTAAAAATGCAGCGTGGGAAGCCCTTTAATAAAGTAAACCATCGATTTTTATAGTCATTAAATGAGGGTAGCACAAGGTTCTAAATTAGGGTAGGGTAGTACCGGCTGCCAAGGAAGCAGCGGCTTCTTTCAGCTTACATGATTCATTCTTTCGCTATCTATCTAGCGCCTTAAGTCGGGTTGAACCGGTGCAACCCACCTCCGCAGGCCATATGGTCCGTTGTATCCCCAACCTATCCAAGTCGCCGCGGATGGCATTCAGATTTGCGCTCGCTCCCCACTGAATCCTATGACTCATAAGGGGCACAGCCAGACCTGGCCAATTCAAACTCAGGTTCTAAAAAATACATCTGAGATGATGATTGTAATTGTTGATTATAAAATTATCGGGAATCTTTTGCTGTAATTCATTAGGAACAAATCAAACAAATAATGTAGGGCATTGGTGTAGTATAGAGCAATTTAGCGGAACTGCAATTAGTGGACCGACCGCCATGATTGAGGCCGGAGGAAATAAATCGAGTGTTTGCGCCATTCCTCCCGACACTAAACCACGAAGATTCTTTAACTTTATAGACACTTACACAAGGTGAGTACACATCTGTATCGTTTAATTACGTCTAAATTGCTAGCACATTCATTTACCTTAGGTACTGTCTTGTCGGTGGAGAAGCCCTCACTGAACTCTATCTCCGGCCAGAGACTTGACTTCTCGGTAATACCTGACATACTTGCTTTTTTTATTTGCAATATAAGTACCTACTTGGTCTAGCCATTTTAATAAACATTCCATATTTCAAATATTATAGATAGCATGAGTAGTTTTTGAGATATGGCGTTCTAATAGTCGGACAGACATACAGGCAGAGTTGGACTATGAGGGTTCCTTTTTTACCTTTTTGGAACGGAACCCTAAAAATAAGCTTACCCGTGGAAAGGAGAAATGGGTAAGCGACAGCTTGGTTGGCTTTTAGTAATATACCCATTTAACTCATTTTATACTTAAGGCACTAGAAGGTCCCCGCAACTTTGTACGCGGACGAAAAAAAGTGATAACCCCTCTTTTTTTTCTTCAGCGTGGTCGGGCAAAAAGTATTTAGTTTCTTAGTCTATACTAGGCATTATAAAGTTGTACGAATGAAATGTCTGGACATTGAAAATATCTATACTATTATAAAGTTTTAAAAGTGAAATGTCTGTACATTGAAGATATTTAAAAATAAATGATTGTAACGGACTATTTGGAGGTCACTGAATGGACATGGAAAATACACATTTTTTGGATTTTTTGTATGTTATGTATGTTGCGGCTTCATCAGGCCAAATCGGCTAAACGGATTTCAACTATTTTCGGTACACGGGTAGCTAGGTATCTTCAAATGGTTAAAGGATACTTTTTACCTGACTAAGCTGAATAAAAAAGATGATTATGATTTTTTTTCTTCCGCAAGCGAAGTTGCGGACACCGTTGGGTACCTACTATAGTGTATTTATGATGTCTTTACTTACACATCTAGGTATTTATATAATGAAATGAAATAAAATACCTTACAGACAAACATATATATTAATTATAACAATAAAAATAAACTAAACACCTACGTTACGAGGGTTCTCTACCAAAAAGGTACAAAGGGAAACCCTTATGGTGCGACTCTGTCTGTCTGTCCAGTAGTGCGCCATATTTATTGGAAATTTTTAATATAGACATGGTCTGGTCATCCCACATGTATTGCAAAGGAAATATTTAAAATAAATGTTTATTTTTTCTAAAAAAACAACGAATATGAAGTTAGAACCAAAAGGAAAGGGATAACAAAAATTTAAAGTATAGCTACTGGGCCAAGTATTGGGTATCATATGAAAGGGCTTGACCTGAACATTTTTTTTTATTGTCATTACATTTGGTTTGTTTAAGGAAAATGTGAAAGAAAAACACCATCATCTCCAAAGTTTACCAATAAATCAATTTTTTTAATTTTCAAAAAACCTATATGAACAACCCTATTGCGTTAAGTTTGCACCTCATTTGTATGCAATGCAAACATAACGCTACCCGAACCGGGTAATAGTAAGGGTAAGTGAAAATTTGTACGGAACCCATCGGTGCGCGAGTTCGACTCGCACTTAGCCGGTTTTTTTTAATTGCAATGTGTTACGCTAGTTCGAGGTATCAGGTAGCCGACCGCGGAAACGCTGGAACATGACACTATCGACCATTATTCTTCCTTTGTGTGGACCGCGAGTTTGTCTGTTAGAACTATCAACATATTCACGTACCTATGTTTTTATTATTAAACATAATTTTGGTTGAAAGTATTTGGTAAATTTTATCGGTGTAAATTTTTTCATATTTTTGGACGTACAGTTTAAAAGATGAAGGAGGGGTACAATCTATATTAATTTTAGAGCGATTATTTCCGAAAATATTTACTTAATAAAACATAACAATTTTTGAAATCTTAGCGTTTGAAAAAAAACTGTCGAAATATGTATGTATGTAAAGCACTTTATTGTACATAGTGACCAGTTACAAATGCAAATATGTGTACATGTTGATAATAAATAAGTATTTGAACTTCGTACATGTGCCCCCTCCTTACAAATTTCAATTTTAATTATTTAACTACCAAACTTAGTAGCAGCTATACAGCTGTATTACAAATTTCATCAAAATTCATCTCTGTACATTTTGAGTAGGTAAGTAGGCACGGACAGACGGACATGACGAAACTAGGTATAAGGGTACCGTTTTTGCCATTAAGCTACGGAACCCTAAACCCCACGTGATCCAGGTCATTCGAACAACTCCCGAGTCTCGTGGTTTCTTTGTTTTCTTTATTTAGTTAATACCTAAACATTAAGAGCAGATTACAGTGATAATTTCAGTGTTTTAAATAAAAACAAACTTAAACAAGATTTATGCAACATTGACTTTGACCCAGTTTATAGTTCTGCTGAAGCAAATACTAACATATCGTACGTAACTTAAAATGCCCAACAAGCAATATCTAATAGCACAATTAACGTACGTGTGATTACGCTGAATTGTTTTACTTTAGGTACATAGTTTTTATCTTTTTGTATTTTATTTTAATGCATAAGAATTAATTTGTATTATAGTTTGAGTGTTTTAGTTAAATTACGCCAGCCCTACATTACCTGAAACACAGGGAATCCTAGTTCAGGCATATTCTGTTGTTGTCCATATGTATGTTTTAGTTTATTAGTAATAATTACTGTTATATGTTATTAAAAAAAATATATATTCATTTATTATTTTATATATAATTTTAAATCTTAGGGTAGGTTTTTTACAATATATATATAAAAAGTAAAATACAAAAACCAAATACAAAATATAAACACATTATAAAAAACTTAACCTAGGGTGCCGCCGGCAGCGGGGCAAGGCCCAAGCTACCGGTGGTTAGGGCTGCACAGAGTGGAACCTCCTGACGATGCGCGCCGTGTCCAAGATTACTGCCTTCTGCATCTGACCCTTGATCCAGCCATCTAGCGAGAGTCTCTTAAAAGATGTTGGTCGAGACTCTTCGCTATAAGACCGTTTCCTGAAACGACTATCGGGACAATAATCGTCGAATCAACATCCCACATGGCGGTCACCTCGTGAGCCAAGTCAAGGTAATTGCTGAGTTTGTCCTTCTCAGCCTTCACGAGGTTATTATTATTATTATACAGTCACAAGCGAAACCAAGGGTATATTTTGAAAATAAACTACAAAACAAAGTTTACTTTGATGCATACATATGCATTATTATTTTAGTGACGAAAGCTTACATAATAATATTTTGATATGGTTATTTCATAAAATAATTAAGTCAACAAAACTAAGGCTGCGTGGCGTAGACAGTTGACGATAACCCTTGTACGTCGCTGGTTGGTGGTAAGTAACTTATTAGTATCTAGAACGTATAGGGTCAAATGGAGGCAAAATCTTTAGTATTTAAGCGTGATAAAATCCAGTTGTGGGATGAAGTTCCTCAAGTGAGCACGTGACCTCTTCCTTCGACATCGATATATTTCTCATTCAAGTTTACTATAAAGTTGAAGCCACGGGCACCGGTTCGTAACTGCACCTTGAAGTCGACACAGTACGAGGGCGAATGGGCCCCTAAAAATCTGTGAACAATTAAACATCTTGTGCACTTACCTGGAATACACTTGTGAATAACGCTGCATAAGATCATACGAGTGCGAAAGAGAAAACATTATTTCTAGCCTTTCATCGGATACTATAGCAATAAAAGGTTAAACCTTTTTTAACCGACTTCCAAAAAAAGGAGGAGGTTCTCAATTCGACGGTTTTTTTTTTTTTTTTTCTTAACGGGACTACACGTGCGAATTAAGAAGCTTTATCTCGCATATTTTGTACCGTCTATGGTTCAGTTCCTTTCAACATAGCGACTTATGTAACCGGTTTCTGTAACCTTACCGGTATTATTCTTTCTTCGATGTTTGTGATGTGCTGATGTGTGTTTTGTTAAACGGCTGTCGGTGATATAGGAGACCACTAGTTTACGTTATAATGTCGCAGCCGTACGAAAAAGTGTTGTTGATTATTCGTTTTATGGACGGACTTATAAAATCGTGTACGGCCGTCTCCTTTTATGAGTTAGTGAAAAACATAAGTGAAAAAGAATATGGTAACGCGATAAAGATAAAGTCTATAATAGATAATGTTCACGATTCGCTTTACGTGGTGGCTACTCTGTTCGTTTCATGGCTGATCTCCAGAAGCAGAACCAAAACGTGGATAAAACTGGAGTATATGATTTGGGTGCCACTAGTAAATTCTATTTTGATGCTGGCACTGCAGATCTACAGTGAGAATTGTGAGATCGATGCCACCAGATACATTATATTTTCCTGTGCAGTTGCATTCTCGTCGAGTACTCTATGGATCGACAATATTGCTGTGGAGCTTATAAACTCGAGAAGCACAAACAGGGTGAGCATGTATCTGTACATGAAGGGTTCTGGGATATTGTCCAACGCGATCAACCTTATATTCGCGCTCACTCTCACGGAACACAACATGGTCTATTTAGTTGCGCCCGTTTTGATTGTCATCAAATCGTTATGTGTGCTGGCATTCACGATACTGCTGAAGAAAAGTAAACAATGCACCGTGCCAAAGGATAATCAGGATACGGATGTTGAGAAACCTGAGATAAATCATGCCCTCTGGATAACAACATTGTTTGCGTGGGCATTGTTCTTTACTCAAAGATGCGAATACTTCTACACGTACCTGTTCATTACGTCAAAATTGGATTTGGCCACAAAATGGTGGAGAGTGTGTCAGAACTTGCAGTATCTGAGCTTTGCGTTTACTCTTTACGGCTCTGGGAAGCTATTGGAACGTGGAATATCGCCGTATACGATTCTTCTGGCAACGTTAGCTTGCAGCATTATTGCGAGAGTCGCTCAAATCACGGCGTGGTATATCATCAGCTTTGAAGTGTTAATATTATCGTTGGTGGTGTCCAGCGTCTGCCCGTCAGCAGGCGAGATCTTGAAATCTAATGTCTTGGCTTCATTGAGGGACTCGCCTTATACCCTGGTCCTGATGAGCATGACCCTGTACTTAAATCAAGTCGTGTTTACATGGATCTACTATTGCGTGAATACGGCGATGGTATCACCGTTTGTGGTCACGATGTGTTTAATGGTCCTAGTATTGGTATTGTCATCTACTCGACTGATGAGGGAGTTGACGAAAAAGTTCAATAAAAAGTAAAACTAATTTGTTTTGTAGGATGTATTTGATATGTTTTGATTGAACGAAATTTTTACTGAATTTGTTTGTCACGCATATTTCATTTTTGTCTCTGCAATGTCACCTAACAAACCAAAAACTGTATATTATTAGTATAAATCTGTAATTTTAGTAAACTTTTTTTTTATTTTTATTATAAAATAGATGGGCATTTGAGCGCAATCTCACCTGTTGTTAAGTGACGATGCGGTCAAGGATGTATCATGCCCGCCTATAAACTAGCAATATCCCGCATTTCACCAGCGTTACTGAGAACTAAGTATAAGTAGCTTATGTTTTAATGTATGATTCCCCATACAAAATCTACCCCACATTTCACCTCCTTAAGGAATGATTGGCAGGATGAAAATATCCCATGTCACTCCTAGGTTCTTAAAGTATTTCCATACCAAATTTTATCTAAATCGGTTTAAGCGTAAAAAAGTTACTTTCGCATTTATTATTCTTGGTATACCTAATTAGTATCGTATGGATTTCGCGAAAACTTTAGGATTATGTTTGAATATCTCTTGCCCGCAACTTCGTCCGCCTTAAATTCGTTTACCAGGTATAAGTGTGTTTTACCGGGATAAAAAGTAGCCTATGTGCTTCCCCGGGACTCAAACTATCTCCATACCAAATTTCATCCAGTCGGTTCAGCGGTTGAAGCGTGAAGAGGTAACAGACAGACAGACGACAGACAGACACACTTTCGCATTTATAATATTAGTACAGTAGTCTAGGGTTTATTAATAACATACTGTGACGATCAGTTCCCCAAGATGTGGTACTAAAGAAAACAACAGATGTCAACAACAAAAATTAAATATTTATTTTCTAAAGATAGGGTCGTAGGATGAAGTTCATCTGGTTTACTCGCGTAGTTCGGTACTCTCCTGGACGGCGAATGGAGTCGGCGAAGGCGGCTGGTGGAAGACCGGGGCGAACCGGGGTAGCTAGTGTGTTCTGCACAGCGAGGTGGTACGGCGGCGAGTAAGACGCGGCCGGAATCCCTTGACCTTATCCCTCAGGCCGTAAGCTCGGATTCTTAATTGTATCTACGCAACCTGAAATATAGCAACGTCCTTGTTATTATATGCTCGATTTCCTCCGCTGATAGTAAAAGCCCTTTTTGCCTTAGAAGCAGGAGAGGTCGAGAGCAGTTGGTGTGGGTCTTCACTATCAGAACGAAGTCGCAAAATCATAAAAAAAAACATTAAAGAAAGAACAAAGGAAAACAGTAAACATTTAATAAAATTTGGAATAGGGTATGCTGATAAATAATTCTCACGATCAGAAATTGTAGTAACGATAATTTTAAAAATTATGTTTTAATTAATATGTTAACTAGTAGGCACAGCTTGATAATAATATTAATAATTATAAATATAAAATTGTCATTTCGATATTCCGCCTTGGTATCATAAAAGGTCGTTAACTGCATAGGAAACGTTTGTCGGTTACTTCTCTTTGGCGCAATGCGAACAACTATTTGTTCAATACAACGAAAGATCTGAAAAAAGTATGCATTTTTTTATCACAAGCACTAACTTAAGGCCAAGCACTACTTAAAGTAACACTTGTTCAACACTTACCCTTATTTGGGATGCGGACACAACACTGAATGTATTATTTATTACCTTATTACTTTCGTTTCCGAATACGTCGGAAGGCAGCGAAATTATTATAATTATCTAATTTAAGTTTTGTACCGGCTCAAATGACGACACGTAGATATTTAGTACCTATCTAGTGAACGCCCCCGCACATGTGTACTGCGGGAAGAGATTATTCGCAATCGCCGTTACCAAACCATCCAAAACATTCGATGCAAACTAGACAAATAGGCGAGGCGTCAGCCAATGGGCGCGCTATGCGCTTATCTCAACTTAAAGTAGCTTACCATCGCGCACGCAAGTATTGACCATTTTGTATATTTTTGTTTATTCATTTATTTATTTCGCCTATTTGAGTGTCCCACTACTGGGCAGAGGCCTCCCCCTTAGATCTCCATGATGCCAATTTAGTGATCATACTAGCCCACCTTTCCGGGTGCAGCAGACGTGACCGGCCCAGTCCCACTTTAGGCCTGGCGGTTTTTTCTCCAACATCCGTTATTCGTGTTACAGAGCGTAGCGTAGTGTTTCGGACGCGATCTGTCCTTTTAACATCTGGAATGCTGCGCTCCATTGCTCGTCGACAAACCTTCAATTTGGATTTCTGACTTTCGGTGAGTGACCACGTTTGGGCACCGTAGGTTAGGACGGACTGAATACACATCTTGACGAGTTTTCGTTTAAGAGACATTGAAAGGTTTTCCTTTATTAGTTCCTTCATAGACCATTTTGATATTTATTAAAGTTTATTATTTGACTATGTTTTTAAGTTAATATATACACCTTTTTTTTTCCGTTTAAATTAGTTATTATTCTAGTTATACGATGTAATTTATGTTTTATAGAATAAGTACCTACATTGCTTTTAATTATAATAATGAGGCGTGCAACGTTACAATACCTAGAGTTTGCCGTGATTGGCGCGATAGTCAAGTTACCGACGTCTAATTTTTTACAAGTAAACTAGAAGATGCCCGCAACTTCGTTCGCGTAGGAGAAAAAGTCATAACCACGTATGGGGATGCCCAGAGATACCAGTGTAACAAAAATAGTTGAAATCCGTTTAGCGGATTTGTTGTAATGAAGCCACAACGATACATAGAAACATCCAAAAATTAAAAAAATGTAAAATGTTTCGTTTCAGTGACCTCCAAATACTCCTTTACAAGCATTTTTTTGAAAATACCTTCAATGTACAGACATTTCATTTTTACAATTTTATAATAGCATAGATAAAAATGTCTTGCGAATTAGTTTAGCATAGAACAACCTAATATAATATCTACCATGTAACATATATTAAATTAACTTCGGGAATACGCGCGCCTGTCAAGTTTCAAGTGAGTTGAATAAGTAAAAGTGGGCCAAATTGCCAAGGAGCAAAGTTAACCAATTACAACTTTGAATTAAGAAAATGTAACAACCGCACGAGTGCGAATGAAATCACTATATTAAGGATTCCGTGGCACTTTTGGCATAAATAAAATACCTACGCGCTTTGGCAATCTTCAGCCGATATAATTATGTCCACTGCTGGACAAAGGCTCTCAATAATTAACTGGTGCGCACTACCCTCCACGAATTCCTGCTATCTTTTATTTTAATATTTCTCCTTTTCTATTATAACAATAAATGAGAGAAGCGAAAACCGACGAATATGACATGTTCCGATGTGCGACAAAAATAGTTGTATGGTTAAGTAATTGTTCGTCACAAAATGAAAACACATAAGACGCATGTCTTGAAGTATGGCTGCGCACCCTAGAGTGTTTTTGCAAACCCGGAGGCGGGGAGGAAGGGCTGTATGCCCTGTCCGCAGCGCTGGAACTAAGGTCTGTCTCAGTAATTATCAAGTTTAGAAAAAAGTCGCTCATCCAAAACACGCTTATTTTAGCGTATTTTATACTATTCAATAATAAAAAATTGTTTACATAATAACAATACACCTGTCCAAAAATATTTTTGATTAAAATCCCCCCTCCCGACCCCCCTCCTCATCCCCAGACCGTCCATTAACCCCCACCCCCTCGCCCCTAAAAATAACATGTCAGTATATCCGCGTGTACCAAAGGGGGGACCCTTTGGTACACGCGGACTCTAAATGCCCTTAGCATTTAAAAATAAAGACACAGAGGGCGCTACTTACTAACTAGATTGTGTTCGTAAATTTCATGCCACGTAAGTAAAGTTGCGATAGCTCAGTTGGACTGAGCACTTCTGGGTTCAAGAAGAGGTCGCAGGCTCAAATCCCGCTTGCAAACTCTGTTTTACAGTAATAGTTATATAAATGTTAAAATGAAAACGCTCAATAGAAGGATGAATATTTGCGCGTTTTAAACACCTCCTTACCATTGTCAGATTATTAGCCATTTAATAAGATTAAACAGCATAGTTTTGATAAGAATTGCAGAAACCCGCGACGTTTACAAGGTAACCGAAAATAACACCACAATTTGTATGGAGTTCGGCAATAATGTGGTGATAGTAAGGCTTAAAGCGCTCAAATTTTCACCCAGACAATTCAATTACATGAGTTAGCGAGTCCAACTGTTTAATTCCAACCAAATCCGAATGAAGTAAATAATGATATTACGACACATACCGTATCTATTATAAAGTTGTAAAAATGATGTCAGTACATGTAAGATATTTCCAAAAAAAATATTGTAACGAACTATTTCGAGGTCACTGAATCGATTTTTTTTTTGGATTTTTGTATGTGTCGTTGTGGCTTCATAATGCCAAACGACACGTTTGGCTCAGTGGGTTGTACAACGGCCTACGGAGCTGGCGGTCCCGGGTTCGAATCCTGGCCAGGGCAAATGTTTGTGTGATGAGCACGAATGTTTGTTCGTGGGTCTTGGATGTTTTCTATGTATTTAAGTATTATAATTTATCTATATATTACGTTTATCGTCGCCTAGTACCCATAGTACAAGCTTTGCTTAGTTTAGGACTAAGTCGATTTGGGCCTACCACCGCTACACATAGTGATACAGTCGGAAGCACGCAAATCACTGCATAGGCTAAAGACCCTGGGCCTATGGAGTTACTGCGCGCCGAAAACTAAGCACACATCCATGGAAAAGAACCATTTCCTCGACAGAATAACTGCCATGAGCTGCGACAAAATGCAACCAAGGTATGAATTCCAAAGGAACTTTAAAGTGCAAGTTCCCACAAGGGACGAATGGGCCGAATATCACAAACCACTGACAATGGATGGTGAGGATAACATTTGGTATACTGATGGATCAAAAATGGCATCAGGTACGGGAGCAGGCATCTATGCAAAAGACTATAATGTCAGCACAAGTATGGGAGGTTATGCAACGGTCTTTCAAGCAGAGACATATGCTATAATCGCCTGTGCCCAGGAGAACATAGATACGCTAACCAAAGGAAAGCACATCTATATACTCAGCGACAGTCAAGCAGCACTGAAAGCGTTATCAGCGCCCAAAGTAGACTCTAGACTCGTACACAACGGTATCCAAGCATTAAACAAGCTCGGAAGGCACAATAAAGTGCAGCTGGTATGGATTCCAGGGCATGAAGGCTTCATCGGTAACGAAAACGCCGATGAGCTAGCTAGAAAAGGGTCTGCAACGAGCTTCGTAGGACCCGAACCATGCGTGGGACTCTCACAGGGGACCATAGTTACGGCCATAAAGGACCATGCCAAAAACCAACATCAGCAAGAGTGGAAGAAAGTGGCGGGCCTGAGGCATGCAAAGCTATTCATAGAAAGAGTAGAATCGGGCTGGTCCAAGAAACTGTGGATCTACAGCAAAAGACAACTCAGAATTATAATGGGGGTGTTCACAGGCCATTTCGGAGTCAAAGGACTCCTGGCCAAACTGGGACTTTCTGACAATACAGATTGCAGAATGTGTGGTGAGGAAACAGAAACAATGGAGCATTTATTATGCGAATGTCATGCCCTCGCCAGACAGAGAATGAAGGAATTTGGTATTGGTTACCCACAGCCAAAGGAATTCCAGACGCTACCAATGGCATCTATCATCCGGTTTACTGAGATGGTAGAACAAACCATTGAGTAGCAAGAAGGGGTAATTACACAAAAGATCCCACTGGGTCGAAGTGTATCCGTAAGGACCCCGGATATCAAGATAAGATAAGATAAGTCGATTTGGGTCCCTAATAAAAAAAAAAATCGGCTAAGTAGAGATCTATATTATTTTTGATACACGGCTAGCTGGGAATTCACAGATAGAAATATGTGGTTACTTTAGAAGTTTGATAATTCGAAACAATTACAAGTACATAAAAGGCAATCAACTTTTTTCTGTAGTTCATTGCTAATGGTTAGAGTATGGCCAGAGAAACATGATATTGACCTTGAAAAAGAATTCTTTATATGGCAACAATCTTACATATTAAAAAAGCTGTCAATTATAAAACCTACTTCGTTGCTATCCATTCCGTATTGCCA
The DNA here is from genome assembly GCA_905404275.2 of Hedya salicella. Lineage (NCBI taxonomy): Eukaryota > Metazoa > Arthropoda > Insecta > Lepidoptera > Tortricidae > Hedya > Hedya salicella. The sequence goes on from FR990099.1 coordinate 11,233,542, forward strand.
GGTCAAGATGTTTTCAAATTTGCCGCATATTTTTAATATCATGTCTCGCTTGCCAAACTCTAGTCACTTTTTATAACTAACATTTTTAATGACAGAAAGGCATCAAAAACTTTATTTGTAGTCAATATAGGTCCATTTTTCATGGGCCAGGCACCATCCGGCACGTGAGTCAAAACCCCTGTCTCGGAGACGACGGCTAAATTCCTTGGCGAAGGCCATGGCCTCCGAACCCCAAGGTCCAGCAGTCTCCGCTGCAATAGGTACAAAATCATAAGTTGGTTCCAAGGCTTACATAACGTACTTAGATATTTTTGCGCAGAAGTAGTGCATTCGTGGAATATCTGATGTACCACAATTTACATTTTGTAAGCCTTTATTTAAAAGTCTTGAATTACTGACGGTACCATCGCTGTATATTTATGAAATATGTATTTTTATAAAATCTCATCTGGAATTATTTAAACAAAATAGCGATGTATGCAAGTTTAATACTCGATATCCGAATAACTTAATATGCCTAAAGTCACTACCAAACTGTTTAGTTATAGCTGTTATCCAATGGCTATTAGAATATTAATGCTCTTCCGAATGATTGTAAATACCTTCCAATTGGAGAGCTTAAGCGCAAGCTCTCGCAGTGGTTACTAAATGAATGTTTTTACTCCGTTAAGGAATATCTCAAAAGACACGAAATTGGTCGCAGCTATTAATCTTAAGTATATTTAATTGTATGAAAGCCTATAACATTTGCATGTCACTCTGTGACAAAGCATATGAGACTGATATTGATATTACCTACCTTACTATCTATTTACCCACCATGTTTTATACGCAAATAAATTATTTATTTATGATTTATTGCCACAAACTCTGCGGATGAACCAGTTGATCTGATGGCGTGACTCAAGTGGGACGGTGCAAACATACTGATACAAGTTGCGTCCCACAGGAGGCACCGTCCTCTCTGCCATGGAACCAATGTGAGACCATCGGACCTTTTGCCATCAGTTCGGCAAATCTCTGGAGGCTCCGAGACACACGGCACAGTCGAGACCAAAGCCCGGCGAACCAAATCATGATGTTGTCAGTTGACTAATTCTGTGAAAATATAGGACGAAGTCGTTGGATAGATGCGGATGGATGGATAGGGACAGAGTAAATTAACCAACTTGCTTTTATTTTATCTCACAACTTTTCCGGTAGAAGAGGTAGCGAGTCTTGCAATTATTTAAAATAATTACATGTGATGTTTTTGATGGGTAATATTATAGAAGTAAGGAACCCTAGAGGAATATACTGCAGTTATTAATTTTGCGGTCATGCAATCTCCTCGAAGGGCATGAAACTTACACAGTTGCCGAGATTACGTGAAACCTTACGTATAAGATTGTTATTACATTTCTCAGGCTGTTTCATTGTACTCCGATCGAAAACGAGTCTATTTCGACATAAAACTGACATTTATGATTGTCATTACATTTCTCACGTCATTTCACAGTAGTAGTCCAATCGAGAAATGTGTTGATTTAGACACGAAAATCGGTCCATGAACTAGAACACGGATACAGAATCATTTGGGGGATTTTCGTGATTCTAAAATTGACCAAGAAAAGTGTTAAGGTCTTGTATCAGCGCCGTTGGGGAGACAGGGTTCGGTTGAACACTTGCATTGGCGGAGTCGCCGTGACCCGTGAGGGCAGCACCTCTTTTATCAAGGTGACTTCTTTCCATAACCTAGCTGGAATCTGTAGGAATGTATCACACCTCTGTACTCAGAGTTTAAATTTCACATAGAGACAAGTGTTAGAATAAGTATCTGAGCCTCACACAGCAAACGTCACAAACCTATGCCTCTTATCTGAGAGAGAGTTAATTAAGCTATGCCTTTTAATTGTAAGCTTAATCTATAGTAAGTGTTAACGAGTTAGTTTAAGGCCTCGGGTGATTGTCTTTCGTTACGTGGCTAATATATACACCTGTGGGTTTTAACATAAAGTTTGTTTTGCATTCATATTCAATTTAGATATCCTTTTTTTTTACTCATCGACGCTTGGAGTATAACTAAATGTCTGGCGCCCAATTGTTTCTCTCAACTAGGTAAATACTAGTCTTACAACATCCGCTATCACGATCCTAAACATCCCATATACCTGATCTCTTCGGCTGATTAGCACGGTGCATTAGACCAAGTGTGGACACATTTGTCAAGTATCTGTTGCACGGAAGTAAGTAATGTGAACTGTCGCACGGAAGTAAGTAATGTGAACTGTCGCAAGACACTCCAATACAGTTTACACCTTTTACATGGTTGCGTTAAGTTTTCACCTCAGTCGTATGCGATCCTATAGATATCAGGTGCAAACTTAATTCAACCGGAACCGGGTAATATAATGATGATAGGGTACGTTAAAGTTTGTACGGAACCCCTGGTGCGCGAGTCGGACTCGCACTTAGCCGGTTTTTTTATTATTGCTAATGCTCGGACAATTAAATTTAACAGCAATATAATAAGTATAGACTTACATTACCCAAGGTACTTCAAGGACTTGGAGTGTTGCATAGTCATATTTGGGTGAGGACCAAATTTTTGGCAAGTAGTAGTTAAGGTATTTCATTTGGCTCCGTTGTTTCAAATTGATTCCGTTGTGACACGAAAGTGTACATGTAAATAGTATGAATAATTTTCATGTAACAAACGGCGGTCAGTATTTTACAGTGACTGTATACAAAGGTAGTCATTGACTGGAGTACTAATCCTACCCTTTAACGCTCACCTTTGGGAGGGTCCAAAATGGACCAACGTTTGTTTAGGACTTAGCTTGTTTCAAATAACATCATTTTCCTTACCTCCATTAAGAGTATTATAATTTTATTTATTTATGGCCCGCGTATAGTTGAAAGTTTGGCCCCAATCTTTTTGCACCGGGGCCCTTGTTTACTTCTAGCTATGCCACTGCCAAAAGTTGACCACTGCAGGACATAGCTGTTCTCCAACGAATACCACCATGGCTGATCCTAGGCCACCTGCATCCAGTTGACTCCAGAAACAATCTCAAGATCATAAGCCCATGTTGTGGGGGTCTACGACAAATTTTCCAGTTCGAGGTCGCCACTCGGGAATTCGTAAACCAATATCTATACTATTATAAAGTTGTACAAATTAAATGTCTATAGGTACGTTGAAGATATTTTGGAGAAAATAAGTGATACGGATTATTAGAAGATCACCGAATTGATTTTTTGTGGTCTCTCGTGGCTTCAACACGCCAAAACGACTAAGCAGATTTTAACTATTTTTGGTACACAGGTAGCTGGGCATTCAAGAATGATTATAGAATACGTTTTACTCGACTACGCTGAAGAAAAAAAAGGGTTATGAGTTCTTCTCCTCCGCTGACGAAGTTGCGGGCACCGTCTATGCTTTAATATTAGATGAAAACAGTTAAGTTACAATTCCTCTGAGAATTATTCAATCTCTAACAACCAATCGCTAGCTCAACATGAAAAATGGGTCCATATACGGGCAGCCAGCGGATCCTTCTAAAACAAATAAAACACACCCAAGTGGCTTTCTCGAAACAATAATAATCGGAGCGTTCGTCACGCGTTCAGGAGATTAGGATAGATAGGTTGTATCGAATTTTCAATTCACCTTCATCATTTCGATAATAACAGAAGTAAAGATGACGAAGGGTTTCATTGCGACGACACGTTTGGCTCAAGTGTTTCTGTGATGAGCACGAATGTTTGTTCCTGTGTCTTGGATGTTTTCTATATATTTAAGTATTATAATTTATCTAAATATTATGTACTAGAAGGCGCCCGCAACTTCGTTCGCGGAGGAGAAAAAGTCATCACCCTTCGTTTTTTCTTCAGCGTAGTCGGGTAAAAAGTATCCTATAGCCATCTGGAGATACCCATTTACCTGTGTACCAAAAATAGTTGAAATCCGTTTGACCGATTTTGCGTGATAAAGCCACAACGACACATACAAACATACAAAAAATCCAAAAAAAAATATTTTTCGTTTTAGTGAGCTACAAATAGTCCATAACAATCTTTTTTTTTTTTTTAAGTCTTCAATGTACAGACATTTCATTTTTACAACTTTATAATAGTAGGTAAAGATATTGTCGCCAAGTACCCATATATACAAGATTTGCTTAATTTAGGACTGGGTCGATTTGTGTAAGATTGTCCCTGATATTTATTTATTTATTATTGGGTATTAATCCTTAATCATATCCTGAATGACAAAAGTATGCTTTTAAATTTTAACTTTTATCACGCAAACACCGAGCAGTGAGTGGTCAAGCAAGTGGCTGCAGGTCTATATAATATTACAAAGCGTTTATTTAACTTGCAATGTATATTTGTTCGGGAGGCATCTTGCAAGGTAAATTTTACTTACTTTCCGATTTTCGATTGAGCTAAAATTCGGTGACAATGCAATAGATACCATCGAGCTGATCTGATGATAAAGCAGGAAGGTTGTAGGAACTTTGTGATAAAATAGTGTAATCCTACCGAGTTTGGGGTCTTTAGAATCGCCTCGGTGAGGAGTAGAAGAATGATCAAAGAAAAGTACAGTCGGCGATAAAATCTTGACACAAAAATATGTTTGACAGAAACTTAATCATTTTGTTAGACACAGTACCAGCCATTTTGTGCATGAATGGAAGCATTACCACTGACCATGCAGATTTATTGGATATGAATCCATATCCATGTTATAAATGTGATATTTGAGGTCACGGCCAAACCGCAGAAACACTTATATAAAGATACTTTCTTACAAAAGTAATCCTGAAAGAGTATGTCAATTTATTTATACGTAGAAATGATGGCGGGGCGAAACATGTAGGTTTTCCTTCGTTTTATAAGGTTCGAAAAGGATGGCACGCTTGCGCTTGTATCGGTGAGAGTATCAAGCCGGTACGGTGCAACATGTCTGAGAATCATTCAAAACTTTAACAGCCAATCGTTAACTCGATATTCAAATGAGCGTATAAACTACAAACACGGGCAGCCAGCCGATAGTTCTAGAGCAAATAAAAGTAACCCAATTGCCTGTCCGAAGCAATAACAAGCGGAGCGGGTTACGGTTCAGGGGGTTTCAGTTACTCAGAGTTTTCTCGTGACTTAGTAAGCTAGGGAAACAAAGTTCTAATTAATAACTAGGAGTAGTGGTAAATGGTGATTTAATTTGCGGATTCCCTGAAATTCTAGTTATTTCGTTGGCGCCTGAAGTTTAAGGGCGGCGGAGTTTTACCTGAGTTCAATAAATAATAGAAGCTGAGAACTTCGTTCGCGGAAGAGAAAAAGTCATAACCCTCTTTTTAGGGTCCGTACCCAAAGGGTAAAACGGAAAAGACTCCGCTTTTCGTCTGTTTGTTTGTCTGTCTGTTTACCTGTCCGTCTGTCTCATGAACCGTGACGATGATGTATTTTTGTTGCCGCTATGACAAAAAATACTAAAAAGTGTATAATTTAATGTCTGTCTGTCTATGTTCGTAACCAATATAAAATGATCGAACACCGTGTACATTTTGCTTAGGTTAGGCTCTGCTAACTCTGGATTTTGATTGATACGGCCGTTTGTAGCGTATACTTTGTACGGAACCCTCGGTGCGCGAGTCCGACTCGCGCTTGGCCAGTTTTTTACTTCAGCGTAACCTACAACATCTGTGAATGTACTGCTATCCGATTACGAAAAATAGTTAAAATCAGTTTAGCCGTTCTGATGTGATAAAGCCACGACGACACATATAAAGATACAAAAAAAAAGTTTACGGTTCAATAACCTACAATTAGTTCTAGTTTATTAAACATGTTTGACTATATATATATTTTATATAGTCAAACATGTTTATGGTAAAGCCGGAGTATGTTTTCGCAAATGTTTTCTTTAGAAAGCAGTTGAAAAAAGTACTCAAATGCCTTAAAGCAGGCAAGCAGATGGGGATCGAGTTCTATTAACGCCACGCCACTTATACATACATAGATTGTAAGTTAAATAAAAGCTTGTAATATTGTACAATGTTAGGTATAACGATAATTAAAGATACTACAGTGAAGGTTCGTTGCCACTCCAGTAGCTGGTTGCCTGACGAGGGCCAGACGTGCCAGCCTCGGTATTCAAGACGAGGATTACTCTTCTCTAACATTTCCAATCTATTTCCCGAAGAACTCCACTATTAATCACTATCGCTCGTACTAGCATACCTACATATGGACATTTAGCCGTCTTGAGTAAATGCGGCCTTTGTTTTTTTTCCCATTTCGAATCGCTACATTTAGTTAGGTGATAGCACCACTAATAGACAAGTTCCCAATTATGATTTTTATTCCCGTAAATCTGAACTTTAGTATAGGAGACTACATCATTAACCTAACAACACTGTATGTTCATTTTCGCCTTAAAGCAGTGAATCTTTGCTGTCCGTTATTGGGTACTACTGTGCTTAACACGTCCATGATTGGTGCCGTCACCATAGCTATTTTTTTCTAATTGTAAAGATAAATTTGAGTATTGCAGTATTGAGTGCGTTTAAAGCCATCAAGGCATCTTTTTGTAACCATTACAACCATTACCCGTGTTGTAAGAAAAAAGTCACGCGAGAAACGACTCTAAAATTTAATCTAACTTCCACGAAAATGGTTTCGGCGGTTGAAAAAAAAGGGTTTTGATTTTATTCTCCTCCGCTGACCAAGTTGCGGGCAAGGTGCTGTTTGCATGAAGTTCTAAATAAAATAACGCTTCCAATTTAGACTAATTAAAATTTACCACGCATCTTACACGTACCTTTACTTACCTGGCTTTAAGAAAAATTCCCTGGAATTGGAGCAATAAAATATATGAGACCATCAACACCTTGTGTAAACCAGTAAAATACGCTCGTAAAGACAGCATAAATACAGTGCGTCCCTCGGGTCACCCGAGAAAAATCGGGTTAAAACCCCTTTTCATCGCGAAAACGCCTCGGTGTGCGTGAGTTTTGCAAGGGAGGGGAACCATGGACACAATTACTATACTCAACGCAAAACGAACTCGTATACGTATACATTAATACTATCTCGTTCACACTTGCGTGGTCTTAGCAGATATGAAATAATAAAATAAATAAATATTACGGGGCAATTTTACACAAATCGAACTGGTCCCGTCCCATGGTAAGCTCAATAAGGCTTGTGATATGGGTACTAGCCGACGATATATTTAATAGATATATTACTTTTATACATAGAAAACATCCAAGACTCAGGAACTAATATTTATTGCTCATCACACAAATATTTGCCCTTACCGGGATTTGCACCCAGGACCTCAGCTCCGCAGGCAACGTTACTCCCACTGAGCCAAACCGATAAAAGACATAGCAGTATGATATGATATCGATCGCCAGTTCGTTTTGCGTTCAGTATAGCTGCCGTCCGAATAGGGATGATGACTAAATTTTAATAATTACCTAGTCCGTCGTATTGGAGACGTTGTGTTTATTTTTTATGTAATCAAAAATAGATGTAAAAAAATATTGGAGACGTATTTTTTGTTACGCTATCAAAAAATACATCGAGTCCAAATGTAGCAAGTCCTAAACTTGAATGCGGTTTATCTGAGTGTTTTTTTTATATTTTGAAAAGGCAAATAAAACATGTCCAATATTTTGCTTGATTGATTGATTGATTATTTGATTGAGTTGTACTCGTATTATCTAACTGACGGTTTCTTACAATTTTTACTTTAATACCCCGTCATCATTTATTCAAAAGGACGCATATGCAAAAATCTAATTTCACTTTTCTACACTTTTCAATATATACCTATATCTATGCATCATATAGAATACAAAAAAAAATAATGTAAGTAAAATCTCAAAAAATAAATTATTACGCAAACTGCAATTTCCTTGGCTAGTTTGGAATGAATTAAAAACTAAAATCACGCATTGTTAAAAAAAAAAGTCTGACAGGTATCCATTTGAATTTGGACATCAGATCAGAGCTTAGGTATTCATGATTTTATGTTTCTAACAGACTCACTACAATCTGCTGATTCGGATTTTTACCACATTTCTAATTTATACTACCTATTATAAAGTTGTAAAAATCAGTCCATTGAAGATATTTCCAAAAAAGAAGTGATGACGGACTATTTGCAGATCACTGAAGCGATTTTTTTTTACTTTTTACCCGACTACGCTGGAGTATACTACGACTACGAAGTTGCGGGCACCAGTTATTTAATCTAAATTTGGTGGAGTGTATGTAACGATTACGGTAGATGAATTCGAGTCAAACCTACACTGTAGTGGACCCACAGTTGACCACAGCGATTTTTTTTCCTTTGCAATTAATATTTGTATCTATATTTGTTATTCAAGATTACCATTTAAACACAGGTAGTTTTATTTGTCAACAATTGTTTTAGACAAGATTCTTAGATGTATTGAGGCAATAAAATTTATACGAGCCAAGTCTGTCTTCAATACCTTGTGAAAACCACCACTGTCGTAATACTGTCTATTCAGACATTGCGTCCCGCGGGCCCGAGAGTAAAATCGGGTTAAATTTCCATTCACAGAGAACGCGAAGCGGATGCCGCCCTTTTGAGTAAAAATTGAATTTAGAATAATTGCCTAAACTGAAATAAGTGCACAATCACCGGGGATCCGTTAATATTGTTAAGGTAACAATATAATGGGCTTCTTTAAGAGTTTGAACGAAACGCTACAAATTTAGAACAGAATTTACTGAATAGCTCTTAGACAATTAATATTATTGGTCGGTAACTACTTAAATTCGTGGCGTACACCGCTCGCTGCGTGCTCGCTGGTAGAGAGCCACCTTGGACACGTAATCCAACGGTACCAGGTTCGATTCCCGGTGTGACCACGTGCGAGGGCAGTCGTTTTTTTCTTTGTACTTTGAACTTTGTATCTATATAGCACAATATCAACTTATTTAGGTATATAATTTTAATAATTTGCTTCTACATTCCTAATTTAAGAAGGCTAATAAGTGGAACTCGCTTCAAGCATAATATTTCCCTGAAGATTATAACTTGGATCTACATATTATAAACGAGAGTGAATATGCGCTATCTAGGTGAGCATGCTCACCGTCGGGATTATCGTCACTTACCAATTACCAACAGGTGAGATTGAAGTCAAATGGGTCATACTGATTCTAGAATTTAGCCGTCTTTCCTGTGGACAACGCAATAGTTAAGGGCTTAGGTACATATAACTGATATTTTTATCGCTTAGATCTAGAGTATTAATCAATTTGTATATCGCCTAATAGGGCACTGAGAAAAATTAGTATTTAAAGCCCTTAACTTTCGGGTGTCCGCAGGAAAGACGCATAACGCTAACTCAAACTAAAAATAATTATGACCCAAATGCTTACCTAACTAAACTAACATATAATAAATAGTAGATTTATGACAAGGGGTTAAGACAAAACACTTCTTTAAAAAGTTGTAAAAATTAAATGTCTGAAAATTAAAGATCTTCTCCAAAAAAATATTTAAACGGACTATTTGGAGGTCACTGAATCGAAGTATACTCGCATATTATTAAAAATATATCTATCTATGGCATACTGAATCAAATATAAAAAAAAAACAGGCCAAGTGCATGTCGCACCATGCTCAATGTAGGGTTCCGCAGCCGTTTATACAAATAAATGCAGAACATATAAAAAAAATTGAAAAAAAAACACTAACAAAAGAGCGTATCTCTCCGGCACTTACGTCTTTTTGCTGAGAAGAACAGTTTTTTGTTGGAAGTATTTATTAAGCTTTATCTTTGTAATTCTTTTTATATTTTTTGGACATAGGTACCGTTTAGAAAAGAGAAGGGGGAGGGGACACAATTTTTTCTACTTTCGAAGCGAATATTTCCGAAAATATTCACTAAATCATTTTTTTTTTAGATACCTCAATTTTTTTTTAAAAAGAACGGTCGATATATGTGCCACACATTGATATTTGCTGATTTCTTTTTTCAATTTCGTTTACATATATATGGAGTGCCTCCCCTAGAAATATATTTTATTATTATTTAACTATCAAACTAAGTAGGTAGTGGCTTACACAAGACACCTATAATCCAAAATTCATCAAAATACATTTAGTAGTTTTTGAGTAAATTGCCTGTGACATACAGACGGACGAAAGGACATGACGAAACTATAAGGGTTCCGTTTTTGCCATTTTGGCTACGGAACGGAACCCCAAAAACGTAGTTTGCAAATGTGTATTTATATATTATTATTTTATGTAACTAGATTATTCAATTAGATTAAATCAGATATTCAATCAAATAAACAAGCAATGACATTTATTGTTAATAATGCATTAAAATAACCAATTAATAAGGCGTTGACATTTTTTTAAATATAATCATGTGTAGACTTGGTGGCAAAAACATTAACCCGAACTTACATTAGCTTACAAAAATAAAGTTGAAAAAAAGTATTTTGGCGGGAATAGAATACACAAATACTTATAGGGTTTATATTTATACCTAAAACGAGTGGTTATAAGATACTCATTTGTATTATTTCTTTGGATTTATTTGAGAAAAGCACTATACAAGCCAAGGCGCGAATACGGATTGTACGGAATACGGTTGCTTCGTATCGCTAGATGGCCTCATGCTCGTTAACACGCCGGCCGAGTAGTTATAGATGGACGCATCTATAACTACTCGGCCGGCAAACCCCTATTTTGCAGCCTCTGCAGCAATGTACTATTAGTAAAAATAAATATCAATATCATATTAAAGGGCACCGGTATGTATTATCACATTCCCGACTGAGGTTTTCGTAGCCGATAACATGGGAAAATGCATATGTAGCGAAAACTTACTAGGCTCAGAGCGCCCACCTAGCGGGTTCGCGGTCGTGAAAGGGTTAACTAAGAGCGGAGCGCCCACCCAGCGGGTTCCCGGTCGTGTAAGGGTTAACACTTTCGCAACCAAGAACCCGCCTGGTAGGCACTCATAAAGTTTGCTCAGATACCGGCTAAGCCCGCCAGGCGGGCAGAAGCTATATACCTACACGCCACGCCAAAGAGCCCGCCTGGCGGGCACACATTGCACCTTCGCCACCACAGGGCTGACACTAACAGAAAGATTTTAATACTTCTGATTATTATGTGGTCGAAAAGTTTTTAAATATACAGGCAGTGTGTTTTTACTTCACCCAATGCGATAAAAAAAATAAAAACTTTAATTTAATTCACGTATACGACAGTTACTTGGCACAGCCCTGAGCGTCCGCCTAGTGCCCGCCTAGCGGGCACGCGGCGTACGGCATTGCGTTGCACGTCGTAACCCGCCTGGCGAGTTCTGTTGGTTTCTGGAGTGTTGTTCAAAATTTTGCCCGGTTGCGAAAATGTTAACTACAAGCAGAGCACCCACCTAGCGGGTTCGCGGTCGTCAAATGGTTACCTATGAGCAAAGCACCCATCTAGCGGGTTCGCGGTCGTAAAAGCTTTAAAACGGCAAGCCGACAATGACAGATTAGATTGGACTCAAGAGTCCAATTTAATCTGTCGTTATCGATTACATGCCAATATGCCAGTTGCCAGTCTGTGCCCAGAATTCTGAAAAACTACTAACTTATTTGTCTGACGTCTAATCAACGAAGCACTGCGATATCTAACTCCGATTAATATTTCGGCTGCATTATTAATGAATATTGGTATGTAATTTTAACTGGTAAACTACCATGAGACATTATTTGGATTAAATTAGCGGTTACTAACGATGTAGAAGCTGAGCCGCCCGTCTCGCACTGAATTCTATACTATTATATAGCTGTAACAATGAAATGTCTGTCTGACATTGAAGATATTTTCAAAAACAATATTCTAACGAACTATTTGGAGGTCACTGAAACGAAAAATATTTAATTTTTTTATTGTAACTTTGACAGAGGAAAATATATCTTTTCTCAGTCAACTCGTGACCATGGAAAGCTGAAAAGCTGCCGAAACGTCGAGAACTCAAATGAGGTAATATACGCGATATAATCCGTTAAATTGTTTTATTTAAAAGAAAATTATTTATTTTTTTATTTTTTGCATGTACATGTATTTTATTATTTTGTATGTGTCGTTGTGGCTTCATTCATCACGCCAATACCGCTAAACGGACTTCAACTATTTTCGTACATGGCTAGCTGGGTTTCCACAGATGGTTAAAGGATACTTTTTACCCGACTACGTTGAAGAAAAAAAGAGGTGTTTGACTTTTTCTACTCCGCGAACGAAGTTGTGGGCACCTTCTAGTGGAATTTGCAAAGTGCGCTGCACACTTTGTGTCGATTTTAGTGTTAGCAAATATTTCGCTCTGTGAAATGTGTAGTTAAAATATGAGTAGGCGTTTAGGTACATCTAAGCCTTTTTTAAATGTAATTAGTGGCAAACGGACAGACGAGCCACCTGATGGAAAGTGGTCATCGTCGCCCAAGGATATGTGCAACACCAGAGGAATCGCCCACACGTTGCGTACCTTTAAGTGCCCTATGAACTGGCTTCTTGAAGAATCCCATGTTATAACGCTCCGGAAACTCCTCAGGGGGAAACTCATTCCACAACTTGCAAACAAGTAACAACAATGATGATTTTTTAAACCAAAATATCAACAGATGATGCCTTGTGGCCTGTTTGAAAAAAAACCCGGCCAAGTGCGAGTCGGACTCGCGCACCGAGGGTTCCGTACAAAATATACGCTACAAACGCCCATATCTCTGAAAATCCAGTGTTAGCAGAGCCCTACTCTTAAGCAAAATGTACGCGATGTTCGATCATTTTATATTGGTTAGTGACATAGACCGCCAGACATAAAATTAAACTGTTTTTAATGTTTGCTGTTATAGCGGCAACAGAAATATTTCATCTGTGAAAATTTCAACTGTCTAGCTATCACGGTTAATGAGATACAGCCTGGTAAAATACTGGTATCAGACAGACAGACAGATAGACAGACGGACAGCGGAGGCTTTAGTAATGGGGTTCCGTTTTACCCATTGGGTAAGGAACCCTAAAAAGCTGTCAATACCCATCAATTCAACCAAGCATTTTCAACCTCAGCCGGGGGGCTGCCATTTTCGTAACCGTATTAATTTTAGAATTGATGAAGGTGATCGGGGACTAAAGAGAGGGCTCATCTCTTCGAACGCACTCTCCACGTCACTCAACTATAAATGGTGTCATTAACAATTAACATTACAAAATAGCGTATTGCTAACAGTAAACATTTGTCTGAGTATAAATATAATAAAAACAATTCGCAAACTTACGAAACCAACCCAAAAGCCGCAGATTAATTTAACTATCCACGTCACATTTCATTGTTTTCGAGTTTAGTTACTGCAAAAACACGAATCTGCTTTCAAACACAAACCCCTTTTCTAAAGAACGCTATGCGTTTAATTTGAAGTGCATGAAGTTTTGGAGCACATAAGTCTTTTTTTTGTCGTTCGTCGTGCGATCGATTCGAAGTGAATTAAGTATAAATTAAGTACGAAGGCGCATAAGTCATCTGTTATTCGTCAGGTGCGTCATATGTGAGCGCTTTATTGCATGTGTGATAACATTCCTACGATCGCGTTGTTGCCAACAGCTTTGTGGCAAGTGGGTGCGGTTGCGTGGGAGAGAAGGGTTGATTTCGGTAACTGACTATAGTGACTATTATCTGGTCGCCTTGTAGATAATTATCAAGAAACAAACACAACGGTAGCGTGCCACGTGTTATAGTGTATGCGTGGTGCGTTCTTAGCGGTCGGTATTTGAAATGAGGAAGCCAGTGGCGTATCTGAAAACAAAAGAATGACGTCGCTCTCTAATATCCCTATACACGAATGTCATAAATACAGTCCATGAGCTTTGAGACCGCCTTTCGGGTTTTAAGTAGAATAGTGTTTCGGCTAACGACAGCAACACGCGAATTTGATACTGTTCTTTATAAGGTTATTTATTTTTTTATGAAAAATGTTTTTTTACTAGCCTTTAGGTATGTATGTAAACACTTTATTGTACATAGTAACCAGTTACAAGTGCAATCAACTTAAGAGAGATAAGTACAAAGTCGAACCTATCCCTATTAGGGATTTCTTCCTGTTAACCTTTGAGCAAGTGAGTGAACATATAAGGAAGATCGACAAACTAACATCATGTACAAAATATATAAAACACTAAACTGAATACATATGAATAAAACAAATAATAATAAATAAATACATGTATATCTACATAATATAGAACTAAATGAAATATAGCAATAATATTTAATAAATATAAATCGTATTCAACCATTTTTAAAATAATTGGAAAACCACAAGTGCCACAACTTATTCAATTTACTCTTGTGTGATGCTACGGACTGTGACTGTCTGTATTCAGACATTATATTGGGAGCTCGTTCCTCAACTTAACCGCGTGTACCACGACAGACCTGCAATATATGTGCGTCTTAGTAGATGTACGCATGTCCCACTGCCTGGCAAATGCCTCTCCCTTAGTTTTCCACCCGGTCTCTATTTGATGCGTCATTTGGCCTGCCATCTGGATCTCAGCAAAACCACTTGACATTATGATTTAGCCTGAATTATAGAAAACATACAATTGGCTACATTACACCAAAGCTACACGCTGTCATTGATTATGAAATATTACGGCACACATTCCTAATTATAAATTCGAATCCAAACACAACGCAAATATCATCACCTCTGACGTGCTCCAAACCGCTTCATTCATGGCTATATCAACAGGAATAAACACAAACACTGCATGCTATTGGATACCTTGTCCAAAATTCTGAAAAAGCTTAACTTCACAGAAGTTTTAACACAGTTAAGTCTATTTTATATTGACCCTTATATTGGTTTAAATTATTCCGAGCCAGAAACCGAGCATACTGTTTGAGATTAACATAGTAAAACAAGTAATCACTGAAGCTGATACACGCGTAGCTAGGTATCCACAGATGGTTATAGGACACCTACTAGCTTTTACTAGAAAATGTCATAACTTTTTCTTCAGTGTAGTGGACACTGAAGAAAAAGTTATGACATTTTCTCCTTCTCGAACGAAGTTGCGGGCTCCTTCTAGTCTATACTATTATAAAGTTGTAAAAATGAAATGTGATTGTTACGGACTTTTTGGAGTTCGCTAAAAAGAAAAATATATATTTAAATTTTTTTGTGTGTTTTTATGTGTCTTTGTGGCTTCATCACGCAAAATCGGCATCACCCATTAAACTATTTTTGTCACACGGGTATCTCCAGATGGTTATAGGATACTTTTTACCCGACTGCGCTGAAGAAAAAAAGAGGGTTATGACTTTTTCCCCTCCGTGAACGAAGTTGCGGGTATCTTCTAGTAAATAATAATACCATTCAATAGCCCATAAAATATACGGTAACATTTATTAGTTGTGAAACCGTTTTGATAAACGCAAGTTTTAATTTCCGCATACAAAGGTGCGTCCACATTTGTATCATTTGCCCGATCAGATCTTCGTCGCGTGGCATCATCGCGTGTCACGATCACGCGTTTGGACGTTGCGCCGATCCGATCGCTCGAAATCCATGTTGTTACGCGTATCACACACTTAGATCGAACAAGCAAGGCATGATCGCCGCGCCGACACTGAGCGTCCAAGCAGCGCGATACGCAGTCATGCAACGCCACGGTGATCGGATACAAGCAAATGATACAAGTGTGGACGCACCTCAAGGTACTAACCGTGTGACGTCACTAAGCTAGTAGGCTGTAATATGCAGCGCTTCTAGACAAAGTCCAAAAATGTGAGTCTAACATTGTATCTCGGGGATTTTTTATGGGATTGAAGAAGTCTTTAATCAATATGTTTATTATTGCGAGGTCGTTCTTTATCATTCTATAGAAAAACGTTGTTAAATTAAAATAGTACCCACGAAAGTGGTGCGAAATAAACGCTCCAATAATGACTCAAATATAAACATAGAAGCTTTCTATAGTTGTCCAGGTTATAATGGTTGCAATCAATCGCAGCAAACATGGGTCATCAAATGCTCGTCCATTTGTTTGCTTGTTAACGTTTGTTTGCAGAGCTGTTGATGTCACATCTGTTCCTGTTATCAACAGATGGGGACTTAATGTTGTCAGATATGTGGGTCCATATCCTTTTTTTGTTAACAAGTTTATTTATTACTAGGAGGTGCCCTAAACTTCGTTCGCGGAGGAGAAGGTCATAACCCCTCTTCTTTCCGCAGTCTAGTCGGGTATAGTATTTTATGACCATCTGCGGGATACACAGCTACCTGTGTACCAAAGATAGTTGAAATCCATTCAGCCGTTCATGACGGGATAAGCCACAACGACACGTACAAACATACAAAAAATCCAATAACAATTTTATAATAAAATGGCAATGAACTAAGTATATTAGTGAATTTATTGGGGGTGTAGATTTGGACAATCGTCACTTGTTTAAGTATGAATAGCTACTTAACGCCAATGTAAAGGTTACAGGCTGCGAACAAAATGTTCAAATATAAAAGCAAATTGGGCAAAATCGCACAAAATGCGGAAACAATTTCGCTATTGGCATAAATCTTCATGAAACCAATAATTGAATGAGTTCTCTTGGTTATCTTAAAAGTTTCTCATAGAAAAATTTTCATTTCCTCAGGGAAGAGCGTTAAAAGTCCATGTTTTTAAATCGCTCCGATCAAAATCGGAAACGAACTTGGCGCGTACCCGATATTCAAAGATTTCTTTTGGTATAAAACAAAAGAAAATTTTAAATCTGCTAACTCTTTCAGTTCAGCGGTTGAATACGTTAGCGGAGAGTTAAACTCAAGTATTATTAGGTACAATTGCTTTAAGTTTTGGTACAAGAAGCAGAAATAGAACAACGTGCACATTTTCTATTTTCTATGTATTTGTTATGTTTATAATCCCTGGTGAAAAAATAGGGGTAATGTAATTTCAACGTGTTTAACTAAGTGTCTGTTTGTGATATCGTAGCTTCTATGTATGTATGTACACACTTTATTGTACACAGTAACCAGTTTCAAGTGCAATCCACATAAATGATATCAGTACAAAGGCGAACTCATCCCTATTATCAATCTCTTCCAGTTAACCTTTGAGCAAGTGAGTGAAGATATAAAGAAGATATATCTACATAACATATACTACGCTTCTAAACAGATGAATCGATATAGATTTCGGTTTTTAGGGTTCCGTAGTATTGCCGAAAAACTGCGCTTTTCAGCAAAAGGACGTAAGCGCCGTGGAGATACGCTCTTTTGTTAGCGTTTTTTTTTCTAATCATATTTTTTTTTATCTGTAGTGCATTTTTCTGTATAAACGGCTTCGGAACCCTATATTGAGCAAAGTCCGACATGCTCTTGGCCGATTTCTCCTTTAAAGGTGATTTGATAGATAGTGCGTTTGAAAATTATCAGTTTTTTCTAGGTGTGACGGTTTCTTTACCTTATCAACTATTACACGTTGGTTAAGACTGATGATTAGTGTAAGAATTCTTCTAAACCTTCGCTCTAAGGAGATGAAACTTTTCTTTTTAGCTCATTAGAGAAAATGTTTAATCAGCTACCTCTATGCCAACAATTTATAAAGTTTTATGAATAATTGATGAACAGATATTTAAAGATAGAAAATTACGCACAATCTATTTAATTCTCTTTTTGCGTTTTTTAACGCATTTTCAATATAAAACGTGTTTCAAACTTTATACAGTTAGTACCTATAGAATACAAAGTTACAATTCCTATGAAAACAACTAGCAAGTTATAAATTAAATAACTTGGCCGTGAGGTGGATAATGATGGGTCCTATAGTTTTTTTTACTTTGATCGTCTGTGGCCATTTCAAAGTTAAGGGTTCTAAATTCCGTTTTTTTGCAGGAACCTACACGCATTACAAAGCCTCTACTGCTCGAGACCCATACGATAAAAATGGAACTTATATTTACCCAAGCTATGAAAATTATTGAAACCAGGAGAGGAAAGATGTTGGATTATATTTTACGTAGCGCAACTAGATGAAGATAATAAAAGAGGAAAAAGTAGATGGCAAAAAGGAAAGGGGAAGTTCTAGAAAGACACACATGGAGCACATAAAAGAACACTATAAATGCTCCATCATCAGACAGTTGCCATACTTTGGATCGTGTTCTGATCGCAAGGTTCTGGCAAAAACTTGACGGCGCTTCAAAACTAAACATGTTATATTTGAATATATAAATATAGTATAGTAACTATTAGTTCGCAAATAGCTAATAATAAATAAATCGTAACATTTAAATACCGTGTCACGCTTTCAAAGTTGAATAATTGTACACAATAATTCTTATACATAGATGGCGTTGTACATATCGGGGAACGGCTTTGTGTATAGAGATGGTCAGTCCAAACAAGTAAAGGAAAAAGCAGAATTTTAAATTTGCTGGAACATACCCCGCCAAAAAGAGCCAAGATCTTAAATAGATGATGTTGATGAAGACGTACTCAAGCCATTAACCACAGACTACTATACTAGAATAGACGCACAATGTCGAACAACAAAATTGAACGTCACTAACTCTGGCTATACAACTGGCTTTATTGTTTTCCCTGGTTCTCCGCCAGATGGCAATAACGAGATCGTGCGCACATTATCGCCATCTAGTGAAGAATTGGGGATACGATAACTAGGACATCACAGGGTCGGCAGATGGCGCTTAATCCCAACTTATGAATGGTTCAATGCGAACGAAGTTTTGGAAATGGCTACCTATTTTTATTATTCGTAAGTCTCGTAGAAAAGTGATGCTGCTCATGCGTCGCTTTCGAGCCCAGTCCACGTACATGAACGAAAAGTTTGTTTTGGTTTGACTTGGTGCTTAGGGGGAGTCGGACATAGTTACTTAAGTATTATTTTACTATCCTTGGATGGACAAATTCTTAAGTATCGATATCGCCAGTAATAAAACTGGTGATGGCTGATGCGACTATAAACACACAATAGGTACAGTCAGCTTCAGAGAAAAGGAACCCCCCTAGTTTTAAAACATTAACTTTTGCATGCCGAACACTTGCACGCCAAGTATCAAGTTTTACAATAAAAGATCAGTTTACCTAGTTACATATAATTTTTGTTGAAATTGTTTTTACCAAATCTCCAAAGCCGGGGATCGAACCCTGGTTCAACTCTGGCTGTTCGTTACCTCAGCCGTTTTGTTAGCAGCTTGCGGCTATCGAGACACTACGTCATTGAGTGAAATTAAGAATCAGCTGTTTAAAACTTATCTGTGTAGTAGATATTTACTTCATTCTTGCATCCCTGTCTAGCTAATGCGTATAGACGATAGTTTGTTTATTGCCGATTGTTGCACTACCGTAATGTAATTTGAAACTATCGAGGAGTGCTGTATTGAACTGCAACTTAAGGTTGAATTTAGAATAAATTACTTGGATTCTTCGGCTCATTTACAAAACGGTGGTTGAGGGTAACTTTATATCATTACAAATCGTTACGATTGTGCCGGTCCGCTTGTGTGAATATATTCCACGTCGTGATATTATCCGATTTATCAAGTTTTCGAAATGTTTTTATCATGGTTCGCTTAACAACTTTTTTGAAGGCTAAAATTGTTGTTCTCTGGGAACAGGAACAACCTAGGTATAAAAAAAATAGCACGAGATATGGGCATATCGGTAAGATTATACACTTATATATTTACTGTTCCAAGTTACTTACAAATCACTTTTTTATATTATTTCTGATACTATTATTTCAATATATACAGAGAAAGACAGTTCGTACATGGATACAAAGGTATCAAGCGACGGGTGATGTGAAATGTGATCGCCAAGGCCCCCGCCCAATTACTTACACCGACGAATCCGAGCGACACCGTAACATAGTGCAAGTTCACTCAGCGGCACCCTTCAAATCTACACGCTCAAGTGCTGAAGATTTTGGAGTGTCCCTTAGCACAGTTCGAAGACACCTACACGCGGCGAATATTCATAATTATAAACCGGCCAGAAAAATTAAGCTTACTGACCATCACCGCACCGAGTAAGCTTTGCTACTCGTTATTTAAATTTCGATTGGTAAAACGAAATAGTTATTTTTACCGATGAAAAGTGCTTTAAATTGGATAAGGATGGCCGACAAATTTTATGGAGAAGAAGTGGGGAGAGGTTTAACTCTGACAACGTATTAGATCTCAGAACAAGGGGGCGATTAACACTAGGTAAATAATAAACTTACCTATTTAAATTATGTTCACGGCTTTTATTTTTATTCTTTTGAAATTTATTTACTTAGATCAGATGTCGCAACAGGTTATAAAAAGGTAACTGTTTACAGGTTACTGGGGATGGATGTCTTCAATGGGCCCAGGCGAGCTAGTGGAAATAGGCGGCCGCATGGACAGCAAGCGATATCTAGATGAGTTGCAAGACGTAATGCTTCCGTCAGTCCGTGTAGTTAATCCTGAAGGCCAAATTTACCTGGTTCAGGATAATTCATCAGTGCATCGGTCCGGAATCGTTAAAGATTGGCTATCTTCCCAAAACGAAATAACGTTATTTGACTGGTCGGCAAAAAGTCCAGACCTAAATCCTATAGAAAACTTGTGGGGTCAGATGGTTTTAAATTGGGACTCCAGTGAAATAAGGTCAAAAAAGAATTTGGATGATGAGGTAAACAAAACTTGGGAACTGATACGAAATAGTGATGCATGTTTCAATATGGAAAGCCAGCATGAAAAGTCGTCTTCAAGAAGTGATAGATAGTGACGGCCATCCTCTCCGTTACTAACAGACAATTTTATTTATCAAATTAAGCAAATTAGGAGATAGATGATGTAATCTATCTCATAAAACGGCATAGGAACAAATGAGCATGTTTTAATATCTCCCAATATTATTATTTCGTAGTTAATCATACATATAAACAACCTTCATTATTATTAATCCCAGTTTTCCTTTTTTTTCGACTATTAATGTGATAATTATAATGCACCATCTGACCTCACATATGTATTGTTTTTAATGTTGTGTTAAAAGGGTTATCGGAAACTGTGATAAAAGAGAAAGATGTAAATTGCTATACTATATTAGTTAAGCATGTTGGTTCTTTCTCAGTGATTCACAGGCACAATTATTAATGGTCACAGTTTTAGTAAATAAATAATTGTAATTGGGGTATTTCATGAAAACATTAACTTATGTCCGCTTACCCCAATAAAAGATATTAACTGCTAACAAACACTATCAATCTTAAAGCAATGTTATTATTTTACCATATACCGGTAATCAGCTTCGTAAATTTATTTCTCAAAAGTATTCAAGAGGTAGTGTCTACATAACGTTTCCGGGGAATGCTCCAATTGTGTTTCCTGAAATATCTATAGGGAAGCAAATTTTTGTCCAATGTAATACGTCCTAAATGTAATCCAACTATTTGTTGTTCATAGCCTAAGTAAATAGGTAACCATATTTTTATTAACTTGATGAAAATAAAAAAAATACGATCATAGCATAACGCTCCTAAATTTGCTTAAATAAACGACTTTTTTTGTAACAAGCATGGTCTTTCCTTGTATACCTACTTTTAAAAAATATTACTGAAATATAAAATCGAATAATAAAAAAAAATATAATAAAAGAAGCAAAAATTACTTCACGATCGAGGGTTCGAACTAGTCAACAAAAGATGATATAATAAAAAAGCAAAAATTACTTCCCGGTCGAGGGTTCGAACTGGGGACCCATCTACTCACATTTACCGAGTAAGGCTGCCTATCCACTAGACCAACTCACCTACTACGTATTAAGTTAAAAAAGTGATCAGTTTCATGACATTACCAGAGGGGGTACCTTTTCTGTGACGCTGAATGTACATACAGAGCCATATCAAATTAAATCAAATCAACTACTTAAGAACATAAAATATCAATATTTTTTGATTCGTGAGTTTTCATGTATAGCCTGTTTAATTGAGATGTTGGCTGTAGGTACTGTGGCTGGCTAAAATAAAAATACAATTTGCGCAATGGTAGTTTCCATGTCAGAAATCATAAACAATTTTTAGTTCTTTTTTGTTCCTAGTTTGGTCTTATATGGTCGTATTAATTTACTCAACTACCGCAAACAGGAAACAGGATGATTTATATTATGCAATTTATTTAAACTTTAAAGAGATATTGAAATAAAACAATTTAACGGATTATATCGCGTATATTATCTCATTTTAGTTCCCGACGTTTCGGAAGCTTTCCAGCTTTCCATGGTCACGGGAGGACCATGGACCATTTAAAGAGATAGTTTCGCAGATTTCAAAATTCGCGCTCCGCGCCGTACCGCGCTGGTCGCTTACCGATAGAGTACAAATTAAAACCTATTCATGTTACTCTCTCACCCCTGCATTCCAAATTTAAAATTTGAAACTAAGAAGGATGAACTAAAATGATATCAAGTTTATAAATAATCATCATTCATATTTATTTTAAGTTACAGATAGTAAGTTATTTTATTTGTTTGTTACGAACTTAGGTACTATTTGAGTTTATAAATTAATTTGGTCTGTTATTTTGAAACAAAAAAATAGTATAAATTTATATACTCGTAGTCAAAAATTACAATTAAAGAATGAAAGTGACTTAGAAAATTATAGAACAAGCAAGATTTCGGGTCGTCGGTATCCAATCCACATATTCACGACAATAGGGAATATGCATGAATATTTATTTTTGCTTTATTAAAAGCTCATTCATGTAACAAACAGTAGACAAAAATATTTTTTCGAATAGCTATAAAAATAACCAAGATATAAGCCATCAAACATTTCATTCTATCTCTTTCTTGCAAAACAGAATTTAATATGGAGTTTATTTATATGGCCGGAGTGCTCTGTGACGTAACAGTGCATATCGGACCTCTCCGTCTAATTACTAATTTGAAATGGCTATATTATGCGTATTTCTTGGCCGATTTTAATTTTAATTTTACATTTTGAAATAGTTTTTACGGTATTTTGATATTTAGTTAAGAAAAGCGATTAAAAAAAATCATGCTTGTACCCCATTGTAAATACGATTTGACCGTGCGTTGTGATTTTACCTTATTTATATTAAACTAATAAGAATATAAAAAAGTACTGCTACTAGTAAACTAAAAGTAGGTACCGTAAACGGGGGTCAATAGACAAGAACAGATTTTTATAAAAACGCATATTTTTTATTACAGTGCTTCTTTTTTGCATACTTGCAAACAAATTCAAGGGTTAAGTGAAGTCTCCAATCCTCATTGGCCCAGCGCAGAGACTACATTCCATTCCCTCTCATCCAAGAGAGGAGGCCTATGCCCAGTAGTGGGACATATATACACGGTGCCCACGAGGAATGGGAAAGAATTTAACCACGCATTTCTTACGTCATTAGAAGTAAAAACTGTTATATGATCAATCCCAGGCAATTCCGGCTTAGCTTTAAAGATTTATCAATTTTCATGTAAACAATTTACTGTGAGTACATTAAGCTTTTTTGATCGCGACGTTGCGACATATGTTGCCTAGTTTCGCGTCGTTATTGACAGACTTCAAAGTGACAGCTACTACTCTCTAAAGTCATCTTTTTTTTTGGAAAAACAAATCGTTACCATTTTATTAAAAGCGATAATTTTCATAGAGAAGCGAAAGCGAAAATAAAATATTCAAATTTTATCTACAAAAATCGACTTAACTAGATTTTGTTTCTTTTTTGCTGAATTTGACCTGGGTTCATATTATTTTTTTTACTTGTAATGGCCTCAGCAATGCGTGGTTATAAAATCTTTCCCATTCCTCTCGGGCACAGTGTATAGGCTGATGATGATGATGTGCTTCTTTTCGTTGGAAACGCATAAGAAAAACCTACTAAACCATAGCTTTTAATACTTTTTCTTTTCTTATAATATAAAATAAGTGCAGATTAATGCGCCGAAAAGCCAATAAAAAAACGATGTGTACTGCTTCGGTGAGTCGAGTACAATGTTGAAAAAAAGCTATGCATATGACTGCGATGGGACAGCGATGTTTTACCCTACTATTTCGACCAATCACGTAAATGTAAGTATGAAGTCGGCCGGCCCGCCGCGTGGCCTTGAACGATGCTGCCCTGAGGGGCTACTCTGAAATTCGATATTCAAAGTTCTTATCGCACCATCTCGCTCACTCAAATACAGTTTAACATGAGAGCGAGAGGGATGGCGCGATACGAACTTCGAATATTGAATTTCAGAATAGCCCCTCTGCGCCCGGTTGATGCAATTTGTATTTTCTTACAAACTTTTTGTCATCGTCATCTATACTATTCTGTACATTGAAGATATTTTCGTAACGGACTATTTGGAGGTCACTAAAAAGAATTTTTTTTTTGTGTCGTGGCTTCATCCCACAAAATCGGCTAAACGGATTTCAACTATTTTTGGTACACGAGTATTTGAGTATCTCCGGATAGGATACTTTTTACCTGACTAGGTACGCTGAGGAAAAAACGAAAGGTTAAGTATGACTTTTTCTCCTCCGCGAACGAAGCTGCGGGCGCCTTCCCTCGTCAACGGATATCTTACTTATCTTAGTTTTGATAGTGGCAACTGAATGCAATCAATCAGCTTAGTTGGCCCATGAAAACGATGCTAAAAGTAGTACCTACTTAAAATCTTGTCAAAATAATGAGAATTTGATAGGTATTCTTGATTCTGCAGATTTTTCACTGCTCGTATTGCAAAACTTGTTGAATTAATTGGCAACAGATTGAGACTAGGTTTACTACTCGTAAACTCGTTATGTATCAACTTATTATATACTATACCTACTCGTATTTTTACTATCAAAATAATAATAAGCATTTTATCATTCAAAACACGCCTAATATATATACCTAGGTCCATTATATCGCTAATTAAATACATTTATTTATCTGTATTCAAATATTACTCACAATATCATTTAAAAAGGCGCGCGAAGTGTCGCCGCTTGCCGCGACGCGCGAAATTTAAAATGAGTCAATAAATATTGCACTATAAAAGTCAAACTTTTTAAAGTGTATGACGATTAAATCAATTGATTAGATTATTTAAGAGCAAAATTAAGGATTTTCATGCAATACTCAAGTAAAGCTGTAAAGAAAAAAGGAAAAAATTCTTCAGCACAGTTCTGTATTTTAATTTTTTTATACATATTCAACTAGTTACGACAAACTTTTATATCATTCAATTTATAACGACTGCGTTTTATCTCGTGGTTCCATAAAAGTATTTTTTTTACATTTTCTATAACAGTATTATTAAATAGTTATCAGCACACAGTAATTAATATTTCGGACATCCATTCTATATTTAATGCATATAAAAATATAAATACCTATAATGCATCATTCTGAAATTTGTTATTCATAAATAGTTAAATAGACATTATTTATTCACTAAACAAAAGCCAAGCACTTTCGAATTATCAAAACTTGTTATTGTAATACACGGTCCACTTACTGGCCTATTTATGTATTTATGTAACGCGTGCTGTTTCCCGTACTTGTACCTCGAAGTACACCATCATGGAGACGGGGTGATATATTATGTATGCCGTCCTTTTCTTATGTACATCGTTCGAAGAGAATGGCATGCGTGTCTCGACCAGTTTCGGCTAATGTCTACAATCTTAAGCTTAGTTTTCAGATCCAGCGCCATCTAGTGTCGCTACTGTAAACAAATATGAGAGGTCCAAAGCTCGAGCGGAGCTTGAATTGGCATGTTGAAAATCTGTTTTTAATGGTTTCTTGTTTTAATCAGCATTATGCATATACTTAGTGTTAATGTAAATGTTTATGCGTAAAATATACAATTTTTTATTTTAAGTACCATATTTTTCATAAATTCGATATATTTATATTGTTTCATTTGAAATTGTTACCTATGGCGCCATCTATTGGTGATTTTTAGCACTAAAAATATTTGTTAGGGAATGGGACCCCCTGCATTAACTAATGTAACCACAGGAAAGTCGGTTCTATATTAAAATCTTTACGAGCCAATCAATACGTCACAACTAGCAAGTAGCAGACTACTTTGCGGCCAGGTCGACAATAATACCTTTTGTTCCGTGCCTGCAGTAAAACGCTTTCCGTTGAAGTCGTTACAGCTATTCCAAGTATTTCAAACTTTGTGCATTCGCTTTGGAATATAAATTGCAGTAACAATGTCAATTATGACAACGACATAAATAGCTATTGAGATGGTTTAAAACTATTACTACAGTGTTCTTATTAGAACCATTGGCGAGTCATTTCACACGATGCAAGATATTAAAAGCCATATTCCCTTCTTAGTCGGTCCCTCATGGCTGAGGATCGTGACCAACAGTAATATCCCTCCATTGGCGCGATCAAGGGCCATATGGGTAGCCCTCTGCATTGAACCACAAGCATTTTTCATGGTTGACACCATGAAAAATGCTTGTGGCCACCTTGTCGGGATTCCACCTCTGGAACGTTTGTTTTCGACTTGGCTCAGTATAATGCTCCTTTCAAGGCATAAGGCACATAAAACATAATGTTGAGATGCGTAAAAGATAATAGAACAAAAACTTGGAGAAGAGAGGAAGAGATCTGCAATGACAAGATGAGAGTCACAGTTAAACATATTCACTTATTACAAGGTTAAAATGAAAAACCACTCTGAAAACACTCCGTATTTTTAACGCAGATTTTCTAATGTATTGAAGTGTATATAAAATAAACGTAAAAAAAGTGACATAGTAGTAAATGATGAACACAGCTTTGTGACACGAAGCCTCACAAAGCTGTGTTCATCATTTACTTATGTAAACTTTACATAAACCTCTAAACACGAAATTATTGCAAAGCTTACGCTTACAGGTAAATTCACTCGCTCCAAGTTTTCTCGTCTAACTTGAACATTAATCAGGAGAACTTGGTTTTCGTGGACCATTCCTAAAAACGCTCACGTCCATATGCCGGATTAAAAATGGCGTCGATTTCTCCCAAGCCACGATAGCCGATAAACAGACAGATTGTGCGATCCTGTTGAATGATTTATCTTCCACCGAGCACCAAGCGGAATATTGATGAATCGCGCTTCGAAATTTAGCCCGATAAATAAATAAGACATAAATCATCTGTGGTAGCTTTTGTTTCACGAAATAAATACATGTAAATATTTTTTGGTGATAGGAAATAAATATTTTAACTCATTAAACACTAGAACGCGCCCGCAATTTCGTTCGCGGAGGAGAAAAGTC
The DNA here is from genome assembly GCA_905404275.2 of Hedya salicella. NCBI lineage: Eukaryota > Metazoa > Arthropoda > Insecta > Lepidoptera > Tortricidae > Hedya > Hedya salicella. The sequence goes on from FR990099.1 coordinate 11,260,855, forward strand.
TTTACCCCTATTTTGTTCTTCAGTGTAGTCGGGTAAATAGTATTTGATAACCATCTGTAGATACCCAGTTACTCGTGTACCAAAAATAGTTGAAAAACTTTTCACCGATTTGGCGTGATGAAGCCTCAACGAGATATACCTACAAACATATAAAAAATAAATATTTTTTGTTTTCCAAATAGACCGTTACATTTTTTTTATATCTTCAATGTACAAACATTTAATTCTTATAACTTAATGACAGCTTTTACTACTCGTGTATTTGCTCGCGTGGGAATTTCGTAGAACTGGTTTATTATTAGTATAATTAGTATAAAGGTCGTTTGAAAATACTCGGCTCTCTACATTGGAGGATTCAGATTTGTCGTTTCAGTCAAGATTTTCTTTTTTTCTTGTGTAGTAATGTAGAAATTACAGTTCATCGAATGTGTAGTTGCACAATAATTACAATCACAAACACAAAATAAACAATTTCATATATTTACTTTATAAGAAAAACATGTTAAAATAAGCTCACGACAATAATGCGCTTTTATGTTACGTTCCATCATTTTATATCTATAGGGATGATGGCTAAATTTTAATAATAGGGTACATGCATGAATTTTTTTTATCGCTTTTCGTAACTAAATATCAAAATACCGTAAAAACTATTTCAAAATGTGAAATTAAAATTAAAATCGGCCAAAAAATACGCATAATAAAGGCATTTTAAAGTAGTAATTAGACAGAGAGGTCCGATGTGCACTGTTACGTCACAGTGCACTCCGGCCATACAAATTCCATATTAAATTCTGTAGAATGAAATGTTTGACGGCTTATATCTTGGTTATTTCAATAGGTATTCGATTTATTTTTGTCTACTGTTTGTTACATGAATGAGCTTTTAATAAAGCAAAAATAAAAATTCATGAATATTCTCTATTTGTCCATTAATAAAAAATGAAAATTAAGAAAAACATATTAGAGAAGTATTTTTCTTGTTTTACGTATCCATACTAATATTATAAATGTGAATGTGTCTGTTTGTCTGTCTGTTACCTCTTCACGCTTAAACCGCTGAACCGATTTGGATGAAATTTGATATGGAGATAGTTTGAATCCCGGGACATAGGCTACTTGTTATCCCAGAAAAATACCCTTATCCGCAATAAACGAATTAAATGCAGACGAAGTCACGGGCTTAAGCTAGTCAAGAAAAAGGCGATACATCGATTCAAAATTTCACGTGACGTCACTCCCAAGTACAAATATGTACATTATTATTAACAAATATCAAAAACAAATGTTTTTTTTTTTCGACGATACTGAACTAACCAGTGCCTTGAGCCAGACCAGCGCAGCACGCTCTACCAACTGAGCTAATCGTCCATACCAGTAGTCGACGAATTTCGTCATCTGTTCTTGCTTATGGATCTCTGTATGGTGCATCCATCTCTTAAGCCGTTAGTTAAAAAAATATGTACATTCTTCCTATAAAAATAAGTAGCAATTGACGTAGAATAATCTTGTAGATGTTTAAATGGAGCCACAATGCAATAATCAAATACCAAGCAGGACTTATACGGAAGTAGGGGAATTTAATATATGCTTTCACAAACGTCAGAATGACATCAATGACAGCGTGTTGTCATTGTTCGCTTCAAATGAAGGATTTTATTACATTACTAGAACGTGCCCGAAACCTCGCTCGCGGAGGAGAAAAAGTCCTAACTTTCTTTTTATTTTAGCTAAGTGGGGTAAAAAAATTACAGTCATGTATGCTACTTATTTAACTAGTGTGCCAAAAAAGGTTGAAATTCATCCAGACGTTTTGACGAGACGAATCGAGAGAATTTTTTTTTGATCATTGACCTTCAAATAGTCTGGTTCACTTATTTCTCTGGAAATATCTTCAATGCAGATTTTTAGGGTTCCGTAGCCAAAATGGCAAAAACGGAACCTTTATAGATTCGTCATGTTTTAAATCAAAATAAAAGTATTGCACCGTTTTAAATACAAAGCGCACTTGTGAGGTTTCGGCAATACATAATAATTATTTCGTACATTTTTTAAGTCTAAGTTTTAATAAACCGTCAAAAAAACTAAAAGTAAGAAATAAGTTGTATAAAAGTTTTTTTTTTAATTTACTTGCAAATAACGTTTTTAAATTCAATCTAAACAATATATACAATTACGATTATTGCTATTTTGTTGTCGGTGCCATACGGAAACTACAAAATGTTGTACGATTTTAGTAAGTTCTTACACGGTTGGCATCGACTCCAAAATAGCATTAATTGTAGTATATATTATACAGTATTTTTTTTAATTTTTAGTTTTTTTCAGTTAGTTTTATTTTTAGTTAATAAATATTTGTTGGCAAGTTTTTCTTTGACATAAAACAATTTAACGAATTATATCGCGTATATTATTTCATTTTAGTTCCCGACGTTTCGGAAGCTTTTCAGCTTCCCATGGTCACGGGTGGAGTCCACCTTTTATTTCAATGAGTAATAATCGCGGAAACAGAAGAAAATATTAAGTGTTTCTTTGATCGCACCTGATGGAAATAGAGCATGTTTGCTCAGAAGATAATTTATTTTTAACCGACTGTATATATTATAATTATAGCGTTAAAAGCATCAAGGTCACAAGCTTGACAAAGCTAAGGATAGGACATTGGAGGTAAAGAAGCCGGAAGGGAACTCCAATTCGCAGTGCACCACTAATGATGATGATGATGCCAATTGCCATCCTAGACGATTTCGGTCACGACAACTGTGTATATGGACAGGCTGCTTAGCGTTCAGTCACATTATTAGGGTGCTGCTGCTCGCCCATGATATAAGCTCTTTCGTGGCTTGTTTAATCGATTTTGTTAGTGAATGTGTGGACGCACTTTGGGCATGTTGACACGCCTGCAGTGCTAGCACAACTGTGATACGCGACTAAGATTGTCTGTCTCTTCCCTTTCAATGCAGTGCAAGGGTGACAGGCGATGCAATGTCTTGCGACAAGCAAAGTTACGAAGAGCTGGCCAGCGAGCCCGGCTGTTGGCCCTACATAAGGACATTCATGCATTCTACCAGTGACGTCACGTATACGTCACATCTCCGTCCACGTACTTCAGACTACACTCGCAACCGTAGCTGCAACACATATGAATATATAATTTAACGATCCCCTAGCCCTTTTTAACAAAAGTAAAAGAAAAAAATAACATTTGTATTATCCTGGAGTTCCTATTTTGACGATCCTGCGGGTTCCTGAAGCGAACTTCTTTGAGGAGCACTTGTTTGGCTTCTTTTTAAATAAATAAATATCCAAGACATCCAACCTGGTCTCAAACTAAGCAAAGCTTGTAGCATGTACTACATGTACTAGGCGACGGTATACATAATATATATGTCGGAACTGGGTTTAAAGGTTTAAAACTATTTAAAGACGGCCACTCCGTCCCCACCAGTGACCATGCTCGTTCAACTGCCTGGGCGTAAACAACACCTGCATTCTGCACGTGTCCAGTTTCTTGTCATATCAGGTATCTTTTAGTTGATGTGACGACTATTTATATGGTATGGAGCATGCATTCTCCGAAATATAGATAAATGATAACATACAAGAACCAGAAACTAGCATTCGTGCTCATCAGATGAACGCTTACCCTGGCCGGGATTTGCACCCGGGACCGCCAGCTTCGTAAGCCGTTGTGCAACCAACTGAGCCAAACGTGTCGTCAAAAATTATTTGTTATGACCATCCGTAGACCGGCCTTGAGCTCATGTTGATTCTTATCGAGCTCGTAACGACGCTCATTTTTTAAGACCTCCTAATTGATGAGACAAATAGCGGATAATTAAAATATCTACATCCACACTCAATGTTAAGTAATTGGAGAGCGCGAAAGTAATTAAAATTAACAAGCACCACTGAAGATTAAAATGAAAATGAACCGCCGCGTTCTCGCTCGAGCTATTATTGCCGGAATGGCTCGTGAATTGCCGCCGATTTGGGTAATGTGGGGACATTCCCAGAAGGGCGTCGACAGACACACAGATGACATGAAGCTTAGGTATATATCTGGCTGCATTACGAATTAAAGTTGAAGGTATGTTTGAAGTTTGCTAACAATTTTATATCTTTTTAGCAAAAAGAGACGAGTTGAGAGATGCAGACGTCATAACAACTACGTAACAACGACACATACAAACTTACACAAAAAACAATATTTTTTAATAAGTGACATGGATGTCAATAGTCCGTAAAAATATATTTTTTTGAATATCTTCATTGTACGTAGGCATTTAATTTTTACAAACTTATAATTTATAATAGTATTAGAAGGTGCCGTTTGCGGAGGAGGAAACACTCACAACCTTCTTTTTGCTTTCGCGTAGTCGGGTAAAAACTATTCTATAACCATCTGGAGATACCCTATACGGGTAGCTACCCCGTGTACCAAAAATAGTTGAAATCCATTCAGCTGATTTGGCGTGATGAAGCCGCAACGACACATAAAAGAAATATAAAAAAATATTTTTCGCTTCAGTAACCTCCAAATAGTCCTTTACATTATTTTTTCAATATCTTCAATGTACAGACATTTCATTTTTACATCTTTATAATAGTAAGGATATAATTTTTACTAAGAGTTAGCGTTATGCGTCAGACATTCCAATATTGATGGTTTTAATTTGTCTTGCAAGAACCTATAGGAATGCACAAAGTCTCTGCTACTGCATTATAGTAATTTATGCAACTGATACATAATGAGAGGAAAACAGGAACGTGGTTTTATAAAACAAGCCGAAAAGCGAGTTTCATAATAAGACCATACGAGTGTTTTAGGACTTAATTATGTAGAGTTGCATACACTAGTTTATCTACATCAATATATTAAATTGTTTTCATTTGTTTCATGTGCAACGACTGAACCACGAACCATGTTTACCAAGATATCATAACGGCCCTGATCTGTACTTTAATGATCTCACGCAGCGCGGCGTGCATGCCGGGTTATCCTGGATATTATTGCAGTTATAAGAATGTGAACATTTAGTGACACAGAGAGCCATGGAGCGCGCCTCCTCGGCATCACACTTCAAGAACGAGTGAGGAATGACGAGGTCCGACGTCGCACCAAGGTGCCAGAATGATGAAATGAAGCTGGGCGGGCCACGTAGCCAAGCAGAGTGATAGCAGGTGGGGCAAAATATTAACGGTGGCCGCTTTCAGATGAAAGTAGTGCCTAGCGTCCGTTGGCTCATTGAGTGGACGACATTCGGAAGATTGCGGGTCATTTCTGGATGAGATTGGCTCAGGACCGGGATAAGTGGCGTGCTCGAAGAGAGGCCTATGCTCAGCAGTAAGCGATAATAGGCTGATATGATGATGATGATGATGATGATGATGATGATGACGATGAACATTTAGTATTGAAAAGCTGGTCGTTACCTTTGCGTTTGGAACATATTAAAGACACATTTACTGTATGGTGTAAATAAACCTATTTAACAACATTTTTCCGTAGCCCTCATCGAATATTAATTTATTTTCTTATATTCAAACATACACGGTCAAGGACCTTCGCAGTAAATTAAAAAAAAACAATCATCAAAATTACATGCCATGGTTTTGTTTAAAATTATTTACGAAATGGAATTCCGAAGGGAATATTGCTTTATCCCTGGATTTGTTGGGATTAAAACGACACGGAAATAATTCAACTTATCCCGATGGAACGCGGAATGGAAAACGGTTAATTTATTTCACCTGGAAAGAGGGATTAGTTGACAATTAACGATTAACCTTTGGTTTTAATTGCAATGGGACACGGCCCGTTTCATGCACGCTGTTAAAGTTATTTCCTTTATCAACATCTTAAGAATAGAATAAAATCCATAAAAAATCGACTAGTACCGTACCAGTTATTAGTTAAATATTAAATAACTTATTGAGAATAATAGCCATTTTGTGCCAATTTTTATTGCCGACTGTACTTTTTTTTGAACACCAGTGGACTCCTCAAGGAGACGATTCTATAAAGCCCAAACTTGATAGGACAGCCAAATTTTATTACAGAACTTGAACTTGCAAGTTTTAACCCACAGACCCACACATGCATACAATAAAACAATGATTTATTGTACACCATCAAGAAAAACAGTAGGTACGATGGGGATGAGCCAATTATTCACAAGGTATTTTTGCTACTTTTGGAGCGAACATTTCAGATAAATTTTACGAAACCAAAAATTATTTATAGAAACCTCAAAGAGTTGTTAGAAGATATGTCGAAATATGTGCCACACATTGATGTATGCTGATTTTTTTTTTAAGTTTCGGTTTCATGTATGGAGTGCCCCCCCTAGAAATATATACATTTTTTATTTAACTATCAAACTAAGTATTACGCAAGACACCTATGCTCCAAATTTCATCAATATACATGTTATAGTTTTTGAGTAAAATGCCTGTGACATACGGATGGACAGACAGACCGACATGACGAATCCATAAGGGTTTCGTTTTTACCATTTTGGCTACGGAACCCTAAAAACCAAGGCACTGTGAACTATAAAAAACAGAAACATATAGAAAAACTTAAAAACTAGTTCGATTTAGGCGACGTAAACAGGTTCTTTGTTGCTTGCCGGTACAAGAGATTAGTTCAAAGCAAAAGCTCAAAGCTCCACGTTGTCCGGTATTGCTTGCCCAAAAACCAGTACAATTATGGCGCGTTTCCACTGTAACGGAGCGTAGCTGTGTAAAAAGGCTATCCTTTCCGAAGCCCAGCCACGCTATTTGTGCTACGGCGTAGCTTCTAGCAGCGGTAATATGTAACGAAAACGCCGTGTAGTTCCATGACACATGCGCACTCATGAGTCTCGAAAAGGTAACCAATCACATAATATAATCCTGAATACCGCTGACTGACAATTACACGCCTGATATTCCTCTTGGGAAGGGTATTAGGAGACCTAGGCATGCGCTCCTAGGGCCTGATGACAAATTTACTCTGCGCTTGAAAAGAGAGAAGGAAATGGACATTTACCTGGGTATCAAATATAGACTCAATATTGACGCATATGCCCCGCCCCTGGGTGGCACGACCAATGACAGTTCTGAGGAGGAAGGGTCTCCCTAAACCGTGTGACCTCCTGCCAATTTTACTTCTCGGCCTCGTGAAAGGTCAGAACGATAAAAAAAAGAATGCTGTTCTCAGGACAATTTTGTCGGTTAATTTGCTGCTGAACACAGGCCTTCCCTATAACTTGTCATTGTCACAGAGTGCGATCCTGCGCGGACCGCATCGAGCAACTGCCCTTGAATCTCACGAGGTCAGCCGTCAACCTAGTTAGGGGTCATTCCACGCTGCGTTTTCCTATGCGTGGTTGCCATTTTCCAGGACTTTACTGCCCCAACGTCCATCCCGCTCTCCGAACTATATGACTCATGCTCATATATATCGTACACTTCTATGCTATTACACAGGTGTAAAAATTAAATGTCTGTATATTAAAGATATTTTCAAAAAAAATGATAGTAGTGACTATTTGGAGGTCACTGAATCGAATATTTTTTTTTGTATGTTTATGGCTTCATCACGCAAAGTCGGCTAAACGGATTTCAACTATTTTTGGTATACGGGTAGTATCTCCAGATGGTTATAGGATACTGTTTACCCGACTACGCTTGAGAAATAAGAGGGGTTATGACTTTTTCTCCTTTGCGAACGAAATTGCGGTACCTTCTAGTAAGTTTATATTCTTCTAAAACTCGGTCGGTCTCGTCATCAATCATCACAGTTTGGCGAGTAGTAATACCTAATTAAATTGTATATTGCAATTTGTCTATCAACTAAAAGACCATTGCTGGACTTAAGCCACCCCTAAATATTTGGTGAATATGCCGTAATTGCCGTAATTGCAGGCGGGTAGGCGATCGCAGTTAATTAGATGGTACAGTGTACGGCGGCCGCTACTGTACATACATACACTGTATAACGTATACCTCTTACGACACCCACGGAATGATCATCTCATTCCTAGTACTATTGTATGTATTACTATTCCAGGCCTATACTAGTCAGCAATTTTTTTCCTATGTAAAATAAATAAATAAAAACCGTTAATAAAAATTTGCTAATGCTGGATACAACTCAGCCTGATTGGTTCAATTCGTACAGTTTCGCTCCGCTCCACTTCAATGGAAACGCACCCTTACAAGCCACGCAAAAACAGATACAGGTCAGGAATACCGGGATGTAATTCCGCAGCTACGCTGTTCTGGTACCTGTCCGTGGGCAGTAAGTGGTTTTTGGTAACTAAGACCCCAATCACGAGGTTGCTGACATCGACAATACCTACGTTGATCTGGCACCAGCCCGTTGGCAGTGACCAGGTGTATTTTTTAGGGAAATACCTTCATCAAAGTGTCTTTGATACCTTCACTTCGAGCCTAAATCGTTATCTCAAAACAAGAGTTAAGTTGAGGCTTATCGGATTAATTGTTTTTGGGGTTTCATACCTTTGTAGCTTTTAGGATTTACTGTTTTTAGGGGTCCATAACTCAAAAGAAAAATACTGACCAAACGGGAGTCAGATTCGCGCTCTTCCTCTTTCGTACTTCACTCACAAAACACTAGGAAAAACAGTTCTCTTATTTGGTTCTCTTTCGATACATACATGCATACATACAATCACGCCTTTTCCCATTACGGGGTAGGCAGAGACTACCTCCTTCCACTTGCTATAGTCCTGGCATAGAACTGCCGCTTCATCAACATTCATTAATCTCTTTCGCTTTGTCTCATTCACACACAGAATATCAATATTTCTCGCATCCATCATCAGACATACTTCATCTATTTTATCATTCATTCCCCCCCTTACATTTAACGTAACAGAGCGGCTCTCCATAGCCCTCTCTTCGCTCTCGCTGGAACCGAGACGTGATGGGTTGCGGACCACATCGCCGCTATTTGCGTTCCCACGAGCTGCTAGGGATAAAATATTCGAACCCAGCAGAGCCCCGCATACCAGGTAGGGGTTAGCCTTATTCTGGGGTCGTCCCAGGGCAATTCAGCACGCTAACGACTAGACTCGCCTCTAAGCCACGCATCCACCGGCATGGCATAGGTACCTTGGATTGGTGGAATAGGAGGAAGGATAACAGGGTCAAGAAAGGAATTGTACGAATTTAGATAGGAGAAAGTGTTAAAGGATACTACTGTCCCGGAAGACTATGTATGAGCCAGTAGTCTCCATAACTTTGTTATAACCAACTCGCGACTAAAATCAGTAGGCCTTTCACAAGGTAGACTGATAAACTGATGAAGGTCGCTGGAGTCCGCTAAGCTAAAAACGGGAAGTGCAGAACTGGTCATGGTGACATTCTTTGGGAATGCCCTATATCTAGCAGTGGACGCCTTTTGGCTGAATTTCCTTTTAGGAACATTTTCGTCAATTACGTTATGCTGTTTTTTGAGTTCCTAAATTCCGAAATTCGTTTTTATCAGGATACCGTAACCGTACACTACACACTTCGTGAAATCTACAATTTCTACCATATTTGGCTAAATTGGAAGCAACATGGCCGCCACGCAAAAAAGAGTTTAGGTTGGGAGTTATATTTTAGCTAGTTCTATAGCTACTTTGTTCTGGCACCGTCCGCTGGCAGTGACGGGGTGACTTTGTTGGGTAATAATATTAGCCCCGGCCAAAAGCCTTATCCTTACTAATATTTATAAATGCAACCATTAGTTTGTTGGTTTGTCATTATTTCGTGCGATAGCGAGGCACTAGATTGACGTGATTTTTGCACTACCTTGCTACTACCCTCTAGTCTGTACTTTTCCGGGATAAAAATTATTTTATCCCGAGGGATAAATAAAATAGTGGGCTGCACGAGCGCATCCTAGTATAAGAATATTTGGGTCAGCGATCCGCCTGAAGCGACTCAGCCGTCGGTTTTGGCACCTGTCCGATTGCGATTCGGGAGAGATAAGGCTGTTTTTGCTCGGACCATGCGCATTGTGATTGATAAATAATGATAGTTAATACTATCATGATAGCTCTGTTTCGTTAGTAAGTTTGCATGGCGAAAGGAAGTTTGAGGATATAAGTATTCATATTTACATAGTTTATATCTTATCGATAGTACAAACATGAAATGTCTGTACATTGAAGATACCTTTTTTAAAGAAAATAATGTTACAGACTATTTAAAGATCACTGAATTAAAAAAGAGGGATTATGACTTTTTCTCCTCTGAGAACAAAGTTGCGTGCACCTTCTATTATCAAATAAAAAAGGATATTAAAAAGAAGCGTGTTATAAACAAGATAAAAATATGTCACAATTAAAACTAGGAGTAGGTATATGATCTAGGTTATTCTAGGCAAGACAATGTCAAAATAGAAAGTCAATGATTCAAAAATAACATCTTAAAGTACTCACACCTTACGAACGTTGGATGCTGAAGCAGCGGGTACAGTCAACAGCATCAATATCTGCCATAACAAAGGTGAAAATATCTGACACGACCTAACGTCTGGAATGCAAAGTCTAAGTAAAATTGCTTTAAATGATGTATTGCTATGTGGGCCTGTTGTGCAAAATGATCTATTCAGCATTCTAATCTTATTTAGATTGTTTAAATATGTTGTAAATTGTGATATAAAAAAAATGTTTAGGCAGATTTTGGTGGAACCATCACACCGTCCATTACAGAATATATTATGGAGAGATTCTCCCGATAAGGAAATGCAATGCCTGCAGCTTCAGACTATAACCTATGGGCTAAAATGTTCCTCGTTTGTTGCCTGTCGATGTTTGCTCGAATTAGTCAATAGATATAAAGAAAATTTTCCCCTGGCTGCAGACGTGTTGCTTCACAACACATATGTTGATGACGCGAATATAGCTTGTAATGATAAAGAACTTGTAATCAAAACTCGCGATGAGTTAATAAACTTGTTAAAGCTGGGCGGCTTTAGCCTGCACAAATGGTGTACTAATGATACCACGCTTTTGCGTGATCTCCCATCCGAATGTAAAATGGAGAAAAAAGAGGTTCACTTCTCTGTAAATAAAGATACAGATTTTGTAAGAACATTAGGTCTCAAGTGTAACCTAAGTGATGATACTCTAATAATTAGTTCTCCTAAACAGGATGTACTTGATAATTATACAAAGCGAAAAGCTTTAAGCTTCGTAAGCAAGATCTTCGATCCTCTTGGGTTGGCCGGGCCCATTGTAGTTAAAGCAAAACTGTTGATGCAACAGATATGGCTTGCGGACATACCTTGGGATTCAGCTTTGCCTGCCAAGCTCAACGAGGATTTTAAAGCTTTTGCAAATAACTTAATTAAAATGTCAGAAATAATAGTACCTCGGAATATAGACACACGAAATGCACACTCCATTGATATTTTCGGATTTGCTGATGGATCAAATCTCGCTTATGGCTGCTGCTTGTATTTGAGAATTATTGATAGTGATGGCAAAGTTACGGTGAATTTGCTATGCTCCAAATCACGCGTTAACCCAATTAAGAAACTTACTACGCCACGCGCAGAGCTTAATAGCGCTTTGTTATTAGCAATGTTGGCGCACAAGGTGTATGACATAATAAAGTTAAAATTCAATGCAAGCGTGTATATATATCTCGACTCGCAAGTTGTACTTGCCTGGCTAAAAATAGAGCCTGTAAAGTTGACGGTATATGTAGCAAATAGGGTAAAAGCTATTCATGAGCTGACAGAGGGTTTCTCCTGGCATTACATAAATACAGCTGTTAATCCCGCTGATTGTCTTTCTAGAGGAACGGTGGCTCATCTTTTACAGCAGAACTCCTTGTGGTTCAATGGACCCGCGATATTGAGTAGCCCAGAATTTAGGCCCAAGGCTGACGAAAAAATTATGGCGGGGGAAATACCCGAGTTAAAAGCTACCCTAGTGAGCATTGCTCAAGATGATATAACATTATTTAAAAATTGTTCTAGCATAACAAAAATGAAGCGAATTATAGCATGGTGTTACAGATTTATAGATAATTGTAGAGCCTGTATTGCAAAGGAGCATAAGAGCAAAAAAATAGGTCATTTGACACCTACTGAATTAAAAAAATCATTAAATGTAATTATTAGGTACGAGCAAAATAGGCATTTTTGTGAAGAGATTAATGCTTTAAAGGCGAACAAACTTTTCAGATCTAAGCTCGATGCATTACACCCGTTCTTGTGTTCAATGAACCTGCTTCGTGTAGGTGGAAGGCTCCAACATGCAAATCTTCCGTACTCGCAAAAACACCCGATTATATTATATAGGGGCAAACATCACTCGGCACATTATTGAGAATGAGCATAGAGTATTATTGCATGCTGGAGCAAAGCTTGTTTTAAATAGTTTAAGTTTAACATATCATATAATGAGCGGAATAAGAGAAGTAACACATGTGTTATACAAATGTATAATTTGTTTCAAGTTAAAGGCAAAGCAGGCCCAGCAACTGATGGGTTCGCTTCCTTTTGATAGGGTAAACCCATGTAGAGCTTTCAAAAAGGTGGGTATCGATTATGGAGGCCCATATACTGTAAAGATGTATCGTGTAAGGAAACCTGTCCTGTACAAGGCGTACATTGCATTGTTTGTATGTTTTACGACAAAGGCGGTCCATATTGAACTGGTATCGGACTTGACGACAGAGGCGTTCCTAAATGCACTTAAAAGGTTTATATCGCGTAGAAATAAGCCGTCGGTTGTATTTTCAGACAATGCAAGCACGTTTAAGGGGGCTAGCAACCAACTGGTTGAGTTGTACAGATTACAGTCTGCTACAGAGCACCAAAATTCAGTCGTAAACTATGCGGCCGAAGTCGGGATTGAGTTCAAATTCGTGCCAAGTTACAGCCCAATTTTTGGCGGACTGTGGGAGGCTGGAATCAAAAGCGTCAAGCATCATCTGAAGCGTGTTGTTGGCACAACTGTTTTGACGTATGAAGAATTAAATACAGTTGTAATACAAATTGAAGGAATATTGAATTCACGTCCTTTAACGGCTTTGCCTACAACCGACTCCACTGAAATGCCTTATTTAACACCGGGTCATTTTTTGACGGGTGAATCACTCATTTCATATCCTGAAAGTGACTGTACTCATGTACCAACTAATCGTTTGAAATTTTGGCAGCAATGTACCCAAATGGTTCAGAGCTTTTGGACCTGACACGGCCCTAGAAATAGAGTCGTGTCAGATATTACGCGCTTTGTTGTGGCAGATATTAATGCTGGTGACTGTACTCGTACGTCGGCAAAGGAAATTGATTCACGTGCTACCGTAGGGCTCTGTAACGTGACTTATCACTCGAGTTTGATTGAGGTGGGTTGCCACAGCAACAGGTTTCTACGCACTGTTTTAAGAATATTCTACCTTAGGGATGTTAGAGTAGAATATAAATAGAAGTAGAGATTCAAATTTGAGACTCTTTGACCTCTATTATACCTCACTAGGCCACCAACTCTTCAACTCTGATCAATCAACATGTTTCATCATCATCATCATCATCAACCTGTGGCAGTCCACTGCTGGACATAGGTCTCTCTAAGGGTGCGCCACTAAGCACGATCCTCAGCCACTCTCATCCAGCCGCCGCCAGCCACCCTGCTTATATCATCGCTCCACCTTGCCTGAGGACGTCCTACGCTTCTTTTGCCGAGACCCGGTCTCCGCTCGAGAATACGTCTACTCCAACGGTTGTCGGTTTTTCGGCGAATATGACCAGCCCACTGCCATTTCAGTTTGCTAATTATTTGGGCTCTGTCTCTCACTTTGGTTCTGTGACGGATCATTTCAATCAATCAATCAATCAAAATATCCTTTATTCAAGTAGGCCTAGATACAAGCACTTTCGAATTGTCAGTTACAATGAGAGAAGTCTTTGCTGGGAGACATACAATATGATCCAACATTTGTTGCAAGGATTAGGGAAAACCCAGAAAAACCTAATCAGATCATTTAACTTAAGTATGATATTATTAAAATTTAAGTATAAAATTAAAATAATTAATGAGATAAATCCCAAAAAGATTGTCAATAAAAAAGAAAAAAATCCTAGAATGTGTCTAGAATAAAATTCTAAATGTCAGAGTATATAAAACAATTAATATGCGTAAACTATTACAATATTGTCTTACTTATACTTAAAACTTTTACGATTGTGTTAAAACTAATTTATAATTGGTACACGCAGAGGAGATGTACAGATTCTCCAGAACAATGTTAATATAAGATATAAACTACTTTTTTCAGAGATGCATAAGGTCTCTAGGCGTCACGTCATGCGATAAATTTAAATATAATAATTTGATTGAATTCTACTGAGATGTATAAGGTCTCTTAGTGGTCAAAGAGAATAATACATTAAAAAAAAAAAATTCAATCTAAATTTCGTAGAGATGTATTATGGTCTCTAGGCGTCATAACATGCAAAAAGATAAAATTTGTTAATTAAAATCCTCAGAAATGTTTAAGGATATACCTCTATAATTAAAACTAAACTCTTAGAGATGTATACAGTCTCTAAATCAAATCAAAAATGAATAACTTCAATCGAGTACAGGATGAAGTCTCTCACGTCATCAGTTCATTAAATACTGGTAGGCAGTTATTAGGTATACAAGTAATTTGGCCCTTGCTAACATGAACAGACCGGACCCCACAAACGGCACCCGTTCACGAGCATGACGCATATCTCAGCCATCTCTAATACGATCGATTTCATTTCTAATACGATCAACTTGTTCAACAAACAGTAAGATGGTTCTTAGACAATGATCTTTTTCTAGTTTTAGGGGCTACCTCCTGATGGTAGTCGATCGTTTTAGTGCTATAGAACGTACCAATCTTCTACAAGAGTTCGAAACCGTGGAACACTTCCAGTACCTTACCTTACCCACCTGCGAGTTAGAGATACGCAGACGTATCGGAATGGCCAAAACTGCGATGACCCAACTCGGCAAAATATGGTAAGGATAGAAAAATCTCGACCCGGACTAAGATGCGCCTCGTCCGCACACTCGTCTTCTCCATATTTCTTTACGGGGCTGAGACCTGGACGCTCAAAGCCACCGACGGGCAGAGAATCAACGCTTTCGAAATGTGGTGCTGGCGCCGCCTGCTAAGGATTCCATGGATAGCCCACCGCACAAACGCCTCGGTTCTTAAAGAACTCGGTTCTTAGAGAATACCCAGCGCCTGTCGTCTATTTGTCTACATCGTGTAGTGAGTTATTTTGGCCACATCGCACCAAGAGAAGCAAACAATCTGGAAAGACTGGTAGTAACGGGAAAGGTCGAAGGCAAAAGACCCAGAGGCCGAAGCCCGAAAAGATGGCTGGACCAGATCTCCGAACAGCTGGAGCTACCAGTCAGCGCCGCCCTGCACCAGGCGACGGACCGCATCAGTTGGAGGCAAACAATTAAGGGTCATAAAAGGAGTCACGATCCTCAGCAATAGGGGAACGATTAAGAAGAGAAGAGAAAGGGTCTACCTAGAATATTTCGGTAAATTTCGCTGTTTTATAAAATTGTTCCACTTGGTGTAAACCACGTAAATAAAATATATATTGTAGCTTGGTATTTGGCCTAAATTTTTTTCAACTGGAATGTTATAATATTTACTTAATACATGAAGAGAAAAAATTCGTAAAGTCCTTTTTCTATCTTAACTCTCCTCTGATATAACTATATACATGCCCTGATGCAAGGGCATGTATACATATACCTGCTTATTTGTTTGGAGTAAGAAATGTAATATAAAACCAAGTCAAATAAAAAAAATGTTGACCATGGAAAGCTGAAAAGCTTCCGAAACGTCGGGAACTCAAATGAGATAATATGCACGATACAATCCGTTAAATTGTTTTATTTAAATGAGTAATAAATAATCGCAGAAAAAAAGATGACTATAGTGAGTGGTAGCGTCTGTCAATAGCGGCACGACACTTGGAAATATACGTGGCAACGTAAAAAAGCTAATGAATTTTAGTGATCGCAATAAATAGTTTACCTGAATATTGATAATTTTCTTCAAAACTAAAAGCTAGATTTTACAGCTTTTGGGGTTCACACATAATTATTTGGTCCTAATGACTTTAGGACTACTATGCAGAATTCCTCACGAGCACGTTGTATTGTTTTGTAGATACGAGTAGCTGACCTAGATCTTACTATCTTCATTCTGCGTCATAATTTTAGCCGAAAGATGTGCTCCACTGGACAAATAAAATGCGCAGTTTCCGAAATAAATACTACGGATGTAGTAAACATTTTGCGTTTATATAACTCACATTTCCTCGAATATTAACGCAAATAATCGCAAAGATAAGCGTATATCAAAACTTGCGGCTCGCGGAGTCGCTCGCAAATAGCTTTTGGATGTGTTTCAGATTATGTGAAGTGTACATTAGAGATATTGAATTTGTTTCACGAATCGTATTAAAAATAGCAATACCTTTGCCCAGAAGATCATAAAATCGATATTATTAGTTTATGCAACTGATACACAATGAGAGGCCTTAAAAACGAATGTGGTTTTAAGAAACGGACCGGAGGAGAGTGTTTTAAGGCCTAATTACTGTTATATACAGTTGCAAACACTAATTTATCTACATCCATGTATTACATTGTTTTCATGTGTTTCATGTCCAACCATTGAGCCAGGAACCAAGTTTACCAAGTGGTATCATGACGCACCCGCAGTGAACGGCGGCGCCCGGATCTGTACTGTAATTAATGTAGGTAATGCATGCAGCGCGGCTTGCTCGCCGGGTTATTTTGGATGTCATTAAAGTTATGAAAAATGGGATTATTTAATGTTGAAAAGCTGCAAGTTACTTAGCTACTCACTTGCTTCAGTTTTTTTTTGACGGAATGGCATGTTGCTGGAGTCTTGCAGCTGTAACGGCGATCGTGACTGGCGGGAGCAGAGTTGCTCTATAGAGAACCGCCTGTTCTGCCATGGAGAGAAGAAGATAAGCTGTGTCGCTGTGCGCCCAAGCAATTGAGGATTGAACTCTATTTATACTTCAAATAAGAAAGGTGACAGGTAACTACAGTTACCGGAGGCAAGTGAGTGGATATGGGTTTTTAACACATTTTCTATATGGTGTAAATGAACCTTTTTAATAACCTTTTTTCCCTAGTACTATGTAAATTTATTTACATAATATTTTTCAATTTTCTAAAGAACAAATTACTGTGTGACAATTTTCTCTCAGCGAACAGTTGTATATAGACTAAATTTGGAGAATAGGAGTCTTGTATTGTATAAGCCGCTACTTCTCCCGCTAAATGCATGAAATATACTACACGGCTTGCCATCTCCATTGTTTTTATGCTCTAAGACTATATTATAGCAACATACTTTACTTAATGACTCAGCGGCCCAAAGCGAGTCTTGGCCTCCGACGCGAGTTTGCGCCACTTGTCCACATCTGCTACCGTTTCCCGCCAGTTATAACATACATAGCTGACTGCTGGGAGGGAATCTTGCTGCAAAGATCGGAATGGCACTCTACTGTTTTCAAAAAAGTGGAACAATTTGAACGCCAGCGGCTGGAAGACCTAGATACCAAGCGACAAATCCGCAAGAGTTAACCGAAACCCTCTTACATGTACACATATAACCCTGCCTGGTAACTTCATTGCGTATCTTGTAATCGCATCTTCAAGGCGAAGTTTGGCTTTGCAAGCCATATTCGAGCCTTTCATAATCCGGATAAGAACAATTGACGGAGTCGCTGTTGTCGAACACGGCGAGGAGGACTATACAGTGAGTCCCAAGATAAAGTGCACAAACGAATAGGGATGAAAGAAGATGCAATTTTATCGACAAAAATATAATACTTAAAAAAAATTAAACTATTATTCACTTTTTTATAAATTACTTAAAAGAAATGTCGTATGTAGTGGACCTTATCGAAATAAAGCAAGATATCTTCCGAATGCCGTCGGTTTTGTTAGGTATACCACTGCCAACCGCGCTGGTTTTCTGTGCGGCCAGCGGGTCGGTTGTGCAGGATAGCACACTGTGCGACTTTTTAATGTGAGCTCAAGTGAAAATTTATATCTGTATCTATACATGTATACATATATGGTGTTAATCTTATAAATATAGGATAAACGTAAATAGTATCAAATTAATTTATTTACATGGAAGTAAATCCATTATCATATCATATTTATAAATGACTCCCGCGTTACTATTATCTAACTTGTGTATCAATTGCATTTTATGTTCTTTAGAGGGAAAACACATCCATTACCTTTTTTACAAGCTTTTATTTGCCATGTTTGTTTGTTTGCGTCGATTTGCAAGTTTAATTTCACCCACTTCCAGATTTTCGATTGAGCAAAAATTTGGCGCACTTATTTAAGTTTTGTGACAATGCAATAGTATGATACCATCGAGCTGATCTGATGATGGAGCCGAAAGGTGGAAATTGGAACTCTGAAAAAATAATGCAATCCTACCGAGTTTGGCCTCTTTTGAATCGTCTCGGTGAGTAGTTGATGGATGTTCAAAGAAAAGTACAGTCAGCAATAAAAGCTTGTCACAAAAATGTTTTTTTTTGTCAGAAACTTATTTCTGTTGAATATTAATTTGGACAATACAGGAGTATCCATTTAATCATGCTTTCAATCCTCGCATTGATTTTCAAATAGTAGATTCCGTGTGGAGGAAACACGCGTTGTGGACCACCACAAAAACTAAACGTTTTATACGCTACGCAGCACAACAAGTTCCTAAATACTTCAGGGAAAGATTAATAGCACTTTGCAACTATTCCTCGAGTTCTGACATCATAATTGGAGTTCCCTTCACTTTAAATGACGTGTTGCAAAATTTATTATAACTGAAACTTCATAGCATTTGTTTTGTCTCATAAATAGTAATATATCAGTCCATTGAAAATGTTCCTAAACATAGACAATTATAAAAAATATGATCCCCCTCGCCCTCCCCTTGTGGTGGAATGCTCCTCAGGTCCCTTTAATTGTCTTGAATTGCCGTATAAAATCCTGTTTCTATGTCTAGACTGGCAAACCTAGACTTCAAGAAAATAGAGACAACGTTTATTAAACACGGAACATATTTAATTTAATTTTCTTTAAAAGTTGCTAAGTTTTCTTGACAGTTTACATCGACAACTAAAACTAAATAGTCAGTTTTTCTTGTCTGACTAACTTTAGTTTCCAAAACAACAAAAAAAAGATTTACCTTTCTACTGTATTTTTCGTAGACAATTAAAGAAGCATTACCTGAAATCAAAAGAACGTAACATACATATAAAAAGAAAAATAGGATGATTAATCTATACTATTATAAAGTATTCCCCATTTGTATGATAGGGAATGTTCTGAAGAACTTTTGAGTTGGTGCCACCGTCACGTTTCTATCATCGCACCTCCCGCCTCAGAAACAAAGTACATCCCCACTATCTGGATGCATGGCATCCCAAAAATAAACGGGCATCACGCTCATTTTTCCACGCACTTGCAAGTTGTGGAATAACCTTCCCCTTGAGGTATTTCCAGAGCGCTATAACATGAGATTCTTCAAGAAGCGAGTTAACAGGGCTCTCAAAGGTTGGCAAAATATTCCTCCGGTGTTGCACATATTCATGGGCGACGATGACTTCTTTCCATCAGGTGGCTCGTCTGCCCTTTTGCCACTCATTACATAAAAAAAAAGTTGTAACTATTAAATATCTTAACAATGAAGATGTAAAAAATAGAGTGAAACAAACAATTTCGAGGTAAGAGAATAAAAAAAAAACATTTGCATTATGTTCGTATGCGTCGTCGTGGCTCCATCACGGCAAATCGGCTAAACGCAATTCTACTGTTTTTGGTATACGGGTAGCTGGGTATTCACAGCGTAGTCGGGTAAATAGTATCCTATAACCATGGATACTATTTACCCAACTACGCTAAACAAAAAAAAGAGGGGTTATGACTTTTTCTCTTCCGCGAACGAAGTTGCGGGCACCTTCTAGTCTTGTATACAAGTAAGTTGAGAGTATTCTAACTTCCACTCATATGCAAGTTGCGTCCGTCTTACTGCAAGTCCTAAGATGAGCTAACTCAGCCAAACTTCACTTGCAACTCCGTCTTGCTGCACTTTAGGTTTACACATAAGGCCAAAAGTATGGAAACAAGCTTATCTATACTATCATAAAGTTTTCAAAATTGAATGTCTGTACAATTAAGACATTTAAAAAAACCGGTCAAGTGTGAGTCAGACTCGCCCACCGGTTTCATTTTGTTGAGTGTGCTATAAGAGCTTCCTTCTTACCAAAATTCAAGTATCTAGGACAACTGGAAGTACCCTATCAATTTAAAAAAAGTGTCGAAATATACGTTTTTTGCGGCATAAACGGCTGTATCATTTTTTTACGTAAACTTAGATGTCTGATATTTTCACAGCTTTAAGGGACTGTAGACTTCAGTATATAGTTTTAATTTAACTTTACCTCCCCGCGTTCCTGAGATAAAGGGTTTTGACGGACAGACAGACAACAAAGTGATCCTATAAGGGTTCGGTTTTTTTTCTTTTGAGTTACGGAACCCTAAAAATATAAGTATAACGGTAAAAGCTATCTCAAAACCATCTGGAGATACCCAGCTACCCGTGTACCTAAAATAGTTGGAATTTGGAATCCGTTTAGCCGATAACAAATATGGGTCAAAAGTATACAGTACAACATTCAAACTTAAGTATTTCAGGATTAGATAAGCAAAACCCTAAAATTCTACTAATTTAGCAATACAAAATCCAATTTAACCTGAAACTCAATTTAACATAATCTAAAACCGGATTTAATCTAACCATAACCGATCTAATCCAACCGTAATCTAATCTACCCGTGCACGTCCATAGCTGAGGCTGCACTTCGCAACAAGTGCACTCCTCCCGAGCCAAATTAATATTCCAAGCCTCGTTATCTCTATCCAGCAAGGGTCACCTCACCTCTCCCCCTCACTCTATAGTGGCGCAACAATAGAGTGAATGAGACCGCATGAGCTGAGGATTAAGTGGAACCAACAACAGCCTTGTTTCGGGTTGACTGTTCCGTGCTTTCAGATAGGGAAACAACTCAACTTCGAAATAACGTATGCTGAAAGGTAAAGTATGGCGTTTATATCCTTCTAAGCATAGTATAGGGAGTTAAACATTAAAGTCCTAACTAGGGTGTCGAGTATTCGAGGTACTCTTTTAGTGCAAGGCTTAGGGAAGCTAGGATGCAATAGGAATGATGACTAAATTTTACCGTAGTAAGGTGTTAAGGTACTAAAATGTATATATATTTATGATGCTGACCGTAGATTAAAAAAAAAATTTGGAGTCGTATTTTTGCTCTTCGTACGTAATCGAAAAATAAAGGCGAAGGTAGAAATTTTGAGCTAGGAGTAACAAAGTCACGAGTCCCATTCCTAAACTTCAATGCGATTGTCTCAGTATATTTTTTATAATGAACAAGCAAAAATGTCGTGCCTAACATTTTTAGGGTTCCTTGCCTAAAGGGTAGAACGGGTTTTTTTTTTACAGATTATGTAAAAACAGCATTTTTTTTTTTTTTCATCAATCAGTTTTGAACAATCCGGTTGCGTTAAGTTTGCACCTTATTTGTATGCAACAATATAGATCCCAGGTACAAACTTAACATGACCGGCCAGTTAGATTACCTAGGTTAAGAGAAGCGAAGTTTATACGGAACCTTCGGTGCGCGAGTCCGACTCGCACTTAGCCGGTTTTTTTATTATCTAACTGACGGTCTAATGAGAATTTAGATTTTTGACACAAAATATTGGACAAGTGATTTTTCTTTTGTCAATCTAACAAAAAAGATAAATATAGCGGTTAAAAGTTTGAGAGTGACGTCACGAAGAACTTTAACGGGCTAAATCTCCATATTTTTTTGATAAATTGACAAAAGTAAAAATACGTGTCAAATATTTTCTGATAATTTAACTGACGGACTAATTATATTTTTTTAGGATATAAGCCTATTGCCATGAAAAAAACAATGGAAAGATGCGTCTATAATTCGGTATAGTGCGACACAAATCGGAAAGCAATGTTATTATTAATATCAGAGAATTCAATTATATTAACAACTAGAGAGACGTAAACCAAGTCACTGATTTCGAAATATTTGCTGAATAATTCGGAATCACCGAAGGGTGAGCGCGAAGGAAACATATGAAACTTTATAAACCTATAAACTGAAACGAGTACAATAGTATATGGCAACAAAGGGGATTATTATATTGTTAAAATAATATCGGTACACATATTTGGACTTACTTGGGCTATACACACGAAAAAATAATGTTTTTTTCATCAATCTTAAACTAATATCACAAACATACTGGGTAATACGAGTATTTGCCATGAGATAATTTTTTAATAAGGTACATATTTTGTGTCATGTGAAAAGATAGCATCTTTAAAACCAATAAAAAAATTATGTTCGCATTGTTTATATACACACTAACCTGCTCTACCTACTTACAGTTGACAAAACCGAAGTTGAACTCTACTATACTAGCCCCGATGCAGAAGAGTTTGTGCAGTACTAAACAACTATCAGATTTTTTTTGATATTTATTACATGCTTAGATCAAACGACTAAGTAATAGGAACAATAATTAATAATAGTAATATTTAATGTATCTAAATAAAACAATTTAGTGGATTATATCGTGTATATTATCTCATTTGAGTTCTCGACGTTTCGGAAGCTTTTCAGTTTTCCATGGACACGGGTGGTCCGTTAAATTGTTTTATTTAAATGAGTAATAATCGCGGAAACAGAAGAAGATATAATGTTTAATGTAGTTTACGTTAATTGTTTAATATAAATTCTTTAAGGTATTTACTGTTGTAAAAAAGGGGTCTTAAAAACTATTGTTTAAATCACACTGTGGTTTGCAACTGCAGTTATTGACTCATGGGCTAGAAGCAGAACTGTCAGCATATACCGTGTCGCTTTCCCTAGCAATGACTGTTTTTAATCCTGTTGAATTCGTAACAGAAATAGAAAAAAAAAAACAAATAATTTATCTTCTATTTATAAAAGTGGTATCCTTTTATTTAAATTTTGTTAGTGTGGGATATTTTTGTGCAAAATGGAACTAATATAACACTTGTATTAGACGGTATTGAATTTTAATCTAAAACATTATTTCTGTACAAATGGGAGAAACTTAAACACTGCCCTGACTAAACGAAAACTTATTCATTGGGACTACTACAAGCGAGGTACTCTAAACGCTGTGCCGGATATAGCGACATCCAAAGCTGCACTCAAACCAACGTTGTTGATTCATCAAAGCACTCGTGCATGACATCTCTAGGCCTATATACGTATTGAACAAGAACCAAGCTATCAGCGGTTTATGCCAAGCTATAATACACTCCGTAGCAAAGGAATAAGACCTACAATATCTCCCAGTATTGGTAGACCAGTGGCCAGGCTTTCTGTAGTTTTAAGGCGTGAGCCCACAACGGCGTCTAAAGCTATACAAATGAGTGCAAATTTGGTTAGTATAAATATGTAGATGAGCAGTCCCACCGCGGCTTACGAAGAGGCTACACACCAAAATACGTCATTGATCTACGCGTCGTTGGCTTCTATGTATCTCCACGCGCATACCAGCACGTGTGGTCTTTTACTACCTATTGTAGCGCAAATTTCGCACGGCCGCGCTCTGTGGCTAGAACCGTACTCGTAACTATTCGTACCTTACAGCGAGACAGTTGACTCGTGCAGTTAGGCAAACAAATCTACGTGCGTCTAGCTATACCTCATGCGTTCCTCTGTCGCTTTTGGAAATGTCGATACACGCAGCCACATACTGAGCCCCACAGTAACAACATGCGTAGCCCACACCGCAGTGAAAACAAGCCTTTGAATCTGCCAGTGAAAGCTTTTTAAGCTCCAGTAGAGTGGGGCATTTCAATTCGCGGAGATGCCATTTGGTTAATAAAACGCGCCGTTGCGCTTTTGCAATCGCATGTTGCTAACGGTTATTTACAGTTGCTCCGTGTGTCAAGCTGCTGTTTTTGCTAAGCCATTTATTGAAAACTGTCAAATGAAATACCGCAAAGGAAATAACTAGATGAATTTGAAAGCAATTTAGGAACAGTGGTATTTATGCACTATAATGAGTCGAGAGCAATTAAGAAGAGAATTTTGCGCATTGGAACATTCAAGTCTGCTAAAAAGAGACAGATTATATCTATCTTATGACAACGAAAGTCGTTGTTGGTTTAGTTTAGTCTTTATAGGGTATAGATGTAATTTTTTGCGTAGATATCAAATAAGGACCGAGATTCATATAGGCTACTGTAAATCCTGGTTCTTCGTTATATTTTATGAAGAATTCTATTTCATAGTGTACATATTTCTGAAACGATCTACCCACAATTTTACCTATTCTGTACAATATACTGCCGCGGGCCCTCGCAGAGTGCAAAGCTGCATTGTCTCACTTACTCGACCCATTTCGTTAGTTAGCAGCCGCTACAGCTTCAGTAGCTCTTATATAACTCTAGTGAGTTTAAAATGAGAGCAAGATTTTAAAAAGATTTTCTAGTATCATAGGATGCTGTTGATAGTGCTATGGTAAATTTTTATGGTTCGGTATTTTTAGACCAGCTAGAACTTATAGTCTTACAAGTCATACCGATTACTTCATAAAATATAAATTTAAATTACATACAAAATTATTATATTGAGTGGATAAGAAAGATTTCGCAACAAAAAATCATATAGGCTTAATTAGCCATAGTTTTTGAAAACGTATCCGTGCCTCGGAAAAAGCGCTCAGGTTCACTTCGTCCACATTCCCATTTCGTCCACATTCCCATCTCCACTTCCTACTTCGGTAAGAATGTGAACGAGATGGGAATGTGGACGGTTGGGAATATGGATAAGATGAGACTGTGGACGAGGTGATAATTTGGACGAAATGAATATGAGGACGAATTGGAAATGAGGACGAGGTGGAAATTTGGACGAAATAGAAATTCGGACGGAGTAAACCTGAATGGGACAAGGCCATGTCAAAAGAACGAAGCGCCACGAGAAAACACTTTAAAAAACATCGTATTTAAATAAACAAGTTTTAAGGAACTCAACTTGTTAACGAGCAAGCCTATAAATTTAGTTATCTTGCTGAGGCTTATTTGGTTGGAGTGTTTGAGGTAAATATTTACTTAGATAAGGTACCTATTCGTGAGTCAATTCCAATCAAGGTAATTGGTTGGCGCAAAAGTGCTTGGTAAAGACGATAATATTTATTATAGGGTCGACGGTAAAGTCTATAGGTAATGAAAATATTGTTTTGTTACTTATGGTTATATTTCCTTTTACATACAGATATTAGCATATTCAATTTTGTTTCTTCTTTGTAGCAACTTTTATTTAACTTGCTATGTAAGTATAACTGTATGTTTGTACGGGTCAAATCGTGGAAGTTTAATTTGACCCACTACCCAGTTTTGATTGAGCCAAAATTGGTATACTTATGCGAGTTCGGTGATGTGAATGCAGTGATGGAGCAGGAAGGTGGTCACAGTAACGCGATTCTACCGAGTTAGCCCTCTAAAAAGATCTCGATGAGTAGTTACACGTAAGTACATCCAAACCACACGTTTTGACTAAGGTGTAGTGTTTTTTAGTTAGGGCTAGAAGTGTTAGAAGCTTGGCTCTACATGAGATCGGATAACTTTTTGACAGTGCGAGCCATATGGTCTAGTCTTGGCAACATTTTACATGACATTGTTTATGATGGGATATGTTATACATCGTGATCGTGACGTTCAAAGACCAATTTCCACCAGCTTACCTAGTTTTAGACATTTCAGCACCGTATTGTATTTACTGTTCCAAAAGTAGTAGACCATAACCTCTCCGGCTTGACAGCATAACATACAGGAGTACAGTACTTAGGGGAGAGTAGAGCTAAAAGTGCTTGGGGTAAGTTGTTCCGATGAGAATCGAAACGCAAGTAAAAACGGAGTGATTCGTATGATGTTTGTCACGACTAAAAAAACTAATTCTATGTGAAAGAAGAGAAAATACCGGCTAAGTGGGACTCGCACACGAAGGGTTCTGTATCAATATCTATAAAAACGGCAAAAAAAAACATATTTGTTGTATGGAAATCCCCTTAAATATTTATTTTATTCTGTTTTTAGTATTTGTTGTTATAGCGGCAACAGAAATACATCATCTGTGAAAATGTTAAGTATCTTACTATCGCGGTTCATGACATACAGCCTGGTGACAGACGGACAGACCGACAGACGGACGGACAGTAGTATCTCAGTAATAGGGTCTCGTTTTACCCTTTGGGTACGGAACCCTAAAAATTATTGTACATTGACTAAATCTTACACTATCTTCACTCATTATCACAATATATTATTTCATTATTTCACAACAAAATGGGGCTTAATTGCGTATAAATTTAATTTATTTGAGTACCCTTCATTAGTATATTTTCAAGAATATCCATACTTCCAGACTAATCCATACTTACATACATCCATACATATACATTATAGTAGAATAATTACCAACGAAAGGTAATTAAAGAAATCATATTTATTCGCGATTAAGCGTTTTAATGTGTTGTGATAAAAAATATTCTTATCTAATCTCAATTTCTATTACTTATCATTTTCAATAAAAATTGGTAAATAAAATTCATCATTACGAACGAAAGTCATTCAAAATATTATAAGTCTGTAAGTATAGTATCAAACAAAATTAACTTTAAATTGGAAGACCTCGTGATCACCTTAATTGATGAGGGTAAATTGATATCAGGATACAAGCTTTTGGCTAATGAAGGTGGGCCTTCAGTAAATGTCACTAATGTTACCCTAAATATATACCTTAATTGTACCAATTAGGGTGTTGTAAGAAATATTCTATTCAAGTAAAATTCCGATCATTTCTTCGTAATTACTTTAAACAATTTTTAAAGAAATCTATACTATGATACATTTGTAATAATGAAATGTGTGTACATAGAAGACTTTCAAAGGAGTAAGTGATAAGGATTATTTAAAGGTTACTGAATAAAAAAAAAATAATTGTGTTATAACGCCAAAACGGCTAAAAGGATTTCAACTGTTTTTGATACCATCGGGCTGGGCATCCACACCTGGGTCTAGAAACTTTCACTCGACTACGCTGAAAAACGGTTGTTTTTTTTCTCCTTCGCTGCCCAAATTGCGGGTATTTTCTAGTAGGTACCTATAGAACAAAGTTCATTATTTCATTATTATAATTAATCATAGTACAGTGACATCATCATAATAATATCACAATTTTATCTAGATCTTCTTGATTTTATCTAGGTCTTCTTGTAGGTTTTATTTAACTTACGTTGTTAGTATGCCTGGGTAAAATCTTGCAAGTTAAATTTGACTCACTTCCCGGTCAGTACAAAAATGATGTCGTAAATATCGAGAAACGGCCTTTTGTACGGCGATTGACAGTCCTTTAAATGGTCCTTGCTTTTCACTTCATGTGTGGGAAAAAGTCTGAATTTTCTGTCGCGTTGTTCGATAACAATCTAAACACAATGCATCGAATAAGGAAACAGCATGAAAAATATGTCATCCTTACTTCAATTCTTCACGCTTGCGCTAATGGAGAATACGCTTTTATCCCTCCAAATAAGGTTTAGTCAAGTGCCATCTAACACGCAGTCGATATAATGAGGCCTGGAGTGAGAAAACGTGTCAATTACTCTTTACTGGCATTCGACATGACATTTTTCGTTTAGACGCAATAGCCTACTTAATGGCCCATTGGAAGGGAGTCATTGGATTAGACATTATTTTCTTGGAGATAAATATGTTATCATTATATCGGTGTGCCATTGTAAATTATCAGAAACTAGAAGGTGCCCACAACTTTAGTTGCGTAGGACAAAAAGGTCATAACACCTCTTTTTTTCGCCAGCGCAGTCGGATACGTACGTACCCTATAACTATCAATGGATACCCAGCTACCCGTGTATAAATAGTAGAAATCTGTTTAGCCGATTTGGCATGATGAAGCCACAGCGACACATACAAATATACAAAGAATACAAAAAAAAAACTTTTTGATTCAGTGGCCTTCAAATAGTCCGTTCCAATTTTTTGTGAAAATATCATTAATGTACTTACAGACATTTCATTTTTACAACTTTATAATAGTACCTATAGATAAAGACATGGTTATATGTAAATGAAAGTCCCGCATTCGATAAAGTTACTACCAAAGTATGTATTAACGATATTTATTTATTTATTTTCACTTTATTGCCCAAAACGAAAGTGACACTAAAGGCGCACTTCAAGCCAAACGACGTTATCTATCAGTCAACCATAGGGCCAAACAGAGACGCTTGAAATTGGTGCAGAGGGAATAAACCAGTAATGCATGCATAATTACTTATACCTACATACTTCATATGATACATAAGTATACAAAATATGTACTAGCTACTGCATGAAAGACGGACGCTACTCGAGTTCTGGTTTCAGCAAATACTTATGTAGCATCCGCTACTTTGCTTAGAGCTTTGAAGGGCGATATTGGTTGTTTTACTTATTCTTAAAGAAGTCGAGAAGTCTTAACAAGACGATTATCTTTAACAAGTAATACGTAGCTTCTGAGAATTTATCATCAGTCGCATGACGTCCACAGCTTGACAATGTCTTCCCCTAAGATCTTCAGCATAACCGTTATAAAGCTACCCGTATAAAAAGGTTGATGATTGTCACTAGATCATCGGTCTAATTTAAAAGAGACCTGTGACTTCCGGTACGTGGTCGCCGCGAGAACTTTCTTATCCTAGCTGCCGTCAGTTCTATTCTAACAGCCATGTGCCTCCCACTGTCAATTTAGTTTGACAATTCTTCGGGCTATGTTTCCAAGGAACAAATATTATTAAAAAACCGGCCAAGTGCGAGTCGGACTCGCGCACCGAGGGTTCCGTATAAAATAAACGCTTCAAATGGCCGTTCGTATCTATGAAAATCCAGTGTTAGGAGAGCCCTACTCCTAAGGAAAATGTACGCGGTGCTTGATCATTTTATATTGGTTATAGAAATAGACTGATAGATATAAGTTTATAATGTTTTTAGTATTATTTGTTATAGCGGCAACAGAGATACATCATCTGTGAAAATTTCAACTGTCTATCACGGTTCACGAGATACAGCCTGGTGATAGACAGACAGACAGACGGACAGCGAAGTCTTAGTAATAAGGTCTCGTTTTACCCTTTGGGTACGGAACCCTAAAAATGTGCTTTAACTGGTAATTCTGCTGTTGCTTACATATGGCTTGCCGTAAACATTCAATTGCAGGCACGGACGAAAAAACGTTGTAATCGCTATCAACTATGCCAAGTCGGGCGAATAAATTTCCGATCACGTGTCTAATGTCAGGTTGCTGATACGGTATGCACTGCAGGGAACTGTTTAACATGCAAACGGAGCTGACATATGTCAAAGATTCTGACGTATTTTACTCATCCTGCTGTCACTGTTACAGATGGAATGTAGAAATTAATAAGTGAAGGAAACATTATATTTCGCCGTCTATTGAAATATGATTATGTTCTAAAAATGACAATAGTGTGTAAATCGTTTTAAGTAACGAAATCTATACTATTTAGTTGTAAATATGAAATGTCTGTACATTGAAGATACCTATTTAAAAAAAAATGTTATTTTTTACCTCAGCGGACGAAGTTTGCGGGCACCTACGAAGTCTATATAGAACCTTCACAGTGTTCTACACAATGGCTCAAAAATATCTATACAATTATAAAGTTGTAAAATATGAAATGTCTGTACAGTCAACTACTAAGGTCTCCGCTTTTTCACCTTATTGCATTGTAATAGGGTTCAAAAGTGGATACATCTTGTAGTTGACTGTACATTGAAGATATAAAAAAAAAACTATTGTAAGGGACTTTTGGGAGGTCACCGAAACGAAATACGTTTTATTTTTTGTATGTTTGTATGTGTCGTTGCGGCTTCATCGCGCAAAATCGGCTGAACGGATTTCAACCATTTTTGTTACACGGGTAGCTGGGCATCTCCAGATGGTTCTAGGATACTTTTTACCCGACGACGCTCAAGAAAATTAGAGAGGTTATGACTTTTTCTCTTTCGAAAAATAGTTTGGTGAAAATAAGGGATCCGGACAAACTGTCAGTCACAGTTCCTTTCACATTATATTCGTACTTATTTTAGCTGAATGCGTGTGCACAGAGCCTTAGCCGGTCTCGTCGTCAATCCAATTACAGGATTAGCGACAATAAAGTGGGGTGAAGTGAACCGGTGCGGCGCACTACACGCCTGTCTCCAACTCGGTCAAGGAACAAATCAATTCGCCATTTGTCGGGTAACTATTATGCAACGAGCGGCTAGGGATGCGTTGCAACCCCTTCATTCCCAATGAATATAATTCCCGGCAGATTCTTAGAATTATCTGTTACACCCCTAGGATCGTATGATACTTACCAGCTTCTGTGATGGCTAAGATGTTTTTTAGGGTTCCGTAGCCAAACTATTAATTTCTTAATAATTAATAATGTATCGACTGTTGTTACGGTCAACATAGATTCACGAGTTCTCTGTAAGCCGTGGTTACCTACAATTGAGTAAGCATCTTATTTATCCTTGGTGTAATTGTTATATTATTTAATGTGATGTATTATCTGTCGAAAAAGATGGAACGCTTATAATTTCGTCATGTTCGTCAGTCCGTATGACACAGTTACTTAGTTCGATAGTTAAATAACAAAAAAAAAATATTTCAAGGGGGGGCACTCCATAGATGTACTAAAAAAGATTTTTTCAGCAAATATTAACTGTCTTCGTGTGGCACATATTTCGACAGTCCTTTTTTCGTATCGTACCAATTTATTTCATCTGAAGTGCATTTTTTGTATGAACGGCTGCGGAACCATACGCTGGGCATGGTCCGACATGTTGTTGCTAGGTTTTTTAAACTGTCCCTTTGTTCAAAGAACGGTACTTAGAAAGTTAACTGTGTCATTTTAAATTTGCCATTTCATTAGTCACTTTACAAAATATTACATCCTATGTCATTTGAACAACCAAGACGAATGTAACGATATCTCATTCGTTAAAATCCATCAGGGCGTTTAGGCTGTAGAGCATCTCAAATAGACTTAGGTACGTGCCTGTCTTCAAGTCGGTTCAGAGATAAATCAATTCACCATTTGTCAGGCAAACAACGCTCCGTAATTGTTAATCAAATTCAATTCAAATTCAAATATTTTATTTTCAGACCATGTCCATAGTGTTAATATACATTTGCTTATCCTATGTTAGTTAAATGTAGTGATACTATTTAAATATATTATTATTATATTATATTATACACAGAGCCTCTTGCTCTCATGTGCACTGAGTCCCATTGTTTCTAAAACGCGCAGGCAGGAGATTCTAGCACCAGGCGCACGAGGCTGTTGGAGCTGTCACGCACGCGGCGCATCAGGGAGGCAGTTCTCTGACGTATTATCGCACCGAAGCAATCGGTACGTGCCTCTGCAAACATACTCGTACCTTATGCGCTGCAAAAACGGGGCAGTCCCAACAGCATCCTGAACCCGTTATTATATTGGATGCGCAGGGCATTAAACGCCTTTTTAGTATAATTTGTCCACAGGCTGCACGTGTAAAAGGTCTGACAAAATGCCTTAAACAACGTTATTTTGACATTACTAGCACAACGTGCAAACCTGCGGGACAACATATTACATCGTACGGCCAATGCCCTGCGCTCCCTTTCTATATCGGCGTCATCTTGGAGGTTGTCGGTCACCCAGTGTCCCAGGGACTTAAAGCGAGGGGAGCTCCACACAAAAAAACTGGAGGGAGTAAGTCAAAGGCCTCATTACCTGCTTTAAATACTAGCAGCTCGCTTTTACTGGTGTTGTACCTCAGACCGTGGACGGCCGCGTACTCTTCACATACCTCTAGCAATTTTACCAGTGCACTGACCGAGGGGCACAGCAGACACATATCGTCCGCATAGCTAATGTTATTGACCATGGTGCCACTGATCGAGCACCCGATACCCGTGCTGCTGAGCCTGGCAATCAACTCGTCTATGTACAAGTTGAACAAGCGGGGCGAGGTGAGTCCACCCTGTCTCACCCCGCACTCCAACCCGTACACATCCGAGAGCGCTCCTGCCTACCTCACCTGATTGGTTTGATTCCCGTACCAGTAACGGAGCAGGTTGATCACCTCCTTCGATAGATCCAAAAAGCAAGCAATAACAGGTGTTTTACCCTCAGCATAATACTTGACGGTGTGCTTGAGACAAAGAATGGCACTCTCTGTTGACAGACCCGGTTTGAAACTAAATTGCGCGTCTCGAGTCTCAATGTGTTTCGCCAGTAAGTTGTCAAGCAGCCCGTCAAGTACTTTAGTCACTATTGTTGCCAAGGATATTGGCCTGTAATTGGAACCATCGGAGGCGTTCCCGGTTCTATTTTTCAATATCGGGACAACTATAGTTTTCATGAGATTCTCTGGAAGATAGAAATGACTGATGCACAGATTAAAAAACATTTTTAACACTCGAGGTAAATGAACACCCGCATATAGCAAGTGCTCTATACTGAGACCGTCGTGCCCTGGTGACTTTCCCCTAGTCATGGACTTAATAGTGCGGTCAACTTCCGTAAGAGAAAAGCTGTCTTGTCCATGGGTCCTAAGGTCCTCGGTAGAGAGCACCCGATCCGCCCGCTCAGGCATTCGATTTACCGCTTTGAAGGACTCTCTGAACATATTAGCTATTTTGGACGGTGCACATATTCCATCAATACCCGCAGGGAGACCAGTTTTGGGATTTAATTTATTTGTGTACTTCCAGTTATGCAACGAGCAACTAGGCATGTGGGGCAACCCCTTCATTTCCCGCCTACAATAGTAGTGCCACATTCTCCGTATTACCAATCCCAAATAGCAGGGGATTGCATTATATAAATACTGCAGCATTAAGGTCCAAATCTATAAATGCAATTTTGCTGCCCACGGTACAGTCAGCGTCAAATAGTCTGTAGCATCCAAGGCACCAAATATATCGTAAAGCATTTTTATTATTACACGGATAAAGATGTGTGACGATATATTTGGCGCTTTGGATGCTACAGGACTATTTGACGTTGACTTGTCCACAAAAGATATTTATTGCTTTGAGGCAGTTGGGTAAAAATACCCATACCGTTCCTTGTCCAGTAATTGTCACATCGTTCAAACAACATGGACGTCCACTGCGCTGGAAACTGGCCTCCTCAATAGATTTCTACATGGGCCGGATAGAGGCGACCCGCATCCAGCGAGTCCCCGCAAACCTTACCAAGTCGTCCGACCACCTTGCAGATGGCATACCACGCTGCGCTTGCCGGTACGCGGTCTCCACTCGAGAACCTTTTTGCCCCAACGGCCATCGGTTCTTCGAACTATGTGCCCTGCCCATTGACACTTCAGTTTGCTTACCCTGTTTGGTATGTCGGTGACCTTGGTTCATCTATGAATCTCCTCATTTCTGATTCAATCTCGTAAAGAGATCCCAAACAACTTTTACTTCAATAAAGCCCAACGCTCTGAAATGCGATCCTGAAGCAGTCACACTAGGTTTTGCATCATATTTAAAAATAGGTTAA
This sequence comes from Hedya salicella, assembly GCA_905404275.2. Taxonomy (NCBI): domain Eukaryota; kingdom Metazoa; phylum Arthropoda; class Insecta; order Lepidoptera; family Tortricidae; genus Hedya; species Hedya salicella. The sequence continues at coordinate 11,294,634 of FR990099.1, forward strand.
TTGCAGGAAGCGCGCGGCGGGGTGTCGACTCGACAGGAGAGACACCGGTTTTTTGTTCCAAAATTGCGGTTTACCGGTATTCCCGCTGAACTAAATACTAGTCTTGCGTTTTGTAGTAACCGCTGCATCAACTGACACCAGCAAAACTAGTGGAAAAACGGGGAGGAAATTTATAGGCACCTCACTTTTTGACTTTTAACAGTGTATTTCCTTAAACAACTTTTGGCGTATGTTTCTGTAAAAAGTAGCATACAAACTGCCACACTTAACGAAAATGGTCTCAAAATGTACCCAGGTCTATAGGAGTTTGCGTGCCAGAAAACAAGCTGATATTTGTTTTATAGGAATATACGTATGTTTTAGATGTACTTAGGTATTTTAAACGGTGGCGTGATCATATTTTATTTAACTTTAGTCTGTATTTAAGATACTTAATGGTGTAAAGACGTGAAATAGTACATTTTATGACCAGCCATTTTGACACGAATTATAGAATTATATCAGAGTTGCCAAAATTGCTTTTAGCCACGCGATAAAAACTCTGTTTTTCACTTCAAAAGTCAGAAAACAGCGAAAACCTGAACTAAATCATTATTTATAATTATATTTGCAACACAGAGCTCGTTCATATACTAATACTAGGACCCTCCGGCTAGGGACCCCCCACCGCAGTGGCCGTCCTCGGTGCGGCAGCGCTAGGGAGCCTGGGTCGGCCTACACCCGTCGCCTTTGAACCCTAGGGGCTAAGCCGATCACATTACCTTGCTACTTGAAACTAAATGAGGCACTTTTCGAGTATGATAAGTTAAAAATCTTCCATGAATACTAGAAACTGCCCGCGATTTCTTCTGCGGAAGAGACAAAAGTCATAACTCTCTTTTTTACTTGAGCGTAGTTGGGTAAAAAATATCCTATAACCATTTGTGACGGCCCAGCTACCCGTGTACCAAAAATAGTTGAAATCCGTTTAGCCGTTTTGGCGTGATAAAGCCACAACGTCACATACAAAAAATCCATTTAAAAAAAAACAATGTACAGACATTCAATTTTTACAACTTTATCATAGTATAGTTTTTTAGGAGCGCAACTCGACGCTTAGCGCGCTCTCGAGACTTCATGTTGTTTTATGTGCGCCTAGTCTCGCGGCTGCTAATAATTTCCTGGCGCGGAATTCCTATTTCGTTCAAGGAAATCTGTTTCGGAAATGTACTCAAAATACAATACAATCATGTAGCATTTCTAGAATAAGCAGTTACCTACTATTTTCCACGCACCTACTGTTTACAGAATCTGTCGGTAGATTACATAACTATTAACGCCTAAGTTCCATCGTAAATATCGTTGGATACTTACGCATAAGCCAATTAGTATGTTTACCAAACTACTGTATTCCATTCGGGCCTTGAGATGAAAAAGTGCACCAGCAAAAGAGCGTATTTTCACGGCATTTACGTCCTTTTGATGGGAAGCGCAGTTTTTCGACAAAAACTCAAAAACGGTATATTCGAACATATTTAAAATAATTTTCTTTGAAAGTATTTGTTTCGGAGCGATTGTTTCCGATAACATTCAGTAAATTAAAAAATGCTTAGACACCTTAAATTATTTTTAGAAAATATGTGCCACACGTTGATGTTAGCTGAAAAACCTTTTTTCTGCTTCTGTTACGTGCCCTCCCTAGAAATATATATTTTTTTATTAATTTACAAAACTAATTAGCGGGTTAAACAAGACACTTATACTCCAAATTTAACCTGTGACATACGGATCGACGGACAGACAGACTGATACGAACGAAACTATAAGGGTTCCTTTTATGCCATTTTGAACGGAACGATTAAAAATAACCTCGAAAAGATTTAGATTTCCGTGGAAATGGAAATATGAGTTGGAAATTAAAATAGTGGAATAAAGTGGGAAAGCTTGGGAAAAACTGTTTCGTGAAGGGATAAGTATTAATTTATTATTATTATTTATTGTATTATTTCTATCGAATGGGTTTACCTACGACGTAAATATAGGTACTGCTTCTAGGATTTTTAAAAAGCTATGCCATTGTAACGTAAATGTTACGTCGACAATACAATAAAGAATAACAGCGACACTATTATACCGTTCAAGAGCGAAATACGACTTGTAGATCAAACATTCATATACAACCCCAGGAACCGCAATTATTAGTTGAACGAAAGTTTCGTATTTCGGTTGATACGTCAACAAACTTGCATCAATTTGTAACATCTCAATGTTTCCTTTGTCGATACCACTAAACTTTTCTATCCTAATCCTATTCAACAACTAGGTATCCGCAACGTCGTTCATGGAGGATAAAATGTCATAACCCCTCTTTTTTTCTTCAGTATAGTCTAATCATCTGTGGATTACCCAGGATGTACACGGGTAGCTGTGTACCAAAAATAATTAAAATCCGCTTAGCCGTTTTGGCGTGATGAAGCCACAACGGCACAAACAAACATAAAAAAACGATTCAGAGACCTCCAAATAGTCCGGTTCAATGATTTTTCTCAAAATATCTTAAATGTACAGACATATCATTTTTACAATTTTATAATAATTAGTATAGAAGAAATGCGAGCTAGGCGAGTTAATCAATCGAGAACAAAGTAATTATTTAAGGTTTCTCATATGGAAGCATTTTGGAAGTTATATTTAATTTACTCCTGAATCTAATTTCTCCGAACATTTTCATTCAATTTGGCATACAAATTAGGCTGCTCCATTTTTATTTACCTACACAATAAGCAATTCTATTTCGCAGGCGCTGGAAGGCACGTCTCGCACATCGACAATGTAATCAAGGAGGTTATGTATGCTTATTATTCTCCTATATAATGTACACGTAATAGACTGCCTGCTTTGCGTCTAGATGGAACGTGTTCAAAGGGTACATTCACATGGATCACAACGCAGCGTTGCGCACACGGTTGCGTTTGAATGCGAAATATTGTCCGTATGAATAAAAGTATTCATTTGCATATAAATTATCTCCCGACCACGTGGTTGTCGTTGCAGTCTGACTGTGGTTGTGGTATGATTGTGGTATGTTTGAATAGACCCTAAGTATCTGGAAATATTTTGTTAGAAATAGCTGAAAACAGGGCTAACCTTGACTGAATCATCCACGCCTAGCACACCACTCCCTTGGACCTAGTAAACTTAAACTTTCATAGAATCCATTCTGATGATAACAAATATTAAAACCGGATTCTTCGAAATCGGTAGAATAAATAAATTATATAGGATAATTTTTAAACAAATCAAACTAATCCCGTAAGCATGAGCTTATGAGGTTTTTTCTGCGTTTTTGCGGACGAACATTTCCGTCTTCTTTTATGCTATCTTAATATGGGACAAGAAGCCTATCACCTCATTCACTGCCATCTCTATACTTAATATGGGACAAGAAGCCTATCACCTCATTCACTGCCGTCTCTATACTTAATATGGGACAAGAAGCCTATCACCTCATTCACTGCCATCTCTATACTTAATATGGGACAAGAAGCCTATCACCTCATTCACTGCCATCTCTATACTTAATATGGGACAAGAAGCCTATCACCTCATTCACTGCCATCTCTATACTTAATATGGGACAAGAAGCCTATCACCTCATTCACTGCCATCTCTATACTTAATATGGGACAAGAAGCCTATCACCTCATTCACTGCCGTCTCTATACTTAATATGGGACAAGAAGCCTATCACCTCATTCACTGCCGTCTCTATACTTAATATGGGACAAGAAGCCTATCACCTCATTCACTGCCGTCTCTATACTTAATATGGGACAAGAAGCCTATCACCTCATTCACTGCCATCTCTATACTTAATATGGGACAAGAAGCCTATCACCTCATTCACTGCCATCTCTATACTTAATATGGGACAAGAAGCCTATCACCTCATTCACTGCCGTCTCTATACTTAATATGGGACAAGAAGCCTATCACCTCATTCACTGCCGTCTCTATACTTAATATGGGACAAGAAGCCTATCACCTCATTCACTGCCGTCTCTATACTTAATATGGGACAAGAAGCCTATCACCTCATTCACTGCCGTCTCTATACTTAATATGGGACAAGAAGCCTATCACCTCATTCACTGCCGTCTCTATACTTAATATGGGACAAGAAGCCTATCACCTCATTCACTGCCATCTCTATACTTAATATGGGACAAGAAGCCTATCACCTCATTCACTGCCGTCTCTATACTTAATATGGGACAAGAAGCCTATCACCTCATTCACTGCCGTCTCTATACTTAATATGGGACAAGAAGCCTATCACCTCATTCACTGCCATCTCTATACTTAATATGGGACAAGAAGCCTATCACCTCATTCACTGCCATCTCTATACTTAATATGGGACAGGAAGCCTATCACCTCATTCACTGCCATCTCTATACTTAATATGGGACAAGAAGCCTATCACCTCATTCACTGCCGTCTCTATACTTAATATGGGACAAGAAGCCTATCACCTCATTCACTGCCATCTCTTTACTTAATATGGGACAAGAAGCCTATCACCTCATTCACTGCCATCTCTATACTTAATATGGGACAAGAAGCCTATCACCTCATTCACTGCCATCTCTATACTTAATATGGGACAAGAAGCCTATCACCTCATTCACTGCCGTCTCTATACTTAATATGGGACAAGAAGCCTATCACCTCATTCACTGCCATCTCTATACTTAATATGGGACAAGAAGCCTATCACCTCATTCACTGCCATCTCTATACTTAATATGGGACAAGAAGCCTATCACCTCATTCACTGCCGTCTCTATACTTAATATGGGACAAGAAGCCTATCACCTCATTCACTGCCGTCTCTATACTTAATATGGGACAAGAAGCCTATCACCTCATTCACTGCCGTCTCTATACTTAATATGGGACAAGAAGCCTATCACCTCATTCACTGCCGTCTCTATACTTAATATGGGACAAGAAGCCTATCACCTCATTCACTGCCATCTCTATACTTAATATGGGACAAGAAGCCTATCACCTCATTCACTGCCATCTCTATACTTAATATGGGACAAGAAGCCTATCAACTCATTCACTGCCGTCTCTATACTTAATATGGGACAAGAAGCCTATCACCTCATTCACTGCCATCTCTATACTTAATATGGGACAAGAAGCCTATCACCTCATTCACTGCCATCTCTATACTTAATATGGGACAAGAAGCCTATCACCTCATTCACTGCCATCTCTATACTTAATATGGGACAAAAAGCCTATCACCTCATTCACTGCCGTCTCTATACTTAATATGGGACAAGAAGCCTATCACCTCATTCACTGCCGTCTCTATACTTAATATGGGACAAGAAGCCTATCACCTCATTCACTGCCATCTCTATACTTAATATGGGACAAGAAGCCTATCACCTCATTCACTGCCATCTCTATACTTAATATGGGACAAGAAGCCTATCACCTCATTCACTGCCATCTCTATACTTAATATGGGACAAGAAGCCTATCACCTCATTCACTGCCGTCTCTATACTTAATATGGGACAAGAAGCCTATCACCTCATTCACTGCCGTCTCTATACTTAATATGGGACAAGAAGCCTATCACCTCATTCACTGCCGTCTCTATACTTAATATGGGACAAGAAGCCTATCACCTCATTCACTGCCGTCTCTATACTTAATATGGGACAAGAAGCCTATCACCTCATTCACTGCCGTCTCTATACTTAATATGGGACAAGAAGCCTATCACCTCATTCACTGCCGTCTCTATACTTAATATGGGACAAGAAGCCTATCACCTCATTCACTGCCGTCTCTATACTTAATATGGGACAAGAAGCCTATCACCTCATTCACTGCCGTCTCTATACTAATTATAACTTTTCTTCTTCCTAACCTCATTCCATTACGCAATAAGTACACCTTACGGAAAATGTATAATTTGCAATTGTTGCCCAAATAGCTATTTTCTCAAGGACTTCTTACTTACCACACGCTACGTAACGGGGCCTTCTACACTGTTTAAAATTATGTAATTTTGCATGTAAAAACTCCTGAAAATGCAAGGAAATTTACAAAACATTATGTAAAGTCACAAATTTTCATTAATTTTCAAATTGAACAAAATTAAAATTCACAAGAATTATGTAAGATTTCATAACTTTTCGTACAAATCCTTGCTTTATCGGGAACTTGACACACTATGTGTTTTATTTTTGCATTTGAATTTACAATGTTTTTAACAGTGTAAGATAAGTTCTTCATCGTATCATCCGCAGCCTTCGCACATATTATGGCGAGGGTGAGAAATCAAATGTCGTGACTAGGAACCGCGCTGTACGGCTTCCCGACGTGTCGAGGCTAATTAGACGCGTTATAGTTATGTTTCTAAATAAACCGAGCTCGATAAAACATCTGTGTTTAGAAAAATACGGTGTAGAGACTTTTAAATCGGATAGAGTAGGCAAACGAGCTTGTAAACCGCGCTGTGGTAAGTGAGCTTTGTTAATCCAGATTCCATCCCTAAGGACTAAGGTGACATAACTGTATACAAAATGGGAAATATTTTTCCCAAATAGGAGATGTATAGAGCAGGAGAACCAAGATTGCTGAATGACTGGGAGACTCCTGATTTATATGATGGGTGGGAGTTATTTGCTTATAAAACCGGTGTTTTTGATCTAGAACATCTCTTGAGTGGGGGCCAAGAAGGGAAGATACAGAGTGGGAAGGCGCTGAACAATGTGTAATCGATCGTTGTGGACTGTGTGGAAATTTTTAGAGGGTAGTATAGGATTACATGTTATCTAGCTGAGCAGCTGCTCAGTAGTAGTAGTAGTAGAGTCAGAGCTTGAGGGCTTGGCTTTTCCTGGGATCTGATATTTTTTTTACAGCGAAAGCGTTATGACCTTGTGAGTCTTCGCTGCCAATTTTACATGAACTGATTTTGGTGGGACCTCACTTCTTTTTGTAAGGTGCCCTAGTGTTTTTTTTTTGGGTTGTTGCGTTTATTTAGGAATTCTCAGGAAGAACGATTAAAGTAGTAAAATTTCTAAATATTTTTTGTTCAGCTTGGCGGGGGCACTACCGTGCCCCCAGATTTTTTCTGTTATTTGTATGTAAATTCTAGGCAACTTTCCAAATTTCAGCTTTCTAGGGCATCGGGAAATATTTCACTTTTACTAGTTCCGTACCGAGACCTGCAGTCCCTTTTGAGGGGTAAGAAGGTGAAAGTTACAGATTTCTTGATTTTCCTATTCTTTGTATGTCAATCCTAGGCTCCATGCTAAATTTCAGCTTTCTAGGCCATCGGGAAGTAGGTACCTTATAATTTATATACGTGAGTGACCCATTGACAAAATCGGATATTTTAGGTATCAATAAAACCTAAAATATGAAAGCACGATCAATGAAATTTAGTACATTTCATGTGTTCCTTGACTACATCTTAACCTGTGAATTTGGGCTATCAGGTATTAACTGGGACGAAGCTATGAGGATTTGACAATGAGACGAAACGGTGCGGGAAAAGGTAGGTAGTGCCCCGCTTCTTTTTTTAACCGACTTCACAAAAGGAGGAGGTTCTCAATTCGAACTATTTTTTTTTTGTATGTACTATCAACAGCATAATTGCATGGACATGGCAAAGACGATAATCGCTTGGCTGTCTTAAGATGCTGAGAGCACGTAGCTCTCAGCATTGCATGGTGGTTACAAAAAAATAAAACAACAGAATTTAATGCTTTGTTTGTTGATATGTAAGTCTCACAAGCACTAAAATTGTTCTGTAATAGAATAATCTAATACATGGATGAAATATAATCACTATTAAAAAAGCTTCCCCTGAAATTAAAACAACAGTATTTAACTTTTGGAACACGCTTCTTTTTAACCGACTTCCAGAAAAAGGAGGAGGTTCTCAATTCGTCGCAAAGCGTCGGTTCTGCAACAAGAACTCATTGCAAATATACAGCCATTTACACTTTCTTTCTTTATGAAACTACGAGGTTTTTAAACATACTTAACTTCATCCACACCTCAAAAACATATGTGATGACATGAATATTACGGCACTATACTTTAATAAAAATAATATAATAAGTAATGTGGAACATTAGAATATTTGGAAAATACTCTATTATGGATGCAAATTTCCATAAAAACTTGCGTTGCTAGTTGTCTGAAAGTCATCAAGGATGAAAATCTATTATAATATCATATAATATGAAGAGATAGTCAATTGATACATAGACTAGGCTGAAACGAAATAATCATTATTTGTGCCTGGATCTTTGCCTAAATATGAATACCTACACTTATGGCAATCGAAATACTGATTCAATATTACTATGGTTAATCAATTATATATTTATTACAAGAAAATTTACAATTGACTGAGTGTATTCATAAAAGGTAAGGTAAAAGAAAAATAGTCACAAGTTCTCTTATAATGACACTCCTCAAAAGTAGCGTTTTTTATTTTTTTATTACAACCAATTGTAACTACCTATACTTACAACTAGAAATAATACAACTTTGAAATAAAACTTTATTTTTTTACACAATTCTTATTTAAGATAAATAACACAATTTATTAATATATAATTTTAGTAAAATCTCTTCTTAAGATTTTGTTGAGGGTATAGCTTAAGTATTCATTTCCAATATTGGAAAGAGGATTGAAGCTTCCCTTCAACAAAACAGTATTATAAGCGAATACAATTAATTACAAATCTGAGACTGGTTATCATTGTATTGTATGCGAACCCACTCTAACATTTACCTTTTACTGTTTTACTAACTTATCATTTCTTAACAATTCAAAGACTGAGTGATGAAAAAAATATCCTAAAATACTGTCACAAAATAGCGTATATGCAGAAAAAAAACGCGATTGAGTCCCATTTTGTAGTATAAAAATGTAGTTATTTACTATCATAGTATAGAAAAATATAAAAATAAAATATACTTAACGCAATTACGCCCTGTTTAACTACAAATAAACATCAGTGTAACTCGATCTCCACTTACTTCTGTCCTTAATTGGTATAGCCACGGTTTCAATGGGATTTAAATCTGGTGATATAGCAGGCCACGAAATGATATTTATGATAAAGCCGGCGAAAACACACAAACTCACACTTTGGGAACGATGTCTAAGGGTGTAATGGCTTTGTTGGCGGAAAACCATTTTCTTCATATTGCTGGACCATGCTTTGACACCGCTGTGCACTTATAAGTCGAGGTCTACCGGTCCTTTGGCGGTGCAGTAATGATCCTCTGTGTAAATTGTCGCACCCATAACACAACTGGTTTCCTCTGTAACAATTTTCAGAAATGTATAATCATTATTAAATATGCATACAGATATAAGTAATATAAAAAATCTAGAAAGAAATGTAAACAATAATACTTACGCTTACACCGGTTTCTGTGGCAAATTTTGTCAAATTTTTGCCTTGACTATGCAAAGTAATTATTGATTACCTTGTGGCTAAGTCAATATTGCAACGAGAACCCATTATTCCAAAATAAAAGAACCTAAATAAATACTAAAACTCAATCAAAAATACTATCGAGCGGACGGCAGCCGCCTGGGAACGAACAAACAGTTTCTTTGTATAAAAACGATTACGGTATATTCATAATCTTAACTCTACCCTCTAAGTAGTGTGGTTACTTTTATATAATTGTTGCACTATTCAACAACTATTCAACATTTGTGACTTAATTATAAATATTTATTTGTTTAAGCAGCTGTTAATTAATCTCAGTAAAAAATGAAATACATTACAATTAACACTAAACGCATGCCTTGCAAACGTAGGTGATTACTGATTACAAATAAGGTTATAAATTTCATCCACGTCGAATATGGCTTGATGGCCAAGGAGTTTAATGAGTTGATCTTTACGCCGAATGTTCCGGGTTCAAATCTTCTCGAACACGGTATAGTAAAAAAGCGTCTTTGAATTTGTGTTTGAATTAGCAAAATCATCGATGGCTTTGGTATATATGACGGTGAATCTAAGTAATATTTAATTGAAGGTGCATTCAAAAATACTGGATTCTGAAAATACGTTTCATAATGTAAATTGAATATTTGAGTGACTTGCCGTGTGGCAATCGTAAGTTCAACCGAGATTTTTTTTAATATTTTGATGTTATCAACGCCATCTAGTAAGATCTTATGAAACCAATGTAGTTACCGGATAGATGGCATCTCGTTTCGCTGCAAAGCAAACTTTCTGACAAGTGTCCATGCAATTATGCTGTCCAGTGTATGTTACTCGATATCTCCGAGTACCGTGAACCGATTTTCAATAAAAAAAATTAACCGAAAGGGTATAACTCCGAGTTGGTCCCGTTGGCACCAAGTCGGGATCTGATGATGGAATCTTGGAGATTTTGAGGGAACTCTTCAAATGTTATAGGGACGGCGCTTTCGGTAATTTATTGATAAAGTCAAGAATTTACATTCAGTAAATAGGATTTGGTGTAAAAAAACTGATGATGAACACCACAGATGGCCACTAGAACTTTACTTCTAAACGGCCAGTGTTTGGAAGGTAGCGATTAGATGTGCCGATTCGGATAGTTAAATTACTAGGAGGAAACACATGCACATGGTGTTATTGAATACGGTACCATAAAACTGGTCTGATGTTGGAACCGGAAAGTACCCTACAGAACACGGTAACTAAACAACGTAACCGAGTCGTGTTTGGTGTTACTGGAATTGTCCTGACAAGCATTCTGAGTACAGAAGACTTATTTTTTAATCGACTTCTTAATCGATATTTATTACATAATAACAGTATCTACATAACAGTTCTGGTGCTTAGGCGAAAGTATTACAATTTATCATTCAGAAAGTGTAAATTGGTGAAGTGGAACTGATGAAGAAGACCACAGAATGCCATCGGAACTCCTCAATGATAAATGATTTACGGGTGGCGATAAGATATCTTGATTAATTTAGCGAAGCTACTTCATAGTCACAAACTTAAATGTTCCTGATGAGAATGGTACCATCGAATTGATTTGATGATGGAGCCGGAAGGTAGGCACCAGATCTATGTAATAAAATAATGTATCCTGGCCGTGTTTGGACTTGTTCGAATCGTCACGAGATACACTTTTAAGAAACGAGTAACGAAGAAGTGTAAAATAAATAAACTTTTTAACAAAAACATAAAACCGACTCCAAAAAAAAACTAAAAAGTAAAAAAAATAACACCATAATTCAGTTTCTTCAATTTACTTACAAGTAACCGTTTGTATACTCAACCTATACAGTATATACAATTAATGTTATTTTGGAGTCGGTGCCATCGTGTCACAACTTACTAAAATCGTAAATTCTCAATATTTTACACATTCTTTATATGGCACCGACGCCAAAATAAGATTCATTGTAGATACTGTATAGATTGAGTATACAAACGGTTGCTTGTAAGTAAATTGAAGAAACTGAATTATGGTATTATTTTTTTACTTTTATTTTGGAGTCGGTTTTATTTTTTTGTTAAAAAGTTTATTTTTTACGTCTTGGCGGGGGCACTACCGTGCCCCCAGATGTCTGTACAGTGGAGATATTTTCAAAAAAAATAAGTGATACAGACTATTTCAAAGTCACTGATTTGAAATTATTTTTTGTTTGTTTGTATGTATCGTAGTGGCTTCATCACGCCATAACGGCTTAATGGATTTCAACTATTTTTGGTGCACAAGTAGCTGAGTATCCACAGATCGTTAATGGGTAGTTTTTACTCGGCCACGACAAAGAAAAAAGAGGGTTATGAATTATTTCTCCTCCGTTGACAAGTTGCACCTATTAGTTTTTATTATTCAAAAGTAAATAGCAGTGCGGGAATCATTAATGATTGACCAATGAAAGTGCAATGTGCATTTTTAGAGCGCATCAATCACTTGCATAGCTCCCATAAGTTGTTGCTGTCTGATCGACTTTTAATCAGGACACAATGAGACCAATAACCAACATTTCAACGAGCCTGGATAGCCGGGCACCGCAGCCGATTGCCGATGATCGCGCGGCCGACGGAAGCACTGAATCGTGCCGGACAGATTAATGAAAACCAGCGTGTTTGTTCAACTGTACGCAAAATTAACAGTAAATATACCAGTGCGGGAATTCATGATTGAAAAGTTAATGTGAAATATGTATTTTTTGAGTTATAGTGGCTGCTAACGAAATGTAAATATTTTTTTGGTACAAAAAATTTGAAATATGTAGGTAATAGGTATGCTTACGTCGAGGTTAGAACCTATGTTGATCAGGGAATGACGATCGGAACGATGGTTCATCAGGGAATCACAGACAGTTTTAATCAACTAGGCTACCGAAGCTGCGCCCGAATCTTAAATATTTCCAATCACAGTCGCTTCATTTAACACTATCTGCCGTAAAGTCCTATTACTTTAATCCGTTATAAATAGTCTCAAAATGCGTTGAAAATCGATAGTACCTAGCGAATGTAAGTACATATAATAATAACATGCAAAAGTTGAAAAAAAGGGTTTAAAGTAGCTTATATGGGTTAAAATTTTATATGGAAATTCAATCAGGCACACACGGCTAGTCCAATACCAAATAATCCCTTAGCACAAAAGGGAATTGAAACTTCATCAAATTAATATTGCAGGCAAAAAGTGTAGCGTACAAAGAACACATCAGAGTGGTTACTCCAAATCTCGAATTTCGAAGTTCATATATGCCATCTCTCTCGCTCTTGTATTAAACTGTATTTGAGTGAGCGGCAGGGCGCCACACGAACTTCGAAATTGAGCCTCGTAGTAACTCCTTAGGCATTGTGTCAGCGCTCTGAACCAGACTTTGTTCCAGTTTTAATTAACTGATACGGTGCTGTACGAGTTTTTGTTCAAAGAAAGACAGCAATACGATATTCGCAATTTAGTGTATAAATGAAATATTGTCATCTAGTTGTTGAAATGATGAGAACAACTGATGAACTTAGAAAATAAACCGGACCAGAGCATGTTGGACCATGCTCAGTGCATGGTTCCGCAGCCGTTCATACAAAACCATGCACTAAAGATGGAAATAATACGATATGAATATAGATAATGATAGCAAACGAGCGTATCTCGACGGCACTTACGTATTTTTTGCTGAGAATCGCAGTTTTTTAGCAATAACACAAAAACGGTATATCCGATCACATTGACATACATTTTCGTTGAAATTATTTATCAAGCTTTATCTTTGTAATTTATTTGTCAAAAGGTTTAGAAAATAGAGGGAGGGGGGACACAATTTATGATATTTTCAGAGCAATTGTTTCCGAAAATATTCACTAAATCAAAATTATTTTTTAAAAACCTTGAAGTCTTTTTTAAAGAACTGTCGAACTATAAATTTTCCATTCGGTTACATTGTATGGAGTGCCCCTCTAGAAATATTTTTTTTTGTTATTTTACTATCAAACTAAATAGCGGCTTATACAAGACACCTATATTTTAAATTTCACTAATATACATGCGTAGTTTTCGAGTAAAATGCCTGTGACATACGCGTGATGGACATGACGAAACTATAAGGGTTTTGTTTTTGCCATTTTGGCTACGGAAACCGAAAACTGTAGCATCGCACACCGCTGCGGTGTCCATGTGCACTGTGCATAACCGCCTAACTGGAACGGCGTCCAAGATTTTTTGAAAGGTGTGGGGCGGACGGACAAGGGAGTTTACCGAGTACCCGTATGACGCCACACCACGCCTCTATATTACCGCAGCAACAGTTAAACGGTGGGCCTTTAGTGGACCGATGACTCGCAGTTATATTACCACCGCCGTAAAAAGGGCAATTTTGTCGATCAGTTACAAAAGTAAACACGTAATTGCGTTATTGTGGCCATTAATGGGGCGGAAGCGCCGTTCGGGGCAATAGACGGTCCAGACCCGGCCACGGGCAGACTTTGGGTGAAAGTCAACCAATGAACGAATGATTTCTGTATGGTGTGAGAGGCCTAAATCATAGCCCCCGGCACGTCCTATTACTTATGTGGTCTTTCGTCTACAGTGATTTATCGTCTACTGTCATTTGTTAGGCGTCCTTCCATGTTTTTACCAGACTACCACCTGCAATAACACAGGAGTCACTAATGCGTTGCCGGCCTTTCAGATGGGAGTACGCTCTTTTCTCGAAGTCTTGAAGGTCGCATCGGTCCAGAAATACTGAAGGTGACAATTTATTCCACAGTTCAGTCGTTCAAGGCAGGGATTTTCTCTCTCTTCTCTCTATCACAGATGTGGACTATCGACCATGTAAGTGGTGAGGATAGAAATATTATCGTGTAAGACGATGGTGGAAATATGCAGCAGGAATCAATCCGAACAATTCCTCGGAGCACTCCCTGTTATGATAAGTGGTGAGGATTTAGGAAATTAAGTTTATGTGTTCAATATTGTTGTTCCAATACTTAATTTCATACCATAACATTTGGACGACACGTTTGGATCAGTAGGTTGCACAACGGCCTACGAAGCTGGCCGTCCCGGTTTGGAATCCCGGCCAGGGCAAGTGTGATGAGGACGAATGTTTGCTCCTGGGTCTCGGTGTTTTCTATGTATTTGAATTATTACATATATATTACTAGCTTCCGCCCGTGACTTCGTCCGCCTTAAATTCAGTTATCGCGGATAAGGGTATTTTTCCGGGATACAAAGTAGCCTATATCCTTCCCCGGGACTCAAACTATCTCTATACCAAATTTCATCCAATTCGGTTCAGCGGTTTAAGCGTGAAGAGGTAATAGAGAGACAGACAGACAGACACACTTTGACATTTATAATATTAGTATGGATAGTATGGATGTATATCGTCACCTAGTACCCATAGTACAAGCTTTGCTTGGTTTGTGTTTTGTGCAATTTAGTCCCTCTGTTATTATTTATTATTAAATATTGGGCCAGACGGTCTACTTTCTTCAGTGTACTGATGATATTTATATGTACGTATTCCTTAGACCGATTGTACGACTTCAGACACACGCAAGTCTAATCCTGACCCAGCAACGAGGAGCCTTGACCTTCGCAGCGGTATTTCGGTACGGTGGCAATAAACTGCCGGTTACTTACGATGCCGTGCCTTTGGAGACCTGGCAAATGCCATCGCTCACACGATGTGATGTAACATTTTGTATGATTGATTGATGTCGATATGAATGAATGAGTGAAATCGTTTATTTGAGGTAACAAGATCCATATATATATATATATATATATATATAAATAGACTAACATACATCTATACTAGGTATTAAAAAGCGGTAAAAATTAAATGTCTTTACATTGAAGATATGTTCTAAAAAATAAGTGATATGGACGACTTAAAGGTCACTGAACAAAAAATTTTTTTTTTATATTTTGTATGAGTCGTTGTGGCGTCATCACACTAAGTCGGCTACGCGGATTTCAATTATTATTGATACACGGGTAGCTGGTTATCCACAGATAATAGGTAGTATAATTTTTACCTGAATCTGAATACACTGAAGAAAAAAGAGGGGTTATGACTTTTTTCCTCCGCGAACAAAGTTGCGGGCCCCTTCTAGTTATACGAATAAAATTAAACTAAGCAAGTACCTAGGTCACATTTTTAAATGCGTTGTGTTACGCAAGTTGAAAGTTTTAGATAGCCGACCATGGAAGCGCCGGAACTACTTTCGGGGCGAGTTTGTCTATTGGAACTCTCATCACAAAAGGATGTCATTAGTCCCTATGGATAAATAAATGGATCTTTATCGGAATCCATAACGTCGTTTCATTTATACTAACGCATTTATTTTCGAAACTGTAAACTTTTCAGAATTATTATAAAACAAACCTAACCTAATCTATAGGATGATCTTTTAAAAATGTGGTAGAATTTACAGTTTCTGAAAAAAATGCGTTAGGACAAACGATACATTAGGACAACGGACATTAGGGAGTCTGAAGGAGACCCTTAATAAATATTAGCGGAGAATTACACACGCAGATCGAACTAGTCCCATGGTATAAGCTCAATAAGGCTTGTGTAATGAATACTAGACGAACGATATCTATACTATTACAAAGTTATAAAAAATAATAATTAAAAAAACAAAAAACCCGACTGTGTAAAAAAACAAAAAAAGAAGTCCAGTAAGTACCCTAGAAATTTGTTAAGTTATAATGGAAATGTTTCATGATTCATGATCGATACTCACATAAAACAAATAATAAAATCTAATATGGAACATAGTGATTTTAAACAGTCGGGACCCATAAGAAATCTAGATCGACGCCAATCTTCCCAACAATGGGTCCCGACTGTTTAAAATCGCTATGATCCCCAGATGGTTTTATAGGATATTTTTTACCCTACTACGCTGAAGTAAAAGAGAGCTATGATTTTATCATATATAAATATACGCGATTAAGCCCCGTTTTGTTGTGTTGCGAGTATTTGAGATGCGTCGACGCAAATATTTCCAGATGGTAAATGTGTCAGCATAGTTGAATATTGCGATCATCCCTCAGGACATGTTAAGTGAAGGCTTGATTAATATATTAACAGGTGTAATATGACGGAGTCCCACAGTAACGGACAAAGCTGTGAGCGGAACAATAGCGGACGTGAGGGTTACGGATAATACTCCTTTGGTAGACTAGTCAACGAGGAGGAGGAGTGTCAAACGAACCGGTTATCTATACGATAATATTTATTTGCTCGTGTTTCATTTATCCGAATTTCAGTGGCCCGAATACTTCATTTACTAGATACGTTATTTGACATACTCTTTTATTCTCGAATATTAGATGCCAGAATGAATCGAATGCCATACGTATTGTTATCTATATAATTAAGTGCAATAATATTATTTAATAGAACATTCATACTAAATATTCTGCCGTGTTAAGCACAACTCTTCTATCTGGAAATAATCGAGTTTCGCTTAATCGATGAAAAATGATCTTAGACACCATACTTAATATTAACCAAAAACAGAAATTCAAAAATTGTTATTAGTTACCGAGAAAATGAAAATGTCAAACTCGTTTACCTTTGCGTTTTTTAAACGCGCCGTCGACGCGCGTGTAAATCGATACAAAACGCGATACGGACTATAGTCAGTATGATGCTCTTTGGAATAAGCGCGTCTAAAAACGTGGTACGCATAGGCCCTAAATAAGAACTTCGTTGATCAGAATATATCCCAGATTACGAGTAGCAGGGCAGTATAATCCATCCTGCGCGAAATGGGTCCTGATCCTTAGACCTAGTGCCTTGACACGACAAGCTTAACCAGGCGACATGTGTTACATAAGTGCCCAGCCAGACACATACCGTTAGTCCAATACCGCTTCTTGCAACATAAGTTTCTATATTATTAGTTTGTATGCAAGGGTTGTCACTAGACCAACACACTACAATAAAATTACAACATTAGGTGATTTATCGGATGATGTTGCTTAAATGCGTCTTCTTATATCTATACTATTCCAAAGTTGTAAAAATGAAATGTATGGAAATGGGAGATATTTTTACAAAAACTATTGTAACGGACTACTTTGAGGTCACTGAATCATTTTGTTTATGTTTGTACGTGGCGTTGTGGCTTCATCATGGCGAAACGGCTGAACAGATTTCAACTATTTTTGGTAAACAGGTAGCTGGGTATCTACAGATAATTATAGGATAGTTTTTTCCCGACTATGCTGTCAAAAAAAATAGGGGTTCTGATTTTTTCTCCGCTGTGTACGAAGTTGCGGGCGACACCTAGTACTATTATAAAATCGTAAAAATGAAATGTCTCGTACATTGAAGATATTTTCGAAAAATAAGTATACGGACTATTTTAAGGTTATTGATTATATTTTTTTATTTTTGTATGTTTTTATGTGTCGTTGTGGCTTCATCGCACCAAATCAGCATAGATTTCAAGTTTTTTTTTGTGCACGGGTAACTGGGTATCCACAGATGGTTATAGGATAGTTACACAGTGGAAAACAAGAGGGTTGTGTTTTTTTCATCCGCTGACGAAGTTTCGGGGCAAGGGGGACCTTCTAGTAGATAACTATTTATCTGAGATAAATACCTACGTAGTCATATACAAAAACTTCAAACTGTTACCAGGAATCCAGAGCAATGCTGCGGGTAGAAACTGGAATATAATTTTATGCCTTATTTATTGTGCGAGTACAGGGTTTTAATAACCATAATATACTGGTTTAATTTAAATAATGGATTCTGCAATATAAATTCTGAATAGCATGAATATTATACTCACAAAGAACCGGATTAGAAGGTATTATAAACGCTTTAACATAACGCACTCGTATGAAATAAGCATTGCAATGTATACATTATTTTTTATTGATTATAGTTGTGTAAAAAGACAGATAACAAGTAAAGAGTTACATCTTAAGCCCTATAATTAGTAATTACCAACAAGTAAAGAGTCAATCAGATCAGAGATAAAAACCTGAATGAAAAACAAACTTACTTTACCAACAAAATTCACACAATAGTAGCATGGTAAGATTTCAATCATGGTAGTACTGAGTGATGCATATCATAGTCTGTCTTCAGTTTAAAATTAAAGATGTTTATTTAATGTGTTAAATGTATTATGTTTTTTATAATTTCAGTACTTTAGTTGTCCGTTATGCTGTGTAATTAATTTGAATAAATAAATAAACAATAAATTAATTAATTTCTTAAAGACGGCATTCCGAGAATACGTGGACTGTAGACCGCAACCGCACGTCCCGCTGCACTCTAAGTTCGCGGACTGCAGCCAATCTCACATTAACACTCTATTTCCAAAGCCAAAATAAAATCTAATCCTTTATCACAGTCTCTGAAAGCTGCTGGTGAAATGTGCGTGTGTATGACTATATATTTGCAATGTACCATCTATTGTACCACATTTCAAGCAAATAAATTGATTATATCACCGAATCCTAAATATTTGACGAACAGCTAGTACAGTCAGCAGCACATAGTCTATGACAACTATAGATGTGCAAGTTGCGGAAAGTTTCCTAATAGTTGAGAAAGTTTTCAGAAATTTATAGAAACTTTAACAGGAATTTAATGACAGCTTCCATTTTAGAAAATTTAAGGTAAGCTTTATCTGGATATCAGTAATTATAAGCTACATACCAATTATCACACGCTATAGGGTACATGCATGAATTTTCTTTATCGCTTTTCTTAACGAAATATCAAAATACCGTATAAACGATTTCAAAATCTGAAATTAAAATTTAAATCGGCCAAGAAACACGCAAGATATAGGCATTTTAAACTGGTAATTAGACGGCGATTTGACAGAGAGGTCCGACATGTACTGTTACGTCATAGTCTACGCCGGCCATATAAACTCCATATTAAATTCCATTTTGCTAGAAAGAGATAGAATGAAATGTTTGATGGCTTATATCTTGGTTATTTTTATAGTTATTCGGAAAAATATTTTTGTCTACTGTTTGTTACATAAATGAGCTTTTAATAAAGCCAAAATTAAAATTCATGCATATTCCCTATTGTTTACAACAGAATAAGCGACGTATTTTTTTAAGTATTTAGGACAGGGGACGGACAGCAGTTGAAATGCCCAGAAAACATCCCTTTTAATAGTATGTATAGAATACGTACTAGATCTAGATTAGGAAAAGACGGCGACCGGTTTGGCATAGCGGGAGTAACGTTGCCTGCGAAGCTGAAGGTCCTGGGTACAAATCCCAGTAAGGGCAAATATTTGTGTGATGAGCACGAATATTTGTTCCTGAGTCTTGGATGTTTTCTATCTATATTAGTGAATATATATACAGGATGATCAATCCAAATGGGTCAGTATGGAGACATCAGTAACTGTGAGAGATAGCGAAATCTGTTCTTAGGAACCATGGCGTCGATTTTAGATTTAATAATAATGGCATTAATTATTTTTTGAACTCTAGAGAAAATTAATCTTTGCATCCAGAAAACGGCTTCATTTTGAAGCTTACTTCGTACATCGACGCCATGGTTAAAATTTTCATAATTCATAATTCATTTATTGCTTTTTCATGTTGTACAAAGGTGTTATGTAACATTCAAGTCCAAAACATGAACCCTGGTAGGGCACAGCAAGAATACTTAGACTAAAACTATACTAAACAATGTCTAAAAAATATTTAAATTTCTTAATTCGTTAGTTATTGCTTTCAACAGAGGAATAAGTAGAACTATCAATAATTACAATTTATAAAAAAAAAGAAATAGTAATAATAATAAGGGAGTACAATGTCAAATATTATAATTTCGCTCTCTCATAGCTTCTGAGTTCTCCCAACTGACCCATTTAGATTGATCATCCTGTATATTAAATATATCGTCGTCTAGTATCCATAACACAAGTCTTATTAAGCTTACCATGGGACTGGATTTGTGTAAAATTGACCCGTAATATTATAAAAAAATAACGTTTCTCCTCCATTTTTGCACTACGTTAAAGTGGTAATAGCTTTATGATATGACAATTATATTAAAGACTAGAAGATGCCCGCAACTTCGTTCGCGGAAGAGAAAAAGTCATAACCTATCGTATTTTCTTCAGCGTAGTCAGCTAAAAAAGTATCCTATAACCATCAGCTACCCGTGTACCAAGAATTGTGGAAATCTATTTAGCCGATTTTGCGTGATGAAGCCACAACGACACATACAAACATACATAAATTCCAAAAAAATATTTTTCGTTTTAGTGACCTCCAAATAGTCCGTAACAATATATATTTTTTAAATATCTTCAATGTACAGACATTTCATTTTACAACTTTATAATAGTATAGAAAAGAGACTTAAAATATATATTGTTTGTAAATTAGGAAGAATGGCGATTATTTAGCAGACAAAATGCATGGCCGAAAACAGAAACCAAATAATTTACTTTTACCGGGACATTGTTCTTATAAGATGGCTTATCAAACGTACGTAAGTTGTTTCAAAATATCATATTTTGCTTTTTTCATTCTATCATATTTGTACTTTTATAAGTTTTGATATGTTTTCTAGGAGAGTTACACATTGAGTTTATACTTAAAAACATATATTTAAGATAGGCTAAATACAAATATTGTAATAGATAATATTTCTTTTGAAAAAAATACTGTAAGAAGTAACCTGCGATCTCAAGTAACGTCAGCAAAATTCAATACCCATTGCTTGTGTAGCGTTTAATGCAGTTTTCTCGTCAAGGAGCCCTGAGAGATTTCTCAGAAACATGATATGGTTGTTATTTCAATTCGCGTCTATTGAACAGAATGATAATGTAAATGTAATTGAATTTTTCTCACATCAGGATTCTTAAGTATATTTTAAATATGGAAATCTGTTAAGTGTTAAAATAAAAATAAAGTGTACTTAAAAAAGATTTTCTTCTAGAAAAAAGTGTATAAAATCTCCATCTCAGTTTCGTTACATTTCAGTGTAACTATTTTTTTTATTTCTATAAACGTAACGAAATTGAGAAATATGTTTACATACAAAATTTAGTACACTTTTTTTATGTATGAGGTTAGAATTTTCGAACGTTTCTGAGTAAGATGAGCCCAAAATCTCTATCTTCTGAAGAAATAAAAAGATGTAGGTATATATTTTTTTTATTTTTACCCTTTATACGCATGTCCTTTCTTCTTGATTTCTCGGGTGGACGCAGTACCGTCAACATCTCCTGCATATCCTGATGATGCCTCATAGAAAGGCGAAACACGTGTCGAGGATTATGCTGTTTGATGATGTATAAAGTTTTTTGCACAATAACATGTTCTTAGTTAACTAATTCGATGAACATTTATGAATGACAAAGGTATTGGATAGATGCTCACATGGATAGGTATTACTGAATAAATTAACCGTCACAATAACATATTGTTGGTTCGGTGAACATTTATGAATGACAAAGGTGTGGGGTAGATCCTTCCCTGGATAAGTACTACTGAATAAATTAGCCGACTTGGTTATTATATCTCACAACTTTTTGTGGTAGAAAAGGTTGCGAGACTTGGCAATCTTTATACATGTTATGTTTTTGATGGGATCTCATCGCTTTTTGTAGGCAGTCCTTCTTTTTTTCTTGTCGGGTACTACTTATACGTCAGCTACCAGTTTTCTCAAAGCCCACTCCCTGTCTTTGTGGGCTTTTCTCCGAGGCTTTGATGTGACACTTTCTGACAAGTCTGGACGGTAAATGCTTCTAAGTCTATTGTATTTTGAAATGGCGGATTCCTGCGCTTTAATACTTCCGAAATCGATATTAACTAGTTGTAAACCACCCAAATTTGTCACTCTCGAGAGTGCCACGTACGCTTGCCCACATGTAAAAACTGCAGAACCAATATCCATCATGTGCAATATTTAGACGTAGACCCTGACTTTTATGTATGGTAATAGCATATGCTATACATATGGGAAACTGTTCGCGATGGACTAGTTTTTATCTTTATCTAGTATTGGTCGCTACAGATCAGGTATCTAGTATGGGGTAAAGGGTATATCTGATATCTTATTTCTGGTATTTGGTATCTTGTCTTTTATCTACCCCCCTACCCCTCTCTTCTCCTTTGCCCCTTTCCCCTCTCCCCTTGCCATCCTTTCATTTTCTCCGTTCTCCTCCTTCCTCTTTCTTTCCCCCTTCTTTCCCCCTCCTTTCCTCCCGCCCCTCTGCTTACCCATTCTTCTCCCTCCCCATTTCACCCTTCTTTCCACCATCCTCTCCCTCTGCTTTCCCCCTCCTTACCCATCTCTTTCTCCCCTTCCTTACCCTCTTCCTTTCCCACTCCTTGAAGGCTTCGCTTTTAAGTAGCGAAAAATTGTAATTGTTTATCTGAAGTGCAAATGTAACTTTGTAATCGCATACATTTCTATAGAATTACAAATTTATTTATACACCTGTTATATCTGGAATACTAGACTGAAGTTGCAGAATGTTTAAGTTTTCTGTTGCTTTACAGACTATACAATAATAGGGTTCAAAATTTGAACCTTGTAAATCTGCTGGAAGTACCTTAGAATTTCTATGATCGGTGAGTGAGTGAGTAACAAACTTAAGGAACTTTGACTTGCAATAAATCTTTAACTACAAGTTATAATCGACTGTAATTTGGAATATCTTAAGGTGTATTACGCCCTCTTGGTCACTGAAAATTCAGGCTTCTAGCTTCATCAGCAAATAAATTACAGGGGATCGAAAATGTCGTGAATGGCTTCGAGAAAAGTATGGTACGGCGTGCCTTTGTTTTGCTCGACTTGGCGGGGGCACTGCCGTGCCCCCCAATACTTTTTATCCGACTATGCTAAAGATAAAAAGAGGGGTTATGACTTTTTCTCCTGCGCCAACGAAGTTGCGGGCACTCTTATATTTGATTAAAGATAAGTTAATAGACACTAAAGTTACAATAAACTAAACTTAAAACTACTAACTAAGAAGGTGCTTCCTGCCAGGATGCTTCCAAAGATGCTGAAACATTGTGTGAGGAAGCTGCCAGCGTTTCGGTCCCCTGTGGTATCCGTTAACCTTCTTTAATTGCATTATCTCCCAGTATTTCTACAATCCTAATTTGTTGACGATGTTTGAACCAAGATTTAAGTTGTTTGGTTTCATAGTCATCGTGAACATCAGTAGACATTTGAAAGCCAGAATTTTGGATAGGATTGCTTTGTCCTTATAAAATAACAATTTAACAAAGATAATAGCTTAAACCTTTTTTGTGTGCGTACTAGCGATCAAATATATCTGGCCCTAGATGGATTGTTCACAGAGGAGAAAAATGTCATAACCCTCTTTTTTGCTTAAGCGCAGTCGGGTAAAAAGTATTCTTTAACTATCTATAGAAGCCCAGCTAATATTTACCCAAAATAGTTGAAATCTGTTTAGCCGTTTTGGCGCGATGAGGGTGCAAAAATACATACAAATATACAAAAAATGCAAAAAAAATATTTCTCGATTCAGTTACTTTCCGTTTCACTAATTACTATAAAAATATCTTCAAGCATTTCATTTTTACAACTTTCTAATAACAAAATCTCAGTGGTTCTTCGCTTGATTTGCTCAGTTTTAAACGAACGGACTTACTTCGGGACTTTTTCAACGGAATATACAGACTGTGTAGGACTTTGATTCACTTGTTTTTCCTTAGGGAGCTGCGCCTTTCGCCGAGGAACGTACCCAGCTTGTGTGATTGAAGTAGTTGTAGGTAGTTTTGTCATCGTAGTGTTTGATGGAGTCTTTCTTTTGGAGGCTTTCTCGGATATTACAGTAATCTGTGACTAACCAAGAAAGGGCAAGGAAACGATACACACATCAACATTGTTGTGATTGTCCGTCACCGCCGATCCATTGATCTACGTAGGGTACCATCGAGAAGTTTGAAAACGAGGCCCATGAAAGGAAAGGGCTCCTTTTACGCGTGTGTTGGACAAACTAAAGGCTGAGCGCAATATCGCATTGTAGAAGTTCAAAACAAACTTTCATTGATTCAATTTAATTCAGTACATATTTATTAGGTGTAGGTATATACATTCTCATAGATCTACAATATTGGCACGTAATATTAAATCCAAATAATAACAATATTTACCTTACAAAACCAAGGAATCTTATTTTCTAAATCCGCAAATGGAAATCGCTTGACGGAGCTTGTTCCCCGAAACAGTTATCCAATCATCATATTCCAAATGAAATAGAGAAACCCCAATTTAGTTTGATATGAAAGTAAATTCGGTGTGTGATGTACAAGCGTTTTGTAAAAGCATTAGGGACTAATCCGGCTTGGGGTTATGGCTTCGCAGCAACTGGGTCACCTGGTCGGTCTGTTTTGGAACAAGTAAACAATTAATCAGTAAATGTTATAAGTTGTTATAGCATTAATAATGTTAAAATTCTTATTGAAGGTTGTTTTCCTTGCTATCTCATCTACATAAAGGATGAACTGATTTAATAGCCACACGAACATACATTTGGCAACTCGTGGGCTAAAGCAACAACCGAACGGGTGCCACATAAATGTTAAAAAATAAATATAATCGACTCCAAAAAAACTAAAAAGTTAAAAAATAACTGCATCATTCAGTTTTTTTCAATTAACATACAAGTAACAGTTTATCTACTTATTTGAGCGTCGGTGCCATAGCCATATTATAAAGAATATGTAAAATATTCAAAATATACGATATTAGTAAGTTGTGACATGTGACGCCAAAATAACATTAATTGTATACGAGTATACTGTATTCGATTGAGGATACAAACGGTCACTTTTATGTAAATTGAAGATTTTTTATATTATTTCTCTTTTTTTATCCCATGACGAACAAGCCCAAACACAGCTAGAATACATTATTTTATCACGAAAATCCGGTGCCTACCTTCCGGTTGCTACATGAAATCAATTCGATGGGACCATTGGTACCATTCTCATCAGGACCATTTCAATTTGCGACTATGGAGAAGCTTAGCTGTTTTAATCGAGATGTATCTCGTCGCCACCCGTAAATAACTTCTCATTGAGTAGTTCCATGTGACCTTCTGTGATCTTCTTCATCAGTTCCACTTCATCAATGTACTATGTCATAATGTTTTCATACCAAAATCGCCAATGTTGCCTACAATATTTGAGGAGTTCGTTCAATACATCATAGATCCCAGCATCAATCCGGAGGCACCTTTTTTTAATTTTTTTTAATCGGTGTATAAATGACGAAGTTCTGGGGTAACAAACATAAAAAAATAATAATATTACAATTGAAATGACAGCCACCTCCTTTTTTCGGAGTCGGTTAAAAATAGAGTCCGTCGTCGCGGTAGATATCGACGAAGATGGCGGAACAAGCTTGATTCCTTCTAAAACTGGTGGGCCTTTGCACAGCACTGGGAATCTCTAGGCTCTTCAATAAATAAACACACATTTAAGATAATGGGAATGGACTCAGCGCTTGCTGACGCGACGCGGGACAGATCAGCTGCCAGCATTCAGAAAATGTGTGTCAGCATAGAACGCAGCGCTGACGGAAAAGTCGCTACTATAGTATGACCCCTAGACACGTATCAACTATTCGTTTTCATAGGCTTTCCCTTGGCTTAGTTTTCTGAAGTCAGTTTTGACAACCTGCTGGACGTACCAATATATTTTGACGTGTGATCTGGAACATGTACCACTACTTCACATGTCCAGTTATATTAGGGACGAACTGAAGGTGTTCGAGTGCGAAATTTAAGAATGGCAACCGTGTGCACACATAACGCTGTTTTTTAGTCCACCCCTGTATTAAGTGAACGAGAGCAAAAAAAATCTCGTCCAGGCCTAAATTTTATCTCTATGGAAAAAGGTTTTGTTGCTGAAGGATATACTAATAAACCGTCATCATCAGTCGAAAGACGCTCACTGTTGTTAATATGTATCTGTCAAAAAACGCCACCTTAGCTCGTCCTGCGCTGCCCACATTCAGCGTCCTTCTAAAACTCGCACCAGATCATCAGTTCACCGAGCAGGGGGGTTATTGCCTAACGAAATTAGCACAATTGGTATCCGAATCAAGTGTCATAGCCCATACAAAATCATGACACTTGATTCTGATTCCGAGCGTCAAACGCGTTAGGCAAAAGGGGGGCGGGTCGCTACGCTTCCAGTATGTAGTCTCCATTCAACAACTCGTCAGCCACATTGTTTCTACAAGCAATACGATTACGAGCTATACGCCGCCCTGCTGCCCCCTACTGCCACTTAAGTAAACAGACTTTCGCATTTAAGGGTAAGTGTAATCGTTATGATACAGTATCAGTGAATCATTCGTATAGTCGTAACCTGTTGATAGAGACGGGTGGAAGACTCCCTGGCATTGAGCCAGGTTTGATACCGCCGTGGGGGCGAGGGTGTGGTAGATCTGGCCAGTTACCAGCGGCATAGTGGATGTTAGTTTCATGTGAGGTTATAAGTAGGTTACTGTATTCGGTTACTGTCGGATAAAATCACAAATATTTGTGTAATAGAATGATCGTGGCAAATGAACATCTGAGAGCGATTATTTTACAGAACTTCATAGCTATTATTGGCTAAAAGAGGATTTCACAGGTCGATAAATCTGTGATAAAACAAATTGATGAAAGTGTTAGATTTTTATGATTCATTTGTAAGTTCTTCATATTGTCATTATAACATTGATTCCAACATGAATAATAAGAAAATTGTTATAATTCAATGACTTAAAGCTTATTTTGAGTTGACGTGTAACTTTGACTTAACTATTTTTTTTAGAGCAGGATAGTGTTATTACATTCGCCTGCCTCTAGTAATAACTGAAACTTACTCTAGGACACGAATCCTATACAAAATTATCACGGGCGGTTGTACCTTGTTTTATCAAAAAACTTTTCATCAAATACTTCGTTTCATAGAATAGATATAGTATAGTTTTATGTTATGTTACTAACGAATTAAATAGGTGTATATGGCCTGAAATAAAAATGATTTTGTTCCTTTTCGACGACTTATCATTTCATCCAAAGCATTGTGCTCTAAAACCGTTAATAATTTGGGATTGTTATAAAACAAACCCAACCTAACTGCTTCTACATGACGATCGTTTCAATAATCATAAAAATTGTATGGTTGGAGGGGAAAAAGCTGTTGTTGAAATTTTTATTTTTATTTCATAGCATTCGGGAACATTTATCGATAAAATGGAAGGATTCGCTACTTAATGTTTAACGAATTGAGAGTACAATTCGCGCCACTATATGTGTCTCCGGAGCAGAGGGCGTGATTTAATTTATCATGGCAAAAATCAGATAGGTTCATATACAATTTATTATTCTTTGCTTAAATGTGGATTTCACATGGATTTCAAATGTGGACCCTTGTTAAATATAATTAATCGACAGTCGATACAATTCAAAAAATCCTCCCTCTTCTCCCGAATTTCGAGTAGCCTCATCCTAGTCCCGTTGCGCCCGTGAATCTCTTTGATATAAAAAAATCGGCTAAGTGCGTGTCGGACTCGCGCACCGACGGATCCGTACAAATTTGTAGGTATGTAAATAGTTTTTCTATTACGGGAATCGGTGTGTCAAACTATACGCTATAAACGTATATACCTACGAAAGTATCTATGAAAAACCAGAGTTGGTTGAACCCTGCTTCAAAGCAGAATGTACGCAGTGCGTGATCATTTCATATTGGTTACTGATATAGAAAGATAGACATCAAACAGTAAGATTTTCAGTTATCTAATTAGTGAGCTACCTTTATACCAAATTTTAAGTTGCTAGGATTTTTGGTAGTACCCTATTGGTTTTGAATCCACGATAATTGGTATGGGAATACATTTTTAATGACTGTATTTTTGGATTGCGTTGAGTAAGAATATCATTCTCAGCTCACAGGTTCACGACATTGCACTTTGCATTTGATATTAATTTCAGATTCATACCATCCACGCGTTCTTGTTAAAAATGTCGGATGACAAAGTGATCCTATAAGGGTTCCGTTTTTCCTTTTGAGGTACGGAACCCTAAAACAATTTCTGCGTACTAAATAGTTGCTAACTTCAAAGACGCAAACTTACGTGGCGCGAATCGTAAACGCATATATACTCGCATATGTAGGTAAGAACGAGAGAAAACGTAACAGCAGTAATATATGAATATTTGGGGAATGTGAATTGCTTCATGTGCTTAGTATCTTCATATAAGGAGTTTCTAACATCGTATTTTAGTATGCATATAAAGTTTTTTTTTTATAGAACAATTCGATAAGTCAGGGATTACTCATACGTAGTTGCCTTTCCGACATTTTTGTTATGGTATACGGGTATGCGACCCCGGCTCCCCGAGATGCTACTGGCTCATAAATAGTCTTCCGGGACAGTAGTATCCTTTAACCGTTTCTCCTGTCTAAATTCGTACAATTCCTTTCTTTACCCTGTTATCTTTCCTCCTATTCCGCCAATCCAAGGTTTGCCGTGCCGATGGACGCCTGGCTAGAGGCGAGTCTAGTCGTTAGCGTGCCGAATTGCCCTGGGACTGGTGACCCCAGAATAAGGCTAATCCCTTACCTAGTATGCGGAGCTCTGCTGGGTTCGAATATTTTATCCCTAGCTTCTCGTGTCAATGCAAATGGTGGCGATGTGTTTCGCAACCCATCACGTCTCGGTCCCAGCGAGAGCGAAGAGTGGGCTATAGAGAGCCGCTTTGCTACGTTAAATGTAAGAGGAGGTATGAATGATAAAATAGATGAAGTATGTCAGATGATGGATGCGAGAAATATTGATATTCTGTGTGTGAATGAGACAAAGCGAAAGGGTTGTGACAGCACAAAATGAAGAGATTAATGAATGTTGATCAAGCGGTAGTTGTATGCTAGGACCGTTGCAAGTGGAAGGAGGAAGTCTCTGCCTACCCCGTAATGGGAAAAAGGCGTGATTGTATGTATATGAATGTATGTAACAATTTGAAAGTTCAAGTAACGATATTTGTATCACGATAAAACGTCTTGTCAAACAGCGACACCAAAGTAATCGCATAATCCAAGCCTCGTTCAAACCCGTAACCTGTTGATAGAGTGCAGGTCAATGCCAGTCCCCTGGCATGGAGCCATGGGAGATAAGGTTGAGGCAACACATGGGGCGGAAGCTGCAGATTTGGCGAGCTACCAAAAACCTATGAGATGTTAGTTTCATGTGATGATAATATACTACATTATTATATCCTGATTTCTACTCATGAGTTACGTTACGAGCTTTGCTTTTTAATTAAATCAAAACATAGTGCAACCATCTGAAAGTTAAATACATTTAGCAGGTTTGAATTGCCACATCGATATCCGTTCTATTGGCAGCCGTAGCGATCTATATAGGCAAAAAATCACAACCTACCCTGAAATACCATGTATATATACTCATAAAACCATATAGCAAGGACCATGTGGTCATAAAGAAACTGACCAATGTGATCAAAACATGTTACCTGCCTACCAGTGCCTGCACTACCTTGACCAAAAACCCTGTGCACGCCATTGCCAGATTATAAGTAATTGAGTATTATGAAAAGTAATTCCTTGTACTTGTTACTCAAGCCATCGGCAATTCTTAGGTATCAATAATCACGAGAAGTTTTCTTGAAAAACCTTTTAAGGGGCTGCCAGGAACATTTCGGTAAGATTCATAAAGTCCTTTTTCTATCTTGAATTGGTATAGGCTCCCTTGTCAAGCGAAGCTTAGAGATGAGACTAAAACTAATAAGTGAGTAGTGATGTTCACTTTAAAATGGTCAACTAATTTTTCAATACATTCTATATTTTTTAAGAAATGTAGCAAAAACAGTTTTTTTGTCGTAAAAGTAACAAATTTTGATGGTGTTTATCTCGGTTTCGGTGACTCGTGAAGATAAACTGAAACAGTATATTGGTAACAACGGTAGATGTCAAGACGATGAGACATATTATACAATACAGAAAATTGAAGGGTTACGGATCGAAGGTCATTCGCGTATGGTAGCCCCTTAAATCGTAATGTCTGCGTGCCACAAGATACCTCGATAACGTAAAAAAACAAGCAATGCAATCTTATAATCAAAGCCATAACTTGTTGATACGTTCCCGGTGAATGATAGCCCCCTGGAACGTAGGCAGGAGAGATAAGGCTGTGGCAACATATGAAGCGGAACCTGCAAATTTGGCAAGCTACCAAAAACCTATGAGATGTTAGTTTCATGTGATGACATACTACATTATTATATTCTGATTCCTAGTCATGAGCAATGATATCTGTATTTATCTATTTGTATTTCAATATAATATGTGTGTATGTATATAAATATTTATACGTATATATCCCCATATTGACTTGTTGATTTGTGTCTCTTTTCTTTACTTTTTTTTTGTATTCTCAACATTAATGATCCTGCACTAACTACTAGTTTCTGTTTGGCCCTATGGTTGACTGGTAGAGAATGCCTTAAGGCATTAAGTCCGCCATTTGTAACAGTTTGTATTGTGCAATAAAGTTTAAATAAATAAAAAAATAAAAGTAAATACCTGTTTTGCTCTTAAATCAAGATATAATGCGACAATCTGAAAGCAAATTGCATTTAGCGAGTGCATTGCGACATTGACATCGATTTTTATCGCCAATTCGCCACATTATAAATCATTGGGTATTATGAAAAGTAATTGCTGGTACTTGTTACTGAAGACATCAGAAATACGTAGGTATAAAATGTACCAATGATCACGAGAAGTTTTCATGAAAAACCTTTTAAATCATAATGTCCGCGTATCACAAGATACCTTGATATATATGTACCTTGTTAGACAGCAACAGCAATGCAATCGCAATAATTAAAGCTATACTCAACCTGTTGATACGTTCCAGGTGAATGATAGCCCCCTGGCACGTAGCCAGGGGAGATAAGGCTGTGGCAACATATGAAGCTGAAGTTGCAAATTTTGCAAACTACAAGGACCGTGTGAGTTTAGTTTCATGTAACGTTATAGCATTTTTTTTTACTTTAGCTATGTTAACGAATACTTTTATATTCTTATCTCAGTTGTTTATAACGTAGATTGTTTACTGCAACAGGAATGCAATCGTATATAATTTGCTTTTTAATCACCAAAAAACATTTTTGAATAACCCGGTTTGGTTAGTTATGTTTGCCCCTGACGTAACGCCATAGATAACAGAGGCAAACTTAACTCAACCATAGTTAAGTCGGAATAAGTGAATGTTTGTACGGAACCCTCGGTGCGCAAGTGAGACTCGCACTTGACCGGTTTTTTAAATATAATTATCTATAACATTTTATTTTGGCATTTATTATTTACATAACCTGTTGATACCGAGCAGGTAAATGATGGAATTTAATTTTGTCGTTTATTTCTCAAAGTCAAATCTCACTAACAGTTACCGCAATATTATAATTAAATACGATTTATAACAAACAAGAAGAAAGTAAAATTTACTTATAAAAGCTTCATAGAATGAAAGCCCTTACTAGAGAACTCAAAGACAGAATTATATTTCGTACTGAAATTACGAGTGAATGTCTGTATAACTTTTTCAATTATTTTCAATAACCGTTATTTGACCTTTCTTTAAAGTTTTTGAATAGGATTTTATACAATAATCCATAATCTCTTCTATAATGTTGTAAAAGTTTTATGTACCTATTGAAAAAAAATTAAAGGCGTATTTTAAAATCAGTAAGTCAAAAACTTAGTGCAAAAATTATAAAATCGTTATAAGACCAGTCGTTGTGTATGGATCAAAGTGGTAGGGTGTAAATAAGACGGATTAAATGAGATTGCATGTGGTCGAAATGAGTAAGAAATTAGTGCGAGAGGTAGTGTGAAAGTACGAGTAGCACGAATCGCAGATAAGTCATGAGCAAATCGGCAGCTGATGAGGAGAGACGATAGTCTTGTGACGAGATAAGTGATTTCATATTTTTCAGAGGATTCTTACATTCTAGTAGCCTCAATGGCGTGCGGTCCATATAGGCACAAAGGCACTGCCTATATACCCTGAACGGCCATTGCTTCATACAGGCACGAGAAAATTGCTACCTTGGCCAAAAACTCTGTGCAGTGTGCACGCTACTGCCTCTATCTGGCCCATGTGGAAATCTATTGTGGAGGCCTGTGTCCAGCATTGGACGTCGTATGGCTGAAATGATGATGATGACGCCACTGAGTAGCCTCAAACTTCTCCAAGTTTGGAATTTTGTTGTGTACACTGTATACGTAGGTAAGCACCTAAATGTCCTTAATTACAATAAATTCACCTACTAAGGTGGCAAACAAGCGTACGGCCTGCCTGATGCAGCCACCGCAGCCTATGAACGCTTGCAAAACCACCTTCCTTTACGATTTACCTATGAACACCGAGTACGGTGAAAACGTCAAATTTCGATGATGATTCGATGCCTTTTAGGGCTCGGAACCGGTATTTATAAATCTTCTAAACACTCGTTGCTTGACCAGGTTATAAAATTGAAAGTTACTCATGGAACTAAATCATTTTAAGAACTTCCTATACTGAAAATTTGGTATATTGGTAATTTGATCAATCAAAAATGTGGTAATGTCGTAATTAAACGAAAAAAAGGAAAAAAATCCGGTTATTTTGTAATAAAAGACATAAGGCTTCGTAACCTGTATTATATTTACGGATATTATATCTACGTATTCTCTAAATACTTTCATTTATATAAATGCGAAAGTGTTTTTATAGACTGGCCAAAAATGTTGGCACATTTGAAACAACGATAAAAATTTAACTATAGATGTTTTTCTATATTGCGTTTATTTAACCTAGTAACAGATATTTGCAAATTATATTTTAAAAATTACATCACCGAGATGTCCTTCGTCTCACCGTTGGCACTCCTGCAATCGATTACGCAAACTTTGGAAAACTCGTAGACACATGCTGCGAGGGATCGTGGCTATAAACTGTTTAACACAAAAAGCCCGTTGTTTTCCCGTGAAACGTTCTACCTCAATAAAATTGGATGAAGTGTCCTGTAGTTTCCCGTGAATATCCCGCCGCTCACTCAGGCAGTTTCCGTAAAATTCAGTGTTGCTGTTTGCAAAAATGTATGGCCCACCCTATATAATGTGTCTGTGTAGCCAGATTACTGCGCCAACATAGTATGGTACTTAAAGCTGTTTTTTATCTTGTAGCAGGAGACATAAAGCTGGTTTTATCTTGAAAAAATATATCTATACTATTATAAAGTTTTAAAAATGAAATATCTATACATTGAAGATATTTTCTAAAAATGATTGTAACGGACTATTTGGAGGTCGCTGAATAGAAATATATTTTATTTTTTTATGTTTGTATGTGTCGTTGCGGCTTCATCACGCCAAATTGGCTAGACGAATTTCAACTATTTTAGGTACACGGGTAGCTGGGTATTTCCAGATGGTTATAGAATACTTTTTACCCCCTTTTTTCCTTTTACCTTTTAACACCGTTTTTCTTGAGCGTAGTCGCTCAAGAAAAAAGGGGTTATGATTTGTTTCTCCTCCGCGGAGGAAGTTTCAATCAATATATTTGTAGAACATGCAAAAAATGGCATTTTCACGCAGCCCGCCTGTTAAACTGATATATTTAAGGACCACTTACTGGAATGGCTCCATCACTTAACCGTCTTAAATGACGTATTGTTTGCGCCCCTCCAATTTGAAATTGGAATCAGTCCCCGAGTGCGGCCGCCGAGTGTCCGAGCTGATAAAGGACACTTCCCACTAGTGATGGGTCGATTACGTTTAATAGTTTCAACGAAACGTTAACGTCAAGTTATTATACAGAGTTAAGTCGTTTATATTAAATGGGGAATGGATGAAAATTTTCAAAAATCTTGAAATTTTGTTTATAGGTAGTAATAAGCCTCCTTATTTTCAGAAAAAAGTACAGATATTTCTGTGGCTTAGAAAAAAATAAAAAAATGAAAAGGTGTTGGTGGGCCTATGTGCCCGCCTTATACGTTACGGCATGAATAACAGTGCATTTACTGGCATTTTAATCGACAATATCAATGCTGCCTTTGCCGTACCGTATACGGCAGGTATATAGGCCCACCAACACCTTTTCATCTTTTTATTTTTTTCGAAGCCACAGAAAAGTCTGTAATTTTTTTGCCTCCTTATGGCTTATTCCTATCAATATACAAAATTTTAAGATTTTTGAAAATTTCATCCATTCCCCATTGCCAAGTTTCTGAACTAATAAAGGACCCGTGTCAATAGTGGTGGGTCATAGGCGAATATAATTTAAACGAAGCGAAATTAATGTTAATGTTCGTTTTTTAACTGACGTTAATTTTTGACTTATTTTGTCAACTTATACCTACAACGCAAACACAAATGAGTATTTTGTTTTTGCATACAATTTGGACGGCGTAACTAAAACGTACTACTTTATAACAAAAACAAAGCAAAGTTAAAAAAAAGATTACTTTTATTAAAAGGTGCCCGAAACTTCGTTCGTGGAGAAGTAAATTTAACCCTATTTTTTACTCGTCGGATATTCTAATAAGTAATCGGAGTATTCTATAACCATCTGAGAATGCCCAGCAATCTGTGTTGGCTTGAAGAAGCCGCAACCACATAGGGACCTATAAATCATAATAGTAGTTTATGAAACTGCTACATAATGAGAGGCCTTAAAATACGAGTGTGGTTTTATGAAACGAGCGTTAGCGAGTTTCATAATAGGATCACTCGAGTGTCCGAGGCCTAATTATGTACAGATGCATACACTACTTTATCTACACACATATCATAAGTACTCTAAGATGGGTTCAGAAATAGCCGTAGAGAAATGACCTGCATTGTTACTAGTGCTACCTGTAAAATATCAATAGGCCATAGATATTAAAATAATGCAATAAAAAATAAACTTGAACAAATACAGGAGGAAAGAAATTATTTATTCACATAAATTCGTGCGTTTGTTCAGTCTCCAATGTAAAAAATCTTTATACTTTTTTACTAGTACTAAATTTGGCTATCGATATTTCTGACAAAAAGGTTTTTGTTGCAATCGTGGCTGCATTTACAATATCCGGCGGAGTGTTCATATAGTCCTCGGAGTCACTTCTACTCATATTTTCAACCTAAATGTAAATTAAAAACAACTTTTCACAGTTCTACTTTCGTAACAGCAAAAAGTCAACAAATAAATGACAACATTAATGGCAGCAATTCTATCCTCCGTCAAAACGAATGTATTTTTTTTAAATCATAGACAAACGAATGAACTCCTTATTCTCATATCACTTGAGATCAGATGTCGTGCGGTTTATATAAAAAACATACTGAATTGACGTTTCATATCGATAACTGTTTTAATATCTATGGATACTAGAATAGAGATCTACTTGCGTTTTGACAGCTGTTCCAAATTTAAACTCATAACGTAACAAAAATCTATACTGTAATACACATTACAGTACAGATTTTACCTACTACCACAGACAAGAAAGTTTTCATAGTAAAATTGGTTGTAATAATGCTGGTCATTTCCTACGGTTTCTGAACGCATTTAAGAGCACTAATGATATGTGGGTAGATAAAATATATTTCAATTCAGTGACCTTCGAATATTACGCACCACTTATTTTATTTAAAAATATCTTCACTGTACCGACATTTCATTTTTGCATATCTAGAATATTATATAATTAATAAGTGTCAGAACAGATAAAGAGCACACTCCTCAATAATAATGGATGATTGATGGTTTTATATTTAAGCGCAAGGTACTAAAAAAATAGTTTTTCGTCCACTAGTTTTCCAATAAAACTATTGAAGACTGTTCAAACATTGTTCTTTTGCAAACATGTCGTTTTGTAAGTTAATTATGTGTTAATTGTTCATTTTAACAATAAGTTAATCGTTACATCACGCATCCTTCATTTTATTATCGCTATGTGTTAAAACGAGTTAACTTTGTTACTGTTCGTTGTATTTTATGTTACTATTTAGTAAATTATGTTGCACGTAACGTAAACGTTAATGCGTTGACAAACAAAAAACGTTTATAATAACTGGTTCTTTGAATAAATGCTGGAAACTTTTCCTTATTATTATTATCAGCTAGAACTGTCCCACTGCTGCGCAAAGGCCTCCCTCTCTTTCTTCCATTCATCCCTATTTAAGGAAGCAAAGGACCAATCCCTTCGGAACGTGTCTAGGTCATCCCAGCATCTCCGTCGTGGTCTACCGCGACGCCGAAATCTATTGGGTGGGATCCAGTCAGTGGTATTCCTGGCCCACAGCTCACTTGGCATGCGGCAAACGTTCGTTAAATTTTTTTTTTAGGTTTTTGCAGCATAACGGCCAAAGAGGTTTTCTCTGCAGCTGAGTGTACCGCAGAATGGGGTCACATTTACTGAGCAGCCAAAGGGCGAATGCGATGTTTGCTATTGGAATGCGTTCGGTATTCTTCTCTAACTAGTTTCATTTATTTCTGGTCTTTTATTTGTGGTTTGTGGAATGTTCAGATTTATTTACATCAAGTTTAGCTCTATTGGGATCAGAATGTAAGTTTCTATTTGACGTAATATAATAATATCAAAACGTTGCTCACATTACAACAACGCTGTGGTTATCGCTCTGTTTTCATAGATGCACGTGGAACAGAAAATAAGCGTTGGAGCCGAAAAGAAAATGTTAATCTATGTTGTATGTAGACGTAAACACTTTATTGTACACTAGAAGAAGCTCGCAACTTCGTTCGGGGAAGAGAAAAAGTCATAACCCCTCTTTTTTTCTTCAGCGTAATCGGGTTAAAAGTACCCTATAACTTACTTCAATGTACAGACATTTCATTTTTATAACTTTATAACAGTATATATGTATAAATCGTATTCAACCACTTTACAAATCAATGGAAGAGTTGTACTCTTGAGTGTAAATAATCTTACGTTAGATAATTTCACTAACAGATTAAGTACTTAAGCAGGTTTATTTTTTTGTTAGAAATGCAATCCATGACTCTGACCTCACACATTAATTCGAAATATTTTCTTCGGTTTCTGTGCTTAATATAACACATTTAAATTAAACACTACCACTATAATATTATGAACGGTTTTTATTTAAATAAATGCACGTAACTCTCAAATTAAATAGTTGCTAAAATAAATTAAGGCAATAAGCGGGAAGGGAATACTGTATAAAACTTGATAAAAAGAACGGGCTACCTTCATTGCTCATCAGCCCGGGAAATTCCAAGGACTGAAAGTGACTCTGTCACCTTTACTCATGTCAAGGATACGCTGTAAGGTTTTTTCCTCAGAAAAATCGAGCGTGTGATTTTCAAATTCCCAATAAATTGGCATTGTTCACTCTACAAGAAAAAGTAGGGTATACCGAGGAGCCCCACAAAGTCCTCGAAATCACAAGGCCATTGTGTCCTTATTCTTCTGAGAATGGGTGATACAAAAAAGGCGAAGCAACTACGTGTGTTTTTCAAAGAAAAGATTACTAGCCCGAGCTAAGGTTGTCACATAGGATGGATCAAATATTTCGATGTATCGGGAAAATTTCCTGAACAGCTAATAACATTACAGTTCTTTGAAATGTATTTCATTAATTTTACAAATTTGTAAACAATAAATATAATGCACAAATTTGGACGACCGGTTTTGCTCGGCGGGAGTAACGTTGCTTGCGAAGCTGGAGGTCAGGAGTTCAAATCCCGGTAAGGGCAAATATTGGCAAATGTGATGAGCATAAATATTTGTTCCGGAGTCTTGGATGTTTTATATGTATATAAGTACTCGTAAGTATATCTAATAAATATATCACCATCGAGTACCCATAACACAAGCCTTATTGAGATTACCTTGGGACTCGATTTGTGTTAAATTGTCATGTAATATTTATTATTTACTTGAGTCTACGTAAGTATTGACTTAGATTTATTTAGGTAAGTTGTTGCATAATTGTGATATACGAGTACCTATTATTATTTTACTTATGCCACGGCACCACCGTGGTTCAATTGTATTAACGCTTTACAAATAAAGTTCAACTACATATTTAAAATTGATAGTCATTATAAGCATTTAAGTGGTCATATCAGTCGATGGTCAAATGCTTCAAGATTTTAACCAAACTTTAATTTTATTACTTCTTTTATAGGGCTTAACGAGAAACTATCGGGATATCTTTAGTTTTTCCGTGCGTCGTATTGTTTGAAATGCTAAAAGAATTCAAGGATGATAAAGACTTTTATTATGATAAATTGTGCGTTTTTCCTCTAGATATCCCAATATTAAAATATAAATTTAACATTATAGGTATATTATTTAAGTAATGGAGTCTATTGACTGTGCTCATGATATGTATATCAAGACTGTTAGTCTCTTAATAAATATAAAAAAAAACAAGGTGTAAATTCTGTTTTGTACTGCCGGGCCGTATGTGTAAATTATCTACTGCTCAATAAGAACATACCTTATATGTAATCACTACCCAAGCATATTCTAAAATCTGAAGGTATTACCCGCTAACGCATCCTGTCCATTGGGCCGGTGGTAGCCCTAGCAAGAGCGGACACCGGACGCCGGACAAAGCGGCAGGGGCCCTTTGAAATCGCAAATGAATGGGCCGCATTATTTTACCGAAACAACTTTAGGGAAGTGAATCGACTCTGCCTCCCCAAACTCGCACGGATCCGTCAATCGTTTGATAGAAAAGTTTTACTGTATATTTTCAGTATATTCAATACTTTGATCGCTGTAGAAATATATCACATGTGCTGTTTAAGGCAAATGAAAGATTCGTTAGGCAAGAATGATAGTCTAACGGTTACGACAGAGTTCCGGTAAAACGGCTCAGGCTGGAAGCGTGTTTCCTAAAATATCCCTTTTCAGAAATGGACGGAAGCAATTTGTGGCAACAGATTTTATGAAAGGGACGTGCTGACATTTTCAGGAATGCAGTTTCCTTGACGTAACGTTAACTCAGTTTTGACACCGCCACAAATCGCTTCTGCAATGAGGAACTGGA
The DNA here is from genome assembly GCA_905404275.2 of Hedya salicella. Classification (NCBI taxonomy): domain Eukaryota; kingdom Metazoa; phylum Arthropoda; class Insecta; order Lepidoptera; family Tortricidae; genus Hedya; species Hedya salicella. The sequence continues at coordinate 11,334,246 of FR990099.1, forward strand.
TTCTCGACATCTATCGTCTGTTTTATAAAATCTGCTTCCAAAAATAGTTCAGTTAACACGTGGGTAATGGCGATGTTAAGATTGAGTTAATGTTAAATAGGTTAGGTCTCTTTCTGGGGTCGGTCCCTCATATCTGATGATGGTCAGCGTCAGGGTTGCACCTGGAACAGATGAGCCTCCACCGGTTTCTGTCTAGCGCGTCTCTCACAACCGTGTAGAATTTGGAGGGCGACGAGTCTTTCGTGATGAAATAGGTTTAGCAAAGAAGTAGAAAAGTTGAGACATCTTCTTCATAGAATCTGATCGTTACACAGTACAGAATTTTTCCATACGGGTTCCAACTTAGAAATGTTGCCTACGTCAAAGGCAGTTTTTAAAGTCGCATCTAATATGGATAAACTATCGGTGTTTTGACTAAGACGGTACCTAATATATTGTCACATTACGCGGAGGCCGATGGCTCTGTAATCAAAACTTCGTGTCTACTCTTAAAAAGATAAGAGGACGAGGAAAAAAATATAATAAATTAAAATATTTCTCGTACTTTTTTCTGGTGACCTCGTGTTTGACAACTATCCCTAAGGATCTATATCCCAAGAAAATAAACCTGCATGGAGATCATCATAAATCATTATGAAAAACTGGCCAAGAGCATGTCGGAGCATGCTCAATGTAGGGTTCCGCAGCCGTTCATGCAAAAAATCCACTACAGATGATAAAAATACGAAATGAAAAAGTGCACAAGTAAAAAAGCATTTTTTTCAGTTTCGGGTACGCGTATGGAGTGCCCCCCTAGAAATATTATTTTTATTATTTAAGTATCAAACTAAGTAGCGGCTTATACAATACACCTACACTCCAAATTTCATCAATATACATTTAGTAGTTTTGGAGTAAAATACATGTGACATACGGACAGACGGACAGACGGAAGGACGAACATGACGAAACTATAAGGGTTCCGTTTATGCCATTTCGGCTACGGAACCCTAAATAGCTGACCCCTTATAGTGGAAAGAGACTAACTTCAAAATATGTTCCGACTGGTTGTCAGCCCAATTGTGCCATTGCCCACAACTAAATACAATAGCATCTATACTAATTGTATAAGTAAGTAAATTCATTACAATCGAATCAAATGTTTGAGCCATTTGTACAAACATTGCGTGCGGTTTATGCAAATGTTGTTTATAGATCCAGTACATTGCCTCCACACCTGACCAATAATTCTGAGCTTTCGCTTCGTAGGATTTAGTATCGTTTAAGAGGTCAGTGTGTTCAGGTTTCGGTAAAGTCACATGACTTTGGATGTTGTAGACAGTGTTAATAAACCTCGTGATTATGACGAAACTAAGCTAAAAGCTATTAAAATGCGAAGTCTGGTTTAGCGGGTGTTTGGCATGTAAAGGTGGATTTGTAGGACACCTGCCTTCGTTACCAACCGTCACGTGAGTGCCAACACAATATACATATACACTTACGCAGATACATGTAGTTAAATGTGGTGTTACATGCAACGTCTTAATCGTCAACGTCGATTAAGTCCAATAAACTGCCAGTCAGGTTGGCAGGTATTCAGATAAACATATTATATAAACTGCACATATCTTATATAACTACTATACAAAGTTGTAAAAAAGAAATGTCAGCACAAGGAAGTAATTTTCAAAAAAACTATTGTTACGGACTATGTGGAGGTCACTAAAGCGAAAAATTGTTTTTTTTTTCTATGTTTGTATGTGTCGTTGTGGCTTCATCACGCCAAATCGGCTGAACGGATTTCAACAATTTTTTGGTACACGGGTAGCTGGGCATCCACATATGGTAGGTACTTTCTAACCGACTACCCAGAGAAAAAACGAGCGGTTATGATTTTTTCTCCTCTGCGAATGAAGTTGCCCTTCTAGCATGTATATTTATATACATAAACTCCACAACTCAAAGGCGGAAGGTTTTGAACTTATTTTCAAAGGACTGATACACAAACTCAAGGGACATCTCGAAAGTGCGTTTAATAGGAGTGCTGTCTTTGTCCGACAGCAGAAATTAAAAGTCTGACCTACTTTAAAACTCTTTACAATGACCAAACGAATTTGATTTAAACTTACACCATTTTCACACATTATCAGAACACAATAAAACGAGCCTTAAGGGCGTATAAATATGATTTCTTTCATTACCTTTTCTTGTTAATTCTTCCACGTTTCGAATTTAGCGTTACGCCCATCATCGAATGAACTGGAAATATTATTGTGTTGTGATACTTACTCGTAATGCGACAACAAACAGCCTCAAGCTAATTAGTAATTACTTGTACAGTCAGCAGGATCATAGATGTGTACACATATGATAATCGCGTCACTGGACAAGCGCCAACTTTATATGTGCTTATGCTGCCAACAGCCAACTTGCATCTCCTAAATCGTACCTATAGGATCATATTACGAAACTGATGTACTTTTATGTACTTTAAATAGCAATATTCAGTCAATCTAATTTAGAAACTACAAACCTCATTCAAGAATATCTGTGTAAATGTACAAAGTACACCAAATAAAAATAATAAGTTTCTGTCAAAAAATCTGTTTTAACCCACGACAAGAAAGAGGGGTGTTATAATTTTAACGTGTCTGTGACTCTGTGACTCCGTGTATCTGTGTATCTGTCTGTGGCATCGTAGCGCCCATACGGATAGACCGATTGGAGTGTGTTTTTTTTTAGTCATACATAATTTTATTGCGATTGTTCATAGCTTTGTTTGATGAAAATCGAAACACTCGTCTCCAAGATATTCAGCTTTTAGTGGAACAAATCGGGGGGTTTTTATTTTTTTTTAATTTCTTTAGTTATTGTTTTCGATAGTTCTATTTTATGTTAAGGCTCTATTGTACTGTTTCTGTTGTTGGTGTGCAATAAAGAATTGTTGTTGTTGTTATTGTGACAAGCTTTTATTGCCGACTGTACTTTTTTTTGAACATCCATCAACTATTTATTCCATCCATCCATTAACCATAGACAATTCTAAAGAGCCAACACTCTGTAGGATTGTATTGTTTTACAGAGTTCTTATGATCACTTTCCTGATTCATCATGGTATCACACTATTGCCACCGAACTTACGTAAGTATGTCAAATGTTAGTTCATTCGGAAACCGGGAAGTACGAGTAGGTCAAATTTAATTTGCAAGATTCCACCCGAACAAACTTACATTGCAAGTTAAATAAAAGCTTGTAAAAAATACTTAACAAAGTATCTGACAATAAAATATCATCTGTCGATTGGCGCGGCGAAAAACGAAAGGAAATAATGTAACGAAATTAAAAACAACCGGACAAGAGCATGTCGATGCTCAGTGTAGAAAACGCCACCATTACCGGTTCTACGCCGACCGCATCCACTCAACTCCAGCGACCTTCACCAAGATCTTCAGGCCTACCCACGCCCTCACCTCTATAGATTTCTTCTCACAAAAATGCCCGGGTCAAATTTCATTAATGTGAGTGAAGCTCTTGAATCAAATCAATGATTTGCACATGGTTGTGGCGCTTGTCGATTAGAGATCTAGAGTGTGGTATTGGGTGAGTGTAATATCGGGTAAGTAAAGTATATTGAACAGTTGGCCATTGTTACGCTATCAGTGTTCGTACTCGCCGTGTTAGTCGATACTGTTAATGGCAAAGAGAAGCATTATGGTAAGTTGCTGTGTTATGCGTCAGGTGAATAATACTTAAAATAAATCAGAGCTTGTGGCTCGAGTTGTAGATGTTAATTTATGAAATCGGCTTGCCTCAATTTCATCAAGCACAGCTAAAAAACAGGTGTCGTGTGTTTAACATTCACTGAGGATCATTTCGCTAATGTAGAATAAGGCCCGTGTTTTAATGTTCTGCATAATGTGACGCTGTTAGCTGAAACTGTTTGCAAGCCAGTTAATCATGCAAAGAATGAGTGACATAATGCGTCGTACATAACTCACGCCATTTATTACGAGCCTCATCTCCCGTCTTATAAAATAATAATAATACGTGCAATGCGGTGTCGCCAAATACGCTTTTTCGCGTTTTAGTCCGTGTTTTTGGCAATAGCTCCGCAATACGCTTCAACTTAATGGCCCTATTTAATTTTAGGGTTTATCAAATGGATACCGACGGAACCCCATAACTGTGGCTCCGTTATCCGTCTGTCTATACGTCTGTCAAATAACTTTAACTTTTAAACTGTAATAGGTAGACACACCCGTAAGAAGATAACGACAGGGACGTATGGAACCCTTCGAGCGAGAGCGCAGTAATGTTGGCCAGATATCAGTCAAACCAAATTTGAGGAGTGTCTGAATTTTCAGAAGGGCTCATTTCTCACGGCTTTCATAAAGCTTCCATAAGCTCATTTGAAAAGATACTCTTTTTGTTATTCATACAGGCAAGGGCCATTAAAACAAGCAGACTGACAATCTCCATACAAAAAGCCGTTCCCCGATATGTACTCGTACCACGCCATCTATGTGTAAGAATTATTTTTTACAATTATTCAACTTTGCAAGCGTGACACGACAGTTATTAAATGTTACGATTTATTTATTACTAGCTACTGCCCGCGACTTCGTCCGCCTTAAATTCATTTATCGCGGGTAAGGGGTATTTTTCCGGGATAAAAAGTAGCCTATGTCCTTCCCCGGGACTCAAACTATCTCCATACCAAATTTCATCAAAATCGGTTCAGTGGTTTAAGCGTGAAGAGGTAACAAACAGACAGACAGACAGACAGACAGACAGACAGACAGACAGACAGACACACTTTCGCATTTATAATATTAGTATGGATTAGCTATTTGCGAACTAATTGTTACTATACTATGTTTCTATATGCAAAGCATATCTCCTTGTGATCGGAACACGATGCAAAGTGTGGCAAATGTCAGTCCTCTTGTTTTAATATTCCTTGATACTAGGTACAAAATAGATAAAATACTGTAATCCTTAAATAAATCCATGAAAGAGAATAATTTTATATTACCAGTGGGCAGAAGTGTCCTTCGAATTTGCCGCAGTCGAGCTTTGTCTTGGAAAATGCTTATTACTCGACTCCACCAAGAACCGGATATTATTCTGGCCAATTACCTGAAAAAGACGATGTCTATTACATTATATCTATGACCAGAGACACAGAAACTATCTCATAGTATTATCACAACACAAAAAAACGGAGCTTAATCGCGTATAAATATGATTTATTTCATTACCTTTTGCGTCATTTTTAGGGTTCTGTAGCCAAAATGGTAAAAACGGACGTCCGTCGGATGGTCCGTCCGTATGTCACAGGCATTTTATTCAAGAACTACCCAGATGTATATTGATGAAATTTGGAGTATTGGTTACTTGTGGAAGCCGCTTAGTTTGATAGTTACGTAACAAAAATAAATCTTATTAGCACTCGATACATGTATCCGACACTGAAAAAAAAAATGTTTCAGCAAATATATCAATGTGTGGCACATATTTCGACAGTTCTTTAAAAAACACTTTGAGGTTCCTACAAAAATGTTTTGATTAAGGTCAGTCGGAATAAGAGAAACGTTGTAAATATGATACTGAAAACTGACATATGTGTCAGTGGAAATAGAGTTGGGTCAATTGCATGGATTCTCTTTCCCCACGAAATAAATTATGTTTCCCTTACCCCACCTGACCTTAAGTAAATATCTTCGGAAATAATCGCTCCGAAAGTTCCATAAATTGTAGAGAACTTAATAAATACTTTCAACGAAAATTATTTTCAACATGATCGGATGTACCATTTTCGAGTTATTATCAAATAACTTCTCAGCAAAAGGACTTAACACGCAAAAAAGGACCATTGCAAATATTCTACCCCACGAATTAACATGCTTTTCCGCTATAAGGTTCTATCTTTGTCCCCATTTCAGTTTTTTAAGCCCGCTCTTTTTGAACAGCCGTTTCGGCATTTCCTACGGCAATACTAAGACAACATCAAGTTTGCATATGCGACGAATGTAATCATAATACGGCTGTGAATAATAATTGATGTATTTTTAGAATATGCATAATTTATGCGCCTTATGAACTCGCTCAGAGACCCGGCGTGCTGTGGAGAGGTCCAATCGGTGTTTATGCACATTATACAGTCAGAAATGATTAAACCCGAAAAGCGTTGCCAGAAGGTGATTTTCGTAACCTATTTGGTTACTTTTAAGGTGACCCCACTCGAAAGGTTACTTTTGGAAATTAAGAATTTACTAAGGTAACCATTAGGAACGATATTCTTATAAATACAAATATTATAATAATGAAATGATTTTAAAACTCCGACTGGATTTGAACCAGTGCCATGAGCCTTGCCGGGGCGCACGCTCTTCCAACCGACACAACTGTCGCTCTTCCAACTGGCACAAGTTATAACCTAATGCATCATTTTCCAAATAAACTTCTAATAGGTTACCGAATCGTCTACGCAGCAAAATGTCCAGTGACAAAAATTGTTCAATAAGCGAAATGCCAGGTTGTCCAATTAGCATTTCATCCATCTAACATAAATATCATAACGCACATCAAGATAGCAATTAGTCCGTGTAGCATAATGTTCAAACTGTATAATGTCAAAAACACTAATACCACCAAATGGCACACAGTCAAGTCTAATCGAAAGCATTTAGCCCAAGTAGAATAATGACCAAAACTACAAAATAATACGATTCTCTCAAATTATCATAGGAAAACGAGATTTTAAGAGAGTAATCTATACTATTATAAAGTTGTAATCATAAAATGTTTTTATGTGTTGTTGTGGTTTCATCACGCCAAATCGGCTAAACAGATTTCAACTATTTTTGGTACACGGGTAGCTGGGTATCTCCAGATGGTTCTAGGATACTTATTACCCGACTGCGCTAAAGAAAAAACGAGGGGTTATGACTTTTTCTCCTCCGCGAACGAAGTTGCGGACATCTACTAGTTCTAGATTCATAAAGTAAGATTGTCAAAATGAAACGCAGATATGAAGCGGTTTTATTCAAAATGCGGTACGGCCGCCGCAAACTGTTAACTTTCGTGAGCATCATTACATTCGCTAATTGTCAGTTACCGTTTAATTACCGGTCATTAACAGAGTCAATACAAGGCTATTATACAATTATTAAACTACTGAAATAGGGAAATATATTGGACATAAATGTTAATAAAATATAAAATTATTCGGAGCATATTTATAACTATTGCCAACTTGATTTTCCGCAACTGATATGACTGATCTGAGTCTGCCAAAGACTTTGCAACAGTCAAAGATAATTATAAAGAAGAGGAAAATGTACGATTTCTTAATGTCCTCGAGGGGCACCAATACCACAGATTAGATAATAGATATAACCAGATATTACACTCTCGCGTGTTTTTTTATACAAAACACAAGAATACCAAATCTACGAGTATTAACGCTTATGACGTATGCTCAGAGCCGAAATTAGTTTCTCGGTTGAGACAACTAACAGTAAAAATAATGGTTTCAAAGTATCTCTAATATTAAGAACCAATGCACCTCACAAGACGAAACCATTGTTTCGTCTTGTAAGGTGCATGGTTCTAAAAACTGCTTAAGATTATAGGACAAGGGTCTTTTAATGTTTGAAGCGACGGCGGCGTATGACAATCCTTTGGCGTTAAAGATCAAGGCCGGCCCTCTTGACTATGCCCAGGGCTTGGGCTGCCAAACACGAGTAAAATCCGCCTGCCAACATCTATAAAACAGTGTGAGGTGGCTTTACTATTGACAGAGCATTCCGTGTTTCTGTAGGCACAACGAGCAGTCACAACACCATCCGCGCCGCCGGGTTTAGCTTAGCTCCCTGGCGGTAAAAGCTAATTTGATAAAGCTCTCCGGAAGAAAGAAGACACCACGAGGGGTGACCTCATCTGGGCTCCCTTCACTCCTTCCACAACGCCACGTAATAGCTGCCTTTCAAATTTGGATAAGTACGTACGTCTCCTCGATGCATGAAGAGGATTTGTGGTGGGTTCGGGGAGGCTTGTTCCCCGCCCGTGCTCGTCCATTCTTAAGACTAGTGTTTCAAGCATCTGAACTGTTGCTAGATGAAGCCTAATGTTTCTCCTCGGCGCCTCTACAATGGTCAATATTGGCCAAAGGAGACCACAGGACCAATAAAAAAAAAATATATTGACAGAGCACGCAGAGCCTTTAAAGGTTTATAAAGGTGTGATAATGAGTTAAAATCGTATAAGTTTAAATAGATACTAACCGTACAATTTAATATTGCTTTTAGCGAAGGCCATATGAAACTACTTGAGTATTCCGATTTATATATATGCGCTAACAAACGGAAACACTGACATACTCCGCATAAATTTTACTCGTTAAAAAGGTTACACTTAAAACATTTCTTCGTGTTCACTTTTTGTTTTTCTCTTATATAAAAATGCTATTTAATAAACGGGAACCTATTACTATGACACAAATTCAAATAACTGTTTAAAGAAATTTACTAAATGTTGGGCTAAGACGCAGGTTTATACTTTCGTCATGTCTGTGCGTCCGTATGTCACAGGCATTATACTCAAACACTATAAGATGTATGAGGGGACAAGCCATACATGTAACCGGAACTGAAAAACACAGGACACACTATTTAGAAGAGTGGTGGGGGAGGCACAATTTATGCAAGTTCTGGGTAAATTATTTCCAAAAATATACACAATTTTTTTTTAAACCTTAGTGTTTTTAAAAGAACTGTCGAAATATTTGCCTCACGTTGAACTTTGTCAAAAAAAATGATTTTTTTTCCTCTTCTGCTAAAGAAGTTGCTTCTTTTAGTTCTTTCGTAGAATAAATGAGTCTCAGTATGAATCCGAATTTAAATGCGCGTAAACAACTACATACCTCCGCGTAGCTTGATAGCATACTTCAAGAGATAAGGATATCCGAAGCCGGCCGACGGAGCCTGATTGTTGAACTTCAATAACGCGCATTTTGCATGCTCACAATCAAATTTTTAGTAACAATAGGCCTTGTACGTATTTTCTTATTAATATGATCAGGAGTGAGTCCCAGCAGACGCACAGTCACAGCTAACTTCTCGTAAGGGCCGCTACGTGTTAGATCCATATCCCAACGCAAGCCTCTCAAAAACCAGGATGTAAGAACCCAAAACAACAAAGCGAGACACAAATAGGCCTTGCCATCTATCACAGATCAACTAGGATTCATTCTAATATTTAATGTACACTTAATCTCAGTATTCCAACTCTTATTAAGTACATAGAATGAGCTGTTGTACGAGTATCGTATCTCTATATCACAATAAAAATGCAATCAACCGAAAACTAAAATATTATGTCTCGTTCAGCACCCTAATTAGCTCATACGTTCGCGAGTTTCTTCCACAACGGAACGAGGGATGTTTGCTTGGTCTGTGTAAAGTGCATCTCCGCTACTGTCGTCTGCATAACAATGAATACTATCGGTGGAAAGCATGTCATTGACATGCAGCAGAAGCAGCGTTGGACATAGTACGTAAGGACGCCTGCGTTAATAACCATGGTTTTTGAGCAGCTGCCATCAACCACGGCTCTTATGCTTCTTTTGGTTAAAAAGCTGGCGACCCATTTTCACAAACCCTAGGGCAGTCCGTGAGATGGCAACTTCCATAGAAGACCCTGCCAGACCCGATCGAACGCTTTGGCTATGTCTAGGCTAACTGCCAATGCCTCACCTTGACTCTCAATGGCCGAGGCCCAGCGGTGTGTGAGATAGAGTAGGAGATCACCATTGCAACGACCGTGGCGAAAGCCCTATGGACGGTCGCTGATCAAATCGTGTTCTTCTAGGTATCTTAGGAGTTTCGTGTTTATCACACGCTCCATCACCTTAGAGAGAAGAGAGGTGATTGCGATAGGCCTGTAATTTGATAGATCTGACCAGTCCCCTTTTTTGGGCACTGCATGCACATAGGTAGTCTTTCACGAAGACGTTTTCCTGCTTTTTATGGTAAGAAAGCGTCAAGAGGCGCGTTAACACAGGGCACAACTCAGACGCACACTGCTTGAGCTCCACTTCCGGTTCCGGTATACCGTCTGGCCCACTCGACTTGTGAACATCTAGACAGAGAAATTCCCGCCGGACATCCCTATGAGTGAAGGTTATCTACGGCATGGAGTATCCGCAACACGGGATGGTAGGTAGTGACGATGCTTCCATCATCGTTCAAAATCGAGTTCCAGGCAAAGAGTACCCAAAAGATCGGCTTTCTCTTTAGCACTGTGGGCCAAGTTACCATCAGCATTTCGCAGGGGTGATAAGGACAACTAACAGAAGTTTCCTTCGGCAGCCTTGGCGAGCGACCAGAAGGCACGACTTCCAAAGGGGTACCCTGCGAGATGCTCACCAATTCTACCGTCGAAATCGAATTTAGCTTTGGCAATGTCTCGCTGGAAGCAGCATTTAATTTGCGTTTCACATCCGATGTGTTAGGATCCTTATTGATACGGGCCGTGTTGTCTACAGGTGTTGTTCAATATTATGTTATTTTACACAATGTGGATTTTATTTTTTTAGTTTATGGATACAAATAATACAGAAATGTGAAATAAAACAACATTTTCACGACTGTTTACTTCGAACGTCCAATACCGGTAATTTGAACTACCCAAGTCGGTAAATTACCGGTTTCAAAATTATGCCGGTAATTGCATTCCATAAGCGGAACCATATCCTTTAATTTCTAACTTTTTCTAGTATATACATATAGAAAAAGTCATAAATAATCAGCGTTCTGTGTATCAGTCGTGTTTTAAAGTAAATAAGTATGGCGTCCCACAAGGGAGTATCTTAGGGCCACTTATATTTCTTATTTATATAAACGATCTACCTGACTCAACGAACCATAACTGTATATTATTTGCTGATGACACTACATTAGTAATTAAGGGAACAGACACAGATAATTTTGAAAATGACATAAATACAGCTTTGCGAGATGTTATTGTTGGTTAGAACATAATAATCTTAAAATTAATGTAGACAAAACCAAGTTTATGTTATTTAAATCATATAAATCTAAAATCCACCAAGTTGTCATTAAACATAATTTAGGCTTAGTTGAAGAAGTAAATAGTACTGTTTTCCTCGGCAGGACTCTTGACACACATTGTAGTTGGAAAGAACATGTAGACACGGTCTGTATGAAACTGAACAAATTTATCTTTGCTCTATGGCGCATTAAACGAACTGTTTCGTTTAAGACTGCCTTACTAATCTATCACGGATACATTATGTCTATTTTACGATATGGTATAATTATGTGGGGTAACTCTGTAAACGCTGATCGCGCCTTTGTCGCTAAAAAAAATTTTATCCAAACCCTTTGTGGAGTAAATAGACTAGAGCCTTGTAAACCATTATTTATTAAACATAAGTTACTTTCTTTCCCTTGCCTGTATATTTACGAGATATGTGTTTTTGTAAAACTCAATATTCAACTTTTCACATTCGTAGAAGATAAGGAAACAACACGATCACATAGACGCTGTAGGTTAGCATTACCAACTAGTAACAAATTTGTACTTAGAAGAAAAAGCTCTCATAACATGTGCATTAGTATATTTAATAAAATACCAGCTGACATAAAGACATTGCCTATAAACGAGTTTAAAACAAAGTTGTATAAAATATTGATTAATAATGGTTTCTACAGTATTAACGAATTTTTATTGTATACATTTTGAATATTATCAGACATTTAGTTTATATTCGAAGGAACTTGCCTTATTCTCATTTTAAATGTATTTTATTTTTCTTCTATTTATCTGATTATTATCACTATATTAACTCCTTAATAAATGAATTACTTACTATTATAAATATGTACAAAAATTATAATCACTACTGAAATGAAACTGTATCTTATTTTAAATGACTGAGTGATTACATTTATATCACTGACAAATATTTACAATTATTTTCACATGTCTGTCAAGACTGAATGTATAATGGGAAGCAATGTAAATAAACTAAGATCGTATGTTACCATATGTTCACTGTGAATAAACGATTTCATTCATTCAAATCGACCAAGCCCCAAACTAAGCAGAGCTTTTACTATGAGTACTAGACGACGATATACATTATATAGGGCTAAATTATAAGCCGAGTAACAAACATTCTTGTTCATCTCACAAACACTAGCCCTGACCGGGATTCGAACCCAGGACCGCTTCGTAGGCCGCTGTGCAACCTACGGAACCAAACGTGTCGTCAAACATCGCTTATATTCATTCTCCAATATAACATAAGCTTCCTGATGAAACCTACCTACGACTATTTAATCTATGGCCCATCTTTACTATCATAAAATCATAAACCTAACAAATCAGACTTATTCGACTCACAAGGTCAAAAAAATGAAACGGTGAATCATTATATCAGTCTGATAAATATGATATGTTGTCCTTGCTAAGGCACGGGCAAATTTTATACTCTGATCGTTGCGTATGATCAACTATCTACCTATCTTTTAGCAATGGAAGTCCACGGCAGAACATAGACTTCCTCTATAGCTCGTCACACCGTGCGATCCTGCAAAGACCGCATCTGCCAAATCCTTTCGACCCTCACGAGATCATCCGTCAACCTAGTCGGGGGCCAGCCCACACAGCGCATTCCTATGCGTGCTCACCACTCCAGGACTTTACTGCCTCAAAGGCCATCTGTGCTCCAGCCTACATGACCCGCCCATTGCCACTTCAACCTTGCAATCCCTCGAGCTATGTCGGTTACTTTAGTTCTCCCACGGATATCCTCATATTTTATTATATCACGCAGAGAAACTTAACTCTATTGACGAGTAATTAAGTCTAATGTATGAGGACATAGAGATTCTATTCAGAATAAGTAAGTGAATACATAACACACACACATTCACACACATACACACACACACACGTTTAAATGCACATTTCCATTCATACGTAATGTATAGTATAGTTATTTTAGTTAGTGTTATTGTAAATACTTTTTAATTTTCATAACCCTGTGGCATCTTATTAGCTTTCACGTAAATTACATAAAGTCAAGCTTGAATTGGTTACCTACAGGCTGCGCCTAGTGTAGAGGCCAGTACAACATCAAATTGTTAAGTTTTTCATAAGTTTTACAATGGAAAATTGTTTTTTGTATTAACTTTATTATGATATTCGTGTACAATAAAAAAAATTGAATTTGAATTTAATCTAATATAATCACTCGGGCTAAGCTCGGGATCTCGTTAGGAGATTCTTAGACGAACCAAGGTCACCGATATAGCAAAATGAAGGGGCAATGGGCAGGGCACATAGTTTGAAGAACCGATGGCCGTTTGGGCAGAAAGGACGACATCGTTAGAGTTGCGGGAACTTGCTGGATGCCAGTCGGAAGTAGATTGAGGAGGCCTGTGTCCAGCAGTGGACGTCCTGTAGCTGAAATGATAATCGTTGTACTGCTCGACATGTTTCGGTCCATGATTAAGGTCCTCGTAATGGACCGAAGCATGTCGAGCAGCACTCGGCTTTTACGACGTGGATAACCGCTAATCTGAGTCTCACGGTAGTTTTCTCAGACTAATCGTATTTATCTTTTTGCAGCTGACTATACCTAAAATAAGTAAATAGTGAACTGATGATTCTGATGGCAAAGCCCTGACATCTATACTATTATAAAATTGTAAAAATGAAATGTTTGTACATTGAAGATATTTTCAAAAAAATGATTGGTACGGACTTTTTGGAGTTCACTATAACGAAAAATATTTTTTAACGATTTTTTTTGTATTTTTGTTTGTGTCGTTGTGGCTTCATTACGCAAAATCGGCTAAACCGATTTCAACCATTTTTGGCACACGGGTAGCCAGGTATCACCAGATGGTTATAGGATACTTTTTACCCAACTGCGCTGAAGAAAAAAGAGGCTTATGACTGTTTCCCCTCCGCGTACGAAGTTGCATCTTTTAGTATCTATCCCTATTATAAAGTTGTAAAAATGAAATTTTTGTATGTGTCGTTGCGGCTTTATCACTCTTAATCGTCTAAACGGATTTCAACTATTTTTGGTACATGGATAGCTGGGTATCTCCAGATGGTTAAAGGATACTTTTTATCCGACTATACTCTTAGAAAAAAAGAGGGGTTATGACTTTTTCTCCGCCATTTCTGCGCATCTATGTAGTTTAAAAAAGTTGATAGCCTTCGAACGACTGTGCCCATTCTTTTTAACTGTAACTAAGAGTACTCTAGGTGAAGTCACCTTTTAAACCAACATCTGAATCAAAATCGGTCCATTCGTTTAAGAGCTTTCTATGCTACAGACATACACAGTTATATTTTTGTTTATAACTGTTACGGACGAGTCCTCCTAATGGGCCCCAGTGTGTCTTCGAGCTTGTAGGAGAATTGCATTCACAGGTGTGAAAGCGTGGGCCCACTGCTACAGACCTGGGAAGTCCGAAGCCAGAAGCTATAAAGGACGAAGTAGTATGTAAGAACTTAGGTTAAGTAAACTAGATTTTAGAAGTTAAGTAAGATCCCTCCATTTCGTAGTACATGTTTTATAACTAGAATGAAGTCTAGTTCTAAACATTAGTATGTGTAGGTAGTAACTCAACCAAACTGCAGGAAATGGCAGATTTTTTTTTCGTTTCCGGAATGGGATAGTTCTACGTATTTACGGGTATATTACCAGCTGTTCAAATTAAACAAAATTTAAAAAATACGATGTATAAACGAACAAATGAAACGCTTGAATCCACTTAGCAACATGCAATTTCTATTTAATCATTTAGCTAGGAATTGTATAGTTTATAGTCAGATAATAAAACGGAACAGTCTATAATACCATGCTATTTATAATATTATAAATGATACTGAAAGTCGCTATCCGTTTTGCAACTAACTGCCGAACTGAATTTACCAAAACCGGCCAAGAGCATGTCGGACCATGCTCAGTGTAGGGTTTCAAAGCCATTACTCCAAAAAATGCAGTACAGAGGAAAAAAATGCGATGTGAAAAAGTGCACCTGCAGAAGAGCGTATCTTCGTTGCACTTACGTCGTTTTGCTGAGAAGCGAGGTTTTCCGGTAATAATTAAAAAACGGTATGTCCTGAAATAACACAAGAACGCTATTTTTTTGTATTTACCAAATCATAATATTCTAACTACCTCAAGATTATTTTACTACTGTCGAAATATGTGCCACATTGATATTTTTTGTTTTTTTCTTTTTCAGTTTTGGTTACATGTATGGAGAGCCTAGAAATATATTTTATTTATTTATTAAACTAGAAGATGCCCGCACGACGTTCGCGGAATAGAAAAAGTCATAAACCCTTTTTTTTCTCCAGCGTAGTCGGATAAAAAATATCCTTTAACCATCTAGGGATGCCCGTGTACCAAAAATTTGAAATCTCTTCAGCCGTTTTGGTGTGATGAAGCCACAACGACACATAGGAACATACAAAAAATCCAAAACAAAAAATTGTTGTATTCAGTGATCTCCAAATAGTCCGGTTTTTTTTTTATACCCTCATTGTACCTGTAATGTACATTTCATTTGTAATTCGTTAAAATAGTATAGATTATCAAACTAGCAATAAGTAGCGGCCTACACGAGACACCTATACTCCAAATTGCTTCAATATACGAGTACATTTTATAGTTTATGAGTAAAACGCCTGTGATATACGGACGGACGGACATGACAAAACTAAAAGGGTTCAGTTTTAAAAACTACCAGCGTTTCAGAAATCGAGGCTTACGGGAGAAAAAAACAGTGCAAATAAAACTCTCAGACTAACGTCGGGAACTATATGAGATAATATACGATAAATAATCCGTTTATCGTATATTACTGCAGAGGGCGGGAAAAGTCATTTCGTGGATGAGTATGGTTTTGATACTGGCATGTATACTGCTTTCCTGTAAATATGTGAGGAAATTTGACACATGTTTATATAACTTATTTTCGTGAACATAACACGGCAGACAATCTTTGTCAAAATGAAATTCACGTTCCCGCCTTCATTTTTTTAAGAATATTAAAGTTCAAAGTTTTGGGTCCGAACTGTATATTTGGTTCCATCATCATCATCATCATCATCATCATCATCATCATAAAATAAAGTAAAGAAAATAAATAAAAAGAAAACATTAGGAATAGTTAATCCGCACTAATATCATAAATGCGAAATTGTGTCTGTCTGTCTGTCTGTTACCTCATCACGCTTAAACCACTGAACCGATTTGGATGAAATTTGGTATGGAGATAGTTTGAGTCCCGGGGAAGGACATAGGCTACTTTTTATCCCGGAAAAACTTCCTTATCCGCGATAAACGTATTTAAGGCGGACGAAGTCGCGGGCAGAAGCTAGTATAAATATATGCATCATTACTTTTAGTTGAATCGGCAATTCCTAAACGCACAATATTTAAAAAACATACCTTTGCTACAAAATATGTATCAGTCCCAGAAGATCATTAAGACTAAATAAACTGTAGTATGATTGACCATGCATTAACTAAAAGCAGAAAACAATTAAAGTTTTTTTTAATATCGGTTTTTGTACGTTACTATTGGGCAATTGGCTTTATGGTGAATTTTCAGTCTTGGATGAAATTGAAAGAAAAATCCTGCAGAATAATGTATAGTCAAGGGCACCAATATGTATACACCACAAAGTTTCAAAAATATGTATACAGGTCTTATTATTATGGCAGTAAGGTTTATGTATACATGTTTTGGAACTTTGTGTGGATATTTATCTTTGCCCTTGACTGTACACTTCCCAGGCATGTTCGGGAAGTAATGTCACTTTTTTTAGGGTTCCGTAGCCAAAATGGCAAAAACGGAACCCTTATAGTTTCGTCATGTCCGTCCGTCCGTCTGTCCGTCCGTCCGTATGTCCCAGGCATTTTACTCAAAAACTAAAAGACGGATACCTACTGATGAAATTTGGAACATAGATGTCTCGTGTAGTAAGCCGCTACTTAGTTTTATAGTTATATAAAATATATATATATTTCTAGGGGGGGGCACACCATACATGTAACCGAAAAAAATCAGCAAATATCAATTGGCACATCATTCGACAGATGTTCTAAAAACACTTTGATGTTTTAAAAAATGTTTTTGATTTTGTAAATATTTTCGGAAATATTCACTCCGAAAGTAGCAAAAATTGTGTCCCCCCCCCCCCTCCCTTTATTTTCTAAACGGTATGTTCAAAAATATGAAAAAAATTACAAATATAAAGCTTAACAAATACTTCCAATGAAAATTGTTTTCAACATGATCGGAAATACCGTTTTTAAGTTATTGACAAAAACTACGCTTCTCAGCCAAATAATACGCTCTTTTGTTAGTGTTTTTTTTTTTCTTTTAGATGGTTTTTCGTCTGTAGTGCATTTTTTTGTATAAACGGCTGCGGAACCCTACATTCAGCATGGTTCGACAAGGTTTTTTATTAAATTGATTATCGTATCAATAAATATAACAATGGACTTCGCGGTGTGTTTTTACTACATTAATGGGAACATTTCCGAGCAAGTTGGAGATTTTTTTTAATTTAAAAGAGAGTTCAGACTTTTTTTCTCTTCCGTGAACGCAGACAGGTACCTTCTACAGGTCTAACGCTTAACTAAATCTGTTCTTGGGTAATGGGAGCGGTACGGGAGGGGTGACACGTGACGTGCCCTAACTGCCTCGCTACACACATATACATCACTTGTCACCCCTCCCGTACCGCTCCGATGGACCTCAGGAACAGACTCAGTTAAGCGTTAAGCCTATATATAGTATGTCATATAATGTAAGTTATCTGAGAATAGACGAATGTAACGGTAGAATTAAGTAAAACCACGCTTAATTCCAAATCTTTAACCCTTGGTAAACAAAGGTAAGTGCTACAAACCAAGCCAATATAAATTTAGCAATAAACCAGAGTCCTCTTTTATTCCAGGCACTTACACTCGCTCTCACAAAAGGACGTATATAGTTGTTAAATCAGCTTAGTTACGACCTTCCAAGGTTGAAGAGGGTTTGCACTGAGTGTTTAATAAAATCAGACGTTGCGAATACTTCGACAGAACCAAGCGTAATAAAGTTTGCGGAGACCGCGAGCTGAGGATCAGTGAAGATGCACCGAAGTAGCAATACATTATGTACAGTCAGCATATAGTGTGGTAGTACCTAATGATTTTGGCGCTTTGAATATATAAATAAAACAGACCGTACAGCAATGAAAGAGCTCTGGGGCAGAAAAGTTGAGTGCTGACTATGAGCCGGATACGCAGCACAGGAAGTCCTCCAGGGGGTCCTCAAAGGTGCACATTTGATTTTCCTTTGTGAAGTTAAAAATGTGTACAGCTATATTTAAATATTTGATTTACCAACATGACGTCTATTCGTACCTACAGTTCTAGCGTTTGCAAATAAAATCATATGATTCATACGTAGTAACGGGAACCAAGTCACGAAGTCTGTTCCTTTGGGCGCACGTATAGCTTCAGCACTTTGCGTACGATGACAGCTGCAATCCTGTGTTTGAATGAAATATATTCGCACCTGCACCATTCGACTGGCATGAGGTAAAATGTATACAATTAATTTTTCACCTCACTAGCTCGGAAAAGTTCCTTTTCACTTCACTAACTCGGAAAAGTTCCGTTTACAGCGCCAAATCTGCATGCCTCCCCGCTAGCGTGGAAAAGTAATTTGCTGTTAGAATTTATAATCTTTATAATGGTGTATTCTGTAGCTTAATGTTTACTTAATCTGGTATACAGTTTTTTTTTTTGCTTCTCATATTTTCCTCGCTGTCATGTTTGTGTCGCTAGAAAGCCACGCTACGCTAACGAATTTATATTTAAAGTACTCGCTTTGCTCGAGGTTCAATTTTGGATTCCTTTGCTTACTTGGCTTTAAATTCAAGCCCTCGTGCCTAATAGCAATTGCAGCCTTTCATAACAAAAACTATTGCGCGGGCTTTATTAGCTGAAA
This sequence comes from Hedya salicella, assembly GCA_905404275.2. Lineage (NCBI taxonomy): Eukaryota > Metazoa > Arthropoda > Insecta > Lepidoptera > Tortricidae > Hedya > Hedya salicella. The sequence continues at coordinate 11,353,292 of FR990099.1, forward strand.
AACATATTAATAAAATACCAAATTGTGCACGAAACTTCGTTTGCTGAGGAAAAAATTATAACCGTCTTTTTTGCTTGTGCTTAGTCGGGTAAACATTATTAAACAGGCAAAGTAACATATTAGAAGCCCGATTTCTTGGTAACTCCAGAGAGATTTTTGGATTCTCTAGAGACGTCAAAAGTGTGGGTCTGAAAGTTGATTCACCCCTAGGATTGTGAATAAATAAGTTGCTTAAGTAAAGAGATTTTATCTACACAAATTATATAGTAAATCCTCTTTAATGTGTTCAAAATCATAGGTAACGATCAGTTTTTCTATACTAAATGTTCACATTCTCATAATTGGAATGATATCCAAGATGACCGGGCGTGCACACCGCGCTGCACGAGATCATTATGGTTCAGATCCGGGCCGTCATGATATCTTGGTAAACATGGTTCCCGGCTTAATGGTTGCACATGAAACACATAATTAATTAAAACACATTAAAACAATTTAATATATGGATGTTGATAGACTAGTGTATGCAATTGTGCATAATTAGGCCATAATACACTCGTGAGATCTTATTATGAAACCACACTAGTGTTTTAAGGCCTCTCATTATGTATCAGTTTTATAATAGTATTTTATGCAATCGTTATATAATGTATGCTTTTTCAGTCGAGTACCGTGTTTAGGCCACGAAGCTTGCTGAGTGGCCTAAGTAAGGTACGAGACTTAAAAAGCTAATTATATAACTATTGTATACAATACTTTTTCTACGAGTAGGTATCATCATCATCATCATCGTCATTGTCATCGTCACCATCACCATCACCATCACTATCACCATCACTATCACCATCATCATCACCACCACCATCCCCATCACCATCCCCATCCTCATACCCATCCCCATCCCCATCACCATCACCATCACCATCATCATCATTATCGACGTCATCATCATCATCATCATCATCATCATCATCATCATCACGATCACCATCACCATTACGATCACCATCACCATCACCATCACCATCACCATCACCATCACCATCACAATCACAATCACAATCACCATCACCATCACCATCACCATCACCATCACCATCATCACCATCATCATCACCATCACCATCATCGTACCTCAATTATCTTCGGCTCATTCATTCGACGTATTCATAAGCCAACACTTCAATTCAAAGTGTTGGCTTATGAAATAAAGTGTTGGCTTATGAATATATCAGTTCAGTTGGAAGTACCATAGAGTATCCGACATTGAAAAGTATGCTATTAAAGTTTACTCTATAAAGTTCTTATTGAGGGATTAAAGTCGACGAGTAGAAAAACTACTATTTTCATAAGTGTATGAATAGTGGTCAACTCCGGCATCATCTAATGATTAGATTATTAATATTAGATTAGTTTCTAATCTAACATTCATTTGAAAAGGCCACAAATTCTCTGTTCCTTTGGGAGCACACGTAGTTCTGGCACTTCGCTTCGGAATACAATTTCGTGTGCGAATCAAATACGTGCATTTCGTAGCTGCATCCAATATTTTTATTTAACCCGATAGGTAAAAGGAGTGAAGTTCGTTCGTATTCTGAAATTGAGTTTTATTAGAAGAGTGGAACATGGAACTTTGTGCTTACTCTGTGGCTATTAATCGTAACAATAAAATACTTTCCACCCTAGGGATGGAAATACCCATGAACATTTTACTTTCTTAAAAGGAGAGATTTTTTTATATTTGCATTAAAACGAGTCTCCTTAAACAATAAAAAAATATTTTTCGCAACCAAAGTTCTATTTTTGAAATTATTACAGTGCATTCAAAATGTTGGCTTATGAAATAAAGTGTTGGCTTATGAATATATCAGTTCAGTTGGAAGTGCCATAGAGTATCCGACATTGAAAAGTATGCTATTAAAGTTTAGTCTATGAAGTTCTTATTGAGAGATTAAAGTCGACGAGTAGAAAAAGTATCCTATCTCCACATGTGAATGCGCAGCTACCCGATTACAACAAATAGTTGAAATCCGTTTAGCCGTTTTGGCATGATGAGGCCACAACGACACATTACGAAAAAAACATACAAAATATCGTTTTTTTTTTTGTTTCAATGACTTCAAATAGTGCGCATTACTTTTTTTTTTAAATATCGTCAATGTACAGACATTACATTTTTACAACTTTATAATACTATAGAAACGATAATCGCGGAAACTAAAGAGTAAGGTATATTACAGCCCAGACGGGTCTGGCTTAAGGGTAATGGTTAAGGCTAGGGTGTTTTTGCACTTTGACCCACGTTTATTTTTTCTATTACCAAATAGGGAGATACAATTGTAAATTACTGCAGAGGCTGCAAAATAGGGGATTGCCGGCCGACTAGTTATAGATGGCAGAGTGTTAACGAGGCCATCTAGCTTGTAGGTATAGTGCTTTTCTCAAACATGCAATGAAATAAAAAACAATGTTTTTTAATATAATTAATATTTTTTCCCAACTAAAACATTATTTAATACTAGCTTGTGCTCGCGACTTCGTCCGCCTTAAATTCGTTTATCGCAGATAAGGGTATTTTTCCGGGATAAAAAGTAGCCTACGTCCTTCCCCGGGACTCAAACTACATCCATACTAAATTTTATTCTAATCGGTTCAGCGGTTAAAGCGTGAAGAGGTAACAGACAGACACACTTCGCATTTATAATATTACTAGCTTCTGCCCGCGACTTCGTCCGCCTTAAATTCGTTTATCGCGGATAAAGGCAATTTTCCGGGATAAAAGTAGGCTATGTCCTTCCCCGGGACTCAAACTATCTCCATACCAAATTTCATCCAAATCGGTTCAGCGGTTTAAACGTGAAGAGGTAACAGACAGACAGACAGATAGACAGACACACATTCGCATTTATAATATTAGTATGGATATATTAATAGTATGGATAATTATTCGTTCTTTTCGTCGCCGCATCGGCGGCGCGGCGCAACGCAACTCGCCGCGTGGCGGCGCTCGGAGCGAAAAGAAACAAAAGAAGGTCGCTTTGCAGGCCACGGCCCGCAATTTCGTATGATATTATCATTTTGTACCTTTCATCGCTCCGCACCGGAAATGTGAGACTTCGTGGTCTTATATAAGGAACACAACGTCAATATTTCATTTCATATTTGAGAAAAAAGTATTAAATTCTTAACTGAGACAAAAGAAAACAATGAATTCTAGATTAATTATTTTAATTACATTTACCATAATCCTCTTCGCCGGATCCGAATCTCGCGGGAACGAAATAAAGGCCGATGAACAAGCGAGCTGCACTTACATTGGATTACTGGGGACCTAGTCACAGGAAACTAAATGAAGGGAATAGGAACAGAGGCGTGGCGTCACGAAAATTACAAGAGAAGCCGAAGCGTATTCATTCACTCATATTTAAAGAAAAAAGGTTATAAGTAAAGTAGTAAATAACGCTAAAATATTGACACAACTTAAAACCTTTGTCAAGTCCTGAGCTCTTATCAGTTATAAGAAAAAAATATTGAGTGGTCCAAATAGAGTGACCCAATTTTTTTTGTTACTGTTTTCGCAACTAAGTGTATCAGAAAATATCCCATGTATTATATTGTATTGTAGCCATTTTTCATGGTTTAGAAGTTACATTTAAGGTGGAATTTCAAAATTTCTACCAGGACGGCTTATATAAATCATAACTTTTTTTATTAAAAGATTTCTTGAAAAAAAAATCTGCACAATAATTGCCTTGAATTACTCTCCTATACTTAAAATAGCTAACTACGTACCTTTTATCTAAATAAGTGAAAAAAGGGTCAGAAGTGAAAATTTTGGGTTTCAGTTAGACGGAGTCAAAAGTTATGATATTTTTTTAGCCGCTGCGGTAGTAATTTCGATATTACACTTCTAAAAATTTGTAACTTCTAAACTATGAAAAATCGCTTAATATACATGGGGTATTTTTGAATACACCTTGTTAGAAAAAAGATCACCTATTTGGACCAAACAGTATGTATTACTATATGTTGATAATTAGCATTTCTCTGTGGAGTTATAAGTAGGCCAATGGTAATGAAAATCCAAACATAACATTGATATTTCTTCTCTATCAATTTTTTTAGCCCAAACAACCTCAACTGGCAGTAAGCGGTGGCCCGCTTTGAGATCGCTAGCAGAACTGACACAGCTTAGCTGGAACAGAAAAGAGACGACCATCACCGGAAGACACATCGTGGCTAACAAACTCTACACTAAGTATGGCCCGAGATGCTTTTGAGCTAATTTATTTTTCTAACAGAATTCTCTGTAATAAACCAAAATGCGTTTTTAGGGTTTCGTACCCAAAGGGTAAAGGGCTCTATTACTAAGACTTCGCTGTCCGTCTGTCTGTCTTTCACCAGGCTGTATCTTATGAACCGTGATAGCTAGACACTTGAAATTTTTACAGATGATATGTATTTCTGTTGCCGCAATAACAACAATACTAAAAACAGTATAATTTTATGTTTGTCTGTCTATATCAGTAACCAATATAAAATGAGTACCGCGTACATTTTTCTTAGGAGTAGGACTCTGCTAACACTGGATCTTCATAGATACGGCCATTTGTAGCATTTCTGTGCGCGACCCTCGGTGCGCGAGTCCGACTCGCACTTGGCCGGTTTTTTTATAGCGACACTTTGTCTGTGCCTAGGAAACATTACATTATTCCTGAACACAAGCGCAAGAAATAGTTAGAATTAGCCGTAATGGATCCCCGTTATATATTTTACAAACACAACATCATGATTTACATTTTAAATTGTGCATGCTTAAAACCTGGAACACATTGAATGCGGGAAGAGTGCGGCGCGATTTAGGACGGTTGAAACGCTATCCGAAATATTATGGCAAATTACTCGAATGTTCAGTTTTTGTGACTATACTCATGATGGCACTTTCTAGTATTAGTATAAATTATAGTCTCTCCGTCTCGTTTTGTTGTGATTATAACCACACCTATGTAAGTAAAAATATGTTGACTCTACGAGGTATGTAACGGTTGAATGATAAAACGACGCATCACAACGCATACAGCACTAACTTACAAAGTCTTTAGATTTTCTGAGGCAGTTTTCCTTCAGTTACGCGTAAAGTGTGATTGTAGGCTTAATACCAGGTTACTATTGGCACATACCGCCATATTTTCACACTTTACCGCCCGACATCACCTTTTCTTCAAGGTATTATCTATACTATTATAAAGTTGTAAAAATTTAATGTCTGTATATTTAAGATATTTTCAAATAAAAAATATTGTTATAGATTATTTGGAGGTCACTAAAAAAAAAAAAAAATTATTTTTTAATTTTTGTATGGTTGCATGTGTCGTTGTGGTTTCATCACGCAAAATCGGCTAAACGGATTCCAACTATTTTTGTTACACGGGTAGCTGGGTATCTCCAAATGGTTTTAGGGTATTTTTTACCCGACTACACTGAAAAAAAATGAAGGGTTATGACTTTTTCTCCTCCGCGAACGAAGTTGAGGGCGCCTTCCAGTTTGGTCTAAATGTTCTTAAATTATTTGCTGTTTTGCACCGCCTACTGGTAGTTCCTTATTAGGGTTCCGTATCCAATGAGTAAAACGGGGCCCTATTACTAAGACTCCGCTGTCCGTCTGTCACAAGAGATGAGATAGAGATCTCATGAACCGTGATAGCTAGACGGTTGACATTTTCACAAATGATTTATTTATATTGCTGCTATTACAAACAATACTAAAAACAGGATCATTTTATGTCTGTCTGTCTATGTCAGTAACCAATATAAAATGATCAAACACCACCTACATTTTGCTTAGGAGTAGGGCTCTGCTAACGGTGAATTTTCATAGTTACGGCCGTTTGTAGCGTATAATATTTAGTACAGTACGGAACCCCCGGTGCGCGATGTCGACTCGCTCTGGGTCGGTTCCTCAAATATTTGATTGTCCAATATAAAACTAAATATTCTACATCAATTTTTTTTTATTCGTTCTAATGTCCTGTATGGAATAAAGAGGTCTGTTTTATATTGTAGGAATGTATTGTAGAGTAGTTAATGAGTTTTCCTTCAGATTATCCTTCAGTGTGATGTGGGCTTAATCCTTAAAGCGTTCAGCCGGAGAGCAAACACGAGGCTATCGTCGGCACACACACTGGCTTATTGACACACTTACCGCCAGACATCACGGGTAAATAATCCGAATCATAAACAGCATACACTAAATTCCATTCAATTTGTGTGAAGCCGATTTTTTCACGCCTATATTACAATACGTAACTTTAAAACTGCTTTTAGAACCTATGTATAAACTATATATAACAAACTATACATACATGTGGGATTGCAAGCTCGAGAAACAAAGCGGATTTCCAATAATAGTTATTTGTGCTTTAAGAGACCAAAGTTGTGTTTGCTGCAAGTGTCCAGCAAGCAAAACATTATATTATTCAATCCCGAGCGTAGCGAGTGATTCCCAGCTAGAATCCTGCACGTAGCGAGTGGTTCAAATGGATCGAGGCAAATAACATATTTTAAGGCGTAGCAAAACATGGTCGTCTGTAAAGTCGGTTTACGAACGATAATTTTACTTGTTGACGTACATAAGAAAACCGACGTCATAATTTTACTACGACACCTATTTTTGTCTCTCCCTCCCTCCTTCTCTCTCTCTCTCTCCCTCCCTTCCTCTCTCTCGCCCTCCTTTCCTATCTCTCTCTTCCTCCTCACCTTTCCTTCTTCTCTCATTCTCTCTCCCTCCCTCCCTCTCTCCCTCCCTTTCTCCCCCTCAACTCCCTCCCTCCCTCCCTCGTCGTGTTTTACTTTAAGAATTCATTAGTTAACACATAACACACAATCTTTTTACGTAATTTCAAATTTCCAAGTTCAATGATTTTACGTGTCACATACAATGTTCCATCCCTTGTCTTACCCCCTTAAGGGATGACTTTCGAAAAATCAAGAATATAACTTTCTTATGTTTTCGCTTTACTGAGGTGAAAAGTTGTGTGTCTCGCACGGCTGCAAAATTATTTGGCTTCTCGCGCCTTGAAAGCCTCGCTACGCTCAGGAATCTATATTTGAACCACTCGCTCCGCTCGTGGATCAATCTTAGCTTCCTTCGCTTGCTCGGCTTTCAATGAAGCACTCGCGCCTAATAACAACTTTGCAGCCTTGCATAAAAAATAATTAATGTTATGCAAGGCTGCAAAGTTGTTATTCCTTCTGATATATTGCTGTTTTGCACCGCCTACTGGTAGTTCCTTATTAGGGTTCCGTATCCAATGACGAAACACAAATTTGAAGATAGTTAAAAAATAAAAAAATATTCCTGAGTGTAACGAGGCTTTCAAAGCACGAGAAGCCAAATAATTTTACAGCCGTGCGAAAAACACAACTTTTCAGCTCACTACAGCGAGGACAATGTAAGATGTGAGTAAAAACTATGAAATTATAACAAACCGATTATTCTTTTCATTTAAAACTAGTGAAATTTAACCTGCAAAACATACTCATAACATAAAAAAGAAATTAACACATAAATAAATATAAATTCGAACTTCAAATGACTTTTCCACGCAGTTTTGGCGGTGTAATTGGAATTTTCCGAGCGAATGAGGTGAAAAACTATTTATTACAAAAAACACACAAATTTATTCAGATATCGTCGCCATTTCGTAAAACAAAAGATAAGTGTATGAAGGAAAAGGCGATTATGAATTGTGGAACATATTTATAATCCCCATTTTATATATACATTTATCCCTCTCATTCTCAAGTTCCATTTCATGCATCCCAAATACATGTTTTGTGGCTGGATGTTTTATAGTAACGTTACCGTTTTATTTAATTTGAACTAATAACCGAATAGTTCTCTCTTATAACCCTTTTAGTTGACGGTACTTTATTATTGCATTTTCAACGGATCTCAATAAGTAATTAGTATATAAGTTGATGTTGGCCAATTCGTGAAATGGTTATACGATACATTGAGCCTACACGCCCCGCCAAAAAATTGATAGAGCCCCGTTTCGCATGGCTTTTATTTACACTCCTCATATTCAACAGAGCGAGGAACAGAACGTTCAAGCCAAGTACAAATCAGAATGATCTTCCACTCAACACTTTGTATACACAAACGCATTTGTTCTCATGGTGAATTTGACCCTATCTTAATATTGTTTACACCCGGGCCTCGGCTCGGGGCATAGCGCCTCGTCACCTAGTTCCCTCTAGGATTCTACGATGATGTCTTCGCTGCTCCGTTGAGAGATTGCACCACACAATGTTGGGGATGTAAGTGACCCGGCTTTTGCTAGGACCCTACAATTTAAACCTAACGTTGGGCCCTTCGAGTAAAGTGGACTGTATATGTAAGTGATGGACGTCGGACCAATCTATGTAGGGTGCAATCGAGTGCCCCTGACAAGAAGTGAAACACAGTGTGTTATATGTTAATCGCGGTGAGGCTTTAGGCTTGAGGCTGGCGGTCTTCTTAGGAGATCGATTGCAGCGATTGCCAACATGCACTATTGAATTCTAAATTATTATGTATACTATTATAAAGTTCTGACAATGAAATTTCTTTATTTTGAAGATAGTTAAAAAATTAAATGGGGACTATTGTATTAAAGGTCCTGAATCGAGTTTTACGATGTTCGATTGGAATCTTGAAAGTTAAATTTGATCTACTTCCCGGTACCCGATTGAGCTAAAACTTGGCATACTTATGTGAGTTCGGTGACAATGCACATAGTATATACCATCAAGATGATCTGAGGATAGAGCAAAAAGGTGGTCATAGAAACTGCAATAAAATAATGCAATCCTACCGAGTTTGGGCTCTTTAGAATTGTCTCGGTGAGTAGTGTGTGTTCAGAGAAAAGTACAGTCGCCAATAAAAGCTTGTTACAAAAAATAAATTCGTGTCAGAAACTATTGGATTATTTGTACGTTTGTATGTGTTTATGCGGCTTCATCGCGTGAATACGGCTTAATGGATTTCAAAAGTTTTTGGTATACGGCTAGCTATTCATCCACAGATGATTATGGGATACTCTTTACCTGACTACGCTGAAGAAAATACAGGGTTATTATTTTTTTTCTCCTCCGCTGACGAAGTTCAGAGCACCTTATACGAGTAAGTAGTATGTATTAATTTCTTTGCATTTACGAATCCTTTGCGAAATTATTCTTGAGTTATGCTTTAAAAAACCGGCCAAGTGCGAGACTCACGCTCCAAGGGTTCCGTAGATACAAACTTTCACTTACCCTAACATTATTACCTGGTTCCGGTTAAGTTAAGTTTGCACCTGATATCTAAAGCGTTGCATCCAAATGAGGTACAAAGTAAACGCAACCCGATTTTACAAAAGGCTTTTTAGTAAATGAAAAAAAATTGGGTTAGTAAGAGAGATAGTTATTATTTTCATGTGATATTTGTGAAAATGTCAACATTTTCGCTTAATAAACTTCGGAGATTAAGGGGGAAATGGTAATTTTTTCTCTTTTCACTTTTTCCTGTGCAAATCAAAATTTATCCACGATAAAGGCTCTATCATATGATACCCCACTTGACCTAGTAGCTAGACTTTGAATTTTTTACCCAAGCATATCGGGATATTTCTTTTTTTGTATAGAAAATACATATAACACTTTTAATTTTTTTTTATTTGCTATATACTTGAGTAAGCCATATTTATAACTGTTCTAAATTTCAAATAGATAGCATAAGTAGTTCCTGACATATGGCGCTTTAACAGTCGGACAGACAGACAGAAAGAGGCACAAGATAAGGAATCAGTTTATACCTTTTTGGCACGGAACCTTAAAAACGGTATCCCTATTTTAATCCTAGGCCACTAACGCAGCTTACGTCAACATGAGTTCATGCTGCAGCTGGCCTAGGAATCCAATTTGATTACTGTAATTAAAAATAACTTTCACGCAACGATTTAAGGTTCAATTTACAAGTTCAGGATCAACTACTTATGAACTTGTGACACATAGCTCCCAATGTAGCTGGTAAACATAGCACGAACTCATTAAAGTCATAAAATGTCGGTCTTCCTTATTTGAAATGATACCTTTCATGTGAAAGAATTAGGTAGAATCTCAAGCGTCAGGATTGTTGAAATATGTATTTCGGTGTTTAGGTCTCGATTTAGCGAGTACCAAATATCTTTATTCAATATATTAGTGAGTATTTTGTGGCGTGTAGATAATATTGTTTTTTCTTATTTGTGTCTATGTTCTTCTCTCTATAATCCCAAGATACTAAAGCATAGTATGCATTACCACTTCATGATATCACACGTAACCGCAGCTCTATACTGGGAAAACATTTACTGTACCTAGAATAGATAAAGCCTCTCGGAATCTAAAAAGTGCTAACGTTCTTTGCAAAAACAGGAGTTGACCGGGAACTGTAGTAGGGAGTTTACCGGGATTTGAACACAGGACCTTCAGCTTCGCAGGCAACGTTACTCCCGCTGAGCCAAACCGGTCGTCAAAAATCATTTATGTTCGCACTTTCGCAGTGGTACGGAAACTGTAAAGCCTGGACTAGCCACTACCAGAAACATAGGAATGCCACTACATGAACATGACCATTTGCCCGCGGCTTCGCCCACGTTACCAAAATCTGAGAAACCTATGTTGTAATGATTGTGCTAGCATACAAAATGTGAAAGAGTTACGAGGGTGAAAAGGGGGGTCCCTTTTCACCCTCGTAACACTTTCACAACCTACATTTTCGTAGCGCTACGGTTGTAGCCAATAACATGGGAAAAACCGCATGTAGCGAAAACATGCTACGAGCGGACCGCCCGCCAAGCGGGCTCGCGGTCGTGAATGCGTTAAGAGGTGATTTCTATGATGAAAACTATCCTATGCCGTTCCTAGGATCGCAAACTACTTCCACACCAAATTGCAGACAGAGTAGTTTTTAAGAAAATCCCTTGTGTAATCAAGAAGTAGAAGGTATTGGAAAGAAAAAAGTAGGATCAAGGACCATTAACACAAGAAAACTGACCATCTCCAAACAAAAAGCCGTTCCCGGATATGTACAACGTCATTAATGTATAAGAATTATTTTTTAAAATTATTCAACTTCGCAAGCTTGACACAGTATTTAAATGTTACGATGTTTTTTATTACTTATTAGCTATTTGCGAACTAATTGTTACTCTACTATGATTCTTTCTTCAATTACAACATCGTTAAAAGTTTAGTTTTAAAGCGCCATCTAATTTTTGCTAGAATATACCCTTGCAATCGGAACACGATGCAAAGTATGGTAACTATCAGTCCACTTGTTTTAATGGTCCTTGGTAGGACTATACATCTTATAGTGACCATATCAATATTAAAAATCTTTTATGTTTTTATTAAATACATTGACTTAGCAATTACACTAAGCAATCTAATTTAATATAATATGTACTATTTGTGAAATATATTGTGTTTTCATGCGATGGCCAACTCTATCTATTTCTTTAAAACATAGAAGATTGTCAATATTGATATTGTCACTATAAGATGTTGTTAGGTTAGCTAATTACGGAATAACTTAAGACAGAAGGACCCTTAAGTAGGGACTGAATAAATTAACCGACTTGGTATTACATGGATCTCACCACTTTTTACGGTAGAAAAACTGAGTTGCGAGACTTGTTTTTTTACAAGCTATGTTTTTGATGGGATAAACCTTTATTGAATACACTCAAAACCTATGCCTAATTGTTCATTTTGGTCACCGAACTTATAAGTATACTAAATTTTAGCTCAATCGGAAACCGGGAAGTGGGTCAAATTTAACTTGCGATATTCTAACTCTAACACAAACATACATTGCATGTTAAATAAAAGCTTGTAATATTTTATTTACCAACCGTAGTTTTTTTCAGAAACCGAAAATTTTACAGAATGTCTGCAAAACAAACTTAATCTAACTTATTAGGTTCTACGTAATGGCTTAGATAAGTATCTGGTTTTTTTTCGATTTTGGAGAGAAGCGCAAGTTGGGAATTAAGGTAGTTAGAAAAAAATAGTTTGGTAAAATAAATGGATTCCAAAAGATTTGTGCGTACATAAGTAAAGTTTAGCTGCATTAATCGCTTAATACTTTTTATCATTTGCCGTAAGTAATATCGCATAAAAAACAAACAAAACCACTCACAACTGCGAAACCAGTGAATGCCATAAAAAATCGATTATTTGGGTTATTAGTAGCGCGAAAAACTAGTTTCGCGTTTTCCCGAGCACCCTCATTTCAACACGATAGGTTCTGCGCTTTTAACGATTTCTACGCTCCGATCGTTGGGGACATAGAAAAAGGTAGAAAATGGCTAAAAAGCAGAATTATGCACGACATGAAAACTACCGAGTCGACAAAACTTGATTGCGGGCACGCTATTATAAAATTTACCTCGAATATTACCAAGCTATAGATGTGATAGCTGCTGTAAAATGTATGCTTGAAGTTTTAAGTCTAAAAAGCAAACCAAGTAGCAAAATTTGGTCATATAAATATTTTAGGAGCACATATTTTTGGGTATAATGTGGAACTCTTCATAGTATTTTATGCAATCGTTATATAATGTATCTTTTTTGAGTCGAGTAACGTGTATAGGCTGCGAAGCTTGCTGAGTGGCTTTATTAAGGTACGAGACTTAAAAAGCTCGTTATATGACTATTGTATACTAGTATTTAGGCAACTGTTGTATAATAGGGGTCAAAAACGGATGTATAATAGGGGTTAGAAGCGAATGGCGTGGGTTAAGACGCCACGAGTGTTTTTTGACTCAATTATACAACGTTGCATACAATATTTTTTTTACGGCTAAGGGGCCGTTCACTAATTACGTAAGGACAATTGCGAGTATCGCAAAGAAAGCCGCCACGAGCGTTTTAGACCGAATTATACAATGTTGCAAACAACAGGTTTTCTACGACTAAAGGGGCATTCATTAATTACGTAAGGAAAATCGCAAGTATCGCAAAGGAAGACGCCACGAGCGTTTATTGACCGAATTATACAACGTATATAGTCTTTGGTTTTTAAACTGAGCGAATCGGCCATTGTATTCTTTAATCCGATTACCTCAGCTTAAAACAAAAATTATTAATTACGACTGATTTTTGACGCTTCAAATTCATAATTTTTTCGATTCAGTGACCTTATTATTATAGTCCGTTTTACTTATTTTTTGAAAATATCCTTAATGTGCAGACATTTCATTCTTACAACTTTATAATTATAGATGACAGAATATAATTATTTTTATAAGCAAAAGAATCGTTTGTGAACGAAAAAAAGATTAAAAAGGAGTTGATTATATTTTTTTCCATAAGAGGTAACTTCTGCATTTACTATTTATATTATCTTTTAGAAGGAACTTTTCATTAAAATGCGTTTTCGGATGTTAAGAAGTACCTTATTCGGTTTCACGCGAGTTATTGACAATCACGAGTTAAACTGGAGAATATTCCAATTATATTTATTTTATTGTTGTCTTGGTTTGGATTCTGTTATTGATTTGTGGATGATTGCACAGTCTTCTACATAGATATGTATGCACTTTTTGACCTTATTGTATTGTAATAACATTAAAAGTGGATACTACAGTGAATCTCATTGTAGTTGACCGCACAATAGTTAGGTTATTGTCATACTTTCCGTAGGTGCGCTAATCCAGGCTGTGTCTAGACAAAATACCTTACACCTACCACCACTACTCGCTCCGCTCGTGGTTCAATTTTAAATTCCTTCACTTTCAATTCAAGCACTTGCACCTAATAACAAATTTGCAGCCTTGCATAACAAATAACTATTAATTTTTTTTAGTTTGGAGACTTTGTGCCGTTGGTCCAAAAAAACATATGAACCTTTGCTCGTGACTACACTCGAGAAAATATAGAACAGACTTTGGCCGTATGAAAGGGATTAGAGAGTATTTAGAATAGCTCAAAATCCATTACGTGGAGTGTTTAGGTACGCCGCAAGGTGCAGCAAGTTATTTTTAGCGAGATTCCGGGATCCTGCAGTCTTTGCGGGCTTAGCTCAACGCTGCGCCTATTGTGTTTAGAAAACACTGTGCTTGCTTTGGTTTAATAAAAATCAGACCTTTAAAAAAAAAAATCTTAAAGCAGCTATAGAATTTACAAAACCGTATTTGTCGCTACTAATATGACCCCCAGACACGTATAAACTATTAGTTTTTATAGGTTTCGCCCTGCGCTTTGTTTTCTCAAGTCAGTTTTGACAATTCACTTGAGAAAACAGATCTGGAAAATGTCCCACTACTGCACGTGTCTAGTTATATTGGGGACGAACTTTTTTTATTTATTTATTTACTAATACAGGAAAAAGATACATTTTCGTCGAAGCAGCGGACAAAATCGTAAGAGATTTCACTGCCGCTGTGTTCGCTCGGTTAAATATTAAAAACATTTTACTAGACCAATGCAAACGTCCCAGCTTTCGACACTGATCCCATTGCTGACAGTACTAAAAACGGTACTACCTACATTTTAGCGTTCACCACTAGTATCAAGGTGTCATACGAGTACATTATACTATGCAGGTAAAAGTGCGTTCCGTGTAATTAGCACTGATAGGATGCTTTCAAATGTGCTTACTGTATAGTATAGGTTCTGATAATTATCATTAAGTAAACTGAAGGCGTTCAATTTCGCACGAATACTCCTAATTACATATAGCTTGACAAACATCCCAGATAATTTCTCATAAATGTTCGCACTAATCAAATATACCGGCGTTGGACACTGAACCAAATGTTTATAATTGCGATGACTAAACTGTACTCGAATAAAAATAAATATTTAATCCGGAAAGCTAGTAGTTTCTATGATAGAAATCTAAAAAAAAAATTGAGTTCGATACCTCACGTGTACATTCTTTATGAGCCGTTAAAGCTGGGTGGAAAAGTCTATTTTTAAAGTATGAGAATATTAATTACTAATAATATCATTGAATAACCCATGAAATAGTATCTTTAGCTACAAAACCGATCCGATAAACGCTAGTTTTAATATAGCTGCAGAACCAAGTTCTTAATTTCCCCAAACAATGTAGGAACGTGTGACGTCACAAGTTCCTAGGCGTTAGTATTGAGCGTTTTTTGGGAAAATCCAAAAATGATATTTTGATATTGTTGTATCTCGGTGAGTTCTTATGAGAATGGAATAGTTTTTTCACCATTGTTTCTATTTTCTATAACATACCACAGAAAAAGGTTGACAGAAATTGTCAAACATCCCAATTCGTATTAATAGTGGACACAAATATGCTGAAATTTTTGGATATTAGCATACATAAGGGCTTTATCACACTTGCGATTTGCGAACGTGAAAGCGAGGCGAGTGCGCAGCGAGTTCGATGCAAGTGCGCAACAATATCGTCGCGAGCGCACAACGAATTCGCTGCATTTAGCTAGCTGGCCTACGTGAGTGTACACTCACGTCCGCCAGCTAGCTAAGCGCAGCATGGCGTCCCAGCCCTAATCGTGGCGAACTTGCAACAAAATCGTTGCGCACTCGCAGTGAAAACGTTGCGCCCTCGCAGCAAAATCGTTGCGAACTCGTCTCGCTTTCAACTCGCCCTCAAATCGCCAGTGTGATGACGCCCTAAGTACATACATATACTTACGCCCTGTATCCCACTGGGATAGACAGAGACCACCGAATGCCAGACTCTACGATCCTTACACACTTCTTTCGTTTAATTTACAGCCATGTATCTTTTTATTCATTTGTACCTATAGTATGAACTATGTGTTGTAGTTTTTTGTAGTTAGGGTTTCAAATATTGGGACTTCTACGTTAGAGTGTATTTAAAATCTCTCAAACGGACCATATACTTAAAGAACGTAAACACCTACACAGTGAGGTGCAGCGAGATATTTTTAGCGGGATTCCGGAACATTGCAGGTCGCTTTGTGGGCTTGGAGCCTGAACGCTCCATTGTTGAAGAATACACTTCTCTAGAATTCTTAGTGACTATTTATTGCAATGGAATAAACTGCTGGACATTAATAATACAAATACTGTTTGCAATTCCCGAATGCAAAAAGATAAAGATAGTTAGCATTACAAGTGGTTTTTTTGTTATTTAACTACAGGAATGTAGTGGCCGGGTGCACGACGTCAGCGCCGCCTAGCGCCTAGCGTTCGCAACTTTGGTGGCTCTTTCAAAAGTGTTAAATAATGGACGCAACAAAATAAAGGTAAATAATTGAAAATATTGATTGTAGAGCACCTAACAAGTGCAAAATCTGTTTGTTGTCTATGGTAAACACATTTGGTTTTTAGCTTTAATGAAGAAAGTAGTAGTCCTCCCGTGACCATGGAAAGCTGGAAAGCTTCCGAAACGTCGGGAACTAAAATGAGATAATATACGCGATATAATCCGTTAAATTGTTTTATTTCAATGAGTAATAATCGCGGAAACAGAAAAAAATATTAAGAAAGTAACTGTTTTAATGTGTATTTAGTATTATTATGTCAAATTACTTCTTTGTTGTTTCCTTAAAAATTAAACGAAAGAAATAATGTTTTATACCGTGACTTATTTTATTTCAGTTTATTATTTTATAACAGAAAACGTAAGCATAATAAATGAAAAGTATGACGTTTGACAGAAACAGAGCGGCCAAACATACCACTTTCAGCCACATCAAGCACTGCGATTGTTTTCGCTTTCCCTACACGACCTCTACACCCGACCAATAGTTAAAAAAAATATATTGGGGCCGTACTTCTTTGTCATAGCATCATTTATTCTCAAGTCTTTACCCATAACACTTTTGCCATTTGGCTTTTAGTCATAATGTTAAACACCCTTTTTTTCTTTTCCATACTGTATCGATTATCCTAAACTATTTTAGTCATATTTGTATTTGTCCTAATCGTAAATTATCCTAATTTTGCTTGTAATAAACATTTTTATCCTAATATCTGTAATCATAACACTTTTTTGTTATAATGTCAATTGTCCTAAATCAATATAGTCACAATTGCATGTGCCTTAATTAATAACGCTGGGTTCATTTTCTATGCCATAATATCTCTTGTCCTAAAATTTTTGCTCATTTCACTTTTGCCATAATGCCATAATGTTAGGTTAGAATTGCCACCCCTACACAAAAAGAACTGCTGCCAGAAAAGTAGGTTAGCTTAAGTTTGAACTGCGATCCCTACACAAAACGAACTGCTACCAAAAAAGTAGGTTAGGTTAGGTTAGAACTGCGACCCCCATACAAAACGAATTGCTACCAGAAAAGTAGGTAAGGTTAGAACTGTGACCCTTGCACAAAACGAACAGCTACCAGAAAAGTAGGTTAGGTTAGGTTAGAACTATGACCCCTACACAAAACGAACTGTTACCAGAAAAGTAGGTTATTTTATCACATGAGTGAGGGTTGTTGAAAAAAGAAATGATAAATGATTTTTAGTATACCGTTAGGATGTACAGCGATAAAATAGGTTAGGTTAGGTTTGTATTGTGCCATATATAGCGCGGAGCGTCAAAATGGGTCAAAAACCGAAAAGTGTTGGTTAGGTTAGGTTTATATTGTGACCATGTATGTATTGCAGAGCGAGAGTCAGCGTCAAAATGGGTCAAAACCGAAAACTACGTTAGGTTAAAAATACGTTATGATTAGAACATTATGATCTTTAGGTCTAATAATAATTATGATAAATTACTTTTATGGTAAATGATATACGTCATCTGTGAAAATTTCACCCGTCTGGCTGACACGGTTCATGAGATACAGTCTGGTGACAGACGTCCAGACAGACAAACGGACGGACAGACAACGGAGTTTTGGTAATAGGGTCCCGTTTTAACCTTTGGTTACGGAACCCTAAAAACATGTTGCGCCGACATAAAATAAGTACAATAATAAAGGCAAAGATAACGATGATAACTTAGACTTCATGTTGCAAATAAAAAGTTCAAAAAGTACAAGATTTGCAAACTGCCAATGCAAAGGAACAAAACTAAAACAAAACATAGAGTCCACCACGGCACCGATTGCCCGGTACGGTACCCGAATGCGCTGCTTTACTGAACGAGTTCGCTTCAAATAAGTTGACGCATGGTAACAGAGAAAATGCGCACTAATTTATAAAAAGCGTCTCGACACCACTTTTAAATGGATATACAGCCTTTGGAATGTCGAAACTGTAGCTTTATTATAACTAGCTCTAAAACAAAAGAGTATCAATTCAGCTCGCGTGCGGTGGCCATTTTAGACTCAATGAAAACAACTTCAAGTTTTACATTTGAATGGGTGGCATTTCTGACTTAATTTGTGTTTTTCTTGAGGTGCGAATTGTTTTAAAACAAGCGAATAATTACGTAAATTGGCAAAGCGTGGTTCGTCACATGACTGTCGATAACCCGTGTGACCTGAACAGCTGGACTTTCACTCATGCGACCGGTGTTTACGATGTTTTAACGATATCGATTAACGTGATATAGTTTAATAACCTCTTTACTACGAGTGTGTGATAATAATTAAATGATTAATTTATTACGAGCGCTAGTATTTGCATAATATGTATGCAACCCGCATTTCGAAACTATACATAATGAACAAACATTTTTAAAGGAAACTTTTCAAATATTTACTTATTTACGCTGTGTTTTTTAGGGTTCCGTCCATTATAGTTTCATCATGTCTGTACGTTGGTCCATATATGTCACAGGCATTTTACTCAAAAAGTACATGATGTTTATTGATGAAATTTGGAGTAAAGGTGTCGTGTATATGCCGCTACTTAGTTTGATGGTTAAATAACAAAGAAATAATATTTCTAGGGGAGGCACTCCCTATATGAAACCGAAACTGAATTTATAACACATTATAAAAAAAACATCCAAGACTTAGGAACAAATATTTATGCTCATGCACAAATATTTGTCCTTACCGGGATTTGAACCCAGGACCTTAGTAAAGATATACAAGGGTCACATTCGTCTGCGTTTAATTGATCCACCGAATAGTGTGCCGACTAAAGTACAACATTCCCGACTAAAGCGGATGCGTAGAGCGAAGTTATTAATTATAATTCCTGTAATTGACGCGGCAAAAACAAGGTCTAAACGACAGAAAAAATTACACCACAAACGAACCAATTTTTTAATCCTTAAACATGTTTTTAACTACTGAAATATTTCCGTAGTGTATTGTACGTGTTTACCTCGTCCCCCACTGAAAAAACGTGAGACATTAGTTAGGTAATGAAACTGCTTTTCTTTTTTTGTTTGTCTTATTGTCTCGTTTAGTCGAGAGACGACCATTTTCGAGCTGTTAAAGTGGCGCCTCCCTCCGAAGGACCGAGGCGCAGGAAAGACTAAAGGGAATGTGCCTGATGCCCTTTAGGAGGACACCAGGACTGAGGATCCCTGGTTGAAAGCTAGATACTATATATCAGTGATGATGATAATAATGGGTTTTATGATGAAATGGAGGGACAGATTGGAGGAACCCGGTCTCTCTTCTGTATATAAGGCCCAAATCTGGCATTATAGTTTTCATAGTCCTTCCTGGTCTAAAAGGAGCGGAGATCAGGTTGGTATCTGAAAGTAGGGCGACCTGCAGGATTAAGCGGCGGCCGTCGTGATGTAGGAGACGTTTTAGTTAAGGAGACGCTTCCTTTGTAAGTGAGGTATGAGGGGTCTGAGTCAGGGTCTAAGTCCAGGTCATGATCAATGGTAGCGGGTTTCCTGAACCTCTCTTCTTGGCGAAGGCGTGTCATCAGGTCCTTGTGGTTCCCCTCCGTTAGCCCGAAAAACTTTCGTCCTAATTTCATTAGCCCTAATTTTGGTATCCCTAAAATCACAAACCCGAATTTTCATTCATCCTAATTAATGAATAGCCCTAATTTCAGGATCCCGAATTTTCATAATGCCTAATTTCATCATACCGAATTTTCACTAGCCCTAATTTGCACTTAGCCGATTTTTTTAGACTACTAATATTATAATACCTAATTATGTTAAAACCTACATTTTATTATACCTAATTATCTATAAACCTAAATATGCCTTTTATGGATAATTTCAAAAATTATTTCCATTCGTTCATTACCACTCGTTCATTTGCGCTCGCGCGCACGGCGCTGCGGGAAAAGCAGCCCTATCGCCTTAGGTAACAAGTGGCAGGCCCCGAAACTCACCTCCGCAGCTTCGGCTCGCACGGGCGGGCGCCTACCATTTGTTACAGCGGGCGACAGCTGCTCTCCCTCCGCGCCTCCGCTTTTGGAATAACACTCTAAGGGTAGGATAGACAAGACCACGTGGAGTCGGAAAACGTCGTGAATAAACTCAGGATGTAAGTACATGGGAATCTTTTGACGCTCCGCTCGCTTCGCTCGCTCCGCTATACATTGTCACAATAGAAACCTAACCTAACCTACAGTTTTCGGGGTTCAGCCAATTCGATATTTGTCGAAATCCGTATTTTCTGTTTTAACGTAAAAATAGGTTTAATAATCTTTAGTACTCTTGACATTTAGTGTCAGTAATGATTAGGTCTAATAATCATTAGGTTTGGTAATTATTAGGTTATTTCATATTAGTATTGTTGATTATTTGTACAAATCATTATTAGAGTATTCGATTATTAGGTCTAACAACTAATTAGGGTATAAAAATTAGGTGATATGACATTAGGGCTAATAAAAATTAGAGGTTGCGTTGGTAGGTGTAATAATATTAGCACTTGCGTTATTAGGTCAAGTAGGGGAGTACCGGTCATTGTCTATCTTTATCTCTCTTTTTTTAGTCTGATTGGGATTTTTTCATCCGGATCGGTGAGGACGTGACGTGGACGTCTGATACTCTTACGCGGTGGAAGGTCTGGGGTGTAGTTTACTGTCTCTCTAATGAGGTAATTTGGGCTACGTTCCGACCGTGAGAGGTGACCCTCAGCTAGGTTTTTAAAATGCTGCGCGACCGATTCCATGCCCAGGTCCGCTAGGATGTCAACGTTTCTGACGTAGCCCGGGGCGTCAACAACGCGTCTAAGGAGGTTTTGTAAGACCTGGAGCGAACCCAGCTTCGCGTGCGAAGCCTGGCCCAAGACAGGACTCGCGCACGAGAAGACGGGCCGCACGCAGGTCTTATACAGTGTGAGTTTGTTTCTGCGGGAGAGGGTAGATTTTGTTGATAGGAGGGAGTTCATTCTGGCTAGGTAGAATGAAGCTCTGTTTTTGACATTTTTGATGTGGGCACTGAAGTTGAGTCTTTTATCAAGGGTATCACCCAGGTATTCGACGGGTGGGCAAAGTGATGGGTGCCCCCAGAAGAGTGATGTCATTCTCAAGTTTTTTCCTTGAAGGCATAACTGTACGTGTAAAAAGAATGGCAGCACTCTTCTGGGGGTTTAGTTCCATCCTCCAGTTTTGGTACCAACGCCCAAAGGCATCGGAGGTAGACTGGAAGAGATTCTCTATTTATTTGAGACTCTTTAAGGATGCAAAGATTGTTGTGGTAATGACACGGCTTGTCAACTCTAGCGAATAAATGCTCTAAGGTCAGGCATTCAAGAAAAGAGCGTACTCCCACCCGAAGGGCCGGCAACGCACTTGTGACTCCTCTAATGATGGATGCAAGTGTCTATGGGCGACGGTGATCGCTTAGCACCCGTCTGCTCGTTTGCCTCCTATGTCATAAAAAAAGATCGCACTCGATATACTCTTACTATAAATTAACTTTTTAACAAAAACTAAAACCGACTCCAAAAAAAACTAAAAAGTAAAAAAAAAAACAGTTTCTTCAATTAAATAAAACAATTTAACGGATTATATCGCGTAAAGTATCCAATTTGAGTTCCTGACGTTTCGGAAGCTTTTCAGCTTTCCATGGTCACGGGTGGGCTGAGAAAAGTCAGTTTCTTCAATTTACCTACAAGTTACCGTTTGTCTACTCAATCTAAACAGTATATAAATATTTGAAGAGTTCCTTCAATTCCTTATGGTTCCCACCCTCAGATCTTCACTAAAATTAAATGGGACCAATCTGGGGGCACGTACTTTCAAACAAAAAAATAATAATTCGGTTCATAAATGACGGAGTTCAGAGGTAACAAAGATTTAAAAAATATACATATGAATTGAGAACCACCTCCTTTAGTGGGAGTCGGTTAAAAAATATGTAACTGAGTGAATCATCTTTTAGACCCACACTTTTGCCGTCTCTGACGTTACCGAAAATGTCTTTTAGAGTTACCAAAAAATCGGGCGTCTAATATGATATTTCTATTTATTAGGTATAACAGACGGGACATTCAACGTTTTAATGTATATTATAAATTTAAACACAGAGAAATCATTATTTAAAGGCGTTACTCGTTTAAAAGTTGTGGATAGATTTGTATTGCTCTAAAAGTTGACTCTCCCAATTGATGAGATCTCCTGTCAGGTGACAACAACAATTTGATGTCCATGATGCACTTCATAAGTCCCATATAAAAGGATAACCCTGAGTTCTATATTCGCGACTATATATGAGTTTTTCACCTGGCTTAAAAAACAGGTTGCTATCGGAAATTAAAGAGCGGAAAACTCAAAGCTAAATTCAAATGTCAAAAGGGATTAAATGTCTTGTTATCGACTATCGACAATTAAAAATAGTTGTGGTAATATGGGAGCATGATACTTATAGAATTCAATTTAACGTTAGAGTCATGAGCACTATTAGAAGAAACAGCTAATGAAAGCGGTTGATCCGACTTAGTGTTTACGCTCCAATGTTCAGTTGAATTTGGCCCTGGAATAGGCAAAAAACTTTGCCATTGACATACTCAACGTTGACTGTTTCACAGGTGTAATCAACCGCTGACTTTAACAGCCCACGGTGAAATTAACTCGACGTTTGCGTAAAAATGACTCTAACTGCATCAAAATGTAGCTAGTAACCACTACAGAATCTGAAAATTGTGTATCATATGCACATTTCTATTGGCTCTCCATTGATCGATTTTTAATTAACAAAAAGTCCACTAAATTTGATTGATGAATCAATCATCCTAGTGGCCTGGCATGCCAAAGAGGGAAAGAATGCTGTTTCGATATTTTGCACATTTCATATTGAAAGTATGCGTTAATGTATCCATACTTTGTATACGCAACTTGGCAAACCCCGCTTCGTTAGCCCCCGTTTCTAAAAATCTGTGCAGTGCAGTTTAAATTCCTAACTTGCAGCGTGCATGTAAATGCGACACTCGAGATTTACACGCCAGTGCAAAAAAGTCGTGACCTTTTCATAGCGCACTTTAAAAAGTTGTGTTCGACATTGCGGGCTTGTATAGACCCTCCTTTTCAGTCGAATGGGTTAAAGTCCTGTATGTATATAAAAAAATAATTTTATTTGCTGATACGTAGAAACCACGGGTAAAACTTTTTGTAAAGCTCTCCGCAAAAAGAAGGGTTATTATTTTTTAAACTGGTAACTTATTTATAGATGAATAAACGGAACATTAAATAGTTATGACGTTCGGAAGCAATGCATTTATTTACAAACTATAAAATGCCCGCAACTTCGTTTGCTGGGTAGGATAACTCATAACCCCTCTTTTTTCGACAGCGTAGTCGGGTAACAAGTATCCGATAACCATTACCCAGCCCGTTTACCAAAAATAGTTGAGATCTGTTTAGCCGATTTGGCGTGATGAAGCCACAACAACACATCTATACTTCTATAATATACATATTAAATATGAGTATTGCTCGCTATAATTGATATATCTCTTCATACTTTCAAAAGCATCACTTACCGGTCAAGTGGGGACAATTGATTGGCAATAATACTGAAGTAGTTCAAATATGAGTACTAGCTATTTATAACTTTATCGATTCGGGATGCATTTCGTGGTTTATTTTCACCATAATACACATAGCGTAGGAAGGCCCCCAGCAAGATCTGGGATGATCACGGCAAACCATTGTATCAGGGCCGCGCAAGACCGGTCGTTGTGGGGATCATTGGTGTAGACCTATGACCAGCAGTGGACGTCCTGTGGCCGATATGATAATGATTTAAGCATGGTAAACGAGTAATTATTATACGAGTACAAGTTTACCCATTAGTGTTATTTGACCATCGATATCTATACTGTTACCTATAAAGTTGTAAAAATGAAATGTCTGTACATTGAAGATATTTAAAAAATATATATATGGTAACGGATTATTTGGAGGTCACCGAAAACACAAAAGTCACAAAGTTTTGAGGCGAACACAAAAAAAAAACATTGTTAAACTGTTATTTTTAATTATTGAAAAAAAATGCCTGACCGTTTATTATGTAACTAACGCAGTGGTCATCGATGTCCAACTTAGGTCTGTGACCACCTTTTTACGACTATAATGATCAATGTATGACTTTTCGCATAATTCGGTTTCGGAACCTTTGGCTGGCATATCTATATCATTATATTATATTCTTAAGTTGTAAAAATGAAATGTGTGTCCATTAAAGATATTTTAAAAATAGTAGATTGTTTGACAAGTGGCTAAAATAAGCCATTATGACACGAAGTGATTATTTGGACGAGCTCAAGACGTGAGCGAGGACAAATATGTCTGAGTGTCACAATGGTTTTTAGCCACGTGTTAAACACTTTGCTTTTCACTTCGACTGCAAGAAAATAAAAAAATGTATATTACATGAAAAACTAAAAGTACAGTTTGAGCAATTCTATCAGAAAGTTTGGCCAATCTGATCAGGTTGGTTTGATTGTTTTTAATTATTCGTAAGGAGTATGTAGCTGGCCAAAAGTTATTTGTTCATCAGTGTCATAGAAATTCGTATGGGATTATATGGCTTTCTTTTAAACCCTAGGGGCTAAATGTACTAAGCTAATATGACGTACTTTTTGAGCAGGAGAAGTGAAAAATATATTGAAACTTGTTGCTAATTGCCTGTCGTTGTGGCGTCATCGCGCCAAATCGGTTAAACGGATTTCAACTATATTTTGTACACTAATAGCTGGGTATCTCAAGATGGTTAAAGGATACTTATTACCCGACTACGCTGAAAAAAAGAAAGAGAGAAGACGAGTTATGACTTTTTCTTCTCCACGAACGAAGTTGCGTGCACATTCTAGTTCATTTTATAAATCTTTCGTTTAATATTGAACATTTGGAAGAAACTAAAGCTGTTAACGAACAGAGAATGGCCCAGTTTCATTCAGCAGTAATTAAAGGACTCACCTGAATCAGACAGCAGTTTCCCTTTCAGCTCGACGTCGCTCTCAGCCGACGTCGCACCGTAGTTCTTATAGGTTTTCCCCGTTGGCTCCTCAAACTTCGTGACCTTGAAGCGTTCCGACATCTTCACTACACCACACTGCACTACACACACTGATATCAGACGATATGTACACTCACTTACGACTTGTACAAGATATTGTACACTTATGATATGTACACCAAGGATATGTACTTACTGTATTATGATATGTTAGCACTTCACTGGACGCGGACAGTGGTCTGTCACTGATTGCTCACTCATCCATTTTCCTGGAAAAGAAAACAACTGTCAAGAAATAACTTAATTTGCTGCCTCTATTTACCTAGCTGTAACTATCGTCTTATTGGGGAAGCATTCAAGGTCGGGTACGTGACAGCATTTTTAGGGTATCATACCGAAAGGGTCAAACGGGACAATATTACTAAGACTCCGCTGTCGATCCGTCCTTCTGTCTGTACGTCTGTCACCACAGGCTGTATCTCATTAACCGTGATAGTTACACAGTTGAAATGTTCACAGATGATGTATTTATGTTGCCGTTATAACAACAAATACTAAAAACAGTATAATTTTATGTCTGTCTGTATATATACCAATATGAAAATAATATTTGTTAAAAATATTTATTAAGTTTTATTTTTGTGATTTACTCATATTTTTTTGACGTAAGGTTTAGAAAATAGGGGACACAATTTTTTCAACTTTCGGAGCGATTATTTCCGAAAATATCCACTAGATCAAAGAAATTGTATGACAAACCTCAAAATAATTTTAAAACTACTGTCGAAATATGTACCATACATTGATATATGCTCAAAAAAAATTGTTTCAGTTTCGGTTACATGTATGGAGTGCCCTCCTTAGAAATATTTTTTTTAATTATTTAACTATCAGACTAAGTAGCGGTCTTCACAAGACACCTATACTCTAAATTTCATCAAAATATATTTAGTAGTTTTTGAGTAAAATGCCTGTGACATACGGACGGACAGACGGACGGACGGTCGGATATGACGAAGGTATAAGGGTTCCGTTTTTGCCATTTCGGCTACGGAACCCTAAAAACGACTACATACGATTACTAATCAGCGGGCCCAAGTAAAGGTTCTTATATATACGTGTTAAAAAAATATTTCTTGGACAAGATCACAATGACATGTCTATGATACTAATATTCATAATCGTAATACATAATGATACAAATATTTTTAACTTCGAGTAAGTGTAAGTATGCTATAAAAGCTATAATATTGCAAGCAATATATTTTTGTTGCAATAAATAGCTCCGTGGGGAGTACGTATTTAATTTTTCTCAAACATCCAAGGACACGTTCTTATCGATGTGAAAATAAAACGCGAAGTAGGTATATGTCTTTGTATAGCACTCGTTAAGGATTCGTTTAATTTCAAATTAGAGGACAATAAATGAATTTCATCCAGGATTGGCTAAACACAGCTCATACATACATACCTTGGAGGAGGCTTTTACCCAAAGGGGGTCCATACAAAAATGTTTTTTTTATTTAATTTATTCAAGTGACATAATATACTAATTATACAGTTAAAATTATTTAAATTATATTAAATCAATTGTTACTTAATTAGAAATTTAATATTGTACATTCTGCATGGATAAATAAAGCTTTATTATTATTATTCACTTATTTATTTTAAATCTTAGGGTAGGTTTTTTACAATATATATATATAAAAAGTAATATACACAAAGCAAATACAAAATATAAAGACATTTTAAAAAACCTAACCTAGGGTGCCGCCGGCAGCGGGGCAGGGCTCAAGCTACCAGTGGTTAGGGCTGCACAGAGAGGAACCTCCTGACAATGCGGGCCGTGTCCAGGATTACTGCCTTCTGTATCTGACCCTTGATCCAGCCATCTAGAGAGAGTCTCTTAAGATGTTCGTTGAGACTCTTCGCTATAAGAGAGACCGTTTGCCGAAACCACTATCGGGACAATAATCGTCGAATCAACATCCCACATGGCGGTCACCTCGTGAGCCAAGTCGAGGTACTTGCTGAGTTTGTCCTTCTCAGCCTTCACGAGGTTCTCGCCATGTGGAATCCTGATGTCGATGAGTATTGCCCGGCGCTTAGATCGATCTACCAGCACGATATCAGGCTTATTGGCTACAATAGTCCTGTCCGTGATGATAGATCGATCCCAATAAAGCGTGGCACGACCATTTTCAAGAACTGGCATCGGTGCGTACTTATAGTACGGCACCTCAGACCCCACAAGACCGTATTTAACAGCAAGTTGCTGGTGAATAATCCTGGCTACTTGGTTATGTCTGTGCAAGTACTCGGTGTTAGCAAGATGAGAACAACCGGAAATTATATGCCTGAGTGACTCTCCGGGACAGCGGCATGCCCGACAAATGTCGACCGTACCGTCCTTCAGGATATACTTCCGGTAGTTGTTCGTCATGATAACTTCGTCCACAATTGCACAGGCAAAACCTTCGGTTTCCCCGAAGAGATCGCCGAAACGTAGCCAGTTCACCGACGCGAGCAGATCTACATCAGGCCCTGTAAGGGCCTTGTAGAACCGCCCGTGTAGCTCTTTACTCCTCCATACGTCCTTGCGGTCTACAGTGCTAAGCACCGTTGGTCTGCGCCAGTTCTCGTTTGCCAAGGATAGAGGGGTGAGGCCTTTGTCTACTGCCACTACATCGCGATGTATCCCACACTCATTGTTTAGGAAATACTCCCTGAGACTGCACACCTCGCGGTTATGGAGGTCCTTGGCATTTAAAAAGCCACGGCCCCCACACTTGCGCGGGATGTACAGTCTCATTACTGACGAGCGTGGGTGTAGCATGCGGTGTGTAGTGAGCAGCATACGGACCCTCCTATCCAGGGCGTCCAGCTCAGTCTGGGTCCACCTTAGTATGCCAAAGGAGTAAGTGAGCAGGGGCATCACCCAAGCGTTGAAGGCGCGCGCCTTGTTGCCACCCAACAAAAGACTGTTCAGTACTTTTGTCAAGCGGCAAAAAAAACGCACCTTCACTGCCTGTCTAATGTCTCCGTCTGCAATACTCAATGACTGTGACATACCGAGATACTTGTAGGTTTCAACTTCGGAGAGAGATTTGAGAGACATTGTCTCGGAAAGCTGTAAATTCGTTGAATTTACGACTTTCCCCCGCTGTACATGCATGATTGCACACTTGTCTACACCAAACTCCATTTTGATGGAACTACCGAATGTTTCTGTGACTTTGAGTAGCTCCACCAGTTCTGGTCGTTTCGGTGCAAACAGCGTGAGATCGTCCATGTACAGCAGATGAGAAATAATCTCACCCCCTCTGCGAAGCCGGCAACCTAATCCTGAATCCTTCAGCAGAGTGCTGAGTGGATTCAGGGCTAGGCAGAACAACAATGGACTCAAACTGTCGCCCTGGAAAATGCCCCTCTTAATCCTTATAAAGTCCTGCGGAACAGGGGGGCCATCTCGGCCACCTGGTTGACGAAGGACTGTGGTCAACTGCCTCATACATGAGCCTATAAAGGATTTTAAAACTGTATCGATTTTATACAGCTCCAAGATCCTCCCAAGCCATGAATGAGGCACCGAATCATAGGCCTTCTTGTAGTCAATCCAAGCGGCCGGAAGAGTCCCCCTGTTCCGCCGAACTTTGACACGACCATTTGTCAATACAAATGGTCGTGTCAATGAGGAGGAGCTCCTTAGTACCACGGGACCCAACCCTACATCCGTTTTGAGAGAAGGCCAAAACGTTGTTCGCAACAATGTGCGTGTTAATTTTTGCTCTCAAAATAGATGTAAGGAGCTTGTACAGCGTAGGCAAGCACGTGATGGGTCGATAGTTTTTCGCTTCCGTGGTACTACCGGACTTATGGAGCAGGAAGGTAACACCAGTTGTTAGGAAAGATGGCAGGGAACCAAGCTCGAGGGCTTGTTGGAATTGTGTTG
Source organism: Hedya salicella (assembly GCA_905404275.2). Classification (NCBI taxonomy): domain Eukaryota; kingdom Metazoa; phylum Arthropoda; class Insecta; order Lepidoptera; family Tortricidae; genus Hedya; species Hedya salicella. The sequence continues at coordinate 11,382,559 of FR990099.1, forward strand.
CCAGTCGTTCGTGTGAACATCGAAACCACTTGACCCAGAAGTTGTGCAGCCCGTCCGGCCCAGGATTTTTCCAGTTCTGGGTCGTACGAGCCGCACAGCTCACGTCATCGGGGTTGATAGTAACAGTCCCCATGGTTTCGATGGGCTCACACTCACGTTCGACAACATTCACCCACTCGCCCTCGGTGTGCTCGACTGGCACCGACCAGATACTACGCCAGAAATTACTCATGGCAGTAGGATCCGGCAGCCGCCCGTCGGTCACACGTTGGTCGGTTCCCTCCCACTTTCGGTATACCTTCCTTTGATCGCTCTGGAAGAGGCGATTCTGCTGGAATCGATCCACACGTTCTCTGTAGCGGCGGATACGGCTTGCCCACGCAACGGCCACGCGATGGCCCCACAGTACATGATCGAGTGGGTATCAGCTAGATCTTCGCTAGCCCGCAGATACGGGTCTAGCAAAGCGTTCAGGGCTCCCACTAGCGCTAAGTTACGTCTATTCGTGGGCAAGCGTGGTAATCGAGGCCTAGAGTCAGGCGCGAATCGATACCGCTCAATCGTCTCTTCCAGAGTCCTCCTCAATTGCTCATTGTCCTGGGTACTTACGCTACTCGCGCAGTGCTCCTCGTCAGAGTCGGGATCGACCCGCGGCGCCCCCGGCACCAGGTCGAGTGCTGGCGCCGAAACCGGCGACGTAGCAGGTGGATTCCGCGACGACGTGGAGGCCGTGCGAGCAGCCAGTACTTCCAGACGGAGTCGATCAAGCCTCGCGTCGTCCAGCAACTTACGCCGTTGGATGGCGCGCACTTGATCCGATAGCCGCTGTGCAGATACGGCGATGGCCGGTTCGAGGGTCTGGAACAGAAGGAGCATCCTGTCCCGGTACGCAGACAGGTGGGTTCCCCCCTCTGTAGCTCCGTAGTATGCTCGCATGCAGTGCTCGTTCATTGCTTGAGTCCATCGCATGCGATGCACTACACCACCGGTAGCGGGAGCCGTGTGCGGAGCAGGATGCCCCGCAGGCCCCAAGCGTGCCGGCAGCGGTGGGCGCCCTCGTCGCGCTGGTGGTCGTGCCGGCGGGGGCGGCGGCCCGCGGTCGTCGTCACTCGACTCACTGTTGGTGTCGGGAGCAGTGGCAAACTCGTCTCCCGACGACGATGCCGAGGAGCTGGACGATGCAGGCGGGGGTGGTGGGCGTGCGTTTGTGTCTGGTGTCGATGCCGCTCTCGCGCGTTGCCTCGTTAACATTTCTTAGACTATTTTATCGCCGTCATAACCAATCCGACTTTTGCGTCTTCTTGTTTCGTACATTGTGTACTTACACTGTACGTCATCATTGGTGTTACTGTTATAATATATTTATCAAAAAGACGGAGGATTTAAAGCGTAAATAGATGTAAAAAGTGATTTTATATTAAAATATTAACGGTTGACGCGTCCGTCAGTGTCAGCGGGCATAGACACATATTATTATTATTATTATTAAAGGAATTTCATACAACATTGATGGCCATGGCCAACAAAGAGATTGTCTTTAGTTTCAGTGGGTATTATTTCTTTTATTGCCTATTTATGGCAAACTTCCAATTTCAAAAATACATAGATTGTGAAATTTGTATTTACTTATCTTCAGATGGATGACGAAAACATTAACCAGAACAAAAAAATACTTGAAACAAAGTATTTTGGCGGGAATAGAAAAAATAAACAGGCCAAGTGCGAGTCAGACTCACGCACCGAGGGTTCCGTACAACCTTTCACTTACCCTAACATTATTATATTAGGTTCCAGTTGACTTAAGTCTGCACCTGATATCTATAGCATTGGATACAAATGAGGTGCAAACTTAACGCAACCGGGTTGTTCAAATAGGTTTTTGAATATTAAAACAAAAAATTGCTCGTTAGAGACATGGTTATAATTTTCGGGTAATATTTATGTTATGGTAAACTTCGGAGATAAAGGAATGGAGTTTTTTTTTCATATTTTCGTTAATAAAACAAAGCCTAATCACGATAAAATATTAATTTTTAATTTTTGGCCCCCATAGTCTTCGTTTTATTAAAAAATAAAAATATATTTTTGAATATTTCCTTTGCAATACATGTGAGCTGACCATGTTTATCAATATTCTAAAATTCAAATAGATATTATGAGTAGTTTGCGATATGGCGCTTTAATAGTCGGACAGACAGACAGACAGACAAAGTCGCACCATAAGGGTTTCTTTTATACCATTTTTGACAAAATGAGATAATATACGCGATATAATCCGTTAAATTGTTTTATTTCAATAAATACTCATACAGTTTATACCTAAAACGAGTGGTTTTTAATTTGTGAAACGTGTGTATTAAATATTTCCTTGGATTTATTTGAGAAAAGCATTATACAAGCCACGGCGACGAATATGGATAGTCTGCCTCGTACCTCTAGGTGGTCATCTATAACTACTCGGCCGGCAATCCCCTATTTCGCAACCGCTGCAGTAATCTACTATTTACTCCTCAGTTGGACTTTTCCCTTGCTGAGAAAATCACGAACAAATTTCAATTTTGTATACTTAAAGCAATATTGCTGAAACACAGAACTCATTTCAGCTGGGGTTATTAGAAACGAAGATAATTAGCATTATCTTCGTTTCTAATAAAGCGTTCCCAAACAAAAGTAACAACGCAAACAAAATAGACATGTGTTATTTTTATTATGCCCGCATGTGTACAGTACAATGTAAACGTTACGATTCCGTTGGCTGTCTTTTTATTTACTTAGTAAGGGCTCGGCCACGACAGCTCGCGACCGGCGGCGCGGCAAGGGAATTCCTTATAAATTGCGTGTGATGCCAACTAACTATTGTGCGGTGAGCATGTCGACCGCACAATGAAGAGAGAATTCGCTCGCCGCGTCGCTAGCGCGTTCGTGGCCGAACCGGAAGGTTTGGTCAACACAGAGACGGAGCGTGTAGTTGTAGTGCAATGTAAAGCCAGACAGGTATTCAATTATTCTACAATTTTGCAGTTACGAGTATATTACATTTTTCTGACAAGATTTATTGCCGACTGTACTTTTTTTTAAATATTCTTTTCTCATTCTTCCAACTCACTGTTTTAAGCTCAAGATTTTCACTCATTATCACAACACTACGAAACGGGCTTAATCGTATATGAATATGATTTATTGGCGCCGCCGCAAGAAAATGTCGATATGATATGATATTTCAAATCGCTACAAGGGCCACCACGCCGCGATACCGCCCCGCGCCCCTGTTCCACGCCGCCTAGGCGGCGAAAAGAACAAATCACGATGTTAAAAAAATAAAAATGACCGTTACAGTTTTCATTTATTCCATTGTTTTTTTATTGGTTTTATTATTTTTTATTTAAGTACATGTTCGAGAAAAGCAACATACCTCGGCGGAAAATGGATTGCCAGTGTCTTGGCTTCGCTAAGCTCTATATCTGCTTGGCTGGCAATACCTATTTTCCCAGTCTTTGCAATAATGTAATAATCTTAGTTGAGATTTTTTACAAGCAAACGCTAAAGCTTGCTGGATTAGCCCTCCTCCGACACTGCTGTAATTTCTTCAAATGCAAACAAAATTGCTTACTGCAGTGAGGCAATTACATATTGCGGCCGGCTAAGTCCGATGCGAAATTATTTATGTATCAAGTGACCATATGAGAACAATGCGCCGATTTTTCTTTGAAACTACTTATTTCAGCAAAATATCATTGCGTGGCACATATTTCGACAGTTCTTTTAAAAACATTTAAAAAAATGATTTAGTTGAAAAATCTATATAAAAAAACCGGCCAAGGGCCATTCGGACTCACGCACCGAGGGTTCCGTACAAAATATACGCTACAAACCGCCGTATCTATGAAAATCCACTGTTAGCAGAGGCCTACTCCTAAGCAAAATGTACGCGGTGTTTGATCCTTTTATATTGGTTACTGACATAGACACACAGACATAAAATTATACTGTTTTTAGTATTTGTTTTTATAGCGGCAACGAAAATACATGATCTATGAAAATTTCAACTGTCTAGCAATCACAGTTCATGAGATACAGTCTGGTTACAGACGTAAGGACAGCGAAATTTTAGTAATAGTAGTAGGGTCCCGTTTTACCCTTTGAGTAGGCATTACGCAACCATAAAAAATCGTCTTTAAGATAAATGCGATAAGTACATCCCAGCTGCAGTGTAAAGTGACAGCATAACTATTTGTCACGTCGCGTTACTTCCCTAGTCTCTTCCCTAGTTCTTTTGAGAATGTAAACTGATCCCTTTCCCATACAAACATGGATAGGGTCACATTTCTGCTTCTGACGGTACATAGTCAGGGTGGTGTCATTAAAAAAAAGACTAGCCAAGAGCATGTCGGGCCACGCTCAGTGTAGGGTTTTGTAGAGCCTTCACAATAGATGGGTTTAAAACAGCGGTTCTATTTGATACTGAACATAAAGAATGGCTTTATTGCTTTGAAAATATTTGGCTTATAAATTAGAAGCGGGCCCATATAGCAGGTGCGGACACACAGACAGACAGACAGACAGACGGACAGCCGGACATGGCGAAACTATAAGGGTTCCTAGTTGACTACGGCACCCTAAAAAGAAACAAAATTATCCTGATCTGACAAAAAATAGCAGCGAAAATGTTTGTTATGCATACAACAGAAAATAGAAACCTTCTAGATTTAGAATACTCTTCTTAATCTATGCTATACTGAACATATTTTGAACATATTTGGAGAATATATATTTGTATTTCGTATGTCTAAACAGCTAAAGAGATTTCAACTATTTTTGGTACATGGCTAGCTCTAGCTGGTCAACCACAGATGGTTATACCCAACTATGCTGGCGTAAAAAAAGGTTTTTTTTTCTCTTCCACGAACGATGAACGATGTTCTAGTAATTAAAAAAGTTCAATAAAGGCTATCAAAATCACTTTTCCTACCGACGAGGCAATAAACATCTCTCTAACTTAGCTCTTTACCTCAAGTTTGTATTAAGACTTAGTGCTAAAAGTTTGATGGATTGGAAATTGATTATGATGGATGTAAGAAACAAAAAACATTCGCTTGGACAAAATCGTCTCGAGTTATTTGTTAGCGCTATAGAAATAAGTTTTTTCTAATCCAAAATTTCGGGTTGTACTAGACTGGTTTTTAAGGATCCGTACCCAAAGGGTAAAACGGGACCCTATTACTAAGACTCCACTGTCTGTCTGTCACCAGGCTATATTTCAGGAACCGTGATTTTATTTATTTACCTACTTAATCTTTAGTGCACAAAAGAAACACTTATCGTACAAAAGGCGGATAATGCCATAGGGCATTCTCTATCAGTCAACCTTGAGGCAAAGATAAATTGTGATGATGTATTTCTGTTGCGGCTGTAGCAACAAATACTAAGCACAGTATAATTGTATGTCTTTGTCAGTAACCAATATAAAATTATCAAACACGCGTACATATTGCTCGGGAGTAAGACTCTGCTAACACGAGATTTTCGTAGATACGGCCGTTTTTAGCGTATATTTTGTACGGAACCCTCGGTGCGCGAGTCCGAGTCGCACTTGGCCGGTTTTAAATTTGCCATTAAATATTTGCACCTAATTGCGAATCCATAATCAGCTCCTTTAGCATTCCTCTTGACTTGATGCTCGTTTCTGCATCTTATTTCTGCTGACGAACGTAAAAGGATACAGCAAGAATGCACAGCAATACTTCATTAATATGAGCCGTCTGATAGAGAGACATTCGACAGATCTTTTTACAAAACATTGATTTAAACTAAAAGATTACTTATCACTCATTATCACATCATAAAAAACGGGGCTTAATAGTTCCTTCGAGACCGTGAATGTAACGCGACGTACGAAAGCTAATTAAATAACATAGTAGATTGTTTGACAAGGAGCTAAAATAAGCCATTATGGCACGAAGTGATTATTTGGACGAGCTCACGAAGTGAGCGAGGACAAATATGTCTGAGTGTCATAATGGCTTTTAGCCACGTATTAAACACTCTGCTTTTCACTTCGACTGCGAGAAAATGAAAAAAGACTTAACACTAAAATTGTATATTTCATGAAAGATTAAAGATTAAATTTACAGCTTATATATTTTTTTAAACTTATAATGGTCATAGACAATTTTTACTTTTTAATGTGAAGGGCTGCAATACGATCAGAAATTTTGGCCAATCTGAAGATGATGAGGTTGGTTTGTTTGTTTTTAATTATTCGTATGTAGTATGTAGCTGGCCGCAAGTTTTTTTTTCAGTTTCATAGAAATTTGTATGTGATTATATGGCTTTCTTTTAAACCCTAGGGGCTAAATGTACTATTTTAGTCTCGCTTCGCGAAGCAAATATGACTTACTTTTAGAGCAGGAGAAGTGAAAACATATATATGCGTGATAAGCCCCGTTTGTTGTGTTGTGATAATGGGATCTCTTTACAGTTACTTTAGGTAAACCTCCCAAATACTGACACCCTAATTCCTATAGTGGACACCTTGTTGGTACCTCCTTATCTTTCTTACTATGAATTATTCAAGGTGCTTAATAATGGCACAGTATCGAAAAGTGGCACATTTGCCTCATTTATTTACTAAACATCTTTTTATGTAAACTTTTATGAAGTTGTACTTTTTGTTTTACAAATATCATGATAATAATCACAATTTTTTTGCAATTTATTAGTGGATCACTCCACTAGCGTTATTATTATAAACAAAGATCAGAAACAAAAGAAAAATTTTTTCGACGATACTGGACTTGAACCAGTGTTTTATGAAGTTGTAAAAGTGAAATGTCCCTACATTAAAGATATTTAAATAAAATGTATTGTAATCGACTATTTGGAGGATTTTTTGTATGTTTGAATGTGTCGTTGTAGCTTCATCACGCCAAATTGGCTAAACGGATTTCCACTATTTTTATTACACGGGTAGCTGGGTATCTTTAGATGGCTATAGAATACGTTTAATCCGACTACGCTGAAGACGAAAAAAGGGTTATGACTTTTTCTCCTCGGCGAGTGAGAGTTGCGGGCACCTTCTAGTTAATACTACTAATAACGGATTTGAACCATTCGACGCCAGAAATGAAAGAATGAATTATGGTCGCGGGGAGTCGGTGGATATGGTCTAGGCAGTTAAGTATCACACTCTGTGGCGGCCTATATTGGACGCTTCTGTTCAACAGTGGCAGTCCGTAGCTGATACATAGAAAGCGCGAGAAAACTGTCACCTCTGCGGTTTCGCGAGAAGTTCTAACAAGCGATTAATGCTGCTGACCTAACTGACGGTTTATATCGACATGGTTTGGTAATGAAGTGAAAATTTTTGACGATTATTTCAATCAAACTTTGTCGGAAAGGAAGGTCCTATGAGGTATAGACCGACTCTTAGTTGTGTTTAGCAGTGGAAGTCTAATGGCTGATATGATGATGATGGTTGGATTCAGACTTGACACTTGCCATTTTAAATTTTTTTCATGATTAACATACCGTTTGATGGCGGTACTAGAATTATATACAACGTCTACCCGCCGAAATGTGGACTGAACTATCGTGGAGCTATCTGACGAAACAACTAAACGGCAATTGAGAAACTTTTTATTGAAGAATCCATTATTTTCCATAAAGGAATAAATGGATATTTTTAATCGTGTAGTAATTATATTTAGTATTGTTTTAGTAATTTTCTGACGATCCCATATAGGTGATCTCAGTACAAGAGGCGTGGCTTCAGGAAAATTACAAGGAAAGCCGAAGCGTATTCATTTACTCATATTTGAAGAAAATGGATGTTATAAGCCTCTCCATGGGCAAGCCTGTGGGAATCGGCTTATATGATTGATTTTTTCAGAATGATTTTTCCCACTGCACCATTTTTATGCATCTCCCTATGGTTGATGGGTAGATACTGCCTTTGGCATTAAATCCGCCATTTGAAAAAAATAAATAAAATAATAGGTGATAACAACATTTTTATGTAGTCATTTATATTTTATATCACCCTATCATAAATAATTAATAGATAATGATAATTATGTACGTTTTTCATCTGCGACATTCCAATCCCGTACTATTATGATTTTAATGTTTATTTGTATTTGATGATCATAATTTAAATTGATTAAAATGGTATTTATATTGTAGTTTATATTATGAAATAAAATAATCTAATCTAATCTATGCCATACCTCTAAGCAGCCTATTGTCAAATTCCTGCACCCAAAAACCCCGGTTTTGTGATGAAGTTTTACCTCACGTACTTCTGCCCATGCCCACAAATCCCGACTTATAACGCTGTCCATGGCTGCACCTCGGTATGGAATTCATATAATAATCGATCGGATGGCAGCCAACTGACACCGAACCGATCCAGTATGCGCACGGGCAATAGACGGGCAATTGATATGTATTGATCGGAGGCAGCTATTGGACGCCCTGGTGAATCGTCAATTGATTAGCTGGGCTTGCGTGCTGACGTGATAATTAGGGCAATATATTGCTTAACTACTGGTTTACTGGTCGGGTCGCTACTGCAATAAAGCTCTTTTTTTTTTTTACCTCAGCAGCTGAAACATGTAGTACCTAGGTTTGGCTGTGAGCTAACAGTGTGCAAAATGCGGTTTTGCTGCGAGCATGAGACTAAGTGACTTTTACTTATCTTTAATTTAGAATGCAACGCACATGTTCAGATCCTTATTAAATACACAGCCATCGAAGCTTGAGTCCTAAGCTTCGACGGCTCAATGTAATCCAAATGCTCTACGCTTACATCCCGGCAAGGTAAGGTTAAGAGCCTTGTGCCCACGTATTCGGGTGACCTTCTCTTGACATGCCTAAACCACCGTAGTTGAATTTCTTGGAGCGTATCGGCGATGTCCCTAATTCCAAGGCTTCCACGAAAGTACTCAGTCATTATCCATTCAACCCTGTAGACTCCGAACATCCACCTCAGCATCTTCACTGCCACGTCTTGGACAGCTTGGACATATCACTTTGCTTTTTGACGACCGGTTTGGCTCAGTGGGAGTAATGTTGCCTGCGAAGCTGAGGTCCTGGGTTCAAACCCCGGTAGGGGCAAATATTTGTGTGATGAGCATAAATATTTGTTCCTGAGTCTTGGATGTTTTCTATGTATATAAGTAATATATCAATTAAATATATCGTCGTCTAGTACCCATAACACAAGCCTTATTAAGCTTACCATGGGGCTAGTTCGATTTGTGTAAAATTGTCCCTTAATATTTATTTATTTATTTTATTTATCGCTGGGTCACCGCCCATGTTACAGTCATAAGTGAGATCTAGCCTTATCATCGTCCTATTAACGGGGCCTTTTATTTTTAATGGGCATAGTAGTAACACAGGCCGCACCCTTACATTTTAATAAGAGTTGACGATTCACTGACTCGCACAAAGCGGACTGTATCGGAAAACCTTATTTCCGAACAATAACAGGATCTTTTGAACAAAACATGCTTAGATTTTCCTTTTTCTGATATTATGACAACGGGTTAAATGTTAGACTAGAAGGAGCCCGCAACTTCGTTCGCGGACGAGAAAATTCTCACCTTTTCTTTTTCGACGTAGACGAGTAAAAAGTATCCCATAACCATCTGTAGATATCCATCTACTCATGTACTACGAGTAAAAGTAGTTTAAATCCGTTTAGCCAATTTGGCGTGATGAAGCCACAACAACAGATACAAGCATACGTTAAATGCAAAAAAAAAACATTTACCTATTTGGAGGTCCGTTACAGTAGTTTCTTTTGAAAATAATTTGAAGTTTATATATATCTTTATGCACACATGAAAAAAACGATGTGATTTTAATATTAAATTGTTTAAAAAGGTATAAAAAAGTCAATTCATCCTGTTTTTGTGCCTATCCAAGAAAATTTTAACGTACTGAGAGAATTTTTAAGAGTACTTGTTTATATACAAGCATGAAAGAACTGTAGAATATTTATTTTCAAAGATAAGAATTTGCATTTCACTATTCACTTGGATATTTTTATCTAACAAAACTAAAATCGCAGAACGGATTACTTAAAAACAGCAGACACAATGAAACGTATTTTTTGTATTTATTGTAAAATTTTCTTCACTGCAAAGGAAATTCATTACGTACTGTTTCGCAAAGCCCGCTTCGCGCAGTGACAGCGCTAATGATGTGCCGAGTGCCATTTTCCATTTACGTAATATTGCCACTTCTAAAATTATAAAACTGCCGATAATTAAATTTCCGGTAGTATTGTGCTACTTGTTTTAGAGCTTCACTTCTTCGCTTCCTGATATGGGTAAATTATTTTCGTGAGCAGTATGAATGAGTGTTTTGTCTGTTAGTCTTAGTCTAGTATTTCAGTCTAGTTTTAGTCTGTCTGTCTATGCCACAAAACAAATATAAAATAACCCTTAGGATTTTGTTTAGGAGCAGGGCTATGCTAACACTGGATTTTCATAGATACAGCTGGTTTTAGCGAATATTTTGTAAGGAACTCTCGGTGCGCGAATCCGACTCACACTTAGCCGGTTTTTTTATAAGTACTAATTGTTCCACGGCGTGCAAGACTCATTTGAGTGCAAACTTAAAATTTAACTTTGAGAATTAAGTTTGAATTTACTAAGTCAAAAATATTCATTACCCAAAACATTGTGAACTAATTAGCACTTTAAGCAAAACATACATAAGAAAAATACTAAGTCACTGCTCGTTGCTTTTATGTATCGTTAGGTGAAAATTGTGTTACTAAAATTTCAAAGCATTATTTCCACCCAGGCAATATTCCCGAAAACGTCACATCACTATATACCGCTCACGCGACAGTTTTCTTGCCAAAAAGACTTGTTGATACAAAGCGGACTCGGGCTGCGGAACCCTTGTGAAATGACGCAGTGTGTCAACTTTGGGCATATTATTACATTTAATTCTTATGTAAATATTTTATTTATTTATTTATTATTCAAAAAGTTACACAGCTTTACAGTAAAAACCAGAGCACTGTGAACTACAAAAAACAAAAACATATAGAAAAACTTAAAACTAGTTCGATTTAGGCGACGTAAACGTAACTCCCTGGCTCAGTTGCGTCGTCTGATCTGGTGTAGGATTCGGCAGATCGCCCCGGAACTGCCGAAACACTTTTTAAAATTTTATATATGCATGTTTGTGAGAAGCTTTATTTAAAATCCCACATCAAATACTCCTTCGAACCGGATCCGTTTCGAACATTTCATGTAGGCTTCAAAATAAAGCTTCTCAATGAGTAAAGAACATTAACAATATGTTAACATGGTACCGTATGCTCGGCTGCCAGCCTTTTAAGCTTGCCAGCAGTAAAAAAAATATTATGTACTATATTGTACGCGTATATTCTTCAGTACATGGAATTTGTAACTGACGACAAGCTCCTTGATGCTTTAAAACCATTATTATTATTTCAACAACTTTTTTCACGCAAATATCATCGATTACCAATGAATGACAGCGCGTTCTTAATCATACTTTGAATAACAAAACATAAAACCGACTCCTAAAAGAAAACACTAAAAAGTTAAAAAAATACTGCTGAATTTAGTTTGTCTACTCAATCTATCAAGTATATACAATTAATGTTATTTTAGATTCGCTGCCATCTAAAGAAAGTGGAAAATGACAAAAATCGCCGATTTTAGTAAGTTGTGACATGACACCGACTTCATGTTTTATTTTTTGTTAAATAATTAATCTATGTCACACTTTTGAGTTAATCGTTACCTAAAAGTATATCTCGTGACAATTCAAACACGGCTAGAATACGTTGTTTTATTAAAGAGATACGTTGCCTACCTTCTGGCTCCATCATCAAATCAATGGTACCATTCTCATCAGGATCATTTCAATTTGCGACTATGAAGTTACCTTAGCTATTTTAATTGAGATATCTCTCATCGCCACCCGTAAATCATTTATCGTTGAGGAGTTCCAGTGACCTTTTGTGGTCTTCTTTATGAGTTCTGCTTCACCAATTTATACTTTCTGAATGCAAATGCTTGATAATGTTTCTTGGAATACCAAACTCGCCATATGTTTACAATATACGAGGAGCTCCTTCAATTCCTCATGGATCCCATTATCAGATTCTTACTAAAATTATATGGAACCAATCTGGATGCACCTCATTTCAAACAAAAAAAGAGTTTTTTTAAATCCGTTTATAATTGACGGAGTGCTGAGGTAACAGACAGAGGTTACTTTGAGCACCCATAAAAAAATAAGTAATATTTATTGAATTATAATCCGTAAAAACGACATCACGTGATTAATCTGCATATGTATAAGCGGTTGTTGTCGTTTTAAGAATTTATTAATTCAATTTTACGGGTGGTTAAAGTGGTCTTAGGGTCAAAATATCCCGACCTTATGGTAGTGTATACTGGTTTTCGTTATGTAAATTTTCAACTGAAGTAAGAAAACGATGAATGACTATGGGTGGCTGATGGAATACGGGTCTAAGTTAGCGGTGCACTGATAGTTTTGTGAATAAGACACCAAAAAGCTCTACTTTTTATCAAATAAGACATCCTTCAAAGCATGTACTCACCGCCCGGCCAAATCAGCACAAACCGGTCTGGTCACCTCTCCCTCTGTACACGTTCATTTTATATTTATCTCCCCTACGTACGCGTCCCCTAAAACATAATCTTTACAATTTGAAATGTTGACTGTACTCAAACAGAAATGAAATTTTTATGCAAAATGGCAGTGTTTATCATAAAAATCCAAACAAAATAATTGAGATCGATACTTAAACGTGTGACGTGTCCTTTAAAGTTAAGTGGGTGAGTCCATTTTAACGTATGAAAATATTAACTAATAATACCATTGCGCAATGTGTAGTAACTTTTGTTAAGAAACCGTTTCAATAAACGCAAGTTTTAATATAGCTGCAGAACAAAAGTTCTTAATTTCCCCATACAAGGTAGGAACGCGTCACGTCACACGTTATTCTGAAGCGTTTTTAGAAAGTCCAAAAATGTGATTTTAACATTGTTGTGTCGCGGTGATTTTTTATGAGATTGAAGTAGTTTTTCACCAATATTTCTATCATTGGGAGGTCATTCTATAACATACCACAGCAAAAATTTGTGAACATCCCAATAGGCTTGTGTCCTAAAAAATATAATAAGTTGCAGTTACATTAACAAAAAATATTGGACACGTACTTTTTCTTTTGTCAATTAAACAAATAATCATGAAGATATAGCCCGTTAAACTCCCCCGTGACGTCACGCCGTACGACCGTTATTTGCACGGCGGCGTGACGACGTCAAATGCGGCCCCACTTCCAAACTTTGACGCCCTTTATCTTTGACTTTATTGGTTTGATTAACAAAAGAAAAAACACGATTAACCAATATTTTTTGCTAATCTAACTGACGGACTAATTAAAATATTTTTTTTTTTATAGTTTCTTTACCGAAAAAACTACCCTATTATTTGACTCCCGTTCCTGTCTTGCCCTAATAGGCTGACTGTCGCGCTCACGAACAAGTGACAGCGTGGCAGAGGTTAGAAACTAACTACGCGATTATTATTGAATCCATGTTCGCGAAAGTGTTATTGGAGTCCTCGCCCGCGGTGAGGAGTCGAGGGGTATATCCACATGAGTAAAGGAACGGAACAGACTAAGCTTCTAAAGAGCGCACAAAATTTATACCTAACTAGAAGAACTTCGTCCGTGGAGGAGTAAAAGTCATAACCCCTATTTTTTCGACAGTGTAAATTGGGTAATAAGTATTCAATAACCATCTGTAGATACCCAGCTACCCGTGTATCAAAAACAGTTGAAATATGTTTAGCCGATTTGGTCGGGTGAAACCATAACGACAAATACAAACATACAAAAATTTAATATTTTCTTCTGTTTCCGCGATTATTACTCATTGAAATAAAACAATTTAACGGATTATATCGCGTATATTATCTCATTTTAGTTATTAAAAAAGATATTATAATTAGTAATGAGGTAGCCTGGGAGTTTTCCTTTGCAGCGTTTCTTTTCTCCTCAGTACGCCTCATTTGTGAAATGCTGCTTGGTAAATTATTAAAATAAAATAATTAAGCCCTTCTGGCACATGTGTAACTGTCTTTACAGCTTAGGCCCATCTGGCATGTATGTACACCTTTATTTGTGTTTTTTCAAAAATGGGTAGTTTGCACAAATTGTAACTTTGACAGAGGAAAATACATCATTTCTCAGTCCACCCGTGACCATGGAGAGCTGGAAAGCTTCCGAAACGTCGGGAACTAAAATGAGATAATATACGCGATATAATCCGTTAAATTGTTTTATTTCAAAGCAAAAATATATTTTTCGATCCAGTGATCTCAAAATAGTCTGTTACAATCATTTTTCTGGAAACATCTTCAATGTACAGACATTTCACTTTTACAACTTTATAATAGTATAGGTAGCGTTGGCATAGGTAAACAAAGCGAAATAAACACGATATTGATCCGTTTTTAGGGTTCCGTAGCCAAAATGGCAAAAACGGAACCCCTATAGTTTCGTCGTGACCGTCCGTATGTAACAGGCATTTTACTCAAAAACTACAAGACGTATACTGATGAAATTTGGAGTATAAGTGTCTTGTTATAAACCGCAACTTAGTTTGGTAGTTAGAAAAATAAATATTTCGAGGGGTAGCACTCCATCATGTAACCAACGCTGCTCGATCTATTGCCCTTTGAGAGTGCGTGAGAAACGTGTTCCAAAAAATCTTTATTTATACTTTCAGTGAGCCGCGGTTCAAGTGTTTTGGCTTTTTGTCAGCCTCCACTTTGCATTATTTAAGCATCATTGACCACTACTTGACATTCTCGCTCGAAACAGTCCACTTGTTTAAGCCAATCAGAGAAACATAAAACAAATATAATAAATTAAAATAAAACAATTTATCGGATTATATCGCGTATATTATCTCATTTTAGTTCCAGTCCACCCGTGACCATGGAAAGCTGAAAAGCTTCCGAAACATCGGGAACTAAAATGAGATAATATACTCGATATAATCCGTTAAATTGTTTTATTTGAATAAGTAATAATCGAGGAAACAGAAGAAAATATTAAATATAATAAATGGCAAGGTAAACGTACCAATGCTTGACAGCTGCATTGCAATAATTGCAAGGTTGAAGGTGAGTTAGGTGGTGTTCGCCACTGAGACATTTACCTTTTCTAACCCGACTTCATTCACTAAGAGCTAGGAATGCATAGTTTAAAGAAATATTATTTGCACTGATGAATGTTATATCATATCGTTTATAATAGCTTATTTTTTCTCTGTTTATAGATAAGGTGATAGATAAAACCATTAGCACTCTATATAATTAACGCGCTATACATGAATGGCCATGAGACTTCTCGCTTCTTTGGTATATGGCTATTGTACATTCAAACTCAGTACGTTCAAAAATCTTGTATCGACTCTATTGATCGGATGGGCAGCGTTTGGGAAACTGCGAAGATAAGACGAAAGTCTTCAACCAGTGGTGATGATGATGACCTACGGAGCCGAGACGTGGTCTCTAACTATGGGCCTCTTAAAGAAGCTCGGAGTCACTCAGCGAGCTATGGAAAGGACTATGCTCGGGATCTCTTCTACGAGATCGAATCAGACATGAGGAGATTCGTAGAAGAGATCCCGAGCATAGCCATTTCCAAGGTCACCGACATAGCAAACAGGATAAGCAAACTGAACTGGTAATGGGCAGGTCACATAGTTCGAAGAACCGATGGCCGTTGGGGCAGAAAGGGTCTCGAGTCAAGGCCACGTACTGGCAAGCACAGCGTGGGAAGGACACCCGCAAGGTCAGTCAGGATCGGATGACCTTGTTAGGGCTGCAGGGACCCGATGGCTGCGAATCGCCTCTGAGTATCCGGCCGATGTGGAAATCTTTTGAAGAGGCATGTGTCCAGCAGTGGACGTCCTATGGCTGAAATGATGATGATGATGATGACTCTATTGACGGAAATTGGAGTATAGCGAAGATATTTTTGAACAGACTAATCGTGTATATCATTTGGCTACTGATTGTACACAAAAATCGGGTTAGCCGTTTGAAAATTATCTGCATTCTAAATCTTTTCGGTTTTTCATCGTTTTGCTTATTACTTATTTTACCATTGACTGCGCGATAATTTAATAACCTGCATTGCCTGTACTCTAAGGCGATTAAACTGTAGGGCTAGAGATTAATAATAGAGTTTGCACGCCGCCTTACAAAGTTCACCCCAGTTGCAGTCGGCGACACAAGTAATGCGCGTCGTGACACTGGTCTTGAGGCAGCAGTTGGCGAAATTTGAGAGATGGCGGGTACAAAATCATCTCACAGAAAGTGACCTGTTATATAAATAAGCAACGCTTATACAATGGGTACTGGACGACGTTATAAGTATGTACTGCTTATGTAGACCCAAAAAAAACAAAACAGGGACATATCTCCGAGCTCTCTCTGTTGGAAGTGGGACTCGTTACCGCTTTCTTCGTATAACGTTGTGAAATCAACTAAGCTAAACGTGTTATAGACTTCCAAAGTAAGCCTTAGGGGCATACATGCTACGATTCACCTTCACAATCCGTCGTTACAGATCGATCGAAACGGCGGTTTGATAGTACATGTTAATATCGTTAACGATTTACTTAATCGAACACGATATGGGAAATCGCAACAAAAAACCGTGAAATTATGAATATCGTAACGAAGAATTGATATTGTATGGGATCTCTTAGTGATCAACGATTTGATTTTTGTCTCATTCTTGACGCAGACGCCGCACGCGCTGCATCACTCGATCGAAAATCGATCATAACGACTAGTTGCTATTCTGTACTTTTGACTGGTATTTTCGGTGGCGACCGATCGTCACGATTTTTTTCAATGCGCTTACCATGAGTTCGGCACGAGCGAGTATCGAGCGCTGGAATGACGCACTGTTAGCGCGTGCGAGAGAGCTGCACTGACTCTCGATACGAGATAATCGCTAGCAACGATAGTAAACTCAGCTTAAGGTAGGCACACAGTGTGTAGATTGATCGAAGCGATTAATCGTACCATGTATGGAGCCCCTTAAGTTTCCGTCGGCGACACAATAGGGATGTTGCCTGCTCTCAAAATCCTGATAAAACAAGCAAAATAAGGAAATATGTTAAAATTTTGAGTACTATGTCTTACATGTAGCTTTTTTTTGAGCCCTTAAAGTTAGGTGGGACAGTTTATTTATAATAACTAATAATACCAATGAATAAACAAACCGTTTCGATAAACGCAAGGTTTAACATAACGCAGAACAAAGTTCTTAATTCCCCCAAACTACTATGGACACATGCCCCCATGGTACTAACCGTGTGACGTCACTAAGCTCATGAAGCGTTTTTTTGGGAAACTAATTATTATAATAATTAAGAAAAATTAAGAATCACCGAAATTTCAACCGGGAAGACGGTTTCAAACTTTCATCTTCGTGGAATCCAGTTATTAGAAAATGTCAACAGCATCAAACATCATCCGATGAAGTATCAGATGTCATGAGTGTAGTTTGTCGGTATAGTGACAACCTTAGTGTTCAAATGAATAATCAAGACAAAGCGCGGGAAGATCGGAAAACTCGCACGGCTAGAAGATGTTGATACCCGCCTCTCCAGCTCCTTCGAGGCCATGGACATAACGTGACGTCCGAAACGTCGAAGAATTACCAACGAAAGTATATGCGATTAAGCCCCGTTGACTGTGTTGTGATAATGTTTTTTTGGGAAAGTTCAAACAAGTGATTTAGAGATGGCGTGTACAAAAAAACATTAGTTTTAGCACTGGAAATTAAAGTGCTGCGCAGTTATCCCTATAAACCGGAATTTACGACAACATGATGAATTTTACAAAGGATAATTAGTACTATCCAAGAAGTAGAAGTAATTAACATTGTAAATTAACGTGTAGAAGCTTAAAGCTGCATCAGACTTTTTAACAAATCTATGAGTTAAATGAAATTTGATTGACTATATTTTTTTCTCTAAAAAAGCCCATATCTTTTATTTTTTAGTAAATATCCTCCATGTATATATTTCTACAATAGTATAGATTTAAAACTCTGATGCACATAGCTGCATTATAGTTTTTACACGTTTTTACTGAAGCTACATCGATTTATAATGCTAATACTTCTACTTCTTGGATAAGTAAGTAGCACTAATTCTTCGTTGTAAAATTCATCGTACAGAAGAAAATATTAAATTCATCATATTTTCGTAAAATCTGGTTTATCGGGATAACATGCGGAGCGCCGTTTAATTTCCAGTGCAATAACTAATTATTAATTTGCTCGGAAAGAGACCGGGGTCCAGTTGTACGATTTTTCTGTATATACTCTGAAGCGATTCAACTGCAATTTAATAACAGAGTTTGTACGATGACTTAGAAAGTTTGGCCCAGTTGCAGTTAGTGACACAAGTTGTTCTCATCGTGACACTGGACTTAGGCAGTAGTTGGTGAAACTTGAGAGGTGGCATGTATAAGGAGGAGTAGCCAAAGTTTTGGTACTGGAATTTAAAACGTAGTGGTTATATTCTCTTTGCTGGAAATCATCGTGCTAGTTATTTAATTCTTAAACCGGAACTTAACGTGACGTCTCCGGATAAAAAGAAGAAAACAGATTTCACGACATCTTGTCTAAATTGATCTAAAGAAAGCTATCATATCTATACTATTAAAAAGAAATATATCTGTACATTCCTTTTTACATTTTTTTGTACACCTATTATAAACGACTATTTGGAGGTCGCAAAATCGAGAAATATTTATTATTTATTTTTTGTTGTGTCATTTTCGTATGTGTCGTTGAGGCTTCATCACGCCAAATCGGCTAAACGGATTCCAACTAATTTTGGCACACGGGTAGCTAGGTATCCACAGATGGTTAAAGAATAATTTTTACCCAACTACGCTGACGAAAAAAGAGGGGTTTTGACTTTTTCTCCCTTGAGTACGAAGTACGAAGCAAACAAAATGATTTAAAGTTTCAAGCTTGATCTACAGAATTAAAAAAAAAAACAGAAGCAATTTGTGTATTTGAGAGTAAACAAACATTTTAATTTAATTTTTTGTCTACCTCGATAATTATAAAAATTAGGGTTTTTTCAAACAATGCCAATTAGCGAACACAATGCGTAAAAAATGTTTTAAGAGAATGAATTGAAAGCTTTTCCTGAATCCTTTTACCGACAAAGCGACAAATAATATAATTGTTCCTTTACAATTGAGGAAGTTTTAAGAAAACAGCGCAAAAAACTTTTCACGAAGCCTCGGAAGTGAAATGACGTTGCTTACAAATTACTGGAGACGAAATTAAAAGAACACGGTTCTGTTCATACGTACTATGAACCAGGAACAGAATAGGTACCGATAATATTTTATCTGTATGAAAATGTTTTACCGGTATAATTTTGAAATTTATTTAAAGTTTATTGAAAACAAAAGTAAGTACAAATGGCGGACTTAATGCCAAATCGCCTTCTATACCAGTCAACCATAGGGTCAAACCAGGGCCAAACGGAAATGCATGAAAATGGTGCAATGGGAAAACACACAAGCAGATGATGCATACATAATTACTTATACCTATACTATACATGATTCAATATACATATTTTACATATAAATAATAAATACAAAATATATACCAGACCAGCTACTGCATGAAAAACGGACGCTACTCGAGTTCTTGTTGCAGCAGATAACGCACTTTGGTAAACATTTTTTGTACTTGAATAAGCTAAATTCTGAATTTAATATCATTACCAAAATACTATTAAAGACCTGTCGTAATGTATGGATCAGAATGTTGGGCAACGAAAGTGATGGATGAAAGAAGAGTGCACACAGCCGAGATGAGAATGTTGTGATGGATGAGGAAAGATCGGATTTGAAATAAGTATATAAGGGGAATTTTCAAATAGCACCCATGACGGATAAAATGAGGAGCAGAAGGTTAGCGTGGTATGGGCATGTTATGGGGAGGGATGAGCGTCATATTGGTAGACGAATCTTAGGGATGAATGTCGAAGGGCGAAGAGCGATCGGTAGGCCAAAAAAAGATGGACGGATTGTGTGAGAGAGGACATGAGAAAGAAAGGAGTAAGCGCTGAAATGACGAATAACAGAGATTAATGGAAGAAGAAACCATGTTGTGCTGACCCTACATAAGTGGGATAAGGGGAGGGAGATGATGATGATTAAAATATTATTAAATAAAATTAAAACAATATCGCGGATTTAACAACAACATTTTTAAATTTATATTCTCGAAACGTGGTGTCAGCGTCGAACGCAGCGCTGGCGGAGGCGAATGCTATAATATGACCCCTTATACTTATATAATAAACACTTATCGGCTATTCTTTATCATCATAGGTCTCGCCCTTGGCTTTGTTTTTAAGTCTGTTTTGGCAATCTGCTTAAATAACCATTATATTTGACCTGTGATATTAAACATACACCATCACTTCACGTGTCTTACATCGGGCACAAATCCGAGGTGGTTTATCGCGATTTTCAGAATTACAACCCTGTTCCCTTGTGCATAAATGGTGGAATACTGTACAATAAGAGATAACACGATCAAGTTCTCTCAGACCCTAAAGCATTACCAGTTACAAATTACAGAAATTACACTTACAACTTGGCAGGGTGTTCGGCGCCAGGTAGCCGTGAGGGTTGTCAAAATGTTTCATTAGAGTTAATGTAAAGTTACATTTCCATTTAACTTAGTTTTAGTTGAAGTTTCAAGTTGAAACTCCTACTTATAGATTAAGATCTATATAAAGGATCAACACTGATCTATACGAGTACAGGATGTCTTACGGCTGTGCAAAATGGAGTAGCTTAAATATTGTATAGTATAGGATATTTTCCTGAATGGAAACCTTATTTTATTTTTAAACTAGATGGTGAAGAGAGTCATAGCCCGTTTGTTAAAGCTTAATAAATACTTTCAACGAAAATTGTTTTCAAAACATGATCGGATAAACCGTTTTTGAGTTATTGCCGAAAAACTGCGCTTCACAGCAAAAGGGTGTAGATGCCGTGGAGATATACATAAATAACTTCAGGAATGTCTGACTAAAATCTTGATTTAATTCCTAACGAGACACCTTGCATGTAAGCACTTTATTGAGCATAATATAACGATTATAGATCAAAAACATAACTAAATCAGACAATAAAAGTACAACAATTTCTATAGCTGCAATTGTATAGTTATTACCTATTTACACGTGTATAGTACAACGTTTTAGAATGCGTATGTTCGGTAAATCCCTCTTTGTATGAGCCAACATAGATACGTAAAGTGCTACTTACCGCACGTCTATGTTACTATTCGCGTGTTTATGTAGCCCATGCAAAGAGGCTCTTTTTAAACATATGCATTGTTAAAATATTATTATGTCCCCATTACGAATCTATTCCTGTTAATATACTCCTTGACTTGATCTTGATCTAAACCAGCTTTCGAGGCATCAAAGCAAAGTGTTATTTATAGGAACATTTTAGTCGAATTCCTTGATTGCATTTGCGTCGGCGTCAAGTGCAGGCTAGCGTAGCAGTGGCGAACTCCATCTTGTTTCTCGATGACTTGGAGTTTTATTTGGGTCTAGCACGTAAATTGCATTCCTGGCCTTGAAAGATTAGGTCAAAAATCTATTGAATACGAGTACTAAATACCAGCTAAGAGCATGTCGGACCATGCTCAGTGTAGGGTTCCGTAGACGTTAATACAAAGAATGCTACTGCATTTTCAGATGAAAATGTGCACCAGCAAAAGAGTATTTTCATATTTTTTGGACTTACGGTTTAGCAGATAGAGTGGGTGGAGGCACAATATATGCTACTTTAGGAGAGTCTGTCTGTCTTTGTCAGTAACCAATATAAAAGACCCCACACCACGTAAATTTTACTTTCGAGTAGGGCTCTGCTAACGCTGGATTTTCATAGATACGGCTGTTTTAGCGTATATTTTGTACGGAACCCACGTTGCACGAGTCCGACTTGCTGTTGGCCGGTTTTTTATTTTAGAACCTTACTTTGAACTGGCTAAGTCTGCCTACGCCTCTTTGCTAGTAATCGGATTCAGTGGAGTAAAATGTATGGCTAAGGGCTCGGCCCCATGTCCACGGCACGTCATACAGTTTATATGGCGCGCGCCGCGCCGTTTCACGGCGACGGCGTCGTGCCGTGGACATGGGGCCGAGCCCTTACTCATGAGGGTGATTGATAACAATATCTGCAATCCTGTAAAATGTATCTGCAATGCCTCAGAGGCTGATTTTTAAATTCTTTTGGAATCCTGCTAGTTCAAAAGTCAAAGTTGTGGGAATAGTGTATTTAAGTCATTATTTTAGTTATTTTTTTACCCACGACGGTACGGAGTCGTTGTGTCCTAGCCTAGACCAATGTTGCAATATATCTCTAAAACTACTAAACTACTAGTCCGATCCTGGGCTCCAGTATTTAAGAACTTGGTTTGCTAATACTTAAAAAGCAAAATTTTGACCTGTTACTGAACTAGTAAAAATAAAATGTCTGTACATTAAAGATATTTTCAGGAAAATAAGTGATACGGACTATTTGAAAGTCACTGAATCGAATATTTATTTATTTTTGTACCTATCTGTCGTTGTGGCTTTATCACGACAAAACAGCTAAGCAGATTTTAACTATTTTTGGTACGCGGGTAGCTTGACATCCACAAATGGTTATAGAATACTTTTTATCCGATTACGCTGAAGCAAAAAAGAGGGTTATGATTTTTTCCTCCTACGTGAACGAAGTTTTGGGTCCCTTCTAGTAGTTTATAGACATAGTCAATACCTGGCCCCGTACATCAGTGCTCTTAAATGACAACAGGGAGAAATGGCGAAACATCGTTAGGTGAGCTACATGTGCCACACATACAAGTGGACATATGATGTGTTGACCACGACCTTATCACTTCTCAGAAGGCCTCATAACTTATAACGGAAAAGCCTGCGTGTTGCTTATGGCGTTGCTGCTACTGACTGTTTCATTTAAATTTTAGTTAATTGATTTTATAGTTTTGTGACAAAATGAATACATTCTAGTTATATATGCCTTAGTTGTGATGACTGTTAGGTAAATAGTCACTTCTCTAATGCAATATTCATATTTTAATTTCTGTCTTTGACGTTTGGAGAACCTCCGTAACATTATGTGTTGGCCGTTGAAACCTTTTACATCTACTAATTTAAAGTTTTGACCACGGAGACTCTCTACATCTCCATTAAACTTAGTATAAGCTTTTTTATGTATACTGGTATTTATTATTATTCTCTTTTACTTTTTTAAACGCATAGATACCCTTTACATCTCTGTAAGTATAGGTTAAGTTATAATCTATTGCAGCCGGAAACTATATACATCTCCCTGTAAAATGTGCCCCAGGTATTTCTCTGTTGCATTAAATATTGTTATGAACTATAATGTCATTATCTATATTGTGAATGTTTTTTCTGTTTATTGTAAAATCAGATACGTAAAAGTACCTAAGGCCTACTTGCAAATTAAAGTTTTGTATTTCGAATTTTGAACACCCTGTCAAGAGTGTTACGACTGATATGAAGAGTCAATACCTGATGTTAAACTTACTATGTAAAGAGATTGAAACCACTTAAAACTATCGGCAAGCTGGTTGACCTAGATTTGCACTTTATGTCTATGACGTACGTATAACTAGGTGCAAACTAAAGTTAAGCGGGTTATACCTTAGAGCACCAAACATCAAAGCACTGGAGATCACAAATCGTCACATCACAATCATTTATTTACGCACGTCCATGCGAGATAACCACGTAATAAAAAAAACAGCCAGGTGCAAGTCTGACTTGCGCACGGAGGGTTCCGTACAAACTTTCAATTACCCTAACATTATTATATATTAACAGGTTCCGGTGGAGTTAAGTTTGCACCTGATGTCTACAGGATTGCATACAAATAAGGTGCAAACTTAACACAACCGGGCTGTCCAAATATGTCTTTCGAAAAAGACTATATTACAAATGTACAGTTTTTAGATTCTTGTGTGTATTTGTAGTATGGCACGATATTACTTGCCAAATTTCATATTTCTATGTCAACGGGAAGTACCCTATCATTCTCTTGAGAGTGTCGAAATATACCTTTTATGCGGCATAAATGGCCTTATCTTTTGTAGAAGTAGTTTTTCTGATGTAGAAGTTTGATTTTTTCACAGCTTCAAGGGACCGTACATCTGAGTATATGGTGTTAATTTCAACTCGATACATCCACGCGTGAGATATAGGGTCTTAACAGACAGACACACGGACAGACAGACAAACGGACAACAAAATGATCCTATAAGGGTTTCGTTTTTTTCGATTGAGGTTTAGAACCCTAATAACTCACAAAAATAATAAGTTTCTGCCATAACTTTCATTTTTGTGACAAGCTTTATTTCGTACTTTTCATTAATCTATCAACTACTCACTAAGACGATTCTAAAGAGCCAAAACTCGGTAGGATTGGTTAGTTTATTACAAAGTTCCTATGACGAACATCTGGCTCCATCATCCTATCAGCTTGATGGTGCCATAAGATTGTATTGTGAGCTAACTTACATACCTGTGCCAAATTTTAGCTCAATCGGAAACCGAGAAGTGGATCGAATTTAACTTGCAAAGTTTGTTTACATAGTAACATACACAGTTACAGGAGGACCAAAAACACACATACACTGACGATTTATCGTACAAAACTGGCATGATATTAAAATTATTAATTTACTTCAGCAAAGGGGAATGTATCCGTATTGCATTTCCTGTGGTTTAATGATCTAAGGGTTATACACGTGGGTCTCTTGATAATAGAGCCATGCATAACATTTTTCGAGATCTTCAGTAGATTAGGCATACCTGTTGCTACCTGTTGCCTGGCAGAGATCATTCTTCGAAGATAAGACCGTGTGTCTTAATTATATTATTATGCTCGGTGTTTTTATGTATTTTTTTTGAGCGTGTGATAAAAAGTAACTTAAGCTATTTCTTCATTCATGCATTCTAAATCATCTGACGATTTTTGCGTGCACTGCGAGGTGCTATCAAAATGTCCTAGTCCGTTGTATTGTATACATTTATACAACTTTCACTTGAATTTCATTGGGTTTCGGTCCCCAGGCATTCGTCAGTCCGTCCATCTTAATGATATGATAAAAAATCCTTATATCTTTTATTTCCTTCTATTCCTTCCTTCCTATCCGTTACGCCTCTGCGTTGTCGTATTCATTGTTATAATTTTATTATTTACTTGTATTACCCAGTAATACAAAACAATTTTTTTAAACGTCCTATCTACTGCACTTATGATTACATTTACAAGTACCTAATAATAATAACTATTATTCGACGATCATTGTCCCGATAGTCGTTTCGGTAAACGGTCTTACAGCGAAGAGTCTCTATCAACATCTCAAGAAACTCTGGCTAGATGGCTAGATCAAGGGGAGACCGGGTAAGGTTATAATAGACTATGAACCGGTGTCGAAAGATCGCGAGAGCTATCTCTCCCTCCTAGATCAATTTCTCGCTATCTTTCGACACCGGTGGATGAACAGTTTCTTTTCTGATGCTTAGTTTTCTGTTATGGCCGTCGTGTGACAACCAACCCGTGAGTTGACTCACGGGTTGGTTGTCCTTACCCGGTCTCTTCTACTCATGGATACGGGAATCATCGTCAGGAGGTTATTCTCTCTACAGCACTATACACCGGTAATTAGAGCCCTGGCCAACTACCGCCGGAACCCTAAAATAGTTTTAGCATTTTGAAAAAACACTATAGAAGAATTTAAATGAATAAGGAGAAAATTTACCATTATGCAATCACCATACATATCATACATATCAGTGACGTGGTGTCCATATAAGCCGATTCCCAACGGGTTCCCCAAGGAAAGGTTTATAAACACCTTTTTCTTGAAATAATAGTATATCAATACGCTTCGGCTTTCCTTGTAATTCTCGTGACGTCACGCCTCTGATACATTATGCTCGATACTTACACCACGGCAGAGCTAGATTATTATTCATAACAAATATTTATGCGTCAATATTTTCATACGTTAACCTTCTGTGCTCATCGTAATCTTTTAAAATGTGTTAACCTTCACCAAGCGCCATTTTTAATGCTAACACTTTTTCACGTTTTATGCCGACAATGTTACGTTCTATGCAAATTACGTCGCTTATTCATTACAATATGTATAATTTAGGAGGCCACTTAAGAAATTGAAAAACACATTGTTTATACAAGCGGTTGTATGTTTATTCAGCTAAATCTATTGATAGAATGTTATATAAGACCGGTATTCGGGCTGAAAGCAACTTGTTTCATGCAATTTCACGGTCTTTCAAATCCAGTTTACGACGGTATGAAACTAATCAACGATTAAGTCGTGGATACGGGGATTTGGCAATGACAAAGTCATGCGGTGTATGTACAGTGAGGGATCTTGAATCACGTACCTTTTTCGTCCTTATTGTCATTGTGATAAGAGCGGAAAAGGTACGCGTTTCAATTTCCCTTACTGTACATGGTACTAGTCAGATATATACGAATTTTCGTAGCAAAACAGATCTTTCAGGAGCTTCATACTTAACGATGTTTTTACTGACTTCCACCAAGGCATACGTTTTTAAATTAATTGATTATTTAAATATTTTATATCGCGCTGTGTTTCGTCATTTGCAGACCGATTTCGGTATTTTTTTATAGCGGATTTTTATCCGACTTCAAAAAAAGGAGGGGATTCTCAATTCGGTTGATTTTTCTTTTTTTTTTCTTACAAGAGCACAGTTAAAATTTGAAGAAAAATCATCTAGGAGGTAACATACAGGATGGTAGTTTTGAAGTCGGTTGATGTTATATATGTTATGGTACTTAGTAATAATAGTTTCTAGGGTTCCGTTTATCCAAAGGAAAAAATGGAACCCTTATAGGATCACTTTGTTCCTAAGAACGCGTGGAGGTAGCCAGTTGAAATTAACATCAAATACACATGTCTGCAGTTCCTTGAAGCTATAAAAAATTAAGCTTCTAACAAATTCAATGCAATCGAAAGATACAGTCATTAAAAGTGGTATTTCCATACAAAACTGCCGTCCATGGAAAACCTCTAGGGTACTTCCAGTTGTCCTAGAAACTTTAAACTTGGTATGAAGGTATAGCTCTTATATTATTAAAATCATTTTTTTTTATTAAAATAAAACAATTTAACGGATTATATCGCGTATATTATCTCATTTGAGTTCCTGCCGTTTCGGAAGTTTTTCAGCTTTCCATGGTCACGGGTGGACTGAGAAAAGATATATTTTCCTCTGTCAAAGTTACAATTTGTGCAAACTACACATTTTTGAAAAAAAAACAAATTAAGGTGTATTTTTCAATTTAAATTGTTTTATTTAAATGAGTAATAAATGCGGAAACAGAAGAAAAAATGTTTTTTATGTACTTATGTCTGTTTATGTCATATCAAATATAAAATGACCCCACACCGCGTACAATTTGCTTGGGAGTAGGCCCCTGCAAAAACTGGATTTTGAAAATACGATACGGCCGTTTTTAGTGTATATTTTGTACGGAAATCGGTGTCTGACTCGCACTTGACCGGTTTTTTTATCAATTGCCAAATATTGAGAAATCCGCGCAACTTCATTAAACTTCACAGTGTATTGAAATTACAAATGTAATGAGTCATTATAAGATAACTCCGAGTCATTTATCAATTGAACCCGACCCAGAGTCAAGCGATAAAAAACGGTATAACTTTTATCTGAAGGCCGCATAATAACGAATTCACGGACGGTTCCCAAATCCCAGTTCACATATTTGTGTTGAACACACATGACACAACGCCTTGTTAATATTGTTTCGGAAACAAACTTATAATAGGTTGGCCCGGGTTGATTCATAGCAAAGTTAGAACATGCACTTTCAATACTAACTTTGCCGCTCAAAGACCCAAAAATGTGTAGTAAACAAGTTCTCCGATTTAATTTAAATATTTGAATATTTTTCTTCATTAAATACTTTATGAATGAAACTATGTAATATTAAAATTTACATGCTGTTTTATTGCAGTAATTTTCATTATAAAATGATTATTTTAAGAAGTTTGTTTGTGATTGTCAAAAATCATACGATATTTTTATCGACTTTCATTTCGCTATTAGGATTTTTATATTAAGTATAAATTGAAGGTTTCACTTATCAGCATTTTTACCTGAAAAGAGTAGAGAGAAGAGCAAGAAAAGTAAAGTAGAACAACAAAAATTACTTTGCAAATAATAGTTTTGTAGAGACACAATCGTTGTTACCTTCAATTGTTATATTTGTTCTTAAAAAAAAATATATTTATTTTATTGACGAGATAAATCATTACAGGTTCAGCTACATGAACTCGGGTAATCTTTTTTATTGAGTAAGTGACAAACAAGCATACCGTTCGTTTGTTAGGAAGTGGAAACTGTAACCATATAAAAATTAAAACTCGAAATGGTTGCGCAAACCCATTATCGTCTGTAATTTACACTGGCTCTTTGACTCTTCAAAACAAATCACAACAATACGAAGTATCTTATCGCAGGAGCGATCGCTGTAACAACGTTTTCCAGTACGTATATCTAGTACGTGTATCCAACTCGTGTGATTCAAATGCAACTGAGTCGGAGTACAGCTGTGTACTGATACTGATCTTATCTTAAACAATAACCGCAAATCGCATAAAAAAACATAGGCAAATGCCTCACGCAACAATAGTCACAGGGTAGTGATAAAAGTGCAGCCATCGATCGACTGCGACCTTCACAGTGCATATGAATGAACCATCAATCGCATGCACTAACAGCTTACCTAATCTAGTTAGTAGCCACGTCACAAACCGGTGAAAAAGTTCAACAAACTTAACCTTAAACAATTTATGCAACTTTGATCCCTTTTTGTTTCGGAACAATACACGAACTTTGTTTCCGTTGTTATTCACTTGTTTAGCATTGTTTTGAGTGTAATGTTTTTGTTTTCAGTGATTGTTTTGACGTGAGCGAGCGCGCGCGGCGGTGTCTGAGACATGTGCGTCTCGCACCGTGGTCCGGAGCAGTCTGTTTCTGAAATGCTGAAGCGGTACACGCTGCGCCGATGCTCTGCGCACTGACAACACACAACCGAAAAGCATTAACTACACACTACACCAATATGCACTTGATCCTTTTCAACGCACACGCGCGCTTGGCGATATCGTTACAAATTTAAAATTTGCATTTTTTATAGCTTGAGGAAAATAAATATAGACTCATAACAATGCAGGATATTAGTTATGTTGTAGTTGTTGTTAATGCATAGACTGTTTTACTACGTAAGCGGAATGTAAATATAAATATTGCTCTACAATGAAGAGCAGAATCATTTGGTTGAGTTTGAGGGATATTTTTTTATAAGAACCGAAAAGTACCTATGTGATACTTGTGTACAGATATTTAACAATAGAGTCCATACCAAGATAATAATGCAAACGTTCATAACTTAGATAATTTTAAAGCTAACTGTACCTTTACGGCCTTCGATCTTTAAGATCTAAATTAATCCTATTACTTTAAATTTGCAATTCTTGTACATATTTATAGAAATACTAGAAGGTGCCCGCAACTTCGTCAGAGGAGGAGAAAAAAATGTAACCCTCTCATTCTCTGGATGACTAGCTCCCCGTGTACCAAAAATAGTTGGAATCCGTGTAGCCGTTTTCGCGTAATGAATCCACAACGACACAAACAAACATACAAAAAATTCCACAAAAAAATCAATTCAGTGACCTTTAAATAGTCTATATCACTTTTTTTATATTTTCTATGTACAGACATTTCAGTTTTAAAACTCCATTATAGTTTAGAAACGTGTAATTGGTCTCTCGGAAACTGCTTAAATGATTTGGACATAATATTCGTATTTAGACTCAGTTTTGCTATTCAAGTTAAGAGAGTTTGTTTAATTTTCTAAAAAACCGACAAAGCTTGGTCGCCCAGGTTCTCTTGTTAAATTGAAAACTACTGACATTACTTACAAAAGACGAAGTAATTAGGATAGAGATCCTTTGGAAAAATGTAAGACGTGTCTGAGAAAAAAAATGTAACCCTCTTATTTTCGTCTGCGTAATCGGATTAAAAGTATTCTATGACCATCTTTAGATGACCAGCTAACCTTGTACTAACAATGGTTGAAATCTGTTTGGCCGTTTTGGCGTGAAGAAGCCACAACGACACATACAAACAAACAAAACCTCCAAATCCACGGGTTCAATCATTTTTAGGGTTCCGTACCCAAAGTGTAAAACGGGATCCTATTAATAAGACTGCTGTCCGTCCGTCTGTCTGTCCGTCTGCCACTAGGCTGTATCTCATAAGCCGTGGTAGTGAAACATTTAAAATTGTCAGAGATGATGTATTTCTGTTGCCGCTATAACAAAAAATATTAAAAACAGTATAATTTTATAATATTTTCTTCCGTTTCTGCGATTATTACTCATTTAAACAAAAAAATATAACGGATTAAGTTTATGAAAAGATATATTTTTCTCTGTCAAAGTTACAATTTATCTTTTCTCAGTCCACCCGTGACCATGGAAAGCGGAAATGCTTCCGAAACGTCGGGAACTAAAATGAGATAATATACGCGATATAATCCGTTTAATTGTTTTATTTCAATAAGTATAATCTTATGTCTATGTCAGAAACCAATATAAAGTGATCGAACACCGCGTACGTTTTGCTTAGGAGCAGGGCTCTGCTAACACTGTATTTGCATAGTTACGGCCGTTTGTAGAGTTAGAATGAAGAGCACTATATATTTCACAAATAACAAAACCGGTCAAGAGCATGTCGGACCGTGCTCAGTGTAAGGTTGCGCAGCTTTTCATACGAAAAAAATCCACTACATATCAAAAAATTCGTTATGTAAGAGTGCACTAGCAAAAGAGCGTATCTCCAAGCACTTACGTCCTTTTGTTGTTACAGACTAATTGATGCTGACTGAAATTCCATACATTAAAGCAGATACGAACTTAGCAATTAAGAAGCGACAAGAATTATACCGAATTTCGTAATTAGCTACAATTACTGTCCTGAAAACGAGTAACTAAAGGGCGTAGATTCAATATGAAAACCATAGCAGTTACGTCATTTCAAAAGGGAGACAACATCACTCCTTTCAAGTTTATTATTAAGCCCCTCGTAGACGTACCATACAATTGCACAATGTTATTGCACATTTGTACTAAAAACTGGATTTTAATCTCTCCTGACTGTAAACATATTCCCAAAAAAACGTAGAACATGGCTCTTCAAAACGACATCGAATAGCAATTATCTAGAAATATATGCTGCCTCTTAAACTTCATCCACAGGTCCTTGCTAATATTTTCTAAGATACAAGTCCAAACAAAACAATAACAAACAATAACGAAAACAAAAATAATTAGCTGAATAAGTGCACGCGTTCTGAAGTGATTCGCAAACATAATATAATTCATCAAAGGTATGATTGTCGGTTTAAGCATGATTTTTAACGTTCTGTACCCAAAGTGTAAAACGGGACCCTATTACTAAGACTTCGCTGTTGGTCTGTCTGTCTATCACCAGGCTGTATCTCATGAACCGTGATAGCTAGACAGTTGAAATTTTCACAGATGATGTAATTCTGTTGCCGCTATAAAAACAAATAGTCTAATTTTAATTTTATGTCTGTCTGTATATATCAGTAACCAATATAAAATGATGATGTAAGCATCGCGTACATTTCGCTTAGGAGTAGGGCCGCTCTGCTAACATTGAATGTTTATAGATATGGCCATTTATAGCGTATATTTTATACGGAACCCTCGATGCGTGAGTCCGACTCGCACTTCGCCGGTTTTTCCTTTTGAGTTACGGAATGCTACAAACATTAGCTAGCTGGGTAATATGTATAGTATAACAATGACAAATTTTATTGCAATAAAAAATGAACTGATTCAAACCTTTCTACAGTGTATCCATAAAATGGCACAATAACATTGCAGGTCTACGGACTCTTAATCTAGTTTGGAACACCTTTTCCAATCCCCATTTTTAAAGGATCGTAAGATTCAATGATTTGCCACTAAGGTTTATCTTTTTACGCCTAATCTGGGAAATTCTTTTGATTCCAGAAATGCTCCGACCTTCGGCTGCTGCCGCATTATTAAGTGGGTATTTTCTTTTTCATGAATGTTAATTTTTGGGGTTTGGGGTGGCTGAGGGAACGGATCAAGGTGGGACAAATTATCTTTTCGTGGCGTTTTTTATACCAGAATAAGGATAGAAGGATAAATCATTGGGAACATTAAGATTCCTTGTGTATATTGTATTTTTTCTCCATAATGCAGTTTTTGGACTCAGAATGTACATATTGTTTATTTTCATATTAAAATAAGCCTCAAACAAAATTAATATCTGCCACATGCTTCGTCAACTTAAAGATAATACATGCATGAAACAAAGTTTATCAGCAACAAGCAACGTCAGATCTAAAAAGAAACAAAACGAAAATCTGTATCATCATGCTTCGTCAAAAAAAATTACGCTATCGAAGTTTCCCTCAGCGCCATGACCGGTCCAAAAGGCCCCAATATGCTAGCAGCAACTAGTAATTTTATGTTGTGTTATTTTTTAGATATATATATTTTTAAACACGGACATTTGTGAAGCTGCCTCGACCGTGTATATTTTTACTTTGGTTTATTTATTTCAGAAATAATAAAGGTTTTATTTAAGATGGATACACAATTTACAGGTAAAGGCTAAAGATTAGTCAGCCACTTAATGGCAGCGTCGTTAAGGGTGATCAGATCTTCGAGAAAGCCATCTTTGTACCGAGTTATATTTTATGTATGTCTGTTTTTTACTTTAGTCTATTTCTAAAATTAAAAAAAGATGTACTTATCTGCCGCCTATTTACTGAAACGAATTCATGTGATTGAAAGTGAATTTATTTAATTTTACATTTTCGTCAGCGAAGGAGAAAAAAGTCATAACTCCTCTATTTTTCTTGAACGTAGTCGGGTAAAAAGTATCCTATAACCATCTATGGATGCCCAGCTACCCGTACACCAAAAAATTTTGAAATCCGTTCAGCCGTTTTGACGTGATGACTGATGAAGCTACTCATACAACAACACATACAAACATACAAAAAATGATATATATATATATATATATATATATTCAATGACCTTCAATTTCGCTTGGATTTTTCTGCGCTATTTTCCTTGTGTTAGGTTTTTAATGGCTTCAGTTACTTTCTATTTAATCAAGTAATTGTTTCGCCTATAGACACGTAAAATGGATATAAAATAAACTAGATAATCGCTACGATAAATTTACAATACGTTGCCTCCCTAGCCTTGCCACACCTAATAAAAAAACCGGCTAAGTGCGATTCGGACTCGCGCGCCGAAGGTTCTATCCATGCAAAATATACACGACCACATCTATGAATATCTACTGCTAGGAGAGCCCTTCTCCGAAACAAAATGTACGCAGTTTCGAGCAATGTGCACTTTTGCGAACTGAAAAGTTTAAAAGCACATCGATTGTTTACTCCGATACACCAAAAATTTATAAAACAATAAACCAACCGACATACAAATCACACTACGAATACAAAATGTGGGCAAGGCTAATTAAAAGCGAAAGTTACATACTTTAGGCATTAGGCATATCAAATTACGACGCGTTAGTTTTTTAGGGTTCCATGGTTGAATGGTCCAAACGGAACTATATTTTTTCTGTTTCAACAACATTACTAAGTAGTATTGTGAATAAATAAATTACTTACCCGAAGACATAGTACATACAAACATACTAAAAAAAGTACTTAATGACAAATTTTTTGAGCGGTGCGAATCGTTCATGTTGAAAATATTTGTTAAGTTAATGCTTAAGAAATTATTTTTTTTCATATTTTTTGGCCTTACGGTTTAAAAGATAGAGGGGGGATTCTTTCGGAGGTATGCCGAAAAGATATATTTCATCAAAAAAATTCGTAAGACCTTTAAGTCTTTTTAAAAGAAACTGTCAAAATATGTACTACACATTAAGGTTTGCTGAAAAAAAAACAGTTTTTGTTACACATAATGTGCCCCCTCCCCATACTTATTTTTTAAATTATATAACTACCAAACTAAGTAGTGGCTTATATACACGACACCTATACCTACTCCAAATTTAGTATGTAGTTTTTAAGTAAAATGCCCCTGACATACGAACAGACGGACGAACTGACCCTAACAACAATATTATGGTTGACGACACGTTTGGCTCAGTGGGTCTACGGCCTACGAAGCTGGCGGTCCCGGGTTCAAATCCCGGCTAGGGCAAGTGTTTGTGTGATGAGCACGAATGCTTCTTCCTGGGTCTTGGATGTTTTTAGGGTTCCGTAGCCAAATTGGCAAAAACGGAAGCCTTATAGATTCGTCATGTCTGTCTGTCTGTCTGTCTGTCCGTCCGTATATCACAGGCATTTTATTCAAAAAGTATAAGATGTACATTTATGAAATTTGAAGCATATGTGTCGTGTGTAAACCGATACTTAGTTTGATAGTTAAATAAAAATATATATATTTCTAGGGGGGGCACTCCATACATGTAACCGAAAATGTTTTTTTTTTTCAGCATATATCAATGTGTGGCACATCATTCGACAGCTCTTCTAAAAACACTTTAAGGTTTTTAAAAACGATTTTTGATTTAGTGAATATTTTCCGAAATATTTGCTACGAAAGTAGCAAAAATTGTGCCCCGCCCCCCTCTATTTTCTAAACGGTACGTTCAAAAAATATGAAAATATTAACAAATATAAAGCTTAGTAAATACTTCCAATAAAAATTATTTTCAACATGATCGGACATACCGTTTTTAAGTTATTGCCTAAAGACGGCGCTTCTCAGCAAAAAGACGTAAGTGCCGGGGAGATACGCTCTTTTGTTAGTGTTTTTTTTATCGTATTAATTTTCATCTGAAGTGCATTTTTTTGTATAAACGGCGGCGGAACCCTTCATGGGCGAGTCCGACTCGCACTTGGCCGCTTTTTTATGTATTTAAGTATTAGAATTTATCTATGTATTATATATATAGTCGCCTAGTACCCATGGTAAAAGCTTTGCTTAGTTTGGGACTAGATCGATTTGCGTAAGATTGTCCCTGATATTTATTTATTATGCCCATCCCGCTGTCGGTCTATCTGTCCACGATGGGACTTTAAAACTCTGCATTTAAATAAAAAGCATAATTCCTTTTGTGATAATTTGAAATAGTAGTATTATGACAGTGATCCAAATACTGTTTTGTACGAGAAATATGTAGAAAGAGACAAGAAAAGGTAAAGAAAGTTTTGTTGTGTTTAGCTGTCAAAAGGATTCCCTAGTATTCCTGGCAGTGACAAGCTTACTTAACACTTAACAGTTATAAATGATGTATTTAGAAGAATCTCCGAGCATCTTGGCTCAAATATCATTGTTGTCTCATAATTATTTATCACCACAACGGGGGATAAGTCTACTACTACTTACTAATGCGATAAAACTAAACTGAGTCTAGAGTTTATCTTTCGGTTTCATAAAAGGTTAATTCTGAATATAATTTTATTTGCCGAGACGACAAAAGAAAAGCTAAAGCTCATTTAAGGTATAGCCGGGTAAGACCGGACTATTTTTCGGCGAGTTGGAAAAACGTCACAAAAAAAACATTACTTGATTCTCACTAACTTTTTACCTCCAAATTTTGAATGCAAATGATAATAAAAAAAAATTAAAATAAAAAAGAACCGACTTCAAAATAAACTAAAAAGCCAACAATAATCTTTTATGTACGGTACGGATCACATTTGAATCACCTTTAGAAGTCGGTGCCATTCATTTATTACTATTAACAGAGAAGGCACGCAAGAACCGCGGCGGCGAGCCTTTAGTTATTACCTACCTATATATTTAGTTATAGTAATTCGTATTTTTGTTGACAGAACTTTACTTCAGGTTTGGCACCGACTTCAAAAGGTGATTCAAATGTGATCCGTAGCGTACATAAACGATTATTGTTGGCTTTTTAGTTTATTTTGAAGTCGGTTCTATTTTTATTTAAAAAGAAATATTTTTTGCCTTTTAGTGATGGATTTTAATGATATAAAGTATTTTTAGAGCCCAGAATGGGAAGATTGAGGAGTATTTGATTGTAAATAAAAATCGAAATGATAAGAATTGGGTAGGTGAAAATGGTTAAGTCCAGTAGCTTGCTGGTTAAAAAAGAATATGAGTAACAGTCTCAAGTTACCCATAATATTTAAAGAATTATCTCGCAACTATTGACCGTTAATAAGGGCTTGTACCTTCCATCATCAGCTCAGCATCATTTAATGATGAAAAGCAGACGAAAATATCTGAATAACTTTAGAAAAATATATACAAAACATTGTTACTGCCTATAATATTTGACGGCTTCTCTCGATTTCCCTGGGATCCCATCGTCAGATCCTGACTTGGTCATAAGGAGTCCACCTCAGAGACACACTATAAAGAATATGACTAACAGTCTTAACGTACGTACCTCTAATACATCTATTTTTTTAAGAATTATCCTGTAACTCTTAACCGTTAAGGAGCTCTCTGGTTCTCCACTATCAGTTCCACTTTGCTACCCTGATCTAAACTAACTTCTGCCTCTAAGCAAAATATGATAAAGAATTATATTGCGATTAGTGAATAAAATTACACTGGTTGAGCCCTTATTAGTGACTGGTGGCTTGTGTCTTCATCATCAGTTTCTCTTTACCAAATGATGACATTCGAGTGTAAATGCTTGTTTTGTTTAATAAACACCGAAATCGCCATAGGTGTGCCCATAATATTTGAGGAATTCCTTCGATTCCTCATCGATCTCATCATCAGATCATCACCAAAATTTTATGGGACCAACTTGGAGATTCGTACTCTTAACCGAAAAAATAATTTTCCAAATCAACTCGCGATCCGCGAATTAAATAACACTGGTAGAGCCCTCAGTGGTAACTGATGGCTGGTGTCTTCATCATTGGTTTTTCTCCACTAAATGGTGATTTTCAAATGAAAATGCTTAAATTACTGTAATATATACCGAAATCGCCATTGATGTGCTTATAAAAATCGAGGAATTCCTTCGATTCCTCATGGATTCCGGCATCAGATCTTCACCAAAATTTTATGGGACCAATTTGGATATACCTACTCATGAACAGAAAAATAATTATCCAACTCTGTAAATGACAGAGTTCTGAGGTAACAAACATAAAAAAAAAACATACAACCGAATTGATAACCTCCTCCTTTTTTTGAAGTTGGTTTAAAAGGAAAACAAGCTTTTATTATTAACTTACTTAATGTGCCCCTTTATAAAATAGCTTAGGATTAATCTAAGCTCAAAGTTGAATACTTTTTTTTCAAGACGTCAAACCGAAAAACCTTCTTGGTCTAAGATCGGGCTAATAGCTAAATTCAATTCTAAAG
The DNA here is from genome assembly GCA_905404275.2 of Hedya salicella. NCBI lineage: Eukaryota > Metazoa > Arthropoda > Insecta > Lepidoptera > Tortricidae > Hedya > Hedya salicella. Next base: position 11,420,255 of record FR990099.1, read on the forward strand.
CTAGGACAAGAAGGTGCATACGTTGAAAATGTCCGGTCTTTTATTATAAAAGAATAATATTCTGACACTTTTTTTAAACGTTCGTAACACACGACTGATACGACTAAGCGGTTACTACAAACTGGCGAGAGGGACGGGATGAAATGGCTTCGCACGTGGTACTGCCAGTGATGTAAAATAACCACTATTTTGGTAGCAATTGCGTCCATCCGATCTTACATCCCATCCGATCTTACCCGAGTTAACATTACATACCGCTAAGAAGCCGCGTGCAATATGACCTTTCCTTAAAAGTAATTGCGAAACAAACTTTATTTTATTCTAAGTTTAATGTGTGTATTTCAGAGTTCTGAATGGTATAGTCACCAGCAATAGTATCTGCCACAAGAATGCGCGCATAAATATCTAACTCGACTCTATTTCAAGGGCCGTTAGGACGTGATAGATATTGATGCTGGAGTACAGCATCTGCTGTGTACAGTCACTAGCATCAATATTCAGAGCCTTAGCCTCGCATTGGTAGCAACGCGACGGCCTCTGAGGGTATTTGCAGACAAATTAAACTGCCCACTGATGAGTCATTGGAATAAACTCTAAGAGCCCAATATCGCGTCGCTGGTTTTAAAAGATATTTGTGTTGATTTTTTTAATTGATTTTTGTTTTAATTTATGTGTGTCTTGTTTGCATTGTTATATATATAACATACTTTTCAGTTAAACTGTTACTAATGTGTAAATGGACACGTTCCTAAAATAAATTATTTCATTCATACATTCATTCATTCTATATCGTAGTCAATATCAACATTCCAAAAACTTCACTTACTATACATTGACAAAGGTTCAAATCGAC